>CM024699.1:34200067-34800067 GCA_014182845.1 Corymbia calophylla | reverse complement strand
TAATTGTAACATCATTCTTTGTTAAATGCCATATTTAAGTTATCCCCATCCTGTGTTCAATACACTGTTAATCAGTTTTTCTCGCCTTTGAAGCTACCGGTGTCAAACACAAAAAGAAGAAAGATGGAATTTGAAGGGATGGCATTGTAAAGAATCTTAGCTTTCAATTGATTCCTAAGAGAATTGGAAAATCTTTCTTTGCTACTATTTTTACTAAGAATCCTGTTTTTGGATTGAATTCTAATGAATCCTTTGGAAATTTATATTTATGTATATAAAGAAGAAATTGCGTAACAAGGGAATTCTTACTTGTACAAATGGTACTTCAAATTTGGAACGAGCATGAAGAAATTAACCATTGACTTACCATGGAATCATTGGGCACTCCAAACACATTATTTTCCATGTTCCTATGGAGAATTTGAACCCAAGTCAATATTTGTGGAAAGTTATCTTTTAAGTCCTTGTTCTGCAAAATATTCTCAATACCAAACCAACTTTTCCATCCGGTAATTACGTTTGACAATTCATGTCATCAAATTTAATATTAATAATTTGTGTCATTTTTCGGTGATTGCGAAGTATTTTTGCTTTTCTGAATTTGTGTCATTTTAAAATTAGCTCTGTCGTGTCGTGTAAGGCTTTTCTTGATAAATCTTTGGCTTGTTCAAAGTTCATCCTTGTTATGAATTGTCACCCATCTCTATAAGTGGGACAATTTGAGGAGAGAATGATTTTGATGATTGCAACGTCATTCTATGTTAAATGCTTTATTTAAGTTACTCCCACATCGTCTTCAATTCATTGTTAATAAGTTTTCCTCGCCTCTGAAGCTACTAGCATCAAATTTAAAAAGAAGACAGATAGAATTTGAAGGGATGGCATTGTTAAGAATCTTAGCTCTCAATTGATTTCTAAGAGGATTGGAAAATGATTATTTGCTATTATTTTTACTAACAATCCTGTTTTTGGATTGAATTCTAATAAATCCTTTGGAATTTTATATTATCTATATAAAGAAGAAATTATGTATCGAAAGGCATTCTTACTTTTACAAATGGTACATCAAATTTGGAACAAGCATGAAGAAATTAACAATTAACCTACCATGAAACCATTGGACACTCCAAACACATTATTTTCCATGCTCCCACGGTGAATTTGAACCCAAGTCAATATTTGTGGAAAGTTATCTTTTAAGTCCTTGTTCCACGAAACTTTCTCAACACCAAACCGACTTTTCCATCCTATAATTACGATTGACAATTCATGTCATCAAATTTTATATTAATAATTTGTGTCATTTTTTGGTGATTGCGAAAGTTTTTTGCTTTTTTGAATTTGTGTCGTTTTCAATTAGCTATGTTGTGTTGTATAGGATTTTTCTCGATAAATCTTTGGCTTGTTCAGAGTTCATCCTTGTTATGAATTACCACCAGCCCATCTCTATAAGCAGGAAAATTCATGGAGAGAATGATTTTGATGATTGCAACATCATTCTATGCTAAATGCCTTATTTAAGTTACCCCCACCCCGTCTTCAATTCATTGTTAATCAGTTTTTCTCGCCTTTGAAGCTACCGACATCAAACATAAACAGAAGACAGATAGAATTTGAAGGGATGGCATTGTTAAGAATCTTAGCTCTCAATTGATTCCTAAGAGGACTGGAAAATCTTTCTTTGCTATTATTTTTACTAAGAATATTGTTTTTGGATTGAATTCTAATAAATCCTTTGGAAATTTATATTTATCTATATAAAGAAGAAATTATGTAACAAAGGGCATTCTTACTTGTACAAATGGTAGTTCAATTTGGAACGAGCATGAAGAAATTAATGATTAACGTACCATGGAACCATTGGACACTCCAAACACATTATTTTCCATGTTCCCACGGTGAGTTTGAACCCAAGTCAATATTTGTGGAAAGTTATCTTTTAAATCCTTGTTCCGCAAAACATCCTCGACACCAAAACAACTTTTTCATTCGTAATTACGATTGACAGTTCATGTCATCAAATATAATATTAATAATTTGTGTCATTTTTATGTGATTGCAAAAGTGTTTTTGCTTTTTTAAAGTTGTGTCATTTTCAAATTAGCTTTGTCATGTCATGTATGACTTTTCTCAATAAATTTTTGGCTTGTTCAAAGTTCATTCTTGTTATGAATTGCCACCTCATCTCTATAAGTGGGACAATTTGTGGAGAGAATGATTTTGATAATTGCAACATCAATCTATGTTAAATGCCTTATTTAAGTTACCCCACCCCATATTCAATTCACTGTTAATTAGTTTTTCTTGCCTCTGAAGTTACTGGCGTCAAACAAAAAAAGAAGATAGACAGAATTTGAAGGGATGGCATTGTTAAAAATATTAGCTCTCATTTGATTCCTAAGAGGATTGGAAAATCCTTCTTTGCTATTATTTTTACTAAGAATCCTATTGTTGGATTGAATTCTTATAAATTTATATCTATATAAAGAAAAAATTATGTAACAAAGGGCGCTCTTACTTGTAAAAATCATACTTCAAATCTGGAACAAGCATAAAGAAATTAACAATTGACCTACCATGGAACCATTGGACACTACAAACACATTATTTTCCAAATACTCGCAATGAATTTGAACCCAAGTCAATATTTGTGGAAAGTTATCTTTTAAGTCCTTGTTCCGCGAAACATCCTCGACAACAAATTGATTTTTTTCCATCCGATAATTACGATTGACAGTTCATGACACCAAATTTAACATTAATTATTCGTGTCATTTTTTGATGATTGCAAAAGTGTTTTTGCTTTTTTGAATTTGTGTCATTTTCAAATTCGCTTTGTCATGTCGTGTAGGACTTTTCTCAATAAATCTCTAGCTTGTTCAAAGTTCATCCTTGTTAGAATTGCCACCCCATCTCTATAAGTGGGACAATTTGTGGAGAGATTGATTTTGATGATCTTAACATCATTTTATGCTAAATGCCTTATTTAAGTTACAAACGAAGAAGAATAAGGAGGACTAAGACAAAAGTTCATCTGCATAAGTTCTACCAATTGTGATTTCCTTGCACATGCGGTGATGACAACGGCGGTAACAACGGCCACGGCATGGTGGTGGGGGATTTGACTTTTTTTGTTTCCATAATTTTATGGCGGTAGAGAAGTGGAATTGCTATCTTAATACTAGGCATTACTAGGTAGCTCAATTCCACATTTACTGAGGTATCGAATTTTACAAGTAATCCATTTCCAGATTCGAACTTCTTTCCAAACACATTTAATTTTGATTGAGTGTTAGAGAAATGAAACTATGCATAAAAAGGGGTAAATAGTATATTTGTATAATGCAAGGGCAGAAGCATAAATTCATGGCACACAATTTGTTCTATGAATAGTGAACTTTGTCAATTAAATGATTGTAAGTTAGTGATTACGATAGATTCATTAAAGGAAATGAAATCGGTCAAAAATCTAAGCATTGTACATTAGGCTATTATGTAATTTCAAAATGTTATAGGTTTTATATTCTAGAACTGAAAATTTTGGGGGACATTTACATGTTAAGGATGCTTATGATGGCAGGTTCCTGGTTAATTATGCAATTTATTGTCTAATTAAGACAATTTATTTAACTTGTCAAATTTGGACTTAATTGCAAAGTATTTGCAAAAGAACTTTGGGGTACCTCAATATGTAAACAGGGAGTGTTCTCACACAAATGGCTCCTTACAAGATGTGATCCTCGGGCGTCAAGTGCTATCTATCTATCCGTCAGTAAGATATCCATAAAGATCAAATAGCAAATGAATAACCTTAGTGAAGTAATATAATAAGTAGAGCAAGATTAAGAGAAAATTATAGATGCGAGTCACATTGGGGCTCATGCCATGTGATTTGTTCCAATGAGGTTATGCAACGCGTAGTGTGGAGATATTATGGTGCATATAATTTTTAAATGAACACTTTATTATATGGAGAACATCAAATTAATATATTAGACATTGACACACTATGACAAATGAATGTTCACCCCAATTTTCTTTATGACATGTATGTGGTTATATTATCATTGTTAAACACTTACATGATGTAAGAATGTTGTGAGCTCTTGGGTTTAAATGATTATTTTTTTATGAATAAGATTAATATATTGAACATCGATGCACTATGATAACGGAATGCTTATTTTGATAAACTTTGTGACATGTATATGGTTTTGTTATTATTGTTACACACTTATGTGATATAAAAATGTTGTGAGCTCTTGGACTGAATGATTATTATTTTATAAAAAAGAGTTTGTGGATTTCCAAATGATGATAAATGGATATTTTGTTTTCGTTGTTGATACAAAAAATGCCAAGAGATCATTATGATAATTTTTGCAAATTAGATTATTGAAATCTACATGGCAATCACTATGTTATAATGAATTGTATATTAATGATGTCATGTGATGAAGACATTTGCGATGGCCTATCAGCCAAAGGGTGAACTCCGTTGTTGTAGGACTCTAGTAAAAGATAAACTAGGATCTCTACAAGGTTGAGAGGACATGAAGTCTTGTGATTCATACATGAATGATATGCCTTGTGTAACCTCTAATGTAATATTATGGACTAGCCATCATCATGCGAATGTACAATGATTGTGTATTTATTTTCACTAATATAGAACCGTGATAGATGGGCTGAAAGGCATGGTAAAGATGTGTTTATGATTTGTCCGGGGTTAGGACACTAGGAGTGCCATAACTTTCGTACGGCGCTCACTTTGGTGCCAAAACTTTTTTTTCGCTCACTTGAGTGCCACATCGTAGTGAAATCGTTCAGTTAAGTGCCAATTCCGGCCAAAATTCGTTCAGTTAAGTGCCAAAATGCATACGTGGAATTTTTTAATGATTTTTCTTCTTTTTTTTAATAAATTTCGACGCCAACGTGGACTTTTCAGGCAAAACGACGCCGTTTCTACTCTTTTTAAAAAAATTTCAATTTTTTTTTGCTTTTTTGTTTTTTTTTAAGGGCCACGAGGGCCACCGGTGACCCTCGTCGGCCTTAAAGAAAAAAAAATAAAAAAAATAAAAAAAAAATAAAAAAAAATTAATAAATATATTAAAATATTGTTCACCGGCGCCACGTCAGCTTTTCCGGCGGCCACATCAGCATTAGCACTCAAGTGAACGTTTTTTAAAACTTGTGGCACTCAAGTGAGCGAAAAAAAAGTTTTGGCACCAAAGTGAACGCCGTACGAAAGTTATGGCACTCCTAGTGTACTTACCCCGATTTGTCCTCATGAGTTAATGGTGATAATGCCTTAATAGTCGAGATGTTATGACTTCGTCCCCATGTGCTTGTGGTGATGATGTCTCATTGGTCGAGATAAGTCTTAGTCAGTGATGAGTAGGGAATAAATACTTACATGTGTATATCAATAAGTTATTATGTGGTATTTATGCATCAAGAGATTAGTATGTTTATCTGTGTGCATTTGAGTGTTTAACTAAATGTCAGCTCATAGCATCCATTTTTATTCCTTGCACCCATGATTATCATCATAACAAATGGATTCCATTATCTTAAATGAACTTAAACAATATGTTTGGAAAGTGTATGTGAATACTCGTTCTTTTGAGTATGTTGATCTCTTTTTAACTGTGGGCAAGTGTTGAAGGATATTTGACACGGTTGTTTAGTACTTATAACGGCTTTTTATTGTGTTTTGATATTTTATGTGTTTGTTAATCTACGTTATGATACTTGCTCACAAAAAATTAACTGGTTAACATGTTGGATTTGTATTAGATTACTAGCACTTAAATCATGTAGAATCATGTTGTATTCCTCGAGTGATTAGAACATTCTGTTATGAATTTGTAAAAATTCAAGAAATAAGTTGAATATATGTTGTACTGTTGCCAAATGAGTGATTAATATTTTTTGAGTTATAGTCATTCGTTTAAATGATTTGTGATGTCTTGTTAAATTTACAAATGCTGTTTTGCTCTTGGGTTGAGTGGTGAGTAAATTTCCTACTTTAGATCTAGAACTTTTATTTACTAAGTTTAGGCTCACCGCAAAGTATTTATAGCTAGTCAAGTTCAAATTCAGGGACATCTAAATTAGCACTTCCAATGATCTCTTTAAAGACTAAATCAAAAGTGCGCAACAAAAGAAGCAATATTTCTTTCGTACTTGAAATTCTCATTACATATAATGAAAAAATATAGTGTGTATCATTCAATTTTAATTTAATTATCTATTTGAGATTCCAATTATATGGAAATTGAGGTCGTGATAATAGAGGTTGGACCCAGGACCCCAGTCCAATGCTTAGGCCTAGGTCTGCACAGGCTAAGGCTCGAGACCTTGGGCTTCAACGACCAAGCCTAGCGAGACCTTGGGCTTCAACGACCAAGCCTAGCCCAACCCCTATACCAAAGTTATCAGTGCCTAAGCCTAAGTCCATTAAGGCCATGCTTGGTTCCCCGACAACCATGCTTAGGTACCTGGCTCTCGTGGCCAAGTCATTGGTTCCCCAAAGGCCAAGTCTGGGTCCATAGAGGCCTGGGTCCATAGAGGCCAAGTCTAGACCTCAGTCCAACACTCGGGCTCAAGACCTTGGTGCCCATGTCCCGACCCTCAACAAGCATGCCTAGGTACCTGTCTCCAATGCTCAAGTCACCAACACCTAGCCTTGGTCCATCAAGGCTAGGTCTAGTTCCTCGGTGGTTGGTTCAAGATCCCCTGAGACTAGGCTCAAGACCTCGATGCTCGTGCTTAAGTATCCAACTCCCACGCCTAATTCACCAGAGCCCATAGAGGTTGAGGTTGGGTCTATCAAGGCTAGGCCCAAGACACTAGTGCACATGCTTGAGACCCCAACAATCATGCTTGGGACCTTGGCTCCCACGTCCGGGTCCCCAATGGCCATGCCTAGGTACGTGACTCCTATACTCAAGTCACTAGCTCCTAAACTTGATTCTATGACAGCTGAGCTCAGCTTTATGAAGGTTGGGCCGAGGTCTCCCAAGATCAAGCTCAAGACCCCAGTATTCATGCTCACGTCCCTGGCTACTTAGTATCCCTTATGTCATACAGATAATGCATGTTTCTTTAGAAAAATCAAATTAAACTTTCCTTTCCATATGATGGAAAATAATTTTCAATTCATTTTTAAATTTCAGCCAAACACTGAAAAATAGTAATATTTTCCTAAAGAGTACTTTCTTAAAAAATATTTTTCAAAAATATCAATTGTTCACGAAATAAATGGAGTCTTGGATGGTTTTGATGTTGGTTATGCTGCTGGTTGGTTGATATGGCTAAATGCGGGTACATTGGGTCATGTTTTGTATTAAATGAACTTATACCGATGCTCAACCAAAAAAAAAAAAAAAAAAAAATCCATCATTATCCCTTAGAGATTCGATAGTCAAGCAATTTTGCCAATTAATTGGACTCAAGAAAAATCTGCACGAACAATGTTTAGGAAATATATATATATATGTAAATGTATACATATAATTTGTAGAGTGGCTTTTGAATATGTTTAGAGTCCCATCAAGTATATACAAATAAAGAACAAAGAGATTGTGATCATTTTACAGCCCTATTCACAAGAATATAGTTCGTAGAAAGAGAACTTAGTAGCTAAAGGGTGTGTTTGATAACATTTTTGTTCTCGAGAACAATTTTTGTTCAAAGATAGTTTTTTCTATTTCTATTCTCTGGACAAGTTTTTGAGTAGAAGAACGTGTTTGGTAATTAAACAAAATTTCTGTTCTTGAAATAGAAACAACATAAAGTGCATTTGATACGACCCTAAAAATTTCTATTCCTAATTTTTTTCATTTAATTGTAAAATTTTAGTGGAGCTTTAACAATTCATATTTGGATAAAATTGGACTTTTATAAGGACTTAACTGATCAAGATATTCTAAAATGGCCTCAGAAAATCTGTTGTAATAACTAGTCAAAGATAGATGGCCAAAAATCACAATAAAGAGTTCCACTGATTTATAATTCACATTATGAGAATGTTGACAGTAGATCTTTGGATAATATAATAAATAGGGGCCTAGAAGAAGAAGAAGAAGAAGAAGAGGAGTCTGATGGAATAGGCAATGACAAAACAATAGAGGATGGAGGTGATCCTAAAGTTGGTGTGCTTTTTTGCATAAACTCATTAAACCTTTAATTAAATTACATTAGAAATCCATAGAGCACAGGCTTATTCGATTACTATGAACACATGACAAATGGTTATGCAAAAAACTTGTTCAGAGCCATCTAATTTTTTTTTAAAACAAAATTGTAGATGATGATGGTGAAGAAGAGTGTTGATCTCCATCAAGCTCATGCTCTGCTTGTGAAGAACATGTCTTCTCTCGGTGGAGCTGCCAAGTTGTCAAGACCCAACATTGTCTATAAAAGAAAACAGCATTAAAAAATTCATATGATAAAGCCCTAAGAGCTCATTCAATTTCGAATCCAATTTTCATCAAAATATTTTCACATTTTTTCATGCTAAACTAATTCTAAACTAGAATTTAAACTAAAATTTAGTTAAGTACTCAAAATTTAATATCTATTTTTTCCAAAATTCCAAAAAAAAAATTATTTCAAAAAATGGGGACTCAAATCGAGTCAAGAGACCTAGTCCAAATGTGTGTCTCACTTGGATCTTGTGTCAATTGTGTAAAGACAAGCATTAAATTACACTAAGCTTGTTTCTATGAAATGACCTTATTTCTCTTGTTTTTTCCATTAAAAAAAAAAGAATTTTTTTACTTCTTATATTTGTCCTAGATCTATTCCTGGCCCCTGATTTATTCCGGGGAATGACATACACAAATGGATTTATGTTTTGCGAAACAAAAGAATAAAAATAGAGAAATACAATTATTACCAAATAGGCCCTAAATATAGTGAAAGAAAATCATATGCAATTCTCTTTGCCACATTGTAGGTCTATTGCATTGTGCTCATGGATATTATTTCAATTTGCAGACGCTGGCTGATTTTTTAGTTATATTTGTATGCTAACAAAGAATCATAGGCAAAGAGTTCCCTAGAAATGTTGAGACTTATTTGATGAGCAAGCAAACTTGGATTCTATGGTTGTTTTGAAGGAAGGATATCATCTCTGTTATGTTAGGCTTATGTTAAGCGAAAGACGAGAGTTGTACTCTCTCTCTGTCCCCTTCTGGTTAAGAACCAAAGAGGCTAAAATCCCAGTGATTTGCGCCGCGCGAGAGAGATTTAAGGAATCAGCCATCTCTGCTATAGAGGAAAACCCCGAAAATAAGGAGGAGCATGCATTCCTTCGGAAACGATGCACTTCAATTGTTTTGCGAAGTCCATCATTTTAATAAGGAACAAAACTAGTGCGGAGTATAAACGATCCTTGATTCTTGATTGTTGTTACTGTATTAAAGTAGAATTTGAACCGGCGTGGCCTGGAACCATCGCGAGCCCTCTGTCGTCGTTGCACACGGATGATGAGAGCAGCTCATTGGGCAACAAGAGACGGCAACCTGGTTGCGACAGTAGGTGGGCATGCAACAACGACGGAGGCGTATTGCGCGCACGCGGTGGCGGTGGCAGTGGCAGTGGCTGAGGTTGACGTGAGGGGGGAGGGGTAGAGTTACATTAGGGTTTGGTTCGAATATTTTGGAGTGAATTTCATGAAGACTATGAGTAACTCAGCCTTTTTGTGTAGCCCTATAATGTTCAGTTATTGTTAACTTCATAGAACCTCAATCCTTACTTTTTTATAAGGACCGAAATAACCTTTCATTTTGTAGCTCACACACTCTGATTTTTCACAACCCGAAACTGTGTAAAACCTATTCCATTATACTCGACTATCAAGCAAAACCGGACGTATTGTTTTCATAATCCTTCGAGATTAACATTTCCTCTCATCTCTAAAATTTCAGAAACAAACGTCTAGTTAGCAGAAGAAACAAGTCACTTTTTTTCACACTCCTTTGCAAAAGACATGCAAAGGAGCAAGCATCAAGCATAAACACAGATTCCTAAACAAAAACTCAAAATAGAACCAAGGAAAATTCTCTACTCAGGTCAGCAACAAGAGGCATCTAATTTTTGGACAACTTCCTAAGCCAAGCCGGCCCATCTATAAAGGTAACATCAAAGCCGACAGCTAATAAACAAACATCATCAGTACCAAGGCTTAGCACCCACTTTAAGAAAAGCCCCACAGGCCACGAGCAGTACAAAGTCATCACCTTTGCTTCTTCCCCACTACTTTAAACATAATCCTTTCTAAGCAAGCAAGGTCGGCGTGAGAAACTAATATTCTAAGTTACGGGTCGGGCCGATGCACATGGGTCTTTTGCTTCTTGACTCTGGTTGAGTTCCGGTTTAACCTCGAGGAGCTATAATTGATGATGATGACGACGACGTGTTTAAAGATGGCTGCCTAGGAAGACGATTGCCGCACCGAACAAGCAACTATCTGCGCCCACTGTCTCAACCTCGTCTTCACCACCTCAGGATCATCGCCTGCACAGATAGTTTCGCAGCTCCCCATCAACCAAACCAACCCAGGACGGTAAAATTTGCTTTTCTTTTATCATTACAGCGATTCAAAGCATCTTCATGATTATGTGAATAGTAAAAGAAGCAAAAGCGACGGGCAAAACAGGGGTTTTTTCTTACTGGGGCCGCATATGGCGTGGGGGCTGCCGACGGGAGACGCGCTGTCGCAATCCGACGCGGTGGAGACCGACGCCTCCGCGGTGGAGACCGACGCCTCCGCGGACCTCGGGGCGCTCCCGCCGCACCGCTTCGTCACGGCGTAGTAGAACCCCAGAGCCGGCAAGGTGTCCGACAGGCGGCCGTCCACGGCCTCCGGCGAGTCGAACCCGAACCCGAGCTCTATGCATCCCTTGAGCTCGTCGAGGTCCTCGTCCGTGACGCTCTTGCTCTGGTGGTTCCTGACGTTCCCCTTGCGCCGCAGCCACGCCTCCTCCCGGAACATGTCCGGGGACCACGACCTCTGCTTATACAGAGACGACCGGTTCCTCAGCAACGACGGCGGCGGCGACGCCAGCGACGGGAGCAGGGGCACCTGCTCGTCGAGTTCGGGCTCGGGCTCGGGCTCATCTTGCGGCTCTTGACGGAACAGCCGGCGGTTTTCTTGGAGATGCGGCGGCGGCGGCGGAGGCGGAGGCGCGTGGGGAGGGCGCATGGCGGGGAGGGCCCCGAGCACCGCCCCGCGAGCCGGGGTGGGCGGAGGCCGGGGGACCTCGCGGGGTGGCGGGGAGAGCGCTACGGCTTGCGCGGCTCTCCTAGGTTTCGGCCCTTTGTTGAAATGGAAGGTGTGAATGGGGCGCGGAGTTTAATATGACGATCGGAGCGGGCGGGGGTGGGTCAATGTGGGGCCATGGCTTTTATTGATTGGTTTGGTCCATGTCATCATGACATGTCTTTTTTGCTTTTTTAGGTTATTTTATTTTATTTTATTGTATTTTCCATTTCACCCCTGTCCTTTCTTGCTTGAAAATCACTCCATCAGAAATTCATCTTTTCGCTTGCCCTAAAAAATGCCATTACCCACTAACGCCAAAAGTAGAAACATCGACATCGGTGCAAATTGGGGGAAAATAGAGAAGGGAAATTTGCATCGGGTCTACGTGAAGAGTAGCTTGGACATATTATAGTGAAAAAAAGTTTGTAGATGGAGTTGTTAAGTGCTAGGCCAATATTCTAGTTAGATCAATAAGGTATCATTTAGCTATGACTTTATAATAATTTGAGAAATAATTAAGTGACAATTTTTAATTTACTATGAAATTGACAATCTATTATAGACCACAATCAAATAGCAAATAATCATAAATTGCCATGATGCCTATTTTTTTTAGAATTTATGGCTCATAACAAACCGTTATTCTCATGGTATTCCAAATACAATAATGTTAGCAAAATCCTAAAAAATTGGTTCTGCTAAGTCACCAAGTCTTTTTACCCCTACTTATTCAATTAGATGGTTTTCACTCTTCAAAGGGATGAGAATGAGATGAGTCCCCGCATTAATTGAGAGCTAATGATGGCTTGTGACTTCTAAGCAGGGACTGCCATTTTTCCTCACGAGGTTCCCTTCGGTAAGCATGGAATTGGGAGGCTCGCGGGCCAACACAGACAGTTCACGCCTGTCTTGGCTAGTCTCCGTTTAATTGAGAGCCAAGGATGGTCATGATACAAGCAGCGGCCCACCCCTTTCTCCCGCGAGGACCCTTCCGGTAAAGCCAAAACCGTGACTCCACGGGCCAAAGCGCACGCAGTACCCTGCGAGCGGGCACAACGTATCGGGCATCATCACATGGTATTAAGATTACTGGGAAAATCTCCTGAAAGTACTCCGATATTACAATGCTTTAAGCAATAGCTGAGCTAGCTAGATTATTCAGATGAAAAGACAAAACAATACGACTTCGCAACGAAATCGACGCCCTTACTTTAAAGGTCGGCAATGAATATTACTTCCATCTAAATTTATCAGGAAATGCGACGCAACTTCTACGGGCAGGTGCTGCGGAAGCTGCCGTGTCCAATGTATTGACCAAGGAAGTTAATGCCTCCTGACAAGGAAAACAAACATGAAGTGTTCCTCAGTACACATGTTTCTAGGATTTTCTTACACAAAACAATGCATTCCGCGCATATCTTGCGGGCTTGCCAATCAGCATAATTTATTCTTGAACCAAGAGTCAAGTCTGATGACGGTTTAATCCGTCCATAAGTTTCCATATACTATAATATTATATGTATGATATATATGTGTGTGATATAATATAATAGCCCTCTCGTTTTCAAGATGATGTTCTTTGTTCTCCAGCTTATTGATAAGATATTTTTGTTGTACAAATTTGTCTTTTGTGAATGGATTAGCATGAGGAATATAAATATATGAAAAAGAGTTTCTTGAAGATGTATTGAGGTTCAATGTACTTTGGTTAAGAGCAATAGTACTAACACCATGAAATCTTATTGAATATTCTATATTCATCCAGCATAACTATAAAATATACAGTGTGATTTTAAAAGCCGACAATATATATTAGACGCAAGAAAAACAGCACTATACATATAACCAAACAAATTAAACTTAACAGCAAATTGCACCATCGAATCATAATTACCAATTGATTATCGATATAATTAAGGAAAAATGACACGAATGATCTATGAACTTTGATCTAATGTGTAATATGTCCTTGAGTTTATAATCTATTTAATGTGGTCCATAAATTTTAGCCCAATGTGTAATATCGTCCCTAAGCTTTAAATTTATTTAATGTAATCCCCAAATTTTTTATACATGTTCAATTTAGTTCTTGAATTATATAAAAATATTCAATATTGTCCTTCCATTAATTCAAGTTCAGAGACAATATTTGGCATTTTCATATAATTCATGGACTAGATTGAACATAAATTCAAAGTTTAAGGATCACATCAAATAAATTAAAAGTTCAAGGATCACATTGCATATTAAGTCAAATTTTAAAGAATTATTTGTGCCATTGTTCCTATAATCAGTTAATGAAAAGGCCGCTTTGCTGACGCCCCAACCATGACTCCCAACCATGACCCTGCTTTTGGGGCTTGGTTGCTCAGACCCTTCCTTTTGTCTGATTACGAGCATATACCATATAATATGCTTTTTCCAGGTGAGACTTAAAAATACATTAATAGTTAACATAGGTTTGCTCAACACACCAATGCAAAATCCCTCTGTAAATTAAGAAATATCCTCAAGATGTAGACGGGCACGATAAATTATAATTTCTAGTAAATCACTGCGAATATTTTATAAAAAAAAAGTTGCGGGAATAGTTATCTCGATAAATTAACAAATGACGCATGACGTAGTGATCCATATCCATCATTTTCAAAGGGAAAGAAAAGACCTAATTAGAATGCGTCACGCGACTTAATCTATAATTTGCTTAGCTCAAACTACACTCAATTAGTAATAAATGTAATCTGATTTGCCTTTGAAGTTGCACATTGCAAGTTGTACGCATATGCTTTGTGCTTGATGATGCCCAAGGATGCAACTTGTGTCGTCCACGTCATTCTTAGTCTAAACTAATCCTTACTATTAATAAGGCTCCATTTATTTCGCAAAAAATAAATAATTTGAAAAATATTTTCCTAAAAACGATCACTTGTATCGCTTATAAAATGAATGAATGAAAAAAAAATTTATTTCCTATGAAAATATTTGAACATAAATTATTATCGATGATAAAAATATTTTCGATTCTATAATTACTTTAATTAATATAAATATTCATTTTTAGGAAAATATTTTATTAATTAATTATTTTACGCGAAATAAACAGAATCCTAAGAATCAAAATATGTGTGAGGGAGAGAGAGAGTCCAAAATGGATTGGTAAGTTTAGACATAGGACGATCCATGGATGAAAATGTAGCCATGACATGATCCGAAGTCAACTTCACCAACCAACTTCCAAATTAGTGAGATTTCTTGAATTTTGTCATTAATAATTACCCCGTCGGCTCTCCACTTTCTATAAAAATACTCTGACAACCCACGTCAAAAATTACCTAAAATAGATATTAAGAAAAAGTTTATGTGGAAATTTTCAGAAAATAGTCCAAAAGATCCCTAAACGTAAGACAGCTAATTATAAATTTTTTAATTTGACCATTTTAATTATAACCTTTTAATTAATTTGTTAATATAGTCATTTTCGGAAAAAATTGGTAGAAAATCACTGATGTAGCCATTGATCTTTATTGATCTAAGAAGCACGATCGACAGTAATGTGATTGTTTTTTGCAATACTTTATATATTTTCAAAAACATTATATATTTCTTTTCTTTTTTTTTTGTTTTTTTCATGTTCATATTCTTGGAAGACGACAAGGATGTCTAGGACTTGTGGTGGTTTTTGGCAGATTTGGCCATAAGCAAGGCCACAATCGATGCTCACAACCGATGAGAAGCCCTCACCCAAATTTGGGCAAGAGCTTGATTTCCTTGCTAGCCAAATTTGGCCACAGCCAAGGGCTATAACCCTCACCCACAACCAATGAGGGTTTTGTGGCTCTCGCATAGTGGTCAACAATGCCGAGGTCCTAGTGATCCTCGTTAGCTCTTTCTAGAAAGATAAATAGTGAAAAAAATGAAAAGAATAAAAATAATTAATTAAAAAATCTAAAAAATTAAAATATATATAAATCATTCAAGTTAGCCCCATGCCTTGCTAAATAGCCAGTGGTCACATCGAATAGCCAACAGCTACATCCAAGATTTTTGGCTAATTTTTGGTTGAAATGATTAAGTTAACAAATCGTCAAAAGATTTAAAAATAAATTTGTTAAATTAAAATGCTTAAGACTCAATTGTCATTTTATAATAGTTTTACGACTTTTTTGATAATTTTCTCAAAATATTTTACATGGACGTTTGGATTAATCTTAAAAAAATACTACCAAAATAGTGGAACATTACTCCACACATGAGATGGGGTGATCCCCCATGGATCCTTATAATCTTTGTGCATGTGGGCGCAACGCCCGTTAATAATTAAAGAAGATAGGCCCCCCGCGGATTGGCTCCCAAATGAGGTCTTACCGGCCGGCGACCAACCCCTCCCAAGGGTTAACTAGTGGAGAGACAGACCAAAAAAGAAAAAGAGGAGGGACCTAGTAGCCGGTGACGATGTGAAATGTACATGTCATGTAAGGGAGATTCCAAAAAACAATGATGAAAAGGACAACGGAAATAAATGGACTTGCAAAAGGAAAGACGTGTGCACAAATCAAGTAGGTGAAAACAGTCATTACACTCCATTCATTTGCATCAAGTGCGTACGGGTTTTGGGCCTTAAATCTTTGAAGCCCATGTTTCGTTTCGTTTCTAAACCTGGAATCCAAGCTATTTTACGCTCCTTGAAAAGTCGTTTCTATTTAAGGACAACCACATAATCTGCACAATCGTCGGTAGGGGTGAGCTGGGGATGAGTATAGTCCAAGTGGGCGATTCTAGAATTAGGAGTCACCCACTAAAGATTGGTTTCGAAAAATTGAAATAAAAAGCCGCACATTAGTTCCATGGATCCACTTGGGAACCAAAACGTTTGTTCGGTCCGGTTCCCATGTGGGTCCATCGAACCAATCTACCAAGCTTCACGCACTTAGTTCTAGGTAGTTTAGGTGGTTCCTAATTCTTTTACACACCCTTAGGGGCATGATTTGAGTTGGACCGATCCAGCACTTAACCCAGAAACCAACCCGCACAGTGTTAGTCCATAATTTTGGGACCAAGAATCAATCATGTTAAGCTTGGATTGAGGACTAGACCGACCCCTACGGGTCCGGTTCAATTTGAGGGTCAACCCGAGAATCACCGATTTTTTTTTGTTTCATTTTTTGTATTCCTTGAAAGGACAAATATGCTCTTTCAAATTACACATACATTAATGCGACATTGAGCAACCGAATTATGAATACCGAACATATCAAACATAAATCTAAGATAAGGTAACAACATAAATCCACATTTGCAATTGTTGAGCTGTGTTCATGAGCCAAGAGAGAGCAAGTGATTTCATCAACTAAGTTGCCCTCTTGTGGCGGGTGAGGAGAGGCCAAAAGTGAGCGGTGAGGCAAGCAAATAGAGGTGAGCAATGCGAGCAAATAGAGTGAGGCGAGTGAAGAGGTTTTCTTTTTTCTTTTTTCTTTTTTCTTTTTTGCTGAATCTAGGCTGGATTTCTACTTTCTAATTTACATTGCAAAATAGCATAAGAAAGAACAAAGGTGGTTTAGAGTAAACAAATATATATGATATGTATAAAATATATAATATATAATATATGATACATACAAATTATGGTTCAACTCCAACCAACCCATATGGTGCAAGGTTCAGGGATCCTAGGACCAAGGACTAACCCACTTCTCCTGGGAACTAGACAAGGATAGGCTTAGTTAGGCCGGTCTAGGGTCAATTGAGGGTTGACCTTAAACTGATGCTCAACCTAATTGTCGGATTGTCAAGAACTTGGAAGATTTGCCGCATTCCATCTCTCAGAGAAGACCATTCTAATCACGAACCGCCATTTGATTGGGAGAGTTCCTGATGCCAAAATTGAAAAGATGACCGTTGATTTCGACCTGCATGGGCTACAAGCCTGCGTATTAAGCCTCACGGGTCTTTGGAGGGTTTATCATTTCTCTTCATACTACCTTCAGCCCACCTACGGGCCGTCCCTATCAAAGTCCATTTTAATGCAGGATGACTTGAATATACATGATCCACGGAAGTCTGCCTTGACCGTGTAAAGGAAAAGACCCCTGCGCGTACGCTCCCGCGCATGTCGATCTTTTCTAATCTACAAAGGAGTCGCCGTCGTCGCCCACCTTACCTTAGCTATCTTACGCTATGACCTCGCGCAAAACGACATCTTCGATTGGTCCTGGTTTAAGTTTTGAAGGATCAAAACGCGTGAAAGATTTTATGAAGCATTGTTTGGCTGACAAGTCCTCGCCGGTATTTTACTCGAACTTCAGCTGCATCGGCATGACTGTCAAAAGTGAAGCCAGGTTTTCATAATGGAGTTTCCTCTTGAATTTTGGGATGTGAAATAGTCGCGATTTAGACAGAATGACTGGAGCGTGGTCATCCTACAGCTTTTCCCATCCATGAGATTGAAGTGCGAGTTCGTTCATGTTTTTTTCCTACAAAATATCCTTAGGATCTTTCTGTTCTTTAGGATTTGAGTATGAACGTCCTAGGTCTCATTCTTTCATGATCCCAGTCACTACAGGTATCTGTTTTTATTGACTTTTTCTTCTTCATTTTTAACTTTTCCTTTCATATAGTTACATCGTGGGCTTGATCTAGTAGTGAAAATTGGCCGAACGTGAGTCTGGTGAAAACCCGTGAATACCCACATAGACTTGGATTTTGACGTTTTAAACTCATTTCGATCCGTCTTCAAAATTTTAGGTGAGTCATATACAACTTGGCATACTAAAGTTGAGTCGAAGATTGGGCTTCTGACCCGTATCGCCACCTTTAATATAGTGGTATCGTTCAAATAGAGCTTACGAACCTGGCGGATCATTGGGCAAACCCCTAAATATACCAAAGCTTGACCAAAGCTGAGTACAAGGAAGATTGAAGTTGGAAGAACACTTGAAAAAGAACAACACCAAGTGATCCCTATGAAACCAAGTTTAGAGGACAACATAACGAAGTGACATGTGGGAGTTATTAATAACATGGTGACAACATGCGGCGTTGCCCGAAACTCCAATGAGCTATTTCAGCTTCTAGCACGGTTGACCCACGCCTCACGAAATGAGGTATTGCACTCTTTCCATCTCCGGTCACATCTTCTTCGTAATCAATGACATACGTGACAGAGACTGCACAGACCTGTAATGCAATGTTGGGGGTATCTCAAAGCTAAGCAAAGCCATTAAGAGGAAGAAATACCCGACAAAAATCAAGAACATTTCGTCAGGAGAAGAAAGAAAGAAACCGGTTTTGGAGTACGAAATTCATTATCGCTCCCGTTTTGTTCAATTCATGGGTGCACTATATTTTACATGTTCAAATTGCGATAGAAGTGGTCACTTTCGTCTTGTATACCCTTTTTCCCGAAAAGGAAAAACCCAAATTTGAGTGGGACTAAAAAATGAATGAATTTTATCTAACTTGTAGGTTTCAAACAAAAGAAAGTTGAAATAAAACTAAGTAGTACCTCGATGGCGGGTGCTCAAGGTAAATGACAGGTGATCCAATCGAATTCATCCAACTCACTCAAGTAGACATGGAAATGGTAATCTTTGATGGACCATGTAGAGGAAAGATTGTTGGTGAAGAAATGTCAAAATCGCAATATGACTGAAAGATGTATCCTTGCTAAAGGGGATGAATCATAATATCATGATGTATGAGTCCCCTCTAGAACTAAGAGTAATAAAGCGGAAGACAGATTTAAGGAATTTTTATATAATTCGATATATTCATAATGATAATTATATAGTCTATTGAAAGTAACATATCAATCAAGGATACACACTATCAAATAAGATATATACATAATCCTGGGAGATATTCAAAATCAAATAGATCTCCTAGTATCGCTAACATCCCCTCAAACACAAAGTGAATTGAAACAAATTAACTTGAGTTTGCAAATAATTCGAACAATGTCACAAATTCTTTAATTAAAATGAGCTCAACAAATCCAACGCGAGATGGCACCTGGTGGTGACTCTAGCTTCCATTAACAAGAAGATTTCAATATGTTGATTGTTGGATGGTGGTGAATCTGGTGGAGTAGAATTCTCGAAACGAGAAGAGAAAAGTCGAGAATCGAAGGTATTTGAGTCGAGTGGCATGCATCCTTTGAGATTAACTTTTTGTCGGCACGGTAACTTAAACACGATTAATACAACTAGCGTGGGTATAGCAAGTGGAATAAGCTAGGCTTTGTCGAGGGAAAAGTTAATGTGCGGAAATGCATTTTCGTGGCATTGAAGAATACCTCCCAAAAAGGAAGAAGAAAAAGCTTGATTTGGCAATGCATTAGAGACGTCGTAACACAACCACCATGGCACTTGCTTAGATGGGAATGATGCATGATGCACTTAGATGAACATCGTTGTAGCGGAGATGGATTTATTTGATTAGGATGCAAGGGTGCACTGTTGAGAATGAGTGCACCAAGATTGCTTCAGGAAATGAGACTCTGATATTAAGTTGAGAATAATAAAGTGGAAGACAAATTTAAGGAATTTCCATATAATTGAATTTGTATTCATAATGAGAATTACATCAGCTTATTTATAGGCTTTATTGAGGAATTTATGTGTAATTCAATATATATTCATAATGAGAATTATATCAGCTATTTATTGAGAAATTTCTGTATAATTTGATATGTATTTATAATAAGAATTACATCGGCATATTTAAAGGTTTTATTAGATGACTAATGAAAGTAAATATATCAATCAAGGATATGTACTATCAAATGAGATATATACATCCTGAGAGATATTCATAATCAAGTAAATCTCCTAATATCACTAACATCTTGAACAAATGATACAAAAATCACCTTTGAAGGGGAAAAATGCTGTGGGTGTCTTGCTCAAAAAAAGACAAAGAAGCAATAAGATTGCACCAGATACAAACCTTTTAGGAACTTTGATTACATATTTTCCAAACGTTCACGACTTAATTGCACTTTGAGCCAAAATTTCTTAGGACTTTGATGTAATTTTCCCTTTTTATCCTCTATTGGACTAGATTCATAAGCGATAACCTACCGACATCTCAATTTGAATTCGTTTACCGATTCAACCAACAACAAAATACAGCCAGCTTGAACAAGGAGAAAGAAATTTAGTACCCAAAATAGCCCGTGCCATCTTGTTTCGTATGGTCATTCAATCTGGGCTAAATCAGGATTGCCTCCTACAAGATTCCACGCGGGAGTTGGTAACTATTCCATGACTTTAGACCCCTTGCAACGACAAAGTCAAGACAAGCCTAGACAACAAAAGAGGACACACTTAAAAAATAAACCTAGTCCGCATCACCTTTAAGACTTCTCGAAAACCTTTAACTTCTTCTTTACTCCTAATACAGTTGAAGTCTCCAATGTTTTATCAATTCGATCGACCGTGCTACATTCATTTGACGGACCACTGTCCAAAATGCTAGAAACATTTTTAAATGAGACTGCTATTAAGTGAAGTCCTTGCGAGAAGAATAATGTTATATTGACTTCTTTGTGACTTGTTATTTTGGGTGTAGAGTAAGGTGACCCAATTAGAATCTTTCTACAATTGAGCTTTCACCGAGAAGGTAATGCATGTAGTGTTTCTAAGATTATATTTAAATTCTCAAAATGTAGAGTACCTAAACACATTGGTTGAACCAAAGTTGGACTTTTCTCTAGCCAAAAAAAGGACGAACTTAAGTGAGATGCTTAGGAGAGCCATGTTCACACCATAAGTGATTGTTTTTCACTCTGATTATACCATTTTATATATGTCCTCTCCTTAAAAAATAGGAGTATATTAAAAATATCATGTATGTGATGGCGGTGTTTGAACCTTTGAATCACTACTTCTGACCAATGCATGCAATCCACATCATTCACATGCATCCGTTAATCCTCCATACATCGAATGACGAATATTTCTTTCAGAATTCTCATTTATCTTATTAGGTAACGAGGTTGCATGCTGAAATTACCAATAATTTCTTTATCAATCCGAGAGACAATGTGATTTCAATATGAGACCTGCCATATTCAAATCAAGTTTCAAGCAAGCTGCAATTGCATGACTAATTTCATTTATTTTGCGGAAAGTTCATTAATTAGCTCTAGATGAACATTCAAAAGCTAATAGTAGGCCTTACAATGGCTATTCTAACCTAGTTAAAGACTCCTACATGTCTGACCTAAAAAAAACAAAGAAGACTCCAACGTGAAAAACAAGTTCGGAAAGCTATATTATTTGTTAAAGGTTGGGCGAGTTGATTCTTGCTTATTTTTAAAAAAAAATAAAAAATGAGTAAGATCTAATTGTAATTCTTTGTTTAAGAGTATTGTAACCATTGTATGTGAGCTTGGGCATCAAGTGAATTGAGTCGTATTTGTATAAGCACGTCATGGTGCATTATGGAAAGGCAACTTCATCTGTAGACGTTGTCAAGACTCCACCAGTTATATTAGAGGATTGCACCTTTCTCCTTGGGCTGTAAGAATTTGGAGAGAGGAGTTGGCCAGGTGAAAAGGGCCTTCTATCCTTTACTCTCTTTCTATCGATGGAGGACGTTTGCTCTGCATCGCAGACTTCATCAACGAACACGATTTCATCCCGTAAAGATCGTTTCGCACTCAACCACGAAAAAGTTCTAGAGATTCCTATGATAACCAATCCGCCTCCGTTTCTTGGTTTTCAACTCCAGTCCACTTCAAAGTTCACTTATGGCTATCTAAGAGATGGATAGGCGAACCCCTATGAATGGACAGATTTTAGGCGTCCGAAAGTAAGTCTTTCAAAGCGCACTCATGATATTCAAAGCATACCTAAAATGCTTTTTCCAAAGGGTGGGGAAAATGCCTCAAATGGCCACAAAGAAAAGAGACCAAGCCCGCTTCAAGGGGATAGGATCGTGCCGGCTGCGCTCGGGCCAACGCTTCGCCGTCGGTTATGGCGGAAGGGGGCTGGTGGCTTTGCCGGTGCATCCAAGAGCCATGCCCCGTCGTTCAAAGGTCCGGTACGTGTTTTCCCCAAGCACTATGCAGATAAAGGGTCGGCTCGGGCATTGTCTTTGTGCCGGTCCCGCACTGCGATTTGCACGTGAGAGTCGGTGTGCCCTACCACGCAATGGCGGCGGACTATGTTTTAAGAAAACTGACCAAATTTTAGGATTACGTAAATTTTCATCAAATATCCGATTGACCCGATCTCTACTCCAACCAAAAAAGTGTCTAAGCTGAATTTTCTAAAAGCGCAACATGACTAGTGAAAAAGTATCGAGATCTTAGGTTTATGTGAAACGGGATAAATGGATACTTCCAATGGAAAGTCATGATATCTTGATTTGAACTCCAATCGATGTGATTCTCGAGGCATTGAAAAGCTCATGATCAGGTTTACAAAAATGTATTGTTTGACTGAGAAAAATCACAATTTTTCCATAGTCTTAAGATCGAAACAATTGGGAACTAAAAGTACGATATCTTAAAATCACCCCTTCGGAATCCAACAAATTGGGTTTTGCTAGAAAACCCTCGATAAAAATACTATCCTACCATGTTGTTCGATCTCAATTTCAAACAACGCATCTTCATCAAGCTCCGTTGAATCGTGAATATCTCTAATAAAGAACGACGAGTCCACGGGACGATCTCTATTTTGTATTTCCGGTGTAATCTAGGTGAGCACCAATAGATTTCAGTCCTGTCTTTTTCCGAAATGGATGGTTGGGACTATCCCTGGAGCACCAAAGAACTTCCTCCGGAAGCACACGATCCTCGCCTCGGACACCATGAAAATTACATCCTCATGTAGCCGTGCTAAGCTTCTTTCAAATCAAATCATGAAGGTACCCCCACTAAACCCTACCATAATACCACTGCCGTCCCTGATCTTTTTGAGTGGGTGACTGGGTCCTCGGACGGATGATGAATCCTCGTTCAAGGATTGGCAAGATCCTCGGAGAACCCAAATCGATGGTCTTGCAAGAGCACTCGAAGGTAGAAGGAAAACGAAAGGACGACGGGGCGAGGGAGCGACACGCCAATCAGTGGCAAGAAAGTTCAGGAGGACCCTCTTGAAATATATATATAAAAGAGAGAGAGAAAAAGAGAGAGGGAAAAAAAATCAAAGTGACGATGAGAAGAAGCAATTGAAAATGGAAAGGTGTTAGGTGGGGGAAAAGGAAATGTCTTCTCACCCGCTCTCGTCCGCCCATTCCTCCTTACCCCGGGGAAGAAAACCAATAAACACTTCCATGTGAAGGAGGCACTCATCTAAATAGTAATCTAATCATCATTTGAAGTAGAATACAAAGTGGAAAAAGGATGCATAAAGCTTATGCTTTTGTGGAAGCCATTGCCTTTTAACACATGTAATTAGTGTTGTGCAAATCAAAATGTTGTCTACAAGACATATGTGCTTGGTAACGTTATTGGGACACTTGTTAACAGGACTCTCGGATCATTTTTTATGCATCAGAGACAACGGTCTCGAGGGTTCGATCCCATTCTCCGGGTGTCTGAGCCGGAATCTGAGCCTTTGTGTACTCACTTCCGGACTTAACCGGCGCAATGATGGAGGGGGGAAGGGGGGCGAGGGGAGGCTTTATTGCACCCCGGCAAGTAACTGGCCCGTCGCGATCGGGGCATAATAAGAACGGTGCTGCTGGTCCTCCCCCCTCGCAATTATTAAAACGCAAAAAAAAATCTGTATGTGTAGACATTGTGTGAGAAGCTTCCTCCAAGAAACGACCAAGAAAACCCAACCCTAGAAAATTCCTCTCTCTCTCTCCCCCTCTCTCTCTCATCATTTTCTTGAGGAAAGCAAGAAAATGCGTGTTGTCCGTTTCTCTCTCTTCTCCGTCCCTCTCTCTCCTTTGAAGGATGACCGAAGTGGGGGTGGGCGATACTTTAAAAATATTTTCTGCTTCTCAACACTTCTAGAACCGAAACGCCCATCATCACCATGACCAAGAAGAAGCCCCCTCTTCTATAAGTTTCCAAAGACGCCCCCCCATCGTCCCAAGAAAAAAAAAAAAGAATTTTCGTCTCTTTCTTCCCCTTCTCTTTCCTCCTTTCCTTTTCTTCTCTATCTTTCTTCGCCTTCCATTGATGAGGGGAGTTATGTTCAGCCATGGAAGCAGCTGACACAAGAAGGAAGAGAGCCTGTCACAGCCTGGTCCACATCTCCGGTTTCTACTGCTGGGGCTGGGAGTTCCTCACCGCTCTCCTTCTCTTTAGTTGCTCCATCTGATCAACACCAAGAAACCCTTAGATCTTCTTCTTCTTCCTCCCTCTCTCTCTTTCTCTCTCTGTTCTCTTCTTCTTCTTCCTCCCCCTCTCTCTCTCTCTCTCTCTCTGTTCTCTTCTTCTCCTTCCTGAAACCCTGTAGCTGTTAGTTGTCGAGGAGGGGCGAAACCGAACGATCAAGGGGGATGGCCCAGCGCTCGGCTCCGGCGCCGTTCCTGACGAAGACGTACCAGCTGGTGGACGATCCGGCCACCGACGACGTCATCTCGTGGGGGGAGAGCGGCCGGACGTTCGTGGTGTGGAAGACGGCGGAGTTCGCCAAGGACTTGCTCCCCAGCTCTTTCAAGCACAACAACTTCTCCAGCTTCGTCCGCCAGCTCAACACCTACGTAAGTTCCCCATCTAACTTCTTTTTTCTCTTAATTTTCCTATTTTCAATTATTATTATTCCCCTTTTTTAGGTGACCTGCATGTGATTTCCTTTGTTTTTTCTGCGGCACGATCGAGAAAAAGGGAAAGTAATTTCTTTTCGTGTTTTTCTTGGCATTTTAAATTGGTAATTAAAGGGGGTAAGTTAGGCGTGGTGAAAAAATACAGAAAATTAGCATAAAAAGTCTCATGACACAAAACTGTAAAAAGAAAAATAATAAAATATCCAACATATCCTGGAGGAACATAATTTAATATAGAAATGATCATATATTCTTAATTCTACCGATTAGGATTATTATGAAATTACTTTAGGTTTTTTTAAAGGGATTTTTAGGCTGAGGTCATTGTCTTGTGGCGAAATTATAATTTAATGAATTTGCAAATTGGCCCTCGAGCCCCAGGGGGTCAATTCCAAGAGCTGCCTAACTTGGAAGAGACCCCCGTTAGGGGGAGTGAATAGACGATTCTGCCCTTCTTTCTGTTACACCCATTAAAATAAAGGCGTGGGTCAAGGGGTATCGGAGCTGTCCTTCGGCTGTACATAATTGACTCCCGGCGGGCGCACGCGCGAGAACCTCGGCTCGAGTTTGTCAATTTTTATAATTAATATTTAATTTGACTATCAAGAGAAAAATGATAAATAATTCGAATATCTTTTTTTTCCCCTGGTATTCAAAGGAGAATTGTGTGAATGACTGCATATTGACTAGCTAGCCATATTTCCACAAGTTCAAACCTAACTCATAGTGTCGTTGTCACGGTATATATAAAGGTCTGACTTTTTTTCACGGAAAATGAATAGATTAGATAATAATTTTTAAAAAATGATCGCTAGTGTCGTTTACAAAAACGAATAAGAATGTAAAATATTTTCACCATTCACAAAAATATTTATACATAGATTGTTGTCTATTTTTCATTAATTGATTATTTCAGGCAATATAAGAAGATATGTTCTAAATTATTTGTTTTTCGCAAAACAAATCAAACCTAAGTCTCATTTAAATTCATAAGAAGCTTGAAATGTACTATAAGCTCTGATATAAGAAGCATAGTTAATGTGAAGAAGCATGATTAATTCGATGAAAAATGTGTAGAAGTATCAGTATCGTGATCATGACCCAAAAAGTAGGTGATATTAGGCTTCATTTTTTTTGTAGAAAATAAATTATGTGAAAAATATTTTCGTAAAAATATTTGTTCGTATTGCTGAAATAATTAGGCAATGTAAAAAATTCTCATTATTAATAATAATTTTATATCTAAATGTTTTCATGAACAATAAAAAAAAATTCCATTCATCTATTTTTGTCAATAATATATATATGATAATTTTTAGAAAAATATTGTTTAAATCATTCACTTTTTGCCATAAAGCTTAGTAATAAAACTCAAAATTAGATTTTAACATTAGAAGCCGGGGCATTGCTCTTGCATTTATTATCTTTAGCAACTTGAGTTGACAAAGCAGGATATGAATCCCAGGCAAAAACTTGTCCGGATGTGGCCTCCACAGTGGTTGAGATGTTGGTTAGTGAAATAGTGAGTAGTTACAACCCAAACATCAATAGTGATGAGGGCCGCATTTGGTTAAATTTTAGGGAAATTATCCGATCACTTCTCGATTTAGTCCTTAACTTTTCAATTTTGATAATTTATTCCTAAATCTTCATGCAAATTTTTAATATAATCATTTCTATCAATTTTCTTCAGAAATCACTAACATAATGATGCTCTGCATATGGCGGTTCACATTAGTAATTCCCAACGAAAGTTGGCCGAAATGATTAGATTAAAATTTTATACAAAAATTTAGGACTAAATTAATAAAATGGAAGAGTTCAAGATCGAATAGACATTCTTATAATAAGCTTAGGTGGGATTGAGGAACTTTTCCAACAAATTTGTGTCTAGGAGCAGTGTTTCTGGGAATTATCCAACAAGAAAAAACGTGAGTAAATATGGGTTCGGGACGTAATCCTTTACACTTATGAATTATATATATACATATATATCTCGAAAAGTATATTATATATATTGGCGTTTTCTATCTTTGACTATGAGTGCTGTGATTGAAGCGATGAATTCTTTAGCTAGATCTCTTCTGATTGTGTTTGATTATTCTTGCAACACGCAAACGGGTGCCTACCATTTCCAATTTTAGCCGTCCGTGATGGTCCAATTTGATGGCCCGTGATCTACGAAAAAGTAGATTTTGTCGCTGACCATTGTGAAGGTCCATCTCCAAAAAGAAGATTTTATGCGTGTCCTGCCTCGGTCTTTTTCTACCTTAGTCTCTCTCTGGGAATTCGTTGGCCTTAATATTCGATTTTCACACGTGGAAAATTCCTTTTCAAATGAAAATATTATGTTTTGGATAATTTGATGCGAAACCCTTTTTTAATTGTTGAAAGATTTGCTTGTCCAGTGAAAGTTCTCTTCCCAAAACAATCAAGGAAACGATTTCAATAAAAAAATTTGAGAATATTTTAAGATATCTAAATAAATCAAACCTGATAGCACGCCATAAAAATTCGAATAAAATTTTTACCAAAAAAATGCAGAGAAAATACTAAGTATGAGGATTGGTTGATCCTTTGCAAAGGAATCTCTTTAATAATTTTTTTATTGGGAACTATTTGTTATGGCAACCGAATATTATATAATGGCCGGTCTTTCAGAGTAGATTCATATTTTATGTTTTGCGTTTTAAAATTGTGCAAATTTCACAACTATTTAATGAGGTAATATTATTTGAAATTTATAAATAATAACACATAGAATCATAATATAGTTTCTGTGAATTTTTAAAGAAAAAGACTCTTGAGTTAATTTTTCTGTATATAAACCAAATTAAATAGTCTTGATCGCATTGAGTGGATATAAAGGACCAGAAATTATACTTTTGTAACATATTGCACCGACTTCGTCAATAAATATTATAAAAAATCTATCTATCAAAGTTGGAAAACGAAAGGTGTTGATGTAGCATTTACATGAAAATAACGTTTTGACTAAAAAAATATCTGATAAAATATTAACGGAAGGTAAATGTATCACATAAATATAAGTTTATGGGTTTTTATGTCACAAGACAATAATTAGGATAAATGTGTCATAGTAAGTATATTATAAGATTTTTGGTACAAAAAGAAAAAGTTTACTATAAATATGTTATAGTTTATATAATTTGAGATTTTTTGAGGTATTTTCTGCTAAAATTTAAACTCAAGATTAAACCCTGAAAATTTTCCCCTAATAAAAATGGTACAAATATTCAGATGATAATGAGAAGAGTCTATTTTTTGGTACGCGAAAATGGACGGCATCTGATTTTTCGTAAGCCTCTTCGCAGGGCTTCAGAAAGATCGTGCCGGACAAATGGGAGTTTGCCAACGAGCACTTCCAGCGTGGCCAGAAAGAACTTCTCTCCGAGATCCGCCGCCGCAAGACGGTGGCGCCGTCCTCGAACCCGCCGGCCTCCGGCGCCGGGAAATCCGCCGCCGCCGCGGGAGGCCAGGCCTCCCCGGAGAGCTCGGGCGAGGACATGGGGTCCACGTCCACATCGTCCCCGGCGGACTCGAAGAACGCGGGCTCGGTGGAGACAGCAGCGGTCGCCGCGACGGCCGCCCAGTTCGCGGACCTGACGGGCGAGAACGACAGGCTGAGGAAGGACAACGAGGCCCTGAGCTCGGAGCTGGCGCAGGCGAAGAAGCACTGCGAGGAGCTGGTGGCGTTCCTGACGGAGTGCCTGAAGGTGGCCCCCGACCAGATCGACCGCATCGTGCGGCGAGGGAGCCGAGGGTCGGCGGCGTTCGCGGCCGGGGACGGCGCCGGCGGTGCGGATCGCGACGATGATGACGACGAAAAAGCAGCAGCGGCGGCGGAAGTCGACGGCGAGAAGAACATGAAGCTGTTCGGCGTGTGGCTGAACGGGCAGGGGAAGGAGGAGCGGAAGAGGGCCCGCGAGGAGAAGGTGGGGCCCCCGGGATGGAGTTCCGTCAGCCGTTGATGAAGGCCAGCAAGGTCTGCAACTGATCGTGCGGTCAGAAAAGCGATGTAGGGCCGGGGTGGGTGCACCGGAGTGCGGAGTTTTAGGGACTTCGATTTGATCGGTCGGTCGTTGGTTTAGGAAGGAGAAAGAGACACATCAGCCTTAAAGGTTTCAAGTTCTCTGTCTATTTTTATTTTTATTTTATTTTTTGTATTTTAGATTATTATTATTATTATTATTATTTTTTGGGGTTTGGTGATGGGGACTCTTGATGAAATTAGATAGATTGGGTTCCTAAGTCAGTTTGTAAAAATTTGTCCATGGTGGAGCAAGTGGGGATCGGGAAATCGAAGAAGGGTCCTCCACACTCCCTAGTCAATCAATGCAATTGGAATCTTGCCTCTTCAGAGTAGCATTCGATCATCTGTGTCACCGCCGCGATGGCTTGGCTAGGGATGCAATGTTTAGTCTTGAATGGATCGGGACCCCTCGATCACGGGTTTAATTACCCCGTCGCTGCCTGGGCTTAAAAAGCCTTAGTTCTTCTACAGATTGAAGTAGGACCGTGCTGCGGTGATTAGCTTGTTGAAAATGGGTAGAGAGTCTATGACTCTAATATTCTATAACACCGTTCGGGATCATTTGTCATGGTCCGATATTCGGATGCGCGATAACTTCTACTCTCTTTAGTCAATTGAATGCGACGTTCCATGACATATCGCCAACGCCAACCATTTTATTTATCTTTCAATTATACGCATGCAAAAATGAATCAATAAATACCCAGCCAAACATAACAACAAGGATAGTAAGAAAAACACAGTAAACAATTGTAAAAGCCCCACTTTTTAATTTATATACTTGATTAACCTTTGGGAAGATTATACAAGCCCTTTTCAGAAGGGCCACTTTCTCATGCCAAAAAAAAAATTACTAGGTCATGGTTAATTTACTCTTTTCCAAAAGATGGGGGTTAGCCAAAAAGGAAGGCGACGTATCCCTACACCCACTCCTCCGGGTCGAACTCCTTCGGATCCACCTCAAGATCCTCCATGACATCATCCGAGGTGTCGATGTCCATGGGGTCCCAAACTTCATTCCCGAACCCTTGTTAGGTGGCCCATTGAATCCTCTCAAAGGACTATAGAGGTCCTCCCCTTCTTGGATGAACCAAGCCTTGAATCAGTGAGGCACCCACATTGCCAACTCCTCATCCACCCAGGCAGTGGTAAAGTGAAGCTTGTACAAGTGGTCGTGATCAAGGAAGCGACGTGTGATATTAATGAGCTCCTGATCCATTGGGACCCCAAACCACATAGGGTGGTCTACCATCTAAGATCCTGAAAAACAGTTAACAACAACAAATGAGATATAAATCTCAATAAATTAATGTCCTAAGTCTCTGTTAAGAAATCAACTTGTCTCGGGTGCAACCTAAACATGTAACTTTATATTGATGGCAAAATGATAACAAAGTGACTCGGTTTGCCTTAATTATATACACGAACAAACGATTCAACTCTATATCGAGCAACATGCCATCGAATAACCCATAGGCATTCTTACCTTGCCTTGGCATATATCATGCACGATATAATTCACTTGTGCTATAAACAATGCAACAAGTATATTACATAATTAGAACACATATTAAACTTTCCCATGTACAATGTATATACATGTGTTCCGATTATTACAACGTCATAAGGTTATGACTAACATAAGAATTAGTAGTCTTCCGGCATGACTAGATATCGCCCCACCCCATCAAGCTGCAATTTGTTCGAAAGCGCTTGAAAGGTGCCATCAGAATGGTGAATTCAACCATTTTTTAACAACACTATAGCTGAATTTATCATTATACCTTACTTTTGCTTCGGTAGAATGAATTTCGGATGAGAATAGCGACTCTACCTCTACCTTTCCTTCTCAAAATGGATCGAAAAGTCCAGAAACAAAAGGTAAAGTCAAGGCCCCATCGCGATAGGCGTCGCCAAAGCAACGGTTGCCTACAGCGAGGCTGTAGGCTCGACCTTCTTGACTTTCCCTTTAAATGAAATGCAAGAAAAGGAGGTGGAACCTTCGTGACCATGCGTGCGTTGGATATGACTAATTGTGTATTGTGACCATGTTGCCTTGTGGGCATATACCGTATAAGTGTCGTGATTTGTGTACTTTGGTAACATGCCTTATTATACCTAACTTCACTTTGGTAGCATGAATTTCGATGAGAATAGCGGGTCTACCTTTTCTCCTCAACATATATCAAAATGTCTAGAAACAAATGGTAAAGTCAAGGACCCATGGCAACAGGCATGGCCAAAGCAACTCGATCCATGTGACTTTCCCTTTAAATGAAATGCAAGGGAAGGAGGAGAAACTTTCTTGACCTCGCGTGCATGTGGTGGATATGACTGTAATTGTATAGTGACCATGTTGTATTGGGGCTTGTGGGCATATACCATAAAAGTGTTGTGATTTGTGTACTTTGGTACCATATGTTTTAAAATTGCACTATCTTAAAACTAGACGAGTCGACTTTTTAAGGATTATTTTAAGATGTTTAAATTTTGAAGGCACTACGATTTTAGGAATTTATCTATAAAAAGTGCATCACCCTTTTTCTTTGTCGGATATAGCTTTTGTAAGGAATTTGCACAAGTTCCACTTTTTTTCGATTACTATGAAAATTTGCATTAATTATAAAATATTTGATTTCATTCGTAACTACTCAGCAAATCCAAGAGTCACTTTCAGAGAGGCATGGTACAACTCTGATCCTCTAACTTGTGCAATTTTGCAATTGGATCCTCAAAAGAAAAGCTTGAAGACCCGATCGCAAAACTTGTTTGAGTTAGGGACTGAAATTACCAACATCCCTTTCAGAAATTTGGACCTTCATTTATTATTTTTTTTATTAGGAAAATAAATCAAAAAAAAGACCCAAAAAGTAGTTTTTCATTTTTTTCAAATAAAGCTTAAAAACGATGTGGTTGTTTCAAATTACGACTTAAAAAGAACTAGCGTGGTTATTTCAAATAAAGTGCCTAATCTCGATGGTCATCGGCAAACTAAATTTCCCAAACAATCAAAAGCGTTTTCATTTAAATTTTCTTTTCATTTTTCTTCTTTTTTCTTTTCTGATGTCAGCCAATGGCTGTTGGCAAAGGTCAACAAGGTCATCGAGCCCTTGCTAGCTACGGGCTCTTCGGGCATCACCCGTGGCCAATTGGCCATCGGTAGCAAAGAAAGAAAAAAAACCATAAAAAGAAAAAAAAAATCACAAAAATATCTTTAATCACCAGAAAATCACACCTTTATAATCACTTCAGGTTTTTAATTGAAAAAGTGATAACACTTCGAGTTTTTATTTAAAATAAAATATAGTTGGAGCATTTTATTTGAGAAAATAAAAGTTATTTTTGACTTTATTTTTTGAAATTTTCCCATATTATTATTCACAAAACTAGTGGATTGATGATGCCGGCCAGATATTTTGGTGTCCGTTGAAGTTTTCATCGAGTGGAGTCCACCGTCGATGGCAGTCGTCTTCCGCCACTTCTTGCTGCTCTCCCCACCCCCTCCGCCGCCGCCGCCGCCGCCGCAGTTCCCGCCTCCTCGCTCTCGCCTCGCTCGGTTCGCAGCTTCTTCTTCTCGATCGCCGGCGCCGGCGTCCTCGATGGAAGCATCGGACAAGTTCATGGAGTTCCCCCACGTGTCGGCCCCGCACCGGAGCCTGATGATCGGCCTCGTGTCCGCGGTGGAGGAGCGCCTGGGACCTCAGCTGCTTCCCTGCGCTCTCCCGCCCGACGTCCGGTACTACCAGAACGGCGCCGGCTCGGCCCGGGGCTCTCTCCACGTCCGGCGCGGCCAGGGTTCGTCCAAGGTACGATTCGCTCTTCCGTCTTTCAGAGATTGGGATTTTTCCATCGGTTTGTGGCCTACGACGGAGCGCGGTGACGGGATTGAAGGCGCGAGAAGAGTTTGAGTTGCGATCGAGAGAGAGAGAGAGAGAGAGAGAGAGAGAGAGAGAGAGAGAGAGAGAGAGTTGATCTGAAGTTCTTGTCCAATTTTTCCAATTTTGCTAGTGGATTGAGGCTATGTTCTGCATAAATTCGACCCAGGGCTGATAGAGGTGTATCTCCCAGTCATTCGACGAAGCATGTTGTATGTATGTGCACGATCCATGCTGAGGGTCTGGAGAAGTTTCATTCATGTTGCCATTGCTTCTCCTGTAGATCTTTTCATGTGGGATAATGCATATGGCGCGTGATTCCATGAGCCTTGATGAATGGATAGCTTGGCAAGAAATAAATAAGCTCTAGAGGAGGAGCTATCTCATCCACTGCAATCAAAATTTTTGCTGCTCTCCATTTTAATGTAGTCTACTTGTAGGTAGATACAATAACCTCGTATGGATCAAATCTGGACCAGATGAATTGTGAGGTCCAGTTGTTAAGTTCTTGGCAGCAGAAATTGCGACGCCTCTTTGGAGGTCCTGCTCTAATACATCTCCTTTTCATTGCTCTGGAAATGGGAGGCTTTGTAGGCCTCAACCGCATCAAAGCAATCTTTTTGCTTGGCTGTATAGGCAATAGATGAGGAACTTATTCTGTCTGCCAGAATTTTGCTATTGCTTTGTGGAGTCCCTTGATTGCTTTGGTCTCCAGCTTGTTACCCTTGAGGAAAGTTTCTGTAAAACTGATGTTATGATGACACAGTCTGATAAAGTGATTATATTCTTTCAAGTGCAGATGAAATTGTTTATGTTTACCATCCTTTCCTAGAATGTGGTTTATATCCATCCAAAACATGTTTGGTTTGTGATGATTGTGAACCTGCACCAAGTCAATCTTTTGCAGATTATCATGATATACAGACCATATAGGGAATTTTGAGTTCAATTCTTGGAGAAATGTATTGTTCGTTTAATTATTTTGTTTTGGCTTGTCAGGTCGATTTTTTGTTAGGAAGTTGGCTAAACTGTCAGCTTCCGACTGGAGGATCGCTGAACATAACCAGCCTTTCAGCCTACCTCAACAATTCAACCGATGCTCCAAATTTTCTGTTTGAGCTTATTCGGAGCAGCCCGACATCGCTGGTCCTAATCCTTGATTTGCCACCTCGCAAGGACCTCGTGACTTCCCCTGACTACCTTTCAACATTCTACGAGGAAACCCAGTTGGACTCCTGCAGGCAAGCGCTCAAGAAACTTCCAGAGGCTCAGCCTTATTTCTCCTCATCCCTTTACATACGCTGCGTGGTCTCTCCCACAGCTATTATGCTTCGCATAGAGAGTGAGGCAGGGAAAGCGGAACGCTTGGACGAGATTATTGAGAGTCACATCTCTCCTGTTGCCAGAGAGGTCCTGGGAATATGGCTGGACAAGTGTGCTGCTGTGGATAGAAACATCGACGAGGAGGAGAGAGCGTACTTTGAGAGACGGGATGGAATAACTAAGAGGAAAACTATCGAGATTGATCTCGGGTCCAGCTTTCCCAGGTTGTTTGGGTCAGAGATAGCTACCAGGGTCTTGGATGTGCTGAGAGAGGTTTATGGTGTATGAACTGACGAGCCATGGGGCTGGCGTTTGAAATTGTCTCTCCTTCACCTGTTCATGGGAGGAACTTCTGTAAGAGCCACTCTTGTACCCACTTCCCAAATTAGCGGTAAAGTTCGCCTGTCATTATAAGAGTTAGTTTCAGAGTTTTCGCCCTTTCTCGAATGCAGGATTGAACCCAAAGGGAATGAAGGCCACAAAGGCTCAATAGTCCTGCGACATTCGAGCTGTGTTCAGCACGGACAGAGCCACTAGGCCAGCATTCTCAAGGAAACCGAGATTGATGAACAGGATTAAGATTGTGTATATTTACGAAGCTCTCATGGACAGCGTCCGAAGCATAATTTGTATCACATGAATGTTCAAATTGTCATGGAAGTGCAGATGAAGTGTATGATGAGAATGTATCCGATGTTCTGACGATGTTCAATCCAAATTGAATTGCCGACTCGTCATACGAGCTGTTCGAATGGAATTGTGTATTTGTAACGATGCTCTCCGAATGGACTGAATCTTACCGCATCAACAAATCATAAGGCGAAACCAAGAGGATTCGAGCCGGGGAAAGCATAAGATGGGTTCTCAATCGCCAGAGCCGTTCAATAAATTAATGCGAAATCTTCGACTTTGGAAATGACAATTGCACTCCATCAATGATGACATGTATTAGGGTCTTACGTAGTAACAATTCAAATGTTGGGAGTGAAATTATTAGAAGTTAAACGGTTTTAGATTTCGCACAGATTTTACATGAAATGTGAAACTTACATATTCCTCATTTTTTTTTAAACCTTGAATGTACTCTGCCAGAAGTTTCATGGTCAAGTGAGCAGCTCTAAATTCTATATAGGTTTCATTTGAAATCTAAGTATACTCGTTGGAATGAGTTCTTCATTTTTTGGAATCTAAAATCTACCATGTATATCTTAGAACCTAGGTTTAAGTTCTAGAATTTATGCAAGTTCCATTTGTATTATTAATTGAATAATTGTAATAAATTATCACATTTAATGATCCCTACTTATTGCTAATCCAAATTCTATTTGTCTTATTAATTGAACGATTACAATGAATCATCACATTTAATAACCACAACTTATTGTTAATCTATGCAACTTATGTTTTGATACACAGAGAATATAAAACATTATCAAAATAAAAGTCTTAGTCATAAAATGGAAACTCAGACTAGTAATTTCATTTTACACATTCATCATCGGATGCTTGGAACACCACAAAATGGTGTGAAGATATAGATCAAGAAAAATACAAAAACTTGTTGAGATTCAAGTTCTAGATCCCACCTACCTAGAACCTAGAGTCTACTAATTGATATATGTTCTCCAATTTTTTAAACCTGAAACCTATCATTCATATCTTGAAACTTAGAATCAAAAAGATTTTCACCGGTCCAATTCTCTAGATCTAGGTTCTACCTTAAAACCCTAGAACCATGCTCACTACTACCAAATTTCACCTATATTTTAATTGAAAGACTACAATGAACCATCATTTTTAATGACCATTATTTGTTATTATAATCCACTTATAACAACTTATATTTAGAACATTAAAAATATGAAATGTTTAAAAAGTAGAAGTTTCGATCATAAAATGAAAATCCAGATTAGTGATTTTAGATTATACACTTATCATCAAGCATCATAGACTACCCCAGGATCACGCAAAACATAAACCAATAAAAACACAAAACTTGTTCCAGATTTTAGGTTCTAGGAATCTACCCATCAAAATAAATTTCATAATTTTTGGATCCTAAAACTTATCCGGTTCTCCGGTTGTAAATTATATTCTAGAACCCTGCTAACCCTTAGAAATTACAGCTCCGGAAGGTAATCAATGTGGTTTTTAAGCTATGAACACTTCCCTAATTGCACGTGTTCGATATAACTTTCATTGATATAATTATCAAAATCCAGCTCCTGCATTTTCTCCATCACCAATTCCAACTGGGTTCGAACTCCATTCCCTTCCCCTGTTTCCTCCCCCTCACCATTCGCCATTTTTCCATTGGCGGGAATCCTCCAGGATGGCGTGACACAAGAGATGCGACCAGACCCGAAACGGCACGCTGTCGAGCTCCCCCAATGGCTCCACGCTTCGCGACCCTCCCACGCGCCGCCGAGGATCTGACTTTCCCAGCGCCTGAACGATCCCGGCATGGCTTCAGTCGGCTCCGGCTCCGGCGCCGTCGCCTACTTCGCCCGGACGTTGAGGCTCTGCAGAGACTCCCGGCATCTGAAGCCCCTCAAGTGCCTCCTGATCGTGAGTGGGCTCGCTGAGGACGGTCCCTTGATCGGCGAGCTCGTCAAGTCCTGTTTCCGTCTGGGTGATCCGGGTCTAGCTCTATCTTCTTTCCTGGGTACCCGCAGCAGAGTGACCCCGTCGTTGCAGAATTTGATGGTCAGGGGTCTCTGCGATCACGGGTTGTACGAGGAAGTGATGTGGGTTTACGCGAAATGCCGGAGTTCCGGTTGCCCGTCCGACAACTTCACTCTTCCTTTCGTGCTCAAGGCTTGCTCCGCTGTTGGTGCCCTTGATGTCGGAAAGGAGATACATTGTGTTGCTTTGAGAGGTGGGTTTGAGGCCAATGTCGTGGTGCAGACCGCGTTGTTGGATTTCTACGCGAAAACAGGTCGTTTGAAGGTTGCAGACAAGCTGATTGATTTAATTCCCGAGCCAGATTTGGTTTCTTGGAATGCCCTGATTGCTGGCTCTTCTCGGAATGGCCTTCACGAGAAAGCGCTGCAGCTTTTCAGGAAGATCCACGTGATGGGATTGAAGCCTAATGTGAGTACTCTGGCCTGTGTCATTCCTGCATGCACGTGCCTAGGAAGTTTGGACGTTGGCAGATCTCTCCATGGACTTGCATTTAAATCTGGACATTTGTCGAATGGATATTTGGCTCCTGCTTTGGTATCAATGTATGCTATGGACGATAATCTATGTAGCGCAAGAGATGTGTTTGAGCCTCTTCAAGAAAAAAATGTGGCTGCTTGGAATGCTTTGATCCATGCTTACAAGGTGAAACAGAAGGCACTTGATGTGTTTGAGATCTTCCGTCGAATGATTCGATCAGGAATTCAGCCTAATGTCGTCACGTTTGTGTGTATCTTCCCTGCATGTGAAAATGTGTGTGATTCTGCGCATGGTAAATGCCTTCATGCTTTAACAATGAAACATGGAATAGGTTGTCAAATATCAGTAGGAACCTCCCTCGTATCATTTTATGCCAAGCATGGGGATATAAATTCAGCCAAGTCACTTTTTGATGATATGCCCGACAGAAACTTGCTGACATGGAATTCATTAATTTCAGGTTATGTGCATAACAGGCTATTTGATGAAAGTTTGGCTGTCTTCTCCGAAATGCAATTTGTAGGATTGACTCCAGATCCAGTTTCAATTATTAGTATTGTTTCTGCGTGCTCCAAACTTAAAGCAATTCTAATGGGAAAATCTGCCCATGCATTTAGTGAGAAAATGGATTTTGTCTCAAACCTTAATGTGTCAAATGCTCTCCTGGCATTTTACTGTGAATGTGATGACCTTTCTTCCTCATTTGCTATATTTAACAGAATGGCCTCAAGAGACATTGTATCATGGAATACTTTGATTTCGGGATGTGTGCACACTGGACATATTGAAAAAGCGTGGGAGCTTGGTCATCTTATGCAAAAGGAAGAAATGAAGTTGGATTTTGTTAGTCTGATAAGTATTCTCCCAGGTTATGTTTCAATTGACTATTTGTTACAAGGGATGAGTCTACACTGTTATGCCATCAAAATGGGGTTCACCTTGGATGTTGCTTTAGTAAATGCTTTTATTAGCATGTATTGTAACTGTGGAGATCTTGATTCTGGTAGTTTGCTCTTTAAGATCATGCCTAGAAGAGATTTAGTCTCATGGAATGCTCTAATGACTGGCTATCGAAACAGAAGACTTGATGGTGATGTCCTTGTGTTGTTTCATCAAATGATGGAGGAGGATCACAATATACCAAATGATGTTACTTTGATAAATTTATTGCCTTCATGTTGGTTGCAGCTGCAAGGCAAGTCCATACATGCCTTTGCTCTGAGAAGAGGGATCCTACGAGACACTCCCTTACTCTCATCACTTTTATACATGTACACCAGATTTGACGATATCAGATGTAGCCTCAGGTTGTTTGAAACAGGAGATAAGTTGGACATCTCTTTGTGGAATTCCTTAATGAGCATGCATGTCCAAACAAAAAATTCATACAAAGCAGTTGATGCCTTCTGCCAGTTGCTTCGTATGGGATTGGAGGCTGACCATGTTACAGTCATGATCTTAATTTCTGCTTCTGCTCAACTAACCATCACGAACCTTGCCCATTCTGTGCTATCTTACGTGATACGGAAGGGCTTCAAGAAAGATATTGCAATTAACAATTCCCTTATTGACTTGTATGCAAGATGTGGAAACTTATCAATAGCGAGGGATCTATTCAATAGTTCCAATGAAAATGACTTAGTCTCCTGGAGCGTGATGATTAATGCATTTGGGATGCATGGAAATTTCAAGGCTGCTCTCGACCTTCTCTCACAGATGGAACTCACTGGAATGAAACCAGATGCCATCACTTATTTAAGTATCCTGTCAGTTTGCAGCCATGCTGGCTTAGTTCATCAAGCCAAGATGATTTTTCGTTCCATGATTGAACGGGGAGTATCTCCAAACACAGAACACTATTCTTGCATGGTAGACCTCCTCGGAAGAAGAGGATATCTGCATGAAGCCTTCGAGACTGTTAAAGAATTGCCTCATCTAGCTTCCGCTGCCCTTCTCGAGTCTTTGTTGGGTGCTTGTTCTGTGCAGGGAAATGCTGAAGTCGCAGAGGGAGTTTGCAAAATGCTGTTGGAAGTGGACCCGAGCAACTCTGCCTTGTATGTGATGCTCCACAATACATATGCAGCGGCGGGACAGTGGATGGATGCTAGTAGAGTGAGGTCCGACATGGAAAGGAGGAGGTTGAGAAAAGTCCCTGGTTATAGTCTTGTCCATGGGAGTTAACAAATCATGTTCACTTAGCGGAAAGAGATTTCACCTACCGTTCAAGGAATTCACAAGCCGCAGCCACACATGATCAGCAGTATGGTTCCAGCATATTCATTGGAAGCCCTAGTGAGAGAGTCGCACGGAAAACGAAGATCAGCGACGCTAGTGAATTTCTTTGTATGGCAGGTTGATCTATTCTGACATTGTGAGGAGTGCTCACCATCTGAAGTTGGTGGTTGGAGATTTTGAGGGATTTTAGCTCCAGATAATTGTAAGTTTAGAAGTTTAAATATGCGGCCTGGTCAACCTCAAAATAGTAACTTTCGATGTCAAGTTACCTCAAAATAGTATCAAGTTGTAACATTTCTCTTAGGTAACGTCGCAGTGGCAGCTGAACTGCGGAAGTGATGGTTTGTTGTAGAGATGGAAATTGAATCAGGACATTATTTTTACCATTTCCCAGAATGGGTCCGAGATATTACAATGCCAACTTAATTTTCAAATTTCTTTAAAGACATCAATCTCACCGCCCAAACCTCTTTAACATCACTTCTCCCTGAGACATAAATGTGCGTACAATGGCACAAGCATACACTCCGGTCACTTTTCTCGGAATATCATTCTCTTACAATTCTCCACAAGGTATCCACAAATACAAGTTGAGGTGCCCACTAACTAATGAGTCCATCGATTATTGCATTCTTGGAGAAAAACTGATGTTGCACATACAATACAAGTACTGGAAATATCAAATTATATTTCCTCAAAGCATGGAAGCCCCGCACCAATGTGACAAGTATGGAAGCCATTAGTATTATACTCTGCTACAAACACGTATTTTCCACAGGATGTATCAGTCTACACATCAAGATTACCAACATGGTAAAAAAATAGTTGGGTCACCAAATTTCCGAGGTTTTCTCCCCCTAGAAAATAAACAATCAGTTCACATAAACCCAAAGAATAGAGATAATAAAAAATAAAAAAACTAACGGCCAAACACCCAATAATCCAAGGACAGTAGCACCCTTACCAGCACACTGGATGCACCCGTCTTACGACTCAGCAGTAACAATAATCCAAAAATGCTTATCCTGAGATACTTTCTGCAAGTTTTATTAGGTTCGGCGTGGCTCCTTCTTGATTCGGGCAAGCGACTCTTTCCCAAGACAGAAGTTCCATAGTGGAGCATACCAAATGTCCCGCTTTATCTGCCATGATCACATCACCTTTCCATGGTCTTTTATGAGGTTGCTGTTTTCCCACCAATAGTCTGCTTAGCCACATATATTTGCTTCACCTTGGAGGAAGCAAAGCTCTTTTCTGAACCATAAGAATGGTTCCGTCCTGGAAAACCTGTTCGGCGGTGAGGCCATTCATTGCCCTTTTGAGAAGGGCCTCCTCTCACATAGTTGTACGCAGAAGAGCTGCTGTAATTTTGGGAAGAAATACTTCTCTGCTGGGAAGGTTTGTTCTCAAAAACTGCAGTTGGTTCAGAGCTGCATCCGTCATTATCACTGCCATTCTGATGATTAACGTTGCCAGCATTTAAAGGTGAATTCTTGGCAACAACACTTTGAGTGGAAGCCCCTGAACTGGAGTTTGATGGGTCTAGCAGTCCTAGCTCATCAGGCAACCGATTGGCACTGGCATCTGTTGCCACAGGAAAATTCCGACTACTTTCTGGAGTTGAGGTGCGAGTCTCAGCATATCTGTTTGCAGTTAATGATTGGTCAACAGAAGGCCCATTATTAAACTGTGGAGTAAGCGCCCCAGCTTGCTGCTGTATTGGCAAAGACATCGAAGAGGACTGTAGCGGAGAAGCAGGAAGATGTGTCCATCGAGCATGGACTGACATCTCAGGATTGGTCTGCGAAGAAAAATTTCAACCAATAATCAGTGTCTTAAATGGCAGCAACCACAAATCCACAACCAACATTATTTACTCCAACTTAAGGAAGAACATATCAAATTTCCTAAATCTCCACCTCTACCATATGATAGACCACCACCCTATATTTACCTACAAAGATCCAGCCTGTAGTCTGTATGACATAGGATTTCATGTGCACAAACAAGGGCAGAAGTTTTCTTTCTTTCCTGACTAACTTTAGTTGAGTGCTTTTATTAAGGCTTTATGCCAATATAAATTGAGGTCCAATATTAGAGATCTGATAAGATTTTAATGGTCAAAGTCCTTGACATCCAGTCTTTTGTTCACCAAGTGAAGCTATCATATTACATTGAATGAGAAATACAAAGATTAATCACTTCATGCAGCCCGTTCACATTTTGCTGCTTAACTTCAAAATAAAAGGATATTGTGAGGCCAGAATGTCTCTTCTGGACACCATCATGATCAAGTTTGCCTTAAAAGATTCACAGTGGTTATAATTCAAGTAATTTCTTTATTTTATCACTTTTTCCCAACATTTTCTCCCAAAAAGACGAGGCCCATGTCCTTTCATTTTGGTTTCAACAGATACAGACCTCCTGCTTTATGATTTATGGCTATTGTCATCTTCTGCAAATCCCAAAATTGTGACTCTTGAAGTAGTTCCATGCTTTAGTGACAAAAACATTCTGAGAGCTAAATCAGGTATGATTGTGATAAAAGCTACCAGGGATCTGACCTTTGAGCCAGAAAGAATAAATGACTACCTGGAAAGGAGGCACATCAAACATAGGGGAAGCTATGGGCAATAGAGGTGAGCCAGGAGCAAGATGCTGAATTGGAGCAGGCATGTTTGCAGGATTGCGCTGGGCAGGAACAGCATTTAAATTGTTCATATCTCCCTCACCAACCATTGGAGTGGATGCAGGATTGTGCTTCCAATCAGGTTGCCTTCCGGAAGGTATGAAAGTGGTGCCCATGAAACTCAAGCCAACCTGTCCAAACTGCCCAACCGGTGCAAAATGGTTATAGACAACCATATGTGGTGGGCCCTGAACTCCAGGTATTCCTCCAGGACTGATGAAAGGGCCGGTAAATCCTGCTGGAGGACCATAAAATGAATCTACACCAGAATGGCATTGTGGCCAGGACCCATGTGGCCCTGAATTGGGTGTGCTGCTCTTCTGTGACTGCTGTTGTGTAGATGCAGATTCTTCATTGGGACCAAAAGCAAATATTGGACTCCCCATCATTGGGTTCATCTCATAGAATGGAAAATGAGATGGTGGACCTCCAGGAAAATGTGAAAGCATCTGGCTTGAAGTGCTCTGTGAACTTGTCAATGGTTGCCAGGGGGAAATGGGAGGGGTTTCAACAGACAGGTCAGCAGGAAGAGAAACACTCAGAGGCTCTTCTGCCCTTAAGTGATTTGCTGACTCCTGATCACCAGCTACACCTAACAAAAGTAATAATGCAGCATATATGATCAATCACATGTTCCAATAAACCCAAAAAAGACTGCTTGCCACAAAGCTGTGAAAGGCTTCACTACCTGCGGATATCCCGTCAACATCTACAGCTCCAAAGGTTTTGGCATCTGAAACAGAAACAGAGCGACCCAGTCCATTCCCAACCATCTCATCACTGCTAATTGCAGCAACAGCAACAGCAGAAGCAGCTGCTTCAGCTTCAGCTTCGCTATCTTCTAGATGAACACAGGGCTCACCCGAGTTCTTATCCTTCTCAAAGAAAATGTTGCAACCATCTTCAGCTGCAGAAATTTTATGAGAAACTTGAACATCTGGAAGACATGAATTTGGAGGGCCTATCCCATGAGAAAGAGCATGGCTGCTTGGAGGAAGAACTGTTGGAGATGTCACCGCACCTGAGTTTAGCATTAACCACATTCAAGGATGTCAATAATTGGATCTTGTAGTACATTACTTCACAGGGATAAAATGCTCACCAAACTGAATTTTCTCCCCAGCAAGCAGTGAATTTATTGGACTTGCTGCTGAAGAAAACAATTTGTCTTTTGCTGATATGGACGTCAATGGCACACTACTCTCAGTAACTGTAAAATTAGATTCTCCAACAGAAACACGCGCATCAAATTTTGCAGGCTTCATTGCCTCGTCAAGTTGTGACTGTGTAAGGGACATAACCTACAACATAATTAAGTCACTTTCAAATCATCATATCCACAAAGCAGTATCAGACTATAAAGGATGGATCAATGCAAGTTCTTCCTTTTCAGCACACTTTTATTTACATTAATAGAGCAAACTTTTCAAACAAAAAAATAGAAAGGAAACTCCACGGATCTTCTGATAAACTTGTGAATCAACCTATAAAAACTGTCCAGTCTAATAAAGCTTGTCACAGCAACTAAGCACCAATTTAACTCGTATAAAATCAAATCAATATTTAGATAGTTACACAGCTTTAATTTAACTATAACGCAAAGAAACAAACTAAAAGATCCTAATTCATGAGGATCTTAGAAAACACAGAATTGTTGAGAGACAACTAAAACAGAAAGTTGGTGCTTAAATATATGAATTGCCAGACAGCCCATCAACAATTTCCCATTAAGCATACGACTAACCTGTTGGTTAATCCCCGAATTACCCCAAGAGTCCAAAGGTTGAACATTATCCATGACCTTATTCTTGCTCTCAAATATTGAGCCAGGCCCAAGGTTCTTTCCAATCTCAGCTGGAAGGGTCCTGCACAAAGAGAGGAAATGAAAATTGAAATAAACTACTTCATCTTTCAGTGCAACTATAGGATTTATAGAGTAAATACATGATCTTTTGGGGAACCGAATCAGCCTGAGCTTCACTTTTTGCAGCAGGTGTCCCAATTGGATCCAACGGTTGCGACACCGTGGAGGCACTAAAGCCAACTGATACTTCAATATTTGCCAAACCACGTCCATCTGTTGTGGCAAAGTCATGGTGACCCGTGGTCATAGTTTCTCCACTTCTCAAAGAGATTCTCTTGGAGCTACTGGGGAAATTAGTATTTTGCAATGGACGAGACTTCCTTGGCACCTAGAATAAAACGGAAGTACGAACAGCATTAGTAAGCAACATCTCAGCAACAACAGATATTGAGAAGCTAGAAGTTTAATGAAACCTTTGCGACACGGGACTTTGCCTTGATCTCTTTCTCTCTCTGCTCACGCTTGTCGTTCAGCATTTGCCTCTTTGACCTCACCTCAATGAAGTCGTCTTCATCACTGGGGGCTTCTATTCCAGGCTGCTGAAAAACACGCACAATACCGCTTTGAAGAGGAGCATCAATATCTTCTTCATGGACACTGCTCTTAGGGATTTGCTCAAGAGAGAGTGGCTGATGAACGGACTGGCTCTTTGAGATCGACTCTTTTAAAGATCGCTTTTCATTTCTGCTTCGAGATTCCATTTCTTGAGTATTCATCGAGCCAGATCTAATACTTTCAGACTCAAATGTTCTTTTGGCCTGTTTACTTGATGAAACGGCCTTTCCAGAACCAGTTCTTCCCGCGGTTACTGCACTTCTAGCATTTACACTTGACCTGTCATCCAGCCCAAGGGAGGGTGAACCAAGGATTGCTGATCGCCTTTTTTCGCCGATCTCTCTTACTCGAAACTCAGTTCTCCTCACAGTGCGTCTCTGTCTTCTTTGGTATCCTGAAGAATCTAACTGGGAAACCTCATTTTCTGGAAGAGATGATCTTGATGCAGGGTTTTTAACCTTAAACACATAATGCTTCACTTTGCCACCATTTACAGAGCCATGAACCTTTGATCCATTGAAATCCTTCTCTTTCCTGATTGCCTGAGATGATGGAATCCCAGTTATGCCCTGCCCTTCCCATTTTTTAGAATTTGACATGAATTTGTAGTTCTTGCCACCTTCATTCTGTTGGTCTGGCTCCTCTAATTGGGAATCCAGAACATTATTGCCCTCAAGAAACTGAGAATTTTCTGCTCGATCCTGCTGCATGGTCAACATGCCTTCTGCCTTTTCTCTGGCTGGTGATGGGTTTACATTTTTCACTGCCTTGTCTTGAGGCAGAATGAAGTGCCTGGGAACAACACCCAGTTGGCTTTCTGCTGACAGAGATGCATTATCCATTTTCCCAAGATTTTGAGCAGGAATGTCTTGACTTGGTTGAACTGACAAAGAGCCATCCCGATTATGGTTAAAAGGAAAATTAGCTGGAACATTTGGCTGAACCAACGATACTGGCTGGGGAGCCATGGGCACAATTCCTTGAGGAAATGCAGATGAGTATCTGAGCTGTCCAAACTGAAAAATAGGAGTACGTGCTTGTTGCATTGGACTCAGAGATGGAGTAACTTGAGGATGCAAATGAAGGGGCATCTGTATGGAACCAATTTGAATAGCTGGCACAGGAGATGGTATTAAGGAAGGACCAGAGAACAGACCAAATTGAAGCTTAGGTGCTTCAGCCTGAGTAGCAGCAGCAGAGGTAGTAGAATGCAATATCAAGTTGCTACTGGATGGAACTACATGCCTGACAGGAGCATCTATGTTATCCAAAATCTGAGAAGCTGCCAATGTAACAGCAATTTTGTTAGGCTTAATCGCCAGGCCTTGCATGGCTTTCTCTGCTTCCTGCAGCAACCTAGATGAAGCATCCATGCTTGATAGAGAACTATCAACATGTTGACCAGTCCGCACATCACTGCTCAGTCTGACTGAGGACTCCTCTTCTTGACCATGGCCAAGAGAAACAGACGGCACTGCATAAGCAACTTCTCTGTTCCTTGGACTTTGTTCATACTCATCACTTGGCACAGGAACTTCAACACCCTCATTAAAGCCTAAAACCATATTGTCAAGCCCAGCTGAACTTTCATTCTCCAAGTGAATATCGTCAAACTCTTGATGTCTATCTCCAATCTCATCATCTGCTTCTCGTAGTTCATCTTCTTCCTGGTATCCCTCTTCATCTTCATCATACTCTTCTTGCTCTTGCAACAGTTCATTGTTCTCCTCAGTCCATTCTCCCTCGTCCTCGCTAGAAATAGATCTGGGAGCATCTGTAACCTGACCAGCGTTGGTTGGTAAGACAATAGCTTCCTTTTCAGGGATGAGAAAATCTCCATCCTGTCCAGCTCCTGACTTCTCAGAATAGTCCCCAGATTCATCCAAATCATCATGAGAAAGATGAATAGGAGAATCAGGGGGGCTCGAAACAGAGAGAGAGGATTGGGAGTCACACATTGGTGCAGTCTGTGGATCTAGTTTCTGCCCATCAGTTCTCTCTTGCTTGACACCAACTAATTCATGATCCACATCCTCTTGATGACCCACCCTGTGACCCACATTCAGAGTAGATCCACTTCTTGCAGAACCTGTATGCTGCATGTCACTATCTAGAAATGAGGGTCCTGGACGCTCAATTTCACCTCCACGTGCATTCTTATGCATCGAAGATAATGAAGGAGGAGGGAGAACACGAGGCTGCTTCACGGAATACCTTGGCCTCCCAAAGGAATAAGAGCCATCCGCCTCAGAATTCTGATAAAATTGTTCAGAAGATGGAGGATAAGGATAATCATGGGACCGACTGTGTCCCCACCCAACATCACCAGCAAACCTCTCATTAAAATTCTCATGAAACTCAGGATCAAGCTCAGGATTCCTATTAACAGGATCTCCATCAACAAGATTCCATCTGTGCCCTCTCATGTGAGGGAAATCATCTACCTGAGGCTCTGACATCCCTCCTTTATTGTAACTCCTATAAGAGACATATCCAGCTCCATTGAACTCTTTCCTCTGTAATGTTCTTCCTCCATGTGAAGCATCTCGTCTAGGGCCATAATGACCACCCTCTTGTTCTGCCAGACTAAAGGTTGAGCTGCTAGCTGTCTCAAATGGGTCCCTTCTCCATGAATTAGAAGGTTTCCCTCTTTCCATCGATATTGAACTATCCCGAGAAATATTTGGCCTGCTGCCCGTGTCAAATGTTCTATTGAAAGTAGAAGAATCAGAAGATGCTGGAGTAGTAATCCTCTCAACCATATTTTCACTATCTTCCCAATCACCTGTATCTGCTGCCCTCAAAGAATCTTTCTCTTTCAGCAATGCTGCATACCTCTCATCTGCAATTAAAGAGTTGCTACTACCCCTTACTGTTTCAGCCTGCCTCTTGGCAATCCTCTCCTCTAGTTCTAAAAGCTTTTGCTTAGCTGCCTGCTTTCTCCTTTCTTCCTCCAAGAGAACCCTCTGCTTCTCCTCTTCCCTCGCTATCCTCTGTTCCTCAGCTCTTCTCAAGGCTTCCAACCCCTCTTGTTCTGCTCTCCAAGCAGCTTCTTTGGCTTCTTCTTCAAGCCTTCTCTGCATTTCCTCCTGTTCTCTGGCTAGCCTAGCTCTCTCCTCCTCTTCACGACGGGCAAGCTCCAAGGCTCTTTCCTGTTCCTCAAGAATGCGTTGCCGTTCCTGCTCTTGCATCTTCTGAACTCTCTCAAGTTCAGCCTCAAAAGACTCCCTGACAGGGTCATAAAAGTCGGTCTGCTTAAGCGCATCTTTTTTCCTTTTCACCACACCTACCAGGCTTCCAGTAAGAGAATCCCGTCCATCACCAAAATCCTTTAAGAAAGGGTCCTCCATATAAGGCTTTTCATTCTTTGAAAATGGACGTTTGTCCTTTGTAAAATTAAGTATTGAATCATTCACAGGAAGGCCTTTACCACCAGATGAGCTTTTGGATACTGAACTATTCTGCAGACCATCACCAGGGTGTTTGGTGTCTCTCGCCATCCGCTCTGTTCCTCGACCATTGAATGAATCTAAATTGCTGTTCCATGGCAGTCTCCCGCCTTGTCCATAAGCATTCTCCTTCCTTCCAAGACCATCTAGCGCAACATCTCTAAAAGGTGAAGCGACGTGCTTGTTATCCTTTTTTGTTTCCGTGCTCAACATAGATGACCTGACACCTAGATTGTTTCTGTCATTTCTGGATTCTTGTACACCAGCTCCACCTTTTGGAATGGGGGAAGATACTCTCCATGAGCTTCCTTCCCTGCCTTCGCCACCAGATATTCTCATATCTCTGCCATAAGGGTCTGCTCGATGGACTTCACCGGAAGAATATTTTCCAGTTTCATTGTCACGCTGACCCCACCTGTCAAGAGAACCATGAGCTGGTTTGTGAGGCAAAAAACTTGCCTTGGGCATGTCAAAATCCCCATCCCAATAAGCTTCACTCTTTGAAAAGACATTATCTCTGCCACGTTCTATCAAACCACGACTAGTATCACGCTCATCATCAGCCCAATCAGACCTTGGGTTCAAGTGAACAAGAGGCAGTGGCCCTGAAAAGTAATCATCCTGCTTTCGATTCTGCTCAGACATTCGAGAACTGCCAAAAGTATGACTCTCATCGCCATTTTCGTGGACTCCATTAGCCAAACTATGACGAGATGACAGCACTTGAGGACGCATGTCAACAAGGGAGCTCATATGAGAGCTTGGCCTCTGCTCATTACCTCCGTCTTCACCTGATAACTGCTTTTGTTTTAAATTCAGACCATCCTTCTGCCTCTGTGATGAGCCAGATACAGCAGGAACTGCAGCTCGCAAAGAAGGGAAGTCCTCTCCCCTCAAAACTGTAGTTTTCTCCACTTGCGGATATGCAGAAACCACAGGTCCAGACCGAGCCGAAGGTGGCATATATGCACTACCTCCCTTATTCAACGCATCAATAGCACTATGTATATCCAGATCAACAGCCCCAGAAACACCCTTATCACCAGAACCAGAAACTTCCTTCTCCTGCAATCCGACACTCACAGGCTTAGTCCATCCCATACCAGACGAACCAGGCCTCATCCCACTTCCACTCACCCCTCCACCAGCCACACTGCCACTGGTTCCCAAGGTATCAAATTTCTCATGCTCCTTCCGCAGAGACGGCAAGTTCAAGGGGGGTGGAACAGAAAGCTTGGGCCCAGCTTTCTGTGAGCTACGAGGCCGCGAAAGCACCACCATACCTCCACCTCCCCCGCCACCACCGTGACCGCTGACCCGGGTTCGGCTCTGACCGCCATAAGAGCTCCCTTGCTGGTGTGGCGCATGCTGCTGCCCATAAGATTTGTTCAAGTTCACTGACACGAATTTGTTCCCAACTCCGGGATTGGCCATGTCCGACCCGAACACTTCACTCCTCCCGCGGCGGATTCAGATCTCCACCAACGCATCAAAGCACGAGCAAACCCCCCGCCCTCCAACAATACGAATCAACTCAAACCCTCACAAGATCTAATCGAACAGAAGCAGAATCGAACAGGAAAACAACCCCCCTCAACCCTGATCAAATGAGGGACAAAAACAAAAAACGTAACTTTATCAAAAGCTACCCGAAGCTCCGACAGGGAACGACTGATCGAGCTAATCAACTAGGCGAAGCGGCGAACCCGAAATGACCCGAGCTGACATTGGCCGGCGGGGGTTTAATTAGGGTTTCGTCACAGTGATCGGGCGCATCGGAAGAGAGGGAGAGGGGGGAAGCCGAAATGAAGAGGGCAGGGCAGCAGGGAGCTTACCTCCGGAGGCGCAGGATAACGGGCGAGGAGGTAACGTGCGCCGGGAGGAGCGAGGCGGAGGAGGAGGAAGAGGAGGAAGAGGAGGAAGAGCGGAAATGGGAGCCCTACTGATACAGAAGAGGGAAGAGACAGAGACACAGAGAGAAGACAAGGGACAGGGCTCGAGGACGAGAGAGAAATAAGAGTCGGTTCTTCAGTTTTCCGGTTTGTTGCCCCGAAACTTTTCCATAATTACATATGGCGCCCCAAAAGTTCTTGTGCAGTTGTGCCCATCGCCCGCTCACTGGAATTCATGGCAATCATACCCCTTTTCCTATTGCACTGTCAAGCAAGGGAAAGATTTGTGGGATGTTCACTTCCCAAGTTCGTTTAGGACATTTAAGTTCACTTAGAGTATGTTTCGGTTTGCGTGGATTGTGTACTTTCGTATGTGTATTCCTATTTGCATGGGATGTCCAGTGCTCTCTTGTGTTTATAGTTGCTTGCTTTAATGGAAAGCACTTATGTCATCCAATTTAATTTAAGCTTCATTTATTTTATGGAACGCTTGACACGTCAGGAAATCTTTTTTCAAGAAGTCATCTTTCGGGATCATTATAATATTTTTCCCGGCGTTTGGCTAAAATCTAAAAATGAATTGTAAATTACTTTCTAGTTGCTTGAAAAGGAAATATTGCTTTTTTTTTCTTAAAAAGACTGTCGACACTTTAAATTTTAGCTTTCCATTTTGTTACTCTTTAAATAGAAAATTAGGGATTGACTATGGTCCTTAAACAAAGTGAAAAAAAATTCAATTAATTTGCATATAGATGAGCTCATAGATTGCATTTAAATTGGATTGGTAGTGGATGGACTCAAATAAAGATGAGTGAACTTAATTGATCAAGCATTGTAACAAACCCCAGTGGCTACCCTTCCTATATAAGAAGAGAAAGGTGGGAGATTCAAATCTTTACCTTCTCATGAGGATTAGGGAAGGGACAAATTAGTTTCAAATGTGCATTTCGACTTCCCTACCCTACAAAGAGGCAGGATAAAAATCTGAGAGTGAGAGTGAGAGTTAGAGTAGAACCGACAAAAAAAACTTAATTGACTATCTAGTATAAGCTCGTAGGTCAAATAGAATTCAACTAGGCCCAAGGAGTACATAGTGGCAAAATTTTCATAAGCAAAGAAAGTTTATTGAGCTTAATTGAACTAGGTTGAACCTATATGATTAGAGCTGGAATGTGTTACAGGTTTTAAGCTTAATTGAGCCTTTAAGAGAGATTGAACTTGGCTAAGCCCATAGAGAGCCCGTTTGGTTCAGCTTTCCCAAGGAGCATTCAGCCCCCAAAGCCTCTTGGGAAAATGCAAACCTGTTTGGTTCGACATTTTGAAGGACTTTGGGGAGATGTAATTGCATCTCCAAGTATCCTCAAAGTCCCTTAGGAGAGTGCAAGTCCAAAGGTGCATTTTCGGAATGCAACTTGTACTGTTCATCTTCCTCGGTGGCCGGCGGTCGCCCCCCTTGGCCAATCGCCGGTCACCGGTCGCCGGTCGCACGCCTGGGTCGCGCGACCCAAGCGTCAACCTCAGGCCACGCCTGGGTCACGCGACCCAAGCATCGCCTGAGGTCCGACGACCTCAGGCGGCCACATGCCTGGGTTGCGAACCTAGCAACGGATGCGACATAGGCGACCGTCTCCATCGCCTAGGTTCACGCGACACAGGTGACACCATCGCCTGGGGGCGCCGAGCTAGCGACCAGCAAGCGGTCGCGCGACCTCAAACAAGGCCTTTCAACGGCCAGATCTGGCCGCCGGAAAGTGGATTAAAAAAAAAAAAATTCCCAAAAGTCCCTTGGCAAAATGTGGTATTTACCAAAGGCCAAAGTTGTTTCACAATGTAAAATTTACTAAAGGGTATTTGCATTTCGGGAAACCCCTTTAACCCAAAGGTATTTGCATTTCCCCAAAACCGAACCAAACGCACCCAGAGACCCCCTGGCCAAAATTTGCAAGGATAGGGGATGAATTTTAACCTTTAATAAAACGGGTTTAGTCCGTTAAAATCAAAAGACTTTAAACTTAATTAGAGGCCCATAGGGTTTAAGCCTTTTATTGTTAAAAAGCCTTATAATCAAGATTAAATCTAGGATTTTCACTATTTAAAAATATTGGGTTCTTATAATTCTTGGTCAGCAATTGGAGAACTAGAGCACACATTAAGAGATACAATAGAGAAAAGGAGAGAACGCGAGAGGAGAAGTCTGCAGCCATTGCTCCCTCAAGACCGCACCTTGCTACCTCGCCCACTATCGCCTACTATCATTGTGCCTTGCCTTGTTGGGATCCATAATGACAAGATGCCCCTCCCTACCCACCGGTGGTTAGATGAAGGTCATGACACCTCCTTGCCTTGCCATGTCCCATCGATGAAGTTGCTACTATTCTTGCTTCATCAAGAGCCTCAACGATCCCCATGCCGCTTCTTCCAATTGAGCCACAACCTTCCGATCGCGATTTCCAACGAGCTTTAGTCACACCATTGTGATGGTCTACTGCTTTCTTGAACCAACGCAATGAAGTTTCTATTGTCGTGATTTGCTAATGCCCATTGACAAGAAGACCACCAACTAAGAGCATGAACAACAGCACCTCATGATTTCTTCGATAATCTATTGTTCTCACCAAAAATTGCCATTATTACCCTTGCTATCTTAATCGTGAGTGAGCTTCTGTTTTGCAGATTTTTACTTAGTTTTCCCAATAAGCAGTCATACTCAAGAGTTTCTCACCACCGGCAATCCTTGCTCGTTGTGCCTACGACTCCTCTTATTGAGAAACTCATCACTAGTATTCCTTGGCCGTGAGCCCACTCTTTATCGGTTACCATTGTAACTCTTCTATTCGTCGGATCCAACTTTGGAAACAATCTTCCCAATTAGGTAAAAAATCTTATCCAAATTTGAATTATCAATTTATTGCTTATTTTGAATGAATTGTGACATAACTCGAATTTTTGAGATTTTAGGAATATCCAAATTAGAAAACTTTCCTACTTCAACAACATGTGCATAATCGGTAGCTCGATCTCTAGCAATAAAATAGGACTATTGATTGCACAAAAAATCAACAACTTAATTCTTAAGCCTTACCGACATAAAATTTGACATACGGACCCTTGGAGTGCCAAAACTTGGCACATGGGAACACTTAAGTGTTAAAAGTTACAAAATATATATTTAAGTGTCAAAATCAGAGCAAAAAGAATCAGTTAACTACCAACGGCAAGAAAATCCGGCCAAAATGCTGACATGGCACTTTTCCAGCGATCAAGGGTCGAAATGGCGTCGTTTTAGGGTGTTGACATGGCCAAATTAAGCCTAAAATGACGTCGTTTTGGCCAAATTTTTATTTTTAATATAATATTAAATAAACAATATTAAAAGCGAAAATTAAAAAAATTCGGCAAAGCGGCTCACTGTGGCCGCTGCCCATCGCCGGTGGGGCCGCGACGACGGATGGCGAGGGGCGTTGACCTCGCCTAACCGGGAGGCGAGGGCGGACGGCGCCCGCCACAATACGGAGAGGGAGAGGGCGGCGGGCGCTCCGCCCGGCAGGTGAAGGTCACTGCCCTCTCCCGGCATGTGGCGAGGGCTGGACAACCCTCCCCACTAATCGGCGAGGGTCGCCTACCCACGCCCAAGCATTGGCAACCCTCACCGTCCGTCGCCGCTTCCCCACTAGCGATGGGGCAGCAGCCATAGGCGGGCTGTTGCCCCCCTCTTTTTTTTAAAAAAAAAGTTTCATTTTTTAATTTTATTTAATTAACATTTATATTAAAAAATCAACTTTGGCCAAAACGGTGTCGTTTTTGGCTGATCTAGCCACATCAGCACTCAAAATGACGTCGTTTTGAGCTTATTTGACCATGTCAGCACCCAAAACGACGTCATTTCGACCCTTGATCGCCGGAAAATTGCCAGGTTAGCATTTTGGTCGGATTTTCTCGCCGTTGGTACTTAACTGATCCTTTTTTCCGATCTTGGCACTTAAAGTGTACATTTTGTAACTTTTGGTACTTAATTGGCCCATTGTGCCAAGTTTTGACACTTAAACGATACTTATGCCCATAAAATTCCTTAAGCCTTAGGATAAGAGCGTTGGTTTTATTTGTTTCCAAATTTCAGTCAAATATATATCTCTTGATAATTTTGTTGTTCATTGTTTTTTGGTTTATTTTCTATTTGAAAAATATTGAAAAAGATTGCATGATAGATTATGATAGATATTAAATGAGATTAGGATGGATTCTAGATGCATTGCATGATAAATTATGTTAAGTTTTTTTATAGGATTGCGTGTTAGATTTATCTATAAGTTTAGGATAGATTTTCAATTTAAAATAAGATCTAACCTAGTTTATTTCCTAGTTTGAATTAGATAATATCTTACTTAAGATAATCTACTTTAATTATTTATCAATTATAAATTTTAATAAAAAATCTAAAAATAACATGCGCATGTCATACAGAATATATTGCTATGTCATCACTACTTGCCATTTCATCATGCCATGTTGTCGGCATATGCCATGTCATATGCCATCTTATCTTTGTCATGTCATCAATTTTATGTTATTTAGTGATTGTTGTAAAATATTGTGTTTGCAAGTATATAATAGAGAGAATAGAGGGAGATTAAGTAGAGAAAGCAAATGACACCAAAGATAATAGAGAAAAACCAGAAGCAACATCTTTATTTCTCACTATTTATGCTCCTATTTATAAGAAAATAAGGATGCACTTATCATTAATGTCAATGTATCTAATAATACATATATTGGATAGAAAGATGAACATTTATCGAATAGGGAGATGTATTTAAAATATATGATACAAATGTACCATTATAGGTACATGAATATAATGGATTTTCATATATGTATTTCATAACAATGATAGCTTTGTTGTGTTTATTTAATTTATAATGCATGTCATGTTAGGATAATATACATTAACTTTTGTTTGTCATTAGAATTAGGTCATGTCACACGTCATTATAACAGTAAATCATGCATGTTTAGTTAGATTAGAATTTCATAGAATTAGTTTTCATAAATAAAAGAAAACCTCAAAAAAGTATTAATTAAGATTGTATAGTTATTTAGTAAAGCCATTATTATGCTTGTTGACACATAAATTTTGGCCAATAAGTTCTAAGCTTTAGAAAAATTAAGGGTTCTTAATAGCGATTGGCCCATTTATTAGCCAAAAAGAGTCATGGGAGTCGTTTCGTTTTTAAAAAAAGTCAAAAGTTGATTTTTGAATTGACTCTATAGTAAAACCCTTGAAAAGTCAACTCTTGTCAACTCCTGGTTAACATTTTACAAAAAATTCAAATATCTTAGGTAACTTTGATTTCTTAAGTAATCAAGATTTCTGTCATCTATTTTTCTCAAATATAATTAGAAGTTGACATTTTCGATTAAATTGAGAACTTTAACTTTCGATCAAAAAGATTGAAAACTCATATATTTCTAGACTTTTTCTAGGTTTGTTTTCTTCACGAAATATGATCCTGAGAATATAATTGATCATACTTTCAAGTTCAAGCATTATTGTCATATCTCAAGCATGGATTTAAGGTATAATTAACTTTTCTACAAAAGTCAATACATGTTGAAAATTCAATTGAGCCAATCGAACACAACCTTATGCTTATTTGTGACATGTATTGTGTAATTTGAGTTCGAATTTTCCTAAAATGAGAACAAGTCAACCCACAAAAAAGCAAAAAATTGAGATTCAAGAGATTACATGTCAACTTGGTCAACCATGGCTAACTCGGTTGGACCAAAGTTGACCTAATCTAGAAATAACAACTAAGGTCTAGCAAGCCATGGCCGGTGCCCCTCTCTTGTCCCATTTCATGAAAAAAATTCAAAATTGCTCTCTAAAGTGAAAATAACCAACATGCCTTTACCTTGTTATTTATTTATAAATAACCCATTTTAGGCCATTCATAACCTCTCTAATCGAGGCCATCCAAAATACCAAGCCATTAAGCTATATAACCTACAATAGCCAATAAATGGCTTTCTAGCCATTCAATAATAATTTTGAGTCATATAATCAAACCTAGGGCTAGGATTACATCTTTAAATTAGGGTATGATAAAAGTTGACATGGTAATAGCCCTAGAGGAAATCCCAAGGGTAGCTGCCTCTCTCTCTCCCCCTCTCTCTTACGCTCCTCTCTCTTCCCCTAGCTACTTCCAAGCCCCACCGACAAACTTGATTCCAACCGATTCCTCACCGATGCTCATGCTCAAGGTAGGCTTCTAATCTTTTTAAAGAAAATATTAAGTAGTATTAGCACGTCATATCATTCGTTAATGTGCCTAGTCAAATCTACTCATGGACTGACAAGTGGCACCACGTCATATATTAATAAAATCATAAGAAAATATTGATTGATGGCATTAAATGTTAGCTGTAAATGCAGTTGCTTTTTTTTTTTTTTAAATAAAAGAAAAATTTGAACTCTCGCCCATATTTTCTCGAGAATGGACCATCTTTTGTTTTTCTCTTCAAAGAGAGCTTGTCATTCAAGTTTTGTTTTCGCTCGACCTTCATCTTCACTCAACCACTGTTGAAAGACCTTCATTGCAAAAATCACTACTTTTGTTTTAAAGATATCTAAACCATCACTTCCAAGACCTCCATTTTTGTGCAGACCGTCGCTCAACTATAGCTTTGACCTTCATTTTTGCAAATACTATTGCTTTGAAGCATCAAATCACCTATGCATAGACAAAACCAACAAAACAGGTTTTCTTCCTTAGCGAAGCGATTATCTGCTCTTTCTTTCTCAATAATTCTTAACCATGTCTCCATCTTTCATAGCCATCAATCGTCGTTGGAAATCGATAGCATTTGTACTTCATAGTTTCAATTTCAATCTCGTTCATTGAAGATTTAAATTGCATTTGTCATTACCTATTTTACTATTTGAGTTTTGATGATATTCATCGTCGTTCTTTCGAGTACTTCACTATGAACTATCCAACACAATTATACCTAGGATTCCTCTGTTCTGTCTTGTTTGCCATAAGAGATGGAGAGCTAATCGCAAGCACGATTGTTTTGCTAGCCTAGATCTCAATATTCCACGATTCTCAAAGTTTCTAGTCTCAACTCGATCACTTATTGCAACTTGCTTAGATGATAAGAAAATACCAACGTTTTTGTATTGCCCTATTCTTGGTAAGGTAGAGTAGTGCTCTTGCTATTAATAACAATCTAAATTAAGCGTATATGGATGATGGGTAATTGTTGTTTATATTGCTGTTTTTGTTTTTAATTTTAGTTATTATTTACTGATGATTAATTGTTGTTTGTACTATCATTATATGTTGATGAGAATGTATTTGGATGGTGGGAGTGATTGTGAGGTTTGAATACATGTCTGTATAACTATGACAAACCTAATATTATGGACACCAAAATTCGTATTTGAGATTTACTTCTAGCAAAATTCACCTTGTTTTTGGGTGAAATGGGTATAATTTCATCTTTTTAGAGGTAAATTTGTATTTACTTTATTTTTTTTCTTTAAATGATTACATTTTTTCTCAATTATAGAGATTTCAAATGATAATATTATCTTGCATTATATTGATGAAGAATTAAACTTAGAATTGGCACGATGGTTGTTAATGAAAATGAAGACTATAATGCATATAATGCATATGTAATTTGCAAGGGATTTGGAGTGTAAAAAGAACAAAAAGCAAATAATAGTAAGGAAGTATCGCAAACATGCACATTTGTATGTAATTGTAATAGACACTCTCCATCAATCCTGCCTTATGAGCAAAAATATATTTTTAGGATAGTTAAGAAAACCGAATGTCAAGCTTGCATTAAATTCAAAATTGAAGATAAAGTCTGGAAAGTTATTAAGTTTAAAGATGTTCATAATCACTATTTCATTGATGATAAGCAAAAATATTTTATACGATCATATCGACACACAACTGATACTAATAAAGGTATTTTAACTTCTATTACTAGGGCTAGTATAAGGGCTATAAAAGCATATTCCTAACTTTGTGGTGAAGCCAAGGGACAAATAACGTTGGCTTTACGTTACGCAATTATCAAATTTTCTTATAATAAAAAAGAAAGAACATAATTAGTGTGGGTGATTGTCAAAATCTCATTAACCATTTTAATTGTTTACTACAAAACAAAATCAATTAGTCTTGTACATTTCAATTAGATGAGGAATAGATATCGATTAATTTTTTTTTTAGTTTGATGGTGTATCCAAGTTGGACTATGAGAGTTTTGAAGATATGATAGTATTTGATACCACTTACCATACAAAATAAATATAATATGATATGTGCACCTTTTGTTGGCTTGAATTATTACTGAAAAAATATTATGTTTGGTTATGCATTTTTTATGGATAAACAATTATTTATTATTTTTGAAGGTACTAGGTAATAAAGTAACAAAAACTTGTTTCATTAATCAAGATCATACTATGGCAAATGCATTATAACTATTTTCCTGAATTCTAATCATCATTTATGTTTATGGCGTATTGAGAAAAATGCTACACACCATATTGTACATTTTCTTATAAAGTTGGGTTTTAGCAATGAATTTGAAATTGAAATGGAGAGTACTTGGAAAGTTATATGTTAGTAGTAGGTGATAACAAGTAGTTGGATAATATGTATCACATGTTATAATGGTGTCTTGCATTTGGTTGTGATTTTTTTTTTTTTGCGAGAATTAGACCCACACAAAGAAGTGAGAGCACAAATAATGTATCTTAATATATAGCTTGTAATATCATGACTTTATCTAAATTTGTTAGTTATTATGAGAAACAAACTGAAAAAATGCGTAACATTAAAGTAGTTAATATTAATGTGCTCGAAGAAAGTCACATATTATGGTTGAAAATAGTGAAATCTTACAACATTTTGCAAAAGTATATACCCATGTCATTTATAGGAATTTCCATGCTTAGTTCTTGCATGTTTCATTTGAAAATATTCTTGGATCATAAACCGATGGGTTGTTACACATTTATATCGTGGGAACCAGAAGTAATGAACAGAAGTGCATTGTGTATTTTAGTTCAAATAATTCTACAATTTCATGTAACAGCAAGTTATTTGAATTGCAATGATAGTTGTGTAAGCATATATTATGAGTCTTGACAAATATTGTAAATATTGCAAGCATTCTATCACAATATATTTTGAAGAGGTAGACAAAAGTTGCAAAACAATGGACTTATTATGAAGATATTGCACAAAGCTCCCATCATGTGATTAAATAAAAAATATTATGTTTAAAGAGGTTGATGCGGTTGGCTTTCAATATTATGAACAATACTGCTAATTATAATGTTACAAATGAGTTCACAACTACATCATTATTGTGTCTTTGCTCCCAAATCACAAACCAAATGCAATCTCTAATATGTAAAGACCATGTTAATTTTTTAGTGGAAGGTGATGAATTTGAATATACAAAAAATGTCAAAAGATGTACCAAATTACTCTGATCAAATGCATCATAGAGAAAAGAAAGAAAAGCATCTTCATGCATAGGAGACACCTTGCATAAGGTATGATCTAAGAAGTATCAATACTCTTCGGGAACTTTCATGTTGTGTCTGACACATTCCGACACGTTTTGACACGCGGTCAATGAGTGTTGAAAAATCCAATACACGGCCAACTCTCCCTAACACATGAGTCCGGAATTCTAACACGTACATGGTTAATTTTAAAAATTTTCAAAATGTAGGGTCACAATGTAAATATATGAAAAATTAAAAAAATAAGAAAAAGAAGAAGAATTCTCAGTCTCTCACAGTCAACATTTCCTTGAATGATCGATCTCCCTTCCTCTAAGCTCTTACATGTGTTGCTCCTCTCATCAGTGTCGCTCTGCTACCCTTGTAGACCGCCCCACCAATTGCCGTAGCCACCTTTGCCCCATACCTTAACTCATCTCGATCCTACCTATAGTCTTCTCTCCTCTTCAATATCCAAATCTTAGATTGGCTTTTTCATTCCTAAGTCTTTATTGAATCGGCTCCTCTAATTCGCCCTTTGATTCGCACACTCGTCGAGACAAGAATGAACAGACATTTGGGTCACTATCAATGTATAATATTGTCTACTTTGAGCCGATGCCTGCACAGTTTTAAAACACGTAACACAGAATAAAAAACCCAAATCTTATAAATTAGCCCCAGATTCCCTCCCTAAGTGATGTGAGACAGAAGATATACCTCCTCCTTGCGAATGTCCAAGGACCAAGGCGCGAACGCACCGCCATCCCTCTTCCCCGCGCATCGTCACCTAGACTATCATACTCTCCCCCCTTCGAGCATAGGATTCTGGCTATGGCCCTACATGCTGCGGAAGTTGGCTTTGATATCATTTGTAAGGACCCGGATCACTACCATTATGTAATATTGTCCGCTTTGGGCCGATGCCCGCATGGTTTTAAAACGCATTACATAGAGTAAACAACCCAAGTCTTATAAACTGGCCCAAGACTCCTTCTCTAAACGATGTAGAATAGGAGACATGCCCCTCTCCCTACGCATGTCCGAAGACCGAGGTGCGGACGCACTGCCATCTCTTCTCCCGCCCACCATCGCCTGGGTCGTCACACTTTTAGGTGGTTTATATTAAGGACGACCACGACACAAACGTGCATTATTCATGTGATATAAGGCCCATGTATTCTATATCATCAAAAAAATTTATAAATTTTTATTGAATTAAGTTTTCATAACATAAAATACTTTGTAGATTGTAAATAATTATTTTTGTTCTTTTGGAACCTGGCCTACAATGTTGGGTCCCTAGTGCAACCTTGGGGAATTAAGTTATTCATGAACCTTAGAATAACACCTATTTGATATTGACTCATGGCTCAGGGGATCTTGTTTTGGGGCTTAAATACAATGATTTATTTATTTTTACCCGGCATGGCTCAGATCTTTATTTTGCCGTACTTTATATATTTTATTTGGTTTTGATTTAGACCCTAACACCCCAAGGTTGGGCTCGAGACCTGAGCTTCAAAGGCTAAGTCCATAGGAGAAAAAATAAATATTCACAATCTATTAAAGTAATTTATGCTATGAAAATTTGATTTGATAAAACTTTATTTAAATTTGACGACATAGCATATATAGTCCTTATATCACACGAGTAGTGCACATTTCTTTAGGAAGTAAAAGCAAGTTTTCATTTTCGAAACAAATTGTGAATTTTCATAAACCAATTTTTATTTATGGGCCTAAACAATTTGAGTCCCATGATCGCAATGACTAAATACCCTCATAATTGAGACATTTGTGTGCACACTATCTTCAAAAGCTATACCATCTTCGGGTGTGTTTGTGTTCATTATAAATTTCATGATAAAGGAAAATATGTTTTGTGGAAATCATTTTCCTTTGTTTGGTGGTGATGAAAAATACAATTGAATTTTTTTGGCTATTTGAATCTCATTTTATGAGATAGAGAGTTGAGAAATGATTTCTTTCTTATCAAAAACCGAATTTTTCTCTAATCTAAATATTTTGTTTTCAGTTTACGAAAAGCTCTTTTACTTTTATCAAGTAGTTTTCAGCATTCTAAACATTGGAAATCCAAAAACAATTTCTAGGAAATGGCTTTTGATCAAACAAACTAACCCTTCATCCTTAATCTCTTAGTTTGAACCCATTCAAAACTACTAGGGAAAATGCAATCGGGTTCTTCTACTCTAACTACGTTGTTCGTTTTCACATAATATTTGTTGTGTTTTTAAATAGACAAAAACGTTTGGTATCAAGACATAGATGACACGAGAAAGTGATTGAGATCATTGTTATGCAAGGGTAGAGTGTGGATAGAGTGATGCTGCTCTTGTTTTACCATGGGCACACTGTTGCAGGTAGTCACTTTGGCATTCATTTGAAAAATGCAGGACATATAAGTGCACTATCCGCAAAAGCTACTCCTTCTTGAGACATTGCCTTCATTTTTATAGTGTTTCTAGCTGGTCACTTTGGTTCATTATCCAATTAAGCGAAACATTTGTTTGCCTCTATGAGTATAGTTTATATCCTTTTTCTTGGGGGGAGATGGGGGCGCAAAATTTATCTCAAAGAGAAAGTTCGAAATTATGCTTTGATCCCCTAATACTTATTTTCATAACAAATTTAGGCGAGATTGAGTCCTAAATTTTCAGGTCTTTACACTACCACAACATCGATGTGTCTCCTTGTGTGACCTTCATGCTGCTATTGAACACATTGCTACTTGATCACTGATCTTCGGGATCTAGCTAATCGCAGTTTTCTATGCGGTACATGTCATAGACATTGAATGAACTTTTAGCAAATAGTGGAGTGGCCTTATTGTGGCTCTTCTTGCATCAATAGTATGGAGAAAGTTTTGCACAATGGTAATGATAATAGTTGTTCAATTTTCATGGTGTTGTGTGTCTTGCGCTTGTGTTCTAAGCTATCTCTTGGTGTGTCCACAAAAGTGGCTCACTCTACTCCATTCTCTTTAGCCTTTTGTTGCTCGTCATATCTATGCTCCTAAGTTTGGCACTCCTTTGCAAGAAACTCCATGTTGGTTCCATTTTACAATAACATTAAGTTAGGATATACAAAATGCAAATTTGTGCAACTTTTGTGGAGGATCTATAAATTGGTGATGATGTACTCATAGAGACTTCTTTGTTTTCTTTCGAATTTTAGATTGTTGGGGGTTGTGTTCATCATTGCCAAGCTCTAATTCATTTTGTGGGGGCAAGGGCAACAGAACAGAGCAAGCAATAATCACTGTGGAGGTCGAAACATTGGCCAAGTACTACGAGAAAGAAGATTTGGAGAAGTGGCCTTAGCTGCATGTAAATAGCGAAAACCTACAAGATTCGCACTAAGATCAATGAGTTGCTCAATTAAGCGAGTTTTCCTTTTGTCTCTATGATTGTGTTTTATTTCTTTTTATTTTTTTTTATGGGGGGAGGTGAAATTTATCTCAAAGAGGAAGTTTGATAGTACACTTCGACCTCTCGATGCTTCTTTCATAACAAATTCATTAAGCCCTAAATTCTTAGCTCTTTACTAATGTAACCCACCCTTTTCATCTAGGAGAGAAAAAGACATATAGGTATAGAGATATTGTCTAAAGGCGAGCCTATGGCTCTTGATTAGGCGTGGACTCTCCTGATCCCATACTTTCTGCGAAGTTGGGATGTTCAGTATTAAGTCAAATTGACACTATGAAAATTTTCAAATGAAGAGTTGCCACTAACCTATTGGGAGTCGGCTAGAAACCAAGTGAGATATTGGAATATATCTTGCTTCTTGTGCAACTAGAGAATTTGGGGTCGAGAAGTTGATTACACTAATTAATTAACTAGTGCCTTTTTGGTACCTAAACTTGCTCATTTCAATAAGAGGTTTGTCAAGCAGTCTAATTTGATTTTAAACCTATCTATGAATATTTGAGGCGATCATGTGAGTGCACAATCAAAAAAATAATAATCAACAACCAAGGAAGCAATACATAAATTGCAAGGAAAACAAGAATTTAATGCTAAGAAATAAGAAAAATGGCATTCCCAACTAGGTTAAAGGGAAAGAACAATCAACATATTAAAGGTGTACAATCAAATGATAATTAGAGTAAAAATGCGCAAATAGCGGCCTAGCATTTGTGCCTTGAGACCTACTCGAATATGGGTTGAGGTTCAGGCTCTCATTTGGGCTCTGGACACGAAAATGGGCTTTACTACACCTAGCCCCTCTTTTTAGTTAGAAATAAAACGAACTCACTAAAGAACAAGTAGGGGTGTCAAATGGGTGGGTTGGGTTGGGTTTGGGTCGAGTCGAAAATGGTCTGACTTACATCGACCAATTTAACTCGTTTTGACTCATTTTCATGCAATGTAAATTTGATGACCCATACTTGACCCATATTACCAACACATATTAATATTTAACTTAATTTAAGAAAATATACTTTCACTTATTTAGTCCACTTTAAACTTTTCACATATAAATTATTTGAATAAAAATTTCATATCAAATTTATAAAGTAAATTAAATAATAAAAATTAGTAAATAAAAAAATGTGGATACCTCTAAATTGAAATAGTTTTTGGAAAATATTTTTTTAAAAAAAATCGATTTTTTAATTATTTTAAAATTTTGAATTTTTTATTATTTTTATTTTTCTTTCTTTCTTTTTATTTTCCCTTTCTTTTCTCTTTTCTTTCTTCTTACTTCTTCTTCCCCCTTTTCCTTTGCTGGTGTCGCCCGGCGGCTATTGGCTAAGACGTAGGCCAACAAGCCTGAACTCGACCAAGGCCGATGAACTCGATGCTCAACCGATCTAGGCTCCGTCGAGGTTGTTAGCAGTGGTTAAGCTCGGGCTCGCTCGAATCTGGCAAACCGTGAGCTCTATTGCGACCAACAAGTTCGGGGCTCGCCTACCTAGATCCGGGCGAGCCGCAGCTCGACCAAGGCCGGCGACCTCGTGGTTCATTTGTCCAGATTTAGGCCGAGCTCTGGCCAGCAAGCTTAGGGCTCGCCAGCCTAAGCTCTGTCGCGGCTCGCCAGCCTAAGCTCTGTTGCGGCTCGCCTGTCCAGATCCAAGCTAAGCTCTAACTGGCGATGGCAAGCTCGGGATCGGCGATGGTGACAGCGGTGTGATGACGGGATCGGCAAAGGAGGTCGAGAACGCATAGAGGAGGGGGATGGAAGGAGAGAGATGATGGATTTACCTAATAACTCACTCAACCCATATTTGACTTATATTTAATTTTCATTTGACTCATATTTGACTCATATTTAACTTTCACTTGACCCATATTTGACCAATTTAACTAAAAGTAAGTTATAATATGGGTTTATAACCCATTTTGACACCTCTAAGAACAAGCTCAGTCCAAGTCCAACCAAGCTAAGTCAAGCCCAAAGCCAGTACCAACCGATTCTGGCTCAAACTTCACAAGAGCTAAGCCCAAACTCCTCTATACTAAGTAGGTCATGCTCCGAAACTTTCAAAATGAAATGAGCCCAGACTTGCTACACCAATTAGAACCCAACATTAAATAAAACAATTCAAGCCCAACAATCTAAACAAACCCCAATCCACCGTCAATCTACATGTGCCCGTCACCAGACCTCCATTGCCAACTACTTCCGATTACCGGACCACCATCTACTGAGGTCCATCGTTGATAAACACCACCGCCACGTTAACAGCTGCCGCTAGCCACCCTTCCGAACGCCAATCACTCAACATTCAAGATCGCAATGTTACAAGAACACACAGGAACTAAGCAAGAGAGCCGGTGAGATTGAGGGACTCATTCACGAACAAGAACTTCTGGAAACTTAAGCGTGGCATTCCTCACAAATAAGCACCAGAGAGCCACCAGTGTCACGGCCAGCACATCAACAATCGAGAAACATGTATAAAAGAAAATATGCATGTTCGATAACCCCTTGATCATAAAGGGATACACGCCTGCTGATAGACAAGAAGGGCCTCTTTTTTTGAAAAGAAACAAGTTTTGTGAGAGTCCAGAGTGGCTTAGATTCGGAATAGGCCAAACTAGCTTGGTTTGGGCATTTTGACAAACACGTGGTATGCAGTGGATTGAAGAAAGAACATTGAGCATTTCAAGGCTCTAACACACACCGGGCTTGACAAAGATCATCAAGACGTACTCGCAATCAACAGAGGCAGTTCGGTAAAACCCAACACGCGTATGGACTGACAAAAACGATGAATCTCGGCCTTCGACTAGACCAAAACAGGGAGTTTTAGGGGGATGACCGTCTAATCGCAGAGGTCTCTATCCGCCTTGGTGACGACGACCGGAAGCCGGTCTTGACACGAATCGAGCTATAGGCCGGCCGTCTCAATGTCGCCAAGCCGAGATCCTTGGGAAAACGGTGGATCGAAACCAAAACTCAACTCATCAAAAATCGAACGCCGTGATGGAAGGGGGGGCCGCAGGCTTGGTGGTGGCAGGTATGGGACACCGGTTTGTGTTGAGGATGGCCGAACGACGCTCATTCAGGGCGAAATTTCGGCTCTCGCTCTTGGTCTCTCCATCTCTCTGTCCGACCTTGATTTCCCTCCCTCTGTCCCACCTTCTCTCGAGCTCTCTCCCTCTTCTCTTCTAAGCCCGCTCGGCAAGCGTGCATGGCCCTTGCCACCACCAGTTGCCCTGCTGGCCTGGCCTCGTCCTCAAAATCGCGCAAGGCAATTTGCTCTGCCTCGCCCTGCATCTTTGTTGTTGCGTCCGTCCTTCGCTGCAGAGACGCTAGGGAGGAGGAAGACCACCACGCAGGCCGGGCTGAAGGGGAAAGGAAAGGGGGACCGGGTTGGCCTGCCTCTGACCCGGCCCCGTTTCTTTTTTCTTAAATAATAATAGTTAATAATAATAATACTTTAATTTAATTATTACAATTTTTTATTTAATAAATGTTAATAAATTCTATTACTACTAATACAAGTGCTTCTCATGTCTATATACTATGCAATTTTAATAAAAATTACATGTTTAGGGGCTAAAAAATTAATTCCTAATTTTCTATACAATTAAACTCTAAATGAACAGCAAAAATTTAGGTGTCAATATTTACACTATCACAACATTGATGTGTCTCATGGCCAGTATCAAATGTGCGATCTCCATGCTACTACTAAACACAATGTTGTCGCCGCTCATTGATGGTAATTTCTATATGATACGTTTTTTAAGAGATTGAATGAAATTTAGCAAATAGTGGAGTGACCTTATTGCGGCTCTTCCTGCATCAATTATATGGGGAATACTTTGCACAAAAATAATGGTAATAGTTATTCAATTTAAGGGTGTTGTGTGTTCTGTGCTCACGATCTACATTATTTATTTGTTTGCCCACAGAAAAGGCCTACTCTATACTACTCTCTTTAGACTTTTGTTGCTCAATAATGAGGACTGCATCATGAAAAACTCTATGTCGGTTCCATTTAATGGTAAGGTTAGGTTAGGATGTTCATAATTCAAAATTGTACGATTTATGCGGAGGACTATCTATAAATTGACAATGATGCATTCACTGAGATTTCTATATTTCTTTTTGAGTTTCAAATTGGTAGGGGCAATATTCATCATTGCTGGGCACTACTTTGTTCGGTGGGGTAAGAGGGAAGTAGAGTGGGCGAGAATCACTGTGGAGGTTGAAGTAGCAGCCAACTACCATAGGCAACGAGGTTCAGCGAGGTGGCTTCATCCACATGCAAATAGCGAAAGCCGACAAGATTAACGTGGAGACTAAGCAAAAATTTCTTCTTTTGCATCTATGTTGTATTATATATCCTTTCATAGGAGGAGGAAATTTATCTCAAAGAGAACGTTTGAGAGTATGCTTCGATCTCCCGATACTTCTTTCGTAACGAATTCTAGTGATAATGAGCCCTAAATTTTCAGGTCCTTACACCATCACAATCCTAATGTGTCTCATGGTCAGCATAGGATGTGCAATCTCTATGCAACTACTAAACACAATGTTGTTACTTGGTCACTCATCTTTGGGATTTGTCCGGTCGTTGTTTTCTATGTGACGCATGTTCTAAACATTGAATGAATTGTAGCAAATAGCGGAGTGGCCTTATTGTGGCTCTTCATGCATCAACTGCATGGGGAATGTTTTGCACATAGATAATGGCAATACTTATTCAATTTGAGGGTGTTTTACGCTTTGCTCTCCAATCTGCGCTATGTGTTGGCGTGTCTAGTCCACAAAAAAGGCTTGCTCTACACCATTCTCTTTAGCCTTTTGTTGCTTGTCATGTTGACACCCCTATGGTGGTCACGAATTGGCAATAAAACTCTATTTTGATTCCATTTTATAAACATTAGGTTAAGGTATATGAAAATGTGAAGTTGTACAATTTTTTTAGAGGATTGTCTACAAATGGCAATGATGCATTCACTAAGGTTTCTTTGTTTCCTTTCGAATTTCAGATTGGTGGGAACCATGTTCATCATTGTCGGGCTCTAGTCCATTATGTGGGGGCATGGACAAGGAACCAGAGCAAGCAAAAATCACTGTAGAGGTCAAAGAACTAGCCAAGTATCATGGGAAAGAAGATTTGGAGGTGCGGCACTATGTAGATAGTCAAAGCAAACAAGATTTACATCGAGATTCATGAGTTGCCGAAGCAAGCAAAATATTTATTCTTTTGCCTCTATAATTGTAATTTATATCTTTCTAATGGGTGAAATTGATCTCAAAGAGGAAGTTTGAGAGTACACTTCGATCTCCCCCAATACTTCCTTCGTAATAATTTCAGGCGAAATTGAGACCTAAATTTTCAGCTCCTTAAACTATCACAATGTTAATGTATCTCATGGCCAGCATTGAATATGCAATCTCCGTGCTGCTGTTAAACAACATTTGTTGCCTGTTTATGTGATGAAAGAAAACAAAATCCATTGCAAATCCCTCTGGTTCATCATTCTAGAAGGATTCCCACATGAGATCATCGCGCCATGGATTCCTTAGCTTAGTGGCTCCTCTCGCTCTCCTCACACACTCCACTCTTATGAACCATATTGTTCCGCGCGTTTTTGTTCCGGTCTCCATAGAGTGCACGGGAGAGGAGTAAATGGCCGGGCCTCAATGCCTTGTCCCATGGACTTCAAGTTAAGTGAGTCTTGGTCTAATGGCTTTGGGCTTTAGGAAAATTAGATCTTGTGAGCTATGTAAATTTGGGCCACGAACTAGAAAAGTCCACTCCTTGTTTCTTTTCTTTTTCTATTTTTTTGTACTTTTTATATGAACAAAAGCTTGAATTATTGATAAAATTCAGGCATCAACATGGAACTCTGATTTTCAACTAACTTCTACTTGGAATCCTTACCTAGATGGTGAAGAAAATGAAAGTGACCAATGAAGGGTCAGTGATGGCTTAGGATGATAAAGGATGGCCGATTTTTGCTTGAGAAAGGAGAGAAGATCGAGTGAGTTTTTTGTGTTTTCTTCAAGAGGGGGTGGATTGTGTGTGTACATGGAATGGAGTGGGTGGCTGTAATAGAGGGAGAGAAGAGAGAAAATGCCTTGGGCTCTGAGCTTGATTTTCATTGGTTTAAGGGTGCACGACAAAAAAAAATTATTTCAATCTTATTTGTTGATAGATTCGAGAGAGAATACATCTCAATATGAGCTGGCCAATCATAGAAGATGTTTAGGATTGATGAGTTGGCATGAGGAGAATGCTGAGGATTTTAGCGAATTAGAGGAGGCAGAGTGATATGGGAATTACTTTACTTGGGCACCAATTATGGGCTACCTTGCTCGGGCCCAGGTTGTCATGGTTATTCCTTAAGTTCAATAATTGCCTTGTGGTTTGTAAGTGGTGAAATTATATTAAATGGACCCGGTTTAAATAAAAAAAATCCGAGTTAACTTTACCATAAAAGTCAACCAATGATTTTCTCAAAGTTGATCGACCCCTGAATCGAGCCTCCTGAGATCTCTAAACTCTATTGTCCCTTGATTAAATGTGCATAGGAAAATAAATGGAGAAAATAATCACAAAATGATGAAACAAGGGTAGTCGAATCTCTTGATTTAATCGAAAAGGTCAAATTTTGACCTATGCATGAAAATTGAAATTCGAGATCCTAATTCTATATGCAGAGATGGAAGGGTGGAGATATCTATATGTAGTGCTACGATACCTCTATGTATGATTAAAGGTGTGACTTTCTCAATTTGATAAAAAGTCAATCAAAAAATCAACCTTAGCTTATTTACTAATGATTTAACGAAATTTGGTTTAAATCCTAATGAAATGCGGAGATGGGATGAGAAAAAAACAAGGGAGCATTGTGTCCTTTATTTTGGGATGCAACTATTGCCGGGATGAGGAGGAATAGTGGTTCATTTCTTTTATCTCAATCACATGAAATTCCATAGTTTACTCAATTTGAGCGTATCTATAGATAATATCAAGTATCTTTCAACCCAGCCGGCAGTCACATACCATACCAAGATAGGGAGTTATAAGATGTTTGCAAAAATCAATTTATTAGATGATAAAACTTTTGATTAGATAAGCATTCCTGGAATGACTAATGACAAATTGAATTCTGTGGCCAAAAAACAGGTGGAATCCCTTGCTTAGCTGTTTTGACCCTTTTGTTTCCATTTCGTTCAATCCAATCAAGTGATTAGCCCCCATACTAGGGCAAGGTGATTAGAACGTCGATTGAGAATTCTAAAATGATGTAAGTTTGTACCAAGGACTTTTTTTTTTCTTCCTATCAAAATTTCAACTTACTGTTAAACTTTTACCCTGCAGAATGAGAGAATCGAAATCTATACTTGAAACTAAATATTTCCACCCAATTATCTGAAAATGTGGATATTCGAACCTCACTCTCCTTCTCATTTGAGAAATGTGGTCATAGAGGGTCTACTAAAGACATTTTTAGATAGCTTTTACTTTTGAAAATCCCAAAAAGAGAAATAAACAAAGAGAAAAAGAAAAGGCTCAAGACGAAAAGCAAATGTTATTCAAAAAGGCAAGTGCGGGAGGCACCAAGATAAGGACGATGAGTGAAATAAAGCAAGGCAAGAAATGATTAGCAAATAACACTAAGTTATGAAATTGATGCGATATAGTTAGGGTTGTCAAATGGATGAGTCTGGTCGGGTTTGGGTTGAGGTGAAAATGGCCTGATCCATATTGACTTATTTCATCCATTTTGATATATTTTTATGCAATATAAATTTGGTGATATATACCCGACCCGATCCATACCTAACTCGACTCGACCCGAATTACCAAAACACATTAATATTTAACTCAATTTAGGAAAATTTACTCTCACCGATTAAATTTACTTTAAGCTCTTCAAATATAAGTTACTTGAATAAAAACTTCATATTAAACTTAAAAAGTAAATTAAATAATAAAAAATGTAAGCACCTTTAAATTGAAATACTTTTGAAAAATAATTTTTTAAAAATCGATTTTTTAATATTTTGAATTATTATTATTATTATTATTTCTTTTCTTTTTTTTTTCTTTTCTTCCTTCTTCTTCTTTCATCTTCCTTCATCTTCCTTCATCTTCCTTCTTCTTTCCCTTATTCCTCTGCCAGTGGCGATGGGCCGAGCTCCATTGCGACTGGCAAGCTTGTGGCTCAACCGAACTTGGCAAGCCTGAGCTTGCCAGCTTGAGCTCTGTTGCGGCCGGTGATATTAGGGCTCACCTATCTAGATCCACGCGAGTCGGAGCTCAACCAAGGCTGGTGAGCTCATGGCCACCTATCCAGATCCAAGCTGAGCTCCAATCGGTGAGCTCGAGGCTCACTTGCCTAGATCCATGCGAGTTGGAGTTCGGCCAAGGCCAGGGAGCTTGTGGCTCGCCTAATGTCGGCGAGCTCAAGATCGGCAATAGAGATGCTGGTGGATAGGCGATGGCTGCAATCGAGATTGGTTATGGAGATGTGGCGTGACGATTGGGGACATAGAGAGGAGGAGAGGGATGGGAGGAGTGAAAAGAAGCAAGGCCCTAGGACCCATGGGTTCAAAGTCAATTTCCCTAATAACCCATTAAGATCATTTCTATTTTTATTTTATTTTTTAAGACCCATTTATAATTTATATTTACTTGATCCATATTTGATTCATTAAATTAAAAGTGAGTCATAATATGAGTTTATCATCCATTTTGACACCTTTAAATATGGTTAAGGTACCAAGACAAGCAAAAAGAAACACTTTCCGTTAGCACAAAGAATGCCATAACAATCACTTAATTTTATTATCGTGCAACATGTATGCACGAGTTTTATGCCTTCGATACTTCCCTTTTAATTCTATACCTAGCCATTTGAAAATTGCGTGTCCGGAGGAAGTCCGCCCGAACAAGAATATTTACCTCAATCAAAGCAATTTTCACATCTAAATCGATGATTTTCCATAAGAAGATGAACGTCACAAAAATTTTTTGTCGAAGAACTCACCCGTGTGCGTGATTATTGAGCCTTACGATCCCCAAACAGAATGTATCCCCTTTTCATTTCTACAGCCGACGGCCCAAACAGACATAACGTTTGAGCGACCAAAGTATTGAAAAACTTATCTCGAGTCACGAAAACAAAATTTATGGACTGCCGAGCGTATTTCACGGCGCGTGAAGACAGAACTCTTTCGAGGATGGGGCAAAACCAGAGAAAATCTTGGGTCCTGGCTAAATAACTTGATTGATAACTAAGTGAATCCTTCACTTACTACATGTTTGATTGAATGACTATCGACTAAACTTAAAGAGGAAATGATTTAGGTAGATTACATATCTTATTAATGTTGATTTAATTACTTAATGATATGCTAATTTACGCGTAGCTAGTATGTCAAATTAATGTTGAGTTGAATGCGTGTTCTAACCATAAGACACAACCCCTCTTATCTGTGTTCGTGTTCCGGGGAAAGATGGGTCAAAAGTAGACATGAAAACCCAAGCTTTGGAGTTCCGGCGTGATGGCAAGGGTACGCTCCTGGAATGAGTCGGGTGCCCGGCGAATGACCTGAGAGCGAGAGCTTTCCAGGCTCTTGCCCGTGTGGCCGGGCACCTGTCACCTTAACTGGCTTAAGACCCAGCAGCTTCATACGCTCCTCCAGCGCATCCTCGGACCTATACCTCGTCCCCAGGTTCGATCCAACTCCGATTGTGAAAAGAAATCGAGCCACAAAACAACACCCAGCAACCCATAACCCGAAAAATGAGTCTAAGGTCATTGGTAATCAAGTCCTGGGTCTGATGATCATAAAGTTATTCAATAGATTACTGTCCTGGTTCTAGGTAAGGACGTCTCTCCTACATCAAGAGCTTGAATTTATCAGGTTGCTAATCGGCTTTGGAAAAGGCTGATGTTGCCACGAATACATAGGACCCATGGAACTTATCTCACATTGGGACACGGTTCGGATTTCAGACAGCCCGACTAGGTCTGGACCCAATTGTACCAAAAGGGAGCACATTCACCGACAATGCGAATCCAATGAAAAACCTATGAAACTGTTTTTTCACGTTCATTTTGGTGCACCATTTTTTCCTCTAAAGAGTCTTCAAATTGAATCTCTTTCTAAGAGATTTGTCCGGATTCCTCCTACGCGAATCTAATGCTAGAAGTCTAGATTCGTTGACATTCACCAAAAACCCGCTGCTTTGAGTGAACTGTCCATTGTACTTAATCTTGTGGGATAACTAGTTATAAAGGATCCACTAAAACGCTTAGCTTTTAACCTTTTGTGTTAACTATGTGCCGTTGATAGTTTTTGTAAAACAAACTAAGAGGTTCTTTGTCCCACATCAAAAAGATGTGAGTGCGCATATGAATGAGATATGACACTAACCAATGATCAATCATTTTTCTGAAAAATTCGGATTTATATTTATTAAAAATTAACCAGAGCATCCCTTTGAAATAGTGCAATTGATCACGAATCTACATTTAATTTTTAATTTTTAATTATTTAATTCCGAATTTTGATATGTCTTTTTCAACGTAACTTTTAAGAACGTTTTTGTTCATTTTGCAACATTTTTCGAAGCGTTGCCTTTGTTCAAAAGACATAGATAAGTACTTTAGTTTTTTGGGATAAATTATGATCAATTCTTTTCAAGTCTTCTTTCCAAAAACTACAGCCATTATTTCCGATTGTTTCCTTTGAGAGACCCTAGAGAAATACTAGAATTGTTATTTAGTATTTTTAATTATGACTTTGTTATATCTTGGAAGAAATTTACCGTTGACCATTAGCAATGTTGTGGGCAAATAATTCCTTAAAGAAAATGATATCACATCTCAAAATTTGACTTTATTGTTTTTTCCAATCATTCATCATATATTTTCCCAACATGTACATATTAATATAAATGCACTTTTCCAACCGATACGGTGGACTTACTCTAGTGGCGAGAAATTAAAGTTGTCGTGGAATAAAGATGTGAGGTTGTAAACTTTGGAAGGAATCAAATCCCAAGAGTTGCAATTCAAATTGTTGTGGCAACAACAACGAGAACAAAAGGTTCTACTTTTTCCGCATATTTTACACGGAGAATCGGCCGACCTCTCCTTTATATCCTGTATGCTTGCGTCAATCATGAACAACTCCTCAAGTGGGTTTACACCAAAGTTACAAAATAAATGTCAAGTGGCCATCTTTATCTCACGTCTCTCTCGCCTAAGAAATAAAGTTAAAGCGTGTCTCTTAGAGAAATCTCCAAACGTATGCCTATAAAAGAAGAAACCTGGGAACGAAACCATCATATTTCTGACCGACTTAAGTTTTTCCTAACTTACTTGACATTCTTCGTACCTACTCCCTCAAAATGTCAAGATTCAATCTCGATCTCCGATTCTCTCTATCAAAAAGACCATCGTTCAAGCTAGGCAAACGGAGCCTATCCAAGGAAACTACACAGAGACCAGCCGCCTCGCCGAGGATTTATCGACCTAACACTGAGGAAATGAGACGGGTGTTTGATAAGTTCGATGCCAACAGAGATGGGAAGATCTCGAAGGAGGAGTACAAGTTGGCGATGGGGGCCCTGGGCCAGGGAATCAGTGACCACGAAGCGACCGAGGCGTTCCGGGTGATGGATGCCGACAAGGACGGGTTCGTGGACTTCAAGGAGTTCCTGGAGGTTCATGGCTCCGGGGGCGGGATAAAGAGCTGCGACATCGAGGGGGCGTTCCGAGCGTATGACCTGGACGGGAACGGGAGGATCAGCGCGGAGGAGCTGTGGGAGGTGATGAGGAGCTTGGGTGAGAAATGCAGCTTGGAGGCTTGCAAGAGGATGGTCCGTGGGGTGGATGCCGATGGCGACGGCAGCGTAGACATGGACGAGTTCATGACCATGATGACTCGTACCATGAAGCTGTGCTAACTTAATTGCTGAGCGATGAAGGTTTATGGTTTTATTTTTCGAATGGAATGTGTACGGACCGTAAACCGGACATATAGAGGATAAAAAGTATGTTAACTAATAAACCACATCGTGGTTAATTTGGTTACGTATTAGGTTTGATGTGCCTTTGTTGTTCGGATTCCGGATGGAATACTTTCATTAGGCAGTCAGTAATATTGATTTGAATCTTAGTATTGCACGATTTTACTTGCAAAAAAAAATAAAAATGAGCATCACGCTTAGTTGTTAAAAATCATTTTCTATATAGATAAATCGGACGAATCGCAAGTTAATTTCACATTTATTGAACTTGAGCATTGTCTCTCTTTTTCTTTTTCTGATCACAAGGGCGGGGGAGCATATGACACTAGGTGTTATCATAGGGTTTTGCACTCAAAACAGAACCTTTGAATTGAATTATAATAAGCACTTGTGATTCGATGGTTTGAGATTGATAAACCTATCATCCAACCCTGTCATGATGGCGGCCGAGATGGGCGGCTTCGTTTGGATTACTGGCTAGTGGGTTTCGAGGCCACGCTTTTGTTAGGATGTTGTGGGCTTGAAGCCTAAAAGCTACATGGATCAGCCCAGAGCCCCCATATGCATCAGTGAAACGATACAATCTGTAACTATAACTATAAACGGGTTAAACTCATGAATTGTAACTATAATCCATAGCCTTGTTCTCGTGTTTGTTTATGTTAGAATATATAAATTATAAACCACACTTTTATCTAACAGTTTAAGCTATTAGAATAGTTAGTAATGATTATATAAAATCTCACAGTTTCAATGGAAGATTTTCTTACACATGAAAGAGCTTCTGCTACTAGCGATTTTGAACGCGAGAGAGCGAGAGAGAACAAGCAAGAGATGAAAGATCGAAAGTGGGGTTAGGATTGTTTACACATAGACATAGTATTCAAGAGATAATAGTGAGTTTCTCTAATTGATCTTTTACATGATTGTAATGGCTTCATTTGTAAGTTGTGGTTTCTCTTGGAGAGGGGTTTTGCACATATTTTGCAATTTGGAGCTTGTGATCTAGGAGCTTGTAGAGTCGGGTTAGTGTCTTTTTGTATGTGCTTGCTGTGTGATTTTTTTACCCTTCACATTGAAAGGGTTTACCATTTAGATTTTGATGCCGCGGCTCTGTTTGAATCCTCTGTCATTGCTTACTTGTTGATATTTTAGTTGTTGGTGGGTTGACTTGCTTCACATCTCACACGGTGTGAAAAGTTTTTTCTTTCTATAATCATGGGTGATAAATGTAGAAAAGGAATCATAAATAGAATAAACGAAAGTAACAACTCGAAAGAAAAATTAATAAATTAAAAAAAAATCAATGAATGTTAATAAGCAAATGAGAATCGGTACCTCCGAACTAATTAATAATTTAAGTAGAGATATTTATTAAATCACACAAAAAAATGTTGATAATTTCGTAACATAGTAATGAGTTTAAGGCACTACTAAGAAAGGAAAATGAAAGTCGGTAAAGATAAGATAAGTTTTTGTTTTTACTAGAGAAAATAAAATTTGGAAATTTAATAAGAAAAACCAAACAAATATCGGTAAGTAACTAAAATAGAATTGGTTGCGCAGAACTAGCTGGTAACTTAAGTTAAAAAAAACTGGTAATCACTCTATTTGAGGTTAATAATGTCTAAAAATAGTTGGTGAATTAAAAATATTAGTGGGCAAGACAAATAACAGTCGTAACTCAATATATTGGTTAGGAAATATAAGAAAAAGCTAAATAAAAAATATTTTTAAGCAACTCAAAACAGTGTTAATAATACAAAACCAGTTGGTAATTGCTCAAAGAAAAGTCTGTAGGTCACACCAAAACTAATTGGTCGGTCCTAGTGATGGCCCCCTTATCTCGGTGAGTCCTCCGCCCTCTATACTCCCAGCTCCCTCTCTATTGCTTCCTATCTCTTCGTGCGTCGTCTCTCTTTGCTCGGAGGGTGTCGACCGCGACTACCATGGTGGCCATAGCCTTGCCATATCCCTCCTTCCCCGCCACCCTCTCTCTCTCTCGATCTAGATCCCAGACGACATAACGAGGCGGTCCTATTGTTCTAGCCAAGGCAATAGCGATTACCGCCCCGAGGCGGTTGCTATCCTTCGACAGAGACAATGACTACCAAGTCTGTAGCCACGATGTGGTCGCAAATCAGGGATCAAGTCCTTCTCTCTCTCTCTGTAGATCTAGATCCCAGACGACATAACGAGGCGATCCTATTGTTCTAGCCAAGGCAATAGCGATTACTACCCCGAGGTGATTGCTATCCTTCGACAGAGGCAATGACTACCAAGTCTATAGCCACGATGTGGTCGTAAATCAGGGATAAGTCCTTTTCTATTGCAAAATACCTTTTCATTTTGTTCAGATTTACAATATTTACTTCAAAGTTACTAAACGTTTGGCCGGCATCGAAAAGGTTATGACATGGAGGCGACAATAGTAGTGGAGTGGTGGCATGGTGACGGTGATGATCCAATCAGCCCCCTCAAATTTTGAGTTATTTGGGTGGCTGTTGGGTAGGGGCGAGGTCGGGTTTTCATTTTAAAATTTGGTTGCACAAAAGTGCATCATTATACAGTGTCCATGCGATTCAGTCCTATATATTTGATCCCTAAAACTCAATACATAGAGATATTACATGTGAAATTAAGGATGTGGATCATGTGACTACATGAAATGAATCAAGAATACAACAAAAATGATCTTAAACATTAATTACACAATTCATATGAACAATTTGATACATTGTAAATTATTCTTCTTTTTTTTTTTACTAATTACCTCACAAATTACCCTAGGAACAATTTATGACAAACTCCTACTTAAATATATGTAGAAATAGGATAATAGACAAAACCACAATAGGAAAAAAAGTATTTAGATTCCAACTCTTCATATGAGTGAACATGCAGATGTATCTAACTTCCTTCCTTAGTAATGAATTTCTCAAATTTTCGACCAAAAAAAAAGAAAAATATGAGTGAACATGGGGTAGTGATTGTTCCTTCTCTTACGAGTTCTCTAATTCATCAAGCCAACTAATACATTTCTTGCACAACACTTACCCTCTCTTACTAAATATCTTGAAATAAGAACCTCTACGGTGATTAAACATTTGATTGAGATAATTTTACTATTTTCTATGCACTAATTGTTTCTGGATCACATGGAAATCACTATTTTGAAAGTCGAATCTTTCCACGTTAAGTAAACTTAGTAAATCTTCTTAAAGCAACAGTTGACATGACCTCCTATATATGGTCTGGTTTAAATGCTAGAAATCAAATCTTCATGAGACAGAATGCACCAAGCATCTTTCTGGGGAAAACATTAATTAAGAGTGTCACCATTAAGACATCTTTCTTTAATCTCTTTGTCCGACTGTGCTCGGAGGTGGCGCAATCCGGTTAGACCGGTCAACCTCTTCCTTAGTCAGCTTTCGTCTTTATTAGGGGCTATTCGCCACGCGTTACAACCCCATTTGCTCACTGACAATGAAAAGAGATTTCAACCATGTGAATGACAACCCTAATTCACGTGGTGGAAAGCCACATTTCTACTTAATCTACTCCCTGCCCCATGTTGCCCTCAGTCACTTGATTAAACCACTCCCTTTTGTCCTACCTTGATCATGGGGACTTCTTTAATTAGGGATCAAAAAGTGAGTGCCATGTCCAGTTCATTCTCTGCATCTTAAGCAAGAAGTGGGTGGTGCACGAGAGTCTCGCTCCCCCATTGGATTCGCCCCAAAAATCGCTATACCGATTGTGTCAATTTAATGTTGAAGTACAAGCATAAGTTTTGTTAGAATATCTCGCATTAGAGATTTGAAATAGTATGCAGTTAATATCCTAGTTGGCCTCTCACTTGTTGGTTTAAGAAGTCTTTTAGTATTTGCGAACTTAATTAGGTATGTCGATGGGCTCTCGATGATTCCTAGGTAAAAAAGTATCGAGAGTCTACTATATGTCTAAGCAAGTGGTAGAGCCATGCAATAATTATAAGTGAGCCCCTTCAATACGTATTGGCTTTGGCGACTGGGTTTTTGTCTCGCATTCGATTATCTAGCACTAAATGATTACCAATAGTAAGAAAATTATTAACACATTGAGAAATTACTATCACTCATACCATTCCATGCTTTTCAATATGAAACTATATAGCACTAAATGATTATTATAATAGAATTTTTTTTTTTATCACTAGAGTGTCTTATGACCTTTTTAATCGATTACTTAAGTGCCACAAATTTTTAAAAAATTCTATGTCATTTCGGATTTCTAATACTTGGGCAAACATTTTTAAAAGAGTTATGACACTAAATTTCAAATAAATCTTTTTTTATAAGTCATGGTACTAAAGTAATTGAAAAAAAAAAAAGTTATGGCATTTAAGTGAAGGCCATATAAAAGTTCCCACACTTGTAGTGGCTTTATACCCTCTTTATTATTTAATTATTGATGTATTGACCATTTCGATTGATAAATAGATATATCAGTTGAGTTATGGAACTCAATCTTGGTTTTGGTTCATCTTCACAATTCACATCAGTAATAGATTTTCGCTTGTTATGAATACCCTCACCATAAATAGAGCTATTCATTATATCAATCGTTTCTGAATTTACTTTTATCTTTTACTTTTTACTTAAACTATATGTTATGGTGCACTTCTTTCAATTTTTTAATCTAAAACGTGAACAGCCAGTGATGTAAACGGCGAGGTTCTGCAGTGATACGTAAATGCTATCATCTCGCATGGTGGCGTGCCACCATGACGTAATTGAAAATCGTTTTTGGGGTTGATTTAAATCCCAGTTTCTAAGAGATCACCTGCATCTCCCTCATCTAGCTTAATATAGATAGACCGAAAAATCAATTCCACAAGCCAATTGGATCTAGATGATTTATATAAAAGGAACTTCTACAATTTTGTGCCCCAATGGACGACAAAGTTATTGTGGGTGTCATCAGCCATCCGATCTGAATGCCGCCATTTGATGCAATTCGTATACTATACTGAATTTGGAGAATTAAATATAATAGGCTTGATATGACTCTTTCATGTGTCTCACCATATTTAACAATTCAAATTTAATTTAATATATCTAAGTTCAATGAAATGACTTTTCCTAATGAACCCATCCATTGTATCATTTTCTAAAGCAACAAAAGTATTTTAAAAAAAAATTGGACGCAAAAGATAATCCTTAGGGGGGGCACAATCAATTCGGATGTGCGAAATGCTCTGGATCAAGATTATCTACAAGGTCAAATATTTGAACTTAATCGGTTCGTGTAGCTTGTAGGGTGTTTCGCAGATCTCCAAATAATAGGGTCTCAATGCGTACGCCCGTGCATTATAAAACCAAAAAGAAAATAAGAGCAAATAAGGAACATAACCTGACCATTTTAAATGAATTAATAAGGCAGAGGAAAAAAGAAAAGAGAGAGATGAGATGCATGTGAAAAAGCCATGGCTTTCCTTTTGCTATGAACCTAAAAGAGAAAACCATGTGGAGGGTACATCATGAGTAGTGTTAGGAAAGGGGGAATTTCATTGTCCCCTGAAAAAGAATAGATCTCATGGATGTATGTGACGGCAACCACCACGTTCGATGTGGAAAAAGATATTGTGCAAAGTGAGCTCGATCCCTTAAGTTCAGCTCTATGCAGTAGTTGATCATGGATTAGTTTGACTGACCCTTTGACTTGGAACGTAATCAGGAGTCAATGAGCTGGCTGTGGCCATAGATCGGAGGAACACGTGGTTTTCAATATTGCTTTCGGAAACTTATGTTGTTGCCCCATGAAGTAACATGCTTTTGTTTAGTTGGACATTGTGTGGAAGTAGTGGAAGGTCGCTCTAGGGCTATAGCATATGTGATTATTCAAATTGGAACGACCATTATTATGATGGTTCGAATATGCTAAGCACACTATTGAGTTCCAATTTTTCTTGGAAAAGAAAAGGAGCTCTCTTTCTAATCATGGGAAGAATATGATTGGTGAGTGCCTTGGAAACACTAATTAAATAACCAATTAGAAATTTTGTAATTTTCAATGCATTGATTGTAAAATCTGACCTCGTGTTTTGAATAATGATATTTTGAACATTGAACAAGTTCAAATTAAGTATGTTTAATAAGTGACGACACTTTTTAATAGGAGTTTGAAGAGAAATAGAGAAATGGAATATAAATGTGATATGTGAGAGTGAAATAATGCATACAATTTTAGCATAGATCTTTCGCTAGGCTTAATCGCATTGTGACATTTAATAATTATGAGGTAAGTAGTCTTGTAATATCTTCATTCGATGTAACGTGTGACGAGAGAGTCTATTTGCTATTAGTATCTAAATTTATTTGTCCTCTTGCTCTTGATAATAACTAAGTGCTTCTTGCATGAATGTTCGATTGACGGGGCTCCACATATAAAGGTCATTCACACGGATATTTAGTAAAGAACAAATATGGGTAATATTTATGTTTGCATAAAACATATGAGCATACCCTGATTCGACTTTACAATAAAAAGGGGATTTACCTCCTTAAATATATTCACAATCATCAACAAAGAATCCTAAATTAATATATTTTTGATAAATTTATCCTAAAATAATTTTTTAACCATTAAAAATTTCAAACCGGTACACTTGTGATAAATTTATTTTCCGTTAGTTTTCGTTAAATTTTACTGTTAAATTTCTGAGTTAGATTACACATGGCAGTTAATGGGCATACCAATTTGAGATTTTATAATTCATTTGTCATATGTGTATGAATATGTGATTTTGCATGATATTAATCCTATTTAATGGAAACTAATGAAGGTTAAATTTGTCATAAATGTGCCGGTTTGAGATATTTAGTGGTTAAAAAATTAATTTTAGATAAATTTGTCAAATATATACTAATTTAGGGTTTTTCGTATATCAACCCTTTTTCTAACAAGTTTTTAGGAAAAATGATGATTGGACATGGCATCATATCAAAGCATGGTCAAAAGTAATAACATGGCTAGAATATCAAAACAAATACATCCAACACCACATCCTCTAGTTAATTAGATATAAATAGGCACTCCCACTTCGTTGCCAATTTGAAACACTGTCCACTGTTCCAAGGCCGAGAAACAATCCCATTCCAACTCTTTCCATTTCTCATACACATCCTTCCTCCTATTCCTCCCTCATTACCCATCCAAGACCACCTTGAAAAGGAAAATCACCATCCAATGGCATGCATAGACACGTACAACTCCGACCAGCCGCAGTACAAGGGCGTGCCGATGAGCCCGAGGATCTCCTTCTCCAACGACTTCGTCGACCCGAACCACTCGGCGAAGCAAGATGCAACGAGGGGTCCCAGATCCGAAGCAGCAGCAGCCGCTTCTGCAGACTTTGAGTTCTTCTCGCCATCATCGTCATCGCCGTCGGTCACAGGCTTCTCCATGATGAGCGCTGACGAGCTCTTCTTCAAGGGAAGGCTGTTGCCTCTGAAGGACGCGATATTCCCAAAGATGACTCTGAGAGATGAGCTTCTGATGAATGAGGATGAAGATGATGATAGCGTGTTCGTGAAACCCCCAAAGGGGGCAAGCGCGAGGTGGAAGGGGATTCTGGGCCTAAAGAAGACGAGCAACGCTGCGTCCAAGAGATCGGTCGAGACAATCAGTGATGAGAAATTTGTTGAGTTTGAATTCAACAGTGATAAGTGTAATCTGGCCTCAGGTGATCAGAAGACCGTCACTCCTGTCAAGGCATCACCGGTGAGTATAATTTTTTAGAAGTTTCGCATGTGAAATTTATGTTAGTGCATTTTGCAACATATAATGCTTCGAAGATGGAGCGAACCCATGGAATTTTGTGATATGAGAAATGAAACCTCATGAAAATGATATCAGTCTCGTTACGCCAAGAATCGATGGATCTTGTTAACTGGTGCATCGAGACTCTTGGTCGAGTCCTCCTGAAAACAGACAAATTCCCGATCGAGAGTCATGTCTAATTAATGGTTTTCCGAACTTGATGCAGGGCGCGGTGAATCATGGAGGAGGGTCGGGCCGCAGAGACACTGACATGTTATTGTAGGAGATTCAGCTGGTGTGGTTGGGTTGCCTTGTGTTTCGGTGGTGTGATTCACTGCAAGTTATGAAGTTAGTGTGAGTCATGTTTGGACAAGATTCGAGATGTCAATGTTTGGATCATCCCGGTCGCATTAGCACTTTGAGGTGGTCTTTTCTTCTTCTTCTGTCCTCCTTTTGTTTTGGAGGGCCTTAGTTTTCCTCTTCCAATCGAGTGGAGATGTGCCAATGTAAAGTATCTCTGTTTTGTCAATGAATGTGCAAATCTGATTACTGTGAAAAGTACAAGCTGTTGAAATTCTGATTAGAGAAAAGATTTTCGGATTACAAAGATCAACATCATATGTTGTACATTTCGCATAGGGAATGCACATTTCTATAAACTGCCAACCAAAGACTTATCAAGGACGGAGGAAAATATGACATGAAAAGATAAGTATGTAAAGAAAATAGCAAGCAAAAAAAAACATAATGGAGTAAAAAAGAAAAAGGAAAAATGAGGAGTCAAACAGATATGCACCATTGGTTACCCTTGGATTTGAGTATTGGAAATGGGATTTAGTGCCACGAAATAGATTTGATTTCCCATGCCCCAATAACTGTAAATAATTTCATATCTAACAATCCATCTAAGTTTTGACTCACATTTTGTCTCTTTAGTTGATATCTCAAATTCCCGAGATTCACCGGTCATCATAGAAAGAAATCAAAATTATATATATGAATGTTGAGATAGATCTACCTAAGTAGTTGTCTTGGGTGGGGAAGATTATGGACATTGGGTAAAATCAATATGAAAAAATTTAAAAAAAAAATCCTTTGTGTTGTGTAAATGATACCAAGCTGCAGATCAAGAGGATCAATTTCAAATCCGGTTTCCGATTCAGTGAAGGAATTGAAATGCGATATGACAGCTGAGCCACGAGCTTGCTTCGTTTAGAAACCAAAGGAGCAGCACATGCTCTCTTTTATCTTACGGTCAACAAGTGCTTTGATGCTCCCGACCCCAAGGTCTACATCAACTAAAAGAATGACGCTCAATCCTTCCCCCATTTCTGCCGTTTATTCTGCATCGGTTTGTCATGAAGCAATAATACAAGCTGTGCAATCATGTAGCCTTGCAATATTTGGATTCATCCGGAAAATTATACTGCGAACATCACCAAAAAGAGAACACATGCGCAAGTTATTCTATTTATATTTGACTGTTTTTGTCCTGGTTGGGGGCTTATTTTTCCACACTGTTTATGTATGAAATATAAGCCCGGTGTTATGGGGTAATGATACCGACCGTCCTTAAAATTTTCTAGTTGAATTATTTTATTTGTTAAATGTGATCTCTTTTTTTCTTTTTCTTTTTTTCAAGAATCACCTCAATCAAGTCCTTCTCTTGAAAAACCCTAGCGGTATTTGCTGACGTGAAGGTCCACATTGTTAAGTTGCCATTGAAAGTCCAAGTTGGCATCCATATTTTCCTCCGATTTAGGTTTGATGAATATCCTTCCAGCCTTTCAAAAAACTGACCTGTGAAATCATGCTGATAAAGAGATGACTGATGACTTCTTTTTTGGGTAAGTTAGCAAATTGGTAACTGAATATTTCAAATGAGGATTTGACGTAGACCTTGTTCTAGATAAAACTTTCAAGTGTCCTAATTTTCTCAAATAATGATCTAAAATAGCTATGTCAGTTTTAATGAAGGCTGATTTCCCAATGGTTAAGTGCATTTTTGTCATTTATCTTTTTTTAATTTTTTTTCTAATTTCCTTTTTTTTTTCTCTTTCTTCTTTGTTAGTGGCTGGTTTCAAGGCCAGCCATTGACCATGCCTAGAGAGGGCTAGGTGAGGGTAGCCCTCATGCGATCTGGCAAGGGCCACCCTCGCCTTAGGTGAGGCTGCCCTTATTGGTCATAGGCGAGGTCGGCCCTTGCCAAATTTGGGTGACATCTACCTTGCCAGCCCTTGAAAGCCATAGGTGCCAGGCGAGGCCAACCCTCATAAAAAAAGAAAAAAAAAAAAAAAAGAAAAAAAGAGAAAAAAGGAAAAATAATTTAAAATTAAAGTTGTCTTTTGACGAAAGTACCCTAGACCGGCCAAAAGTAAGGTCATGCCCTTATTTGAAATTGCCATGGCCATTTTAGATTCTTATTTGAGACTAACATGGCTACTTTAGGTCCTAATTTGAAAAAAATAGAACATTTTAGGTCTTTTTTTAAAATTTTCTACTTTATTTGTAAGTAACACAAACAAAGATTGATAATTTTATATAATAGTTTTTAAATTTAAAGCCATTGATAAGATAAAAAGGTTGATAAATAATAAGAGATTTTTTTTTGTCGAAGATAAGAAAAATTGGTATTTGAAAAAAAAAAAGCTTAATAAACTAAGGGTGATCGGTTTAATGTTCTGTATAGGTTCCACGTATAGGTTCCACTTGGAAGTTGGAACCTATCCACTGAAATATATTTTTTATTTTTTGAAACTTGAAATTACCTTTCATAAAGTCACAGGTTCTGAGATTTGTTCTAGGTTCTACCCAAGTTTCATATGTATTTTTTATTGAATGATTACAATGAACCATTACCTTTAAAAACCACCACTTATTACTATAATCTACTGACCACAACTTCTATTTAGATATACAAAAAATATGAAATATTAACAAAGTAAAAGTTTGAGTCATAAAACGAAAGCTCAGATAAGTGATTTCAAATTATACACTCATCATTGGATACTATGGAATTTCACAGGATCACGCAAAGAAATAGATTAAGAAAAATATAAAAACTTATTTCAAGTTCTAGGTTTCACCTATCTATAACTTGAAACTTACCCATCGAAATAAGTTTTCTAATTTTTGGAACTTAGAACCTATCCTGCATATTTTGAAACTTAGAACCAGGACAAATTCCCACCAGTATTGTTCTTTGGTTCCAGGTTTTACCCTAGAACCATGCTTAGCCCCATAATATACATCAGTAGCTAACTCATATAGGAGTTGGTGACACAAAAATATGTAATAATTAAATCAGAAAAAAAATGGGTAATCACTTTAAATTGTAGTAGTTTCTAAAAAATGTTGGCAAGACAGTCAAATAAAAGTGGTAACAGAATACAAAAGTTGACAAATTAAATTAAACAAATAAATTTTGGTAATTAGCAATTTTGGATGAGAGTTGGTAATTAAGTGGAGAATATTGATAATTCACTCAAATAAATGTTCATAATTTCATATGATAGTTGATAAATTTTAATGTTAGTAACGGTATATAAATGTTTGTAAATGACTATGTCAGATATTAATGAACTTAGTAGTTTAATGAAAAAAGTAAGCGTGGGTAACTAATTCAATTAAGAGTTGGTAAAAATTTGTTGATAATTTAATTGGATCAAAGTTGATAATCACTCCAATTAAGATTAGTAACTTTTAGAGAAAAAAGTTAGTAAAATTAACGGGTTAATAAATAAAATTTTGGTAACTCAATAGAATAATTAGGGCTTGTTTGGTAACTGGCAAATAGTGTTTGATTCTATTCTTCTGTTTCCAAAAAAAAAAAAAAAGAACATAAATCCGTTTGATAATTTTTTTGTTGCCGGGAATAAATTTGTTCTCAAGAATAAATTTGGAACTAACTCAAGAATATAAAAAAAGTTACTTCTTTATTCTTGGGAATTATTCCATAATCAAGCCCAAAACTTTTTTTTTCTCTTTTCTTCTCTTCTCTTTCCTTTTTTTTCCTTCTTCTTCCTTTTGGCCAATCATCAACATGGGCCATTGCCAACAACGGGCCAGACGAGGGCCAGCAACTAGAGGAAGTAGAAGATGAAAAGGAAAAAAAAAAAAAGAAGGAAATAGAGAAAAATGTAATAAAATTTTTAAAAGTTAAAAGAAAATGGTTTGGGTTAGAAATTTAAAGGGCTATATCAAATGCATTTTTATTCTGAGAATATAAATTTTGGATAGTTACCAAACACCTTTAAATGCTCAGAAACTCGTCGAAAGAACAAAATCAAAAAAATTATTTCTGAGTAGAAATTGTTTCGAGAACAAAATGGTTACCAAACGCACTCTTAATGAAATTTTATAAAAGTACCAAATAAACATTTGTAAGTAATTCAAATGAGTGCTGGTAAACTTAAATTAGATGATAATCTAATAGAAGAAAGGATGGTAAGTTACACAAGCAAATACATATAAGTAAATTCATTTGACATTGGATAAATTTAAGTTGTTTATAATAGAGACTATTAAGAGTTGATAAATATCTTAAAATTTGAAATAAACATTGATAAATCACTCAAATGTGTCATTGGTAATTTTATTGAAAAAAAGTGATGAGTCGCTCAAAAGAGATCAATAAATGTATGTAAAGGTTGGTGACTTTAAGATGTTGGTTAGAAATACAAATAAACGTTAGTAAAAGATATGAATGAATGGTTGATAATTTGTAAATTGTCAAAAAGGAGATACTGATTTCATAATAGTGTGATGAGTTACTTACAAGTTATCGGTAAATCTGGTGACCAATACCATTGTGGTTCCAAGTGAACCATCTTGTCTCTTTGAAGTCCGTCAGCAACATCACCAACACTTAGCATTCAATTCTTCATGCTTCTTTTTCACCTCAGCTTGAGCTTACTGAACTTGCTTAACTTGCTTTCTTCCTGCCGCGTCCATCATCTCGAAAAAATAACCTCCGTTTTCTCCGTTTTTATCTCCCAAGTCTTCTTCCCAGACCCGGCATTCTATGTTGGCGGGGTCGATTTGTTTAATTATCGAGTCAACTTGGAGCTCAACTTTCACCTCGCATCAGATTATATCCATGACTATTGAAGAACTTTTCAGATATCTTTATCTTCACATTCAACCTTGCTGTTGTGTGCTTCCGTTTAGTTGCAGGATCGTGTCCTTTGATAGGTGGGAGACGAGCTTATCTCCAGCTCGGTTGTTTCTATCTTCTTCAAGAACCATGTTGGCCCTCAAAGCCAGGTTGGTGAGCATGTTGCAAATCTCTCGGACTTCGTGGGTCACACTCCCTCCTCTTGTTTCTACAACTCCGCCCAAAGAGCCTGCACCCCGCATCCACTATTATTGGGATGGTTGCCATCGCAGTCATTAGGATGGCTGCCATTGTTATTGTCACCACCAGTATGGCTACCATTTTTGCTTTCCATCATCAAAGTGCTAGCAAGGTTTCTATGAGTGCATTTGGTGGGGCATTCAGAAAGCCCCTTGGGGCCCCAAAGCCTCTTTGGGAAAATTTGGCAACCCATCTCCAAGGAGCTTTCAAGTGAAAGTAAGCATTTTAAATGCTGAAAGCTCAAAGCAAATGCCCCCTTACTTTGAGCTTTCAGCATTTTCAGAATGCTAAAGGCCCCAACTAATGAAAAATTATCGTTTGCCTATTTTGCCCTTAAAATGTTATTGAAAATCCACTTTTACCCTTTTTAAAAAAGTGAAATCTAGATATTTGCCTCCACACACATTCCTTTGCAACACCACATTCTCTCCCTAGCGACATTAGATTGCTACTCCTCTTCCGACGCTGCGCTCTCTCCCACGCGACGAATGCTGTTGCTCTTCCGACACTACATTGCGAGGGCTCCTCTTCCGATGCTACGCTCTACTACTCCTGACTTGATTGCACCGGCAACAACCTCGGCAATCTCTACCTCTTTTGACACTGCGCTCTCTCCCACGCGACAACTACTGCTCTTTTCGACGCTATGTCGCGAGGGCTCCTCTTCTAACGCTATGCTCTGCTGCTTCTCGCTCAACTATGCCAGCAACAACCACGGCAAGCTATGAAGTAAATCGATTTTAGGTGTTTTGGTAAGGAGTTCCGATTTTTGGTTTTGCTTATTTCGATTCTGGATTTTGCTTGCTCCGATTCTGAGTTTTGCTTGTAATGAGAGGAATTCCTCCCAATGTGATTCTGTGAGGAATTCTAGTGAAGGTGAGGGCAAGGAATGTGATCATTCATCCGGGTTTCTTGTTACTGTTGTTCAATAGTTGAAGAACTTATTCCATTGATCATAAGGTAGGGAAGTTGCTCTTTGTTATAAGCCAAATACCTCTACAAATTCAAACGCGGACTACTCTGTCAACTCTGTACCTTTGCAATTCAGCCAACCCTTTGCTGTTGAAGAATTGAGTCAGCTTTGTTTGGGTCAATATGCACATTGGTTGAGCGTATTGTCCCTACTATGTTTTTCTGATGGATATTAGCCACCTGCCCATTCATGAGTCACTCATAGTTAGATGCGATTATAAGCATTGATATTGACACTAGCCTGAAAAATTAAGTAAGTATCTGATATCTTTGCTCAAGTTTTCAGATCTCTGGGGAGAACTGAAAATTACTATATAGCTGGGGAGGAGTAGCAGTTGTAATTTTCCTGAGCAGGTTGGCCTACTTCAATTAGGTGCTCGTTGGTCAGGTTGTCAACACCACGGTTTGCTGGTGAGATAATGCGTAGGTGTGTCGAGTAAAGTACTATTTCATCATAATTAGGACTTCAGGTTGATAAGCTAATGCCTTGCAAGGCATTATTGGAGCAAATGCATGTTTCTCATACCTTGCCCTTACCCTCACAGAATCACATTGAGCCAGAAAAGCAATGGAGTATGGTGTGTTGTGAAGTCTTTTGTGCCACTTGAAAAGGAAAAGCTATTGCTAGTGAAGTCTTTAAGATAGCTTGGTGTGCTACCATTTATCATATTTTGCTTGTGAGGATAAGAAACTCCATGGGGAGGATATCATTGTTTCTACAAAATCTATTTTTCTGTAGACCCGTGGTTCCATTGCTTAGGATCAATATAGAGAAATCTGTAGAAGAGGGAGAGTGGTAGGATAAGTGTGATGCTCAGTTTTCTTTGGTGTTTGTAGGAATTGTTCTACTAGGTCTTTGGAACTGATTCCATCAACTCGTTTTATAAGAGAGGTTTGTTGGGGGAAATGAATAAACTAAAAAGCAAGAATAGAGGATAAATAAAAGGAAAACATGGCCAATAACTAAATTTGATCAGAAAGTAAATACTTGGATTTACGTGTTGCATAGATTTGATCACATGGATCCCTATTTTGATGCATTCGATGTTATTCCTTTGCCTTGCTTACTTGATTGAGATTAGAAACACTTATAACGAGAATGGATTCAAGTGCCTATGTTCTCTTTTTTCTATGTATACAATATGGTGGAAAATCTCAAGAACCATCGTCGTTAATCTTTTGTGCCAAGTGAAAATTGAATTTGTAACCTCCCATATCATCAGTTTCAATGCCTTAGCTTTTACTCAATGCTAGGGATATCACAACTTTCGAGATTATTATATGATTTACTTTCCATTGGTCTAGGATTCTACAATTTTGAGTAACTTTATTTTCTGGCAATTATTATCCAAATGGCTTTGAGGATTTTGTTTATACTTTTGAATAGTTTTCCAATTATCTTTATTAGGATATAACTATGAGATGTCTAGGAAATATTGTCTCATGTGAACATTTAAGTCTATTGTCTTTAAACTCAAATTACATTTGTTTATGTTGCTTTATTAGTATATGGCAAGTTCATCAAAGGAAAAAGGGATTTTGGAACCCTAAAAATGTAGAAACCTTTTGTAAGTTGTGCGTTGAACAAATTGATAATGATTAATCGACCTTTTGTAAGTTGTGCGTTGAACAAATTGACAATGATAATCGTCCTGCAAACAACAAAACGGATGGATTGGACAGTTATAATTAAGAAGTTTGGGGACCTAAGGGGCAAAAAGTATGATAAAGGTCAAATGAAGAGTAAGTGGGACAATCTTAAGAAAGATTGGAAAAGATGAAGGACATTGATCCTAAAGGAAACAGGAGGATGAGACCCAAAAAAGAACACTATTGATACAAGTGATGAATGATGAAAGAGGAAAATTCAGGTTTTTTCTCATTCTTTTGTTATTTTTTTTATGTTCATCTTTTTTTTATACAATTTATAAAAATATTCATTATAACAGGAAAATCATAAGGTTAGAGCTTTTAGAACGAAAGGCATACATCCGGATCTTCAAGTTTTGTTGGATAGAATGTTTGGAGATACTGTTATTACTGAAAACATCACATGGAATCTTGCACAAGGCTTATGTATTGATGAAGATGTTGTGGCCACATAATTTGATATCGATGATTGTGCATGATTTACTAATGATAATATAGAGTGTGATGTGAGTGAGAAGATTGGTGAACAACCTTGAAGCGATAAAAGAATGTCGCAGAGTTCGGTGAGGCAATCTTAAGGAAAGAAACAAAAGAAATTGACTATGTCTGCTAAACTAGCAACGCAAATAGAGAAAATTTATTCAGCTATTGAAGGTAGGAGCCATGCTAGAGAGTTCAATCCTTATAAGGAAATCATCGAAATGTTGAAAGCTATACCTGAGATTAAGTAAGATCAAGAGATATACTTTTTTGCGCTAGATTATTTTGCTAAGAAGAAAGACAATAAACAAATCTTCATGAACATGGATGGTGATCAAGAAAAAGTCACATGGATCAAGTATAAGTTTGTGCAGCGTAATCGGCACTAGGATGTTGGCTACTTATTTGAATTTTTTCATATGCAACGTTGTTGTAATATAAGACCTATTTGCACTCTTTATTTGTATTAGTTGACGAGATGTGTTTATGTTATATTAAGAGACATGTTTCTAATTTGTGTTCTCTTTATTTAGTGAAATTTGCATATATATGATGTTGATAAGTGTTCTTGTTGATGGTTGGTCTAGATAATTTGTCATATCTCTTATTCTAATTCTATTTTGTTACTTTAACTAGTTTTGGATGATTATCCTGAAAGAGAAAATTATAAAAAAGAGGAAGATGAATATTGGCAACTTTATGCAGCTGCGCATACCTATGTTATTTATCAAGCAACAATTGATCAAAAATGCCGTGCATGACCTCATCATATATAGGAAACACGTGGTTAAGAGAATTGATGGGCATTGATGCTAATACTAAAATGTTTTATTGAATGTTTAGAATATATAGAACTGTATTTAAGATTTTAATGCATGACTTAGTGACACGATATGGTTTGCAAGGTTTTAGAAATATACGTAACAAGTTAGCACAAGAGCGCTTTCAACATTCTAGGGAAACCATATGCAGGCCATTTTGCTTAGTTTTGGATAAAATATGTGAAATGGGAGCAAATTTGATCCAACCATCCTATCGGCAATTTAGGGAAGTTCCAAAGAAGATTAGGAATAATATAGGATTTTTTTCGCATTTTAAGGTGAGTTATGATTTTTTTTTTTTTTTGGGTGCAAAGGGTAAGTTATGATTATACAATAGAAAAGATGAACTAAATATAAATCAAGTAATATTTGTGTTTTTGTTTTAGGATTGCATTGAAGCCATAGATGGTACACATATTCTAGCGGTGGTACCTACAAGTAACCAACTTCGTTTTATCGGTCGAAAAGGAACACCGACGCAAAATGTAATGGCTATGTACAATTTTAACATGTAATTTACTTATGTTTAGGCTGGTTGGAAGGGAACAACTCATGATACGCGTATCTTTTATGAAGCCATTAGGAGATGTGATTTATAATTTTCTCATCCTCCGAAAGGTACGATCAGGTTTTTACGCATTAATATATGTGTGTGTGTATTAAATTTACAACATTTTTGTGCAGGTAAATATTATTTGGTAGATGTTGGATATCCAAATCCTACCGGTTATTTAGGGCCACACAAAGAAGTTATATATCATTTGCCTGAGTTTCAACGAGGTCCTCAACCGATAGATTATAAAAGGTGTTTAATTGTACCCACTCCTCACTACGATTAGAAATTGAGCAAGCTTTTGGCGTATTGAAGAAAAAGTGGAAAATTCTAAATAGTATGCTTAGTTGTCCATACACAAAGCAAGTGAAAATTGTGATAGTGGCAATGACTTTGCACAATTTTATACGAAGAAATGCCGTGAATGATGCACATTTTGATAGAGTGGATTTGGATCCCAATTTATATACATCGGATTTCGATGATATAAATGAGGAGAGTAATTCTTCAAATGATTATGTAGCGTTTGATATGACACGTTTACGTGATTAAATAGCTATGAATTTAATAAATAGTTATGGATGTTTGTAATTTTTAAGGATAATGAGTTTTTTTCCTCAAAGTATGTGTTACTATATTTATTATAATGAAAGTATTCTTCTTGTAATTAAAAAAAAGGGTACATGAATTTTTTTCATTTGATATTTTTTAGCAAAAAAAATTTATTTTTAATAAAAAATTTTATATGACATCTTTAACATTGTTGTCAAATATAAACTAAAAAATTTGTAAACATTTTTTTTTAATTTTAAGCATATAAAAATTGAAAAGCTTAGATTAATCACCAAAGAGGCTTTTCAAATGTATTTTCTACCAAATATCATTCTTCTCAAAGTTGCTTTTGAAAGTAGAATTTACCAAACAGTCTTTGTATTTCTCCAGAGTCCTTTAGGCTAAAATTTTTTGCATTTTTCCAAAGAGCTTTCAAAATGCAAAACCAAATGCACCATATGTCACACTAGACGAAAGCGCGACGAGCTATAAACAATCTAGCAAAGTCATCTCATATCTTCAAGCAACAGAAAACCTTGCTTGCCAAGGAAATATGAATAACCCGAAACTTTATTGGTTTCGAAGTTGATTAGAATTGAAGAAAAGACACCAATAGTCATGACCAAGTAAAAGTTCAAAAAGGAAACTAGATTATGCTCATGTCCTATTCAATAATAAGGATTACAAATCCTAGAATAAAGATAGCAATGCTATTCATGCAAAACAAAAACATAATAACAGCTAAATTAACTACATCTTCTTCGATTGGGTAAGATCAATCTTCTTCAATAAATCTTTCGTTACTTGTTCTACGTCAAAATCAGCCTATTTGCATGTTTGTGTACATGAACTGCATACTCCAGCTTTTGATAAATTGATTAACCATGGTGGCCATTTAAGTTGCCCTCATGTCTTGACCAAAAAAGGAACATTAAAGTCTGCTCTTATGATCTCTTTTTCCTTTTCTAAAAAACTATATTTTTTAATTATCTCAAGAAAAAGAAGAAAAGAAAGCACCTGTAAGTGAAGTGTAAGTGGAAATGTATTTGTGAGCTTCGTGCCCTGAAAATCTGATGAGCAACCTCATACTATTTCCAAGGAATGAACTTGTGGTCAGGATAATCCTTCCCTTGTGCCTTATGAAGTTCTCCAGTAAACTTATTCATAATAACCCCATGCAAAATTGTGAACTGATCAAGAAAACGCCTAAACTAGATTGTTCCTCTCTGTATCTGGAGCGAATTGTCGATAGATGATACTGAGAAAGTGACCCCGAAAGTTTGTCACCGTCCATTCCATTTTGGATCATTTTTCTAATTCTCGATGATGATGAATCTGAACTCCTCAGTGGTGCTTTCAATATCCCGGTGACTGATTTTTTTTATTGCAGTTTGTCCTCCATTGTCAAGAGCATGAATGTGTCACCTTCTGTTAGAGTACCGGCTGAAGATTCTCTACGATGCATTTGGCTTCTTTTCAGCCTTCTTTCTGGGTGCTCTCAAAGGTCCTCCATTTACCAATTGTCAGAATTTAAATTTCTTTGTCTATTTCTTAAGCATTTCTCCTTATCTAATCTCTTCACCTGATTTTTTTTCTTTTTTGCGGCTGTTGTGGCGGGTCCTTTTGCTTGTTTGATTGTGATATTGGGGAATGCTGGGGTGATTCTAGGGTTGTTCCCTGCACATGATGCCTGGACAGTCCACACGCTCATAAAGTAATTACGACAATTAATTCCCTATTAGCACTAGTATTAATGCTCACTTGTTCCTATTCCATCACATTCTATGTATGTTAGTTATCTGTCCTTGCTGATTACATTGCAGGATCAGTGGACTTGATGGCCCTCTTAAAGGAGCCATCCTTCTGGCTCTGCCTGCTTTGTTTGGAATACAGTTTGGTTTTGAGTTTAGCTGGGACTGCTCTTGTTGGTGCTAGCTAGGGGTGTCAAGAACCGAACTGAAAACCGAACTAAAATTGAAAATCGAACCGAACCGAACTAAAATTTTGTGCATTTTTGGTTCAGTTCGGTTTCGGTTCGGTTCAGTTTTCAGTTCGGTTTGATTAACCGAACCAAACCAGAATTCTTAATTAAAAGTGAATAATTTCTCTTCATCATCATCTCTTCTTCATTTAGATCCCAATAAGTAAAGCAAAAATAGAAAAATCGAAAAACCGTCCCGAACCGAACTGTTTACACCCCTAGTACTAGCTATGGTTTTTTGGCACCCTGGATCTTGTCTTTTGAGGCCTTTAGACATGAGGATGAATTGAAGAAATCCTCCACTTCATTAAACTAAAAGTTGGAGCGTAATCTTGTCTTAAATTAGGAACTTAATGCAAATGCCAACTCTGATAACACACTTTTGGTTCTTTCCTTCACTTTCATCTCTTTTGATTTCCTAGGATGGGACATGGGATAGATAAAAGGAAGTTGTACTATGGTTCGAGATTTCATGGACATTTGTTGTCACTCCTACTCAACTTATTTGAAGGAGCTACATGAATCTGCGGCTAAACATGAGGTGCAGACTTTTAGGTAGTGTTACAGTGAATATTCAGTTTGCGCTTTCTGTTGCTTTGTCTGAAAGATTGTTGGGTTTCACGTTCACTGCTCAGTAACATGTGCACCGAACATTAAAACAAACTTCCTGTGCCTATAATTCAATTTAATGATTTAAATTTATGAAAAATGGAGGTAATGATCCAGGCAGCTCAATGAACCATAATGACATGTTTAGTTAATGATTATAGTGATCACCAAAGTCAGCGAACTTGTAGTTTCACTGAGTTCCATGCAGTCTGAAAGCGGTCATTTATGGAGCAACTAAATTTACCAACTGCTATCTTTTTCTCTCTTTTTGGTTCTGTAGATTAGTGCATTTTGCTGGATGTATCCTGGTTGGACTGATGGGGCTAATCGTGCATGTCCCCCTTTACACCGCTATTATGGTCATCAAGAGTCTGTACCTTCTATTTAAGGGCTGGTTTCGCCTGATACACGATCTTATCAGTCGAGAGGGTCCATTTTTCTAGAAGGCCTGCATTCCAATTGCCAGTTTGACGATTCTCATGTGGCCTATTGCCATAGCCTCAAGCATTTCAGCAGCTGCATTTTCTTGCCGCTTTATAGGACTATATGGATCAGTCGTCATGTATCAGGTTTGCCCCCTACTTCACAGTTCATTTCCTTTTTCATCACTACCACTTTTGTAAAAGGGTGGACTCCAACCCTGCAGAATTTCGTGGAGGCAGGAAAGATCTTTTCGCAGAGGCGTAGCTTATGTCATTGCGATGGTTGCTGAATTTGATAAGTACATGAACAACCGTCTATATCTTCAGGAGGGAACTACACTTCCAAAGTAAATAAGTCATACCCTTCAATCGTAATGTCATTATGACTAGCACAAATGCAACGTAGCATGTTGTCTGTCGACTACATAATTTTGTAGGTTTTGACAAAACATTAACGTTTCCCACAGCCAGGCCTTCATACAGAAAGCAAAAGGCTTCTTAACCATCCAAGCTGTTGGTTGGAGGAAATCATGTAGATAGAAGCAAAATCGCCTCTGCATCTGAAGAAGCACCGGCAATGCTTGTGCCTAGCTTAGCTCAGTCAAGATCGATGAGGGAGACAATACAAGAAATCTGGATGGTGCAGGTGTACTAGGTTCTTTGGGGTCCGATTTAAGGGTGACCGGTAAGATGAATTTTAGATCATTGTAAACTTGCTGAAAATCACTAGTCCACACAACTTTCCCACTTTTTGGCAAATTTGGGGGAAAATGATCATGTCCCACGAAATGACAGGCAAAGAACTTTTGGATGCTAAATAACACCTGGTGATCTTTACAAATGGCTGAAACCAAAGAACAGCAGTGAAGTTACTCTTACAGGCGTTGTGCTGCCATGTTTTTCATTCTTACAGACCGTCCTCCACTCTATCAAAGCCGCTTCGGATGGTTTCCTGATGTTCGATGGCTTTGAGCTGAACCAACTGAACAGACCGAAGGACAAAGTGCTAGACTTGTTTTTTGGTCCTCTTCTGGTTCTGAAAGAACAGATCAACGTCACAATACTGGAAGAGAGTGAGGTGAGATTCTTAGAGAAAGTAGTTCTTTTTGGAAGCAATGAAGTGTGAATGGATAGGTGGAAGAATGGTGGAGTCGAGCCTCTGGATACTCTCAGAGCTGCTCATATCCGAGGTATTAGCAGAAGGTACCTCTTTGGTAAACCAGTAAATTTCCTGCTAAAAGTCGGAAGAACAATCAATGTTTCTTTAAATTTTTCGGGATATTACGTTCCATGCATCTTCTTGGTGGTACACTTCGTTGATTGTCAACAACTTGAATCGTGAGTTCGATCTTATGTGATCAAATCCTCCTGAGAACCAGAATTTCTCCGGGTGTCTTCTTATATCCCCCGACGATTATCCATGAGGTTGCAATAGCAGATTCTAGTGATGTTTTGTCTTCAAATAATATCCAGGGTCCTGAATGTCTGAAACACATGGAGACACTCCCATTCCAAATCCAATGACACTGAAGCACATGCTTGGAGATTTAGCGGACTGATCAATCTTTTCCGCATAATTCTTTGCCTAAATGACAACCGGAGGATAGCTACAGTGCAGCGAGATAATATTCACTTCGCACCAAAAATCGACACATTTACAGTTGACCACGGACTGACTTACCATATTGATGCTTGCGTGTTACACAAACGTTCGGCAGAATGTTAGGAATCGTTAGAAGTAAATCAAAGCAGAAGTTATCGACCTACAGAAGTCACTGCTTTAGTCGCATATTCTGTAGAGAAGGAAGGCGCCAGCAGCAATATTTCAGTCGTATCCGGTGTCCACCTCGAAGACACCTAGGTGTAAATTAAAGATGTGCCATTTTGATTTTTATTGAAGCTAGCAAATGAGCAAACTATGCAGATGTTACTGAAAGTTTTGCAGAAGAATGGTCTTGCCATGAGTATGTTGGTAATGTTCATCTGGTGATGACACAGTAGTTCAGACACATGAACCCAGGGGCACAGTACATGCAGCTGTCCTTGTTTCGTACAATGCCAATTTCACTCTCTTTTTTCCCCTTCTTGAGTTATATTTGCGTGAGCCTTGCGAGGGTAAAGGGTCATAAATAACTTGGAATGTACGTGAAATCCACCTTATTTACCTATAATTTAAAATAGGCCGATTTTCTTGAATGTGTGTATTTTTTCAATTTTTAAAGCAATTTGATAAATGTTCTTTTTTCTTATTTTAAATGGCCTTAAAGTGCCATTCGACACTTATTAACAAGTTGCGTTCAAGAAAATGTCTACTAATTTTATTTTTTTTGAAATACATTTTTCCTTTTTGTGAGTAATACTCCTCTAACTCTCCCACCCCGTGATGGCAATATTAGTCAAGAACACCTTTCTTAACTCATATTTGTTGAAAAGAATGATCTTTTAGGACAATATTTTAATTAATTTCCAGTGTTTGGTGTAGGAAAATAATCTTGCTGAAGAATATTCCCACTCACACCAATTTTCTACTTGTGGTAAATTGTGGTTATAACATTAATAGAAAATATGAAAGCAGAGAATGGAGAGATTGAAGTGCACGTTTCCATCTAGATAGATTAAATCAATCACATATAAAAACAACAACACATCCAAATCAATCACATGTAATTCTCATTCTCGTGCATTTTCTTTATTGTGATTAAGTCTATTCATCAAATGATCCACATCCTACACCAACAAGACTGTCACGTTCTTCCTCGTTGAGCCGAAATTATTGCCTTAGCGACCAGAACTACGAAAAATATTTTCACTATCCTTTATGCTCCATTTGCTATCTTACCAAAATATATATACACTGGAAAATATTAAGAATAATTCTTTTATTTTATATTTAGCGACTTCCTTCACCATAATGATGATGGAATCCTCAACACATGAAAGACTGTACATGAAAAAAGGGAAACAACAGAGAAAGCCCTAGCCAATCATAAGGGAGATGATTCCCAGAATGACCAGTCAAATTATTCCCAAATTAACCAAAAATAAAACCAAAATAGAACATCACTCAGCCTTCAAGGCTTCAATCTGATCCACTCGTACCGCCCGCCCACTGGCTCGTCCTTGACAAAATCATAATTATACCTAATAATACCCACAAAAATATATATAAATAAATTCCAATTAATTTAAATTTCAGCATTAACATACCCGACAGAAAAATTCTTGAGAGTTGTCTCTCAGTGTGACTTACTTGTCCTTGTAATATCGCAGGAGCTTCCCCTCCACCGCGGCGAAGAACTCTTCGATCTCTGCCGTGGCCGGCACCGGCACCGGCACCGGCACGCCCACAGACCCCGGCTTGCCACGTGCCGCCTCCTCCGTATTGCTCCGGTGAACTTCCATGTCTCCTGCCAGCACCAGCAGCTCTCAAATGGTGGAGTCGATAGAATTCAAAAATGCTGTCGACACATCAGTTTTTATCGTTTCACCAGCACGCAACACAATCGGATTTCAAAACGGGCAAAAAAGAAAATTTGAATGAATTCTATTTTTCATCTTTTTAAAATTCGAATTTTTAAAAAAGATACCGTGGCAGGCGTTAAATACGGAGAGAAGGCTCATCAATTTCGCTTCACGCGCAAGAAGCTGGAGGGACTCCTCTTCCCTCAGTCTCAGCCGATGTTTCTTCAACTTGCATCGTGTGGCATGTACACCAGTTAATTAATGCCGTTCTAGAGCAGAAAAATTTCAAAAAAGTTGGAATGCAAATCACTAACTGGCCACTCCCTAGCGCCAGAGGCCACCCCGCCGCCGCCGGAGAGGGAAATTCTCGGGCAGCCACGAAAGGGACCCAAACTGTAGGTATTATGATGTAATACCCTCGTAAAAATAGGTAAACTGGTCATATTAGTGAAGTTGCAAAGGGCACGAATGGCGGAACTTGAAGTCGATGGGACAAAATTTGGTCACCTTAGGTACAATTTACTAGCGAAGTTAGTATAATAAATTTGAATGACATCATGGGCTTCAAGGGCCAAATTTTATGCATACCGTATATTTTCTTTAAGCTAATTGTCCACCAAATAAATTATATTTCCTAAATATTAGGAAAAAAATTCTCGCTATTACATCAAATGACTTCAAATACTAATGAAGGATCACGTAACTATTTAAGATGTATGCATTATATGAAGTTGATTGCCATATGCTGAAAGCAAAATCATGAGAAAAAGAAATCTCGAAAATTGAGGTAGTCAAATTCCTCCTAAATTCGAAAACTGATGTCCAAGGTTCGAAAATGAGGGTTCGGACTTAAGGAAGAATTGACTCTTTCGCTTCTAGTGCCCTACCTCAAATGACTTCAAATACTAATAAAGGATCACGTAAAGATTTAAGATGTACATATTACATAGAGTCGATTGCCATATATTGAAAGCAAAGTCATGAGAAAAAAAAAATCTTGAAAATGGAGATCGTCAAATTCCTCCTGAATTCGGAAACTGATGTCCAAGGTTTGAAAATGAGGGTTTGGACTTAAGGAAGAATCAACTCTTTCACTTCTAGTGCCTTGGATCCTGCAAAACAAAGAGGTCACGTAATCTTTATAGGTAGTTTTGGTTGGACATAAGTGAAAGACTACGTTGACAAATCATTATAATACTTAGGACTAAATTAATAAATCGTCAAAAGATTTATGATTAAATTAGTATGATTAAAAGTTTATGATTATGTTGGTCGTTGTACAATAAGCTTAAGATTTTTTTCACAATTTTCCCCTCAAAGATCAAAATTGCACTTACTTCATAAAGAAGAAATGAGTTATATTCCTATATGTTGTTCCTGATGGTTTTGCTCTAGTTACAGTCTCCAAAATTGTTTGTCCGACTATGTTCCGACAAGTGGTGTGTTAGATTTTGGGTGGCCCGGTGTTCGGACGTGGTTCAAGATTTCTTGGGACCATGTTCGGACTCAAGAAGGTATAGAAGTCATTCATGGCTTTCTAATTGGGGCCAGTTTCTTGGTGGCTTGGGCCTTCCGAGAATGCACATGGGCCTTTTTCACAGGCTTCTTGTTGGGCTTCTTACCCGACCATCCATTTACAAATTATACTGTGTTAAGACGTGATCATTAGTTAACCTTGAAGCCTATCCAAAAAAATAAAAAATTGATGCCATTCCTTTTCTTGTTTGAAAGAGAATATTCAGTGGTAAACCAAAACTCGAACCGGGGAAATTTGAATTAACTCCTCCTACTTTTGCACATGCTCAAATTTGGCAGAATTGAAATGTATAGCGTCTTGAGAGAGATGGCCCCTCTTAAATCATCAAACCCAAACGAATTCCATTTCATATTCTACACAAAATGTTGGGAAGTGGCGAAGGCCTAGATTGCCGATTTGTGCAGCACTTCTTCAACATAGGTCAATTGCCCCATCTTCTCAATCATACTTACATAATCCCAAAAACTCATAATACACACACCTTTAACCAATTTAGATCCACTATTCTATGCAATGTGAGCTATAAACTAATTTCGAAGTTGTTGGCAAATAGATTAAAATGGTTCCTCGGTTGTTTTATATCACCTTAGCAATTGACTTCTGTTTCGGGTAGAAGCATACAAGAGAATACTATAGTTGCATAGGAAATCTTACAATCCAAGAGGAAGAAAAGAAAGGGGAGGACTCTCTCATGGAAGTCAAGGTTGATATGTAATAAGCTTATGATAGAGTTGATGAGAATATAGATTTTATTTTTGGTCAAAAGATTCGAATATTCTTAATGCAATACTCTATAGCCTAGGGCTCTAGGTTCATTTTAGGCTCATAAATAGATGTCTTTTGTCGGTTCATTATTCTCTTCTCATCAATGGTAGACCCGCGGGAAGTTTTAAACCTCAGAAGGGACTTCGACACAGTGACCCTACCTTGCCATACCTGTTTGTGATTTATGTTGTACTTCTTTCTAGAATTCTGTCTAGTGCAAAGGATCTGAAGTTATTGCAGATGTAAGAGTAGAACGACAAAAGTTCTCCTTTAACTCACCTTATGTATGCCGATGATTTGTTGTTTTTTTTTTTATGACTTAGGGAGCCCCGCACCCCGCCGATAGCCGGGGGAATAAATCCCGGGGGCCGCACGTGCTAGCCACCACATACGTGCAATCAGGTAAGTCACCCTATGACGAAGTTAATTCGAATTCTTCGACTTTTGTGAGAGGAAGAGAGCGCGAACCAGCAACGCCACCCAAGTGGGTGGTATGATTTGTTGTTATTTGTCAAAGCCACTAAGCATCAAGTGAGACTACAGAAGGAATGCGTTGAAATTTATTGCTCGTGGTTTGGTCAAAGTTTGAATTTGTTTTTTTGCTTTCTAAAAATACTTCTATGGGCGTGAAAAAGTTTTGTATGGATAAGCTCCACATGTGAAAGATAGATCTTGAAGCACTGTAACTTGGAAATCCCCTCTTCAAACCAAGAAAAAGTAGGACAAAATATCAATTCCTTGATCAGAAGGTTGATAATAAACTTAGCCTCTTGAAAATAAAGACACTATCTTGGGTGGGTATAGCAACATATATCCGATCAGTTGTTCAGAGTATATCGGTCCATGTTATGCATTCTAGTCAGCTACCTCGTAGCACTTGTGATAGACTTGATACCTCTACAAGAAAATTCTGGTAGGGTGTGCCAGCAAAATAAAATAGATACTTTACACCTAAATGTTGGAATTTTCTATGTAGAAACAAGAAGAGAGGAGGAGTGGGTTTTCGGTAGAACAGGGATTTCAATAATGCTTTGATCTTAAAGCTCGGTTGGGGGATGATCCAACATAAAAACAAGTTATGGGTTCCAGTCCTTGAAAGGAAATATATCCGGAGCTCAAATAATCGGAATCATGAGATCAACACATCAACCTCCTCTTAGGAAGGCAATCATAGTTACCGGAGAAATGCTCAAAGTGGAAACTCTATATTAAATAGGGAATGGATAGTCGATCGAGGTTATAAATCACCTGTAGGTTCCTCATGTCCTAACTCATCTGCCTTTTTTCTATTGATCTAGATGCTGTTTTGAAGAAAGAAAGATAGAAAGCTTATTTATCTCAGAGACAAAAACATGGGATGTATTTAGTCTAAATAAGACATTTTGCCCAACCTCAGTCCGAGCCATTCTTCAGATCCATGTGCCAAACTCCATTTGGGTGGACAAACCGATTTGGCATCCAGCTATCGTTGGAATATTTTCTGTTAAATTTGCTCATAAACTCGTCAAGTCACGAACTAAAAATGGCAACAACTCCAGAATTCGAAACAAAATATGGAAAGCTGGAGCTCACGAGCAACACAATGTGATGTTGTGGAGGACAGAGGCTAATGTCTCACCTTGTCGAGCTAACTTGTGTCAACACTCCATATCTTAGACCCTTCTTGCTCATTGTGTGGAGCCTCGAAAGAAAAATTTAGTACATTTATTCACAACATGTCCTCTGGTCCAAATTTTGTGGAGATAGCACCCATTGGGAATTATCTCTTCTACTTGGATCTTCAAGTCTCCAGAAGAAATGGTGAGCCAATTTCATGATTCAGGAAAAATAGCACAAAGAATGGTATTAGATTGCAAGCTCTTCACCCTTTATGAAGCAATTCTCTATAATATAATGTGGCATTATAGGAAGGCAAAGTTACATGATAAGACTAATTCCAGTTCTTTCCTAAGCAATTCAGCTGGTCATGCAAGACTTGGAATATTCGAATATGTTCAAGAAGGAGAACAAAGTTAAGTTAAGCAAGGAATCGGATTCTATTGGGGTAAGGACAAACTCTTGGATTCATCCGTCAAATCAAGGGTTTAAATTTAATATAGATGGCGTGTGGAAGGATAATAGAGGGGCCGTAGGTATCAATGCACGATCATATAGAGGCTTAGTTGTCCAAGCATGGAGAAGATGAGGAAGGTGGAACTCGCTAGTGGAAGTGGAAGCTACAACTCTTCTTCCCGCATGCAAAGCTACTCAGTTCTTTAGCATCCACACAGAGTGGTCTTTGAAAGTGGTTGTAAGGTGTTAATTGATGCTATTCAACAAAAAGGCTTTTGCCCTTAGTGTATTCATCCTTTTATCTCAGACTCCTACTTCCTACTTAGCAATAACCCATGGTGGAGTTTGAAATGGGCAAGTAGAACTAGTAATGTTGTTGCTCATGAGCTGGCAAAATGAGCTTTTCATTAGTTAGGAACTATATTTTCTTTTCTTTTTAATGATCTTCCATCTAGAATTAAAAATATAGTGCTAGTGGAATCTTTTAATTGTTCATCTTGAGGTAGGCTCTAGTTATTCATCGTAATGTTTGGACTACTTTAATACAATGAAAGTTTTATTTTAGCCAAAAAGAAAAAAACCTGTATTACCACGTGATGTATATGTTATGTAAAATACCTTCTTCGGAGAGTTAGAGAAAGGGAGACGAGTTTGATTTCGTTGCTCGAAGCGTCTAGGTCGGCTGCCATGGCAATGATAATATTGTATGTTAGTATAGCTCACATAGGATTAATCTATAAAGCCAGTTTATCTCATTTTGGCTTGAACAGGGCAACATCTTCATTTCTATCCGATTGTCAAGCCAACAAGTTCAGTCAACGTGTGAACGAAAATTTATGACAAATGTTCTTGAATCATCGTGGAATATAGTAAATGTACTCATTTTTCATAAAATAATATATAAATTTAAATGTACTCTATTTATTCAACGGAAAATGAATTATTTAAAAAATATTTTCCTAAAAATGATTGTTTGTATTACTTAAAAAACAAAAAATATTTTCATTATCAATAACAAAATATATTTAAATATTTTCGTAGATAATGAAAATATTTTTCGTTTATTCATTTTTATAGGCAATATAAATGATCATTTTTAAGAAAATATTTTTTAAATAATTCATTTAACATGAAATAGATGAAGTAGATGGGAAATCTGGAAAATGTCTGGGAATCACTACTTGAAGATTGTACAAGGGTCAAAGTGAAAACGAAAATTGATAGAGGGACTGAAATTGAACACTTGCAAAAAGTAAGGAAACAAAATTGGAATTTTACTTATAGAGCAAGTGTTTTGATCGAATGCAGACAAAAGACAATAGCCACACCAAGAGAAGGGGAGGAGACGAAAGTCCTCTGCCTCCGACTCTCCGGCGCCAGCCTCCAGGGCCTCCACGATACAACGAAGAGCTCGACTCGAGCGACCGAAAATGGTGGTCCCGTCTTCGTTGCAACCCAGAATACTCTCCTCTTTCGCCGGGGGCCGCTTCATTCGCTCCGCTCAGCCCGTGCAGCACCTCTTTCGCTTCAACCCAGGTCCAAATTTTACGCCTTTTGCTCCTAGATTTTGTCGTCGTGTCAGCGAAACAGTGTGCGTGTGCTCATTGGGAGAATCAAGTGTTTTCCAGGTCTTTTCCGTGACTTGGTTGTTGTATGCGTTATGTTGGGTGCGGCTTCTCTTGCTCTTGGCTAGGATTGATTCATTATCTTTAGCAGTATGTCTTGCTAGTAGAGCGGTGTTTATGGTGATAAGGGTGTCGCGCTGGAACAGAGTCTTACAAATGATGGGTCGGTTTCTGAGAAAGATATACATCTAACTTTTCGGATGAAAATTGTGGATTACAATCATTTTACTCTGCATTCTTGGGTTTTTTGAGGAGCCGTAAGTGGTCAGACTACATGATGAAATTGTCTGTTACGAAGTAAGAAAAGCTGAAGGTTGAAAAATATTTTTGAGTACTCTAGGTTCGAGTTTGGTGATTTGTGCATATGATCCCTGGGTTGAACAGCGTTTGATCTTCGTTTGAATTCTCTGTTCAACATATCGGAATGTATCGTGTTGGAGTTTGAGGCCATTAGTAGTGGAAGAAGAATTCTTGGTTAAGCAACTGTGAGTTGAATGCTAGCTTGAACTGCATTTTATATCAGTTTTAAGTTCTCTGTTCAACATATTAGAATTTAAAGTGATGGAAATTGAGGCCGTTAATAGGATGTTGGAAGGAAAATTCTTTTGTATGGAATTTCGGTTTGGATGCTATCATCACCTGGGAAGTTAATTTTCTTACTAGCTCATGTGCCTGTTGTTGTTCTTAGAACAAAGCTTGAATATTGCTAAACAAACTCTTCAGTTTTACTTGTCTTCCCTTTGGAAAGTGTATCTTGTGATTATGTATACAACATTGGCACTATCCTTTGTTGGGATGAAGTTGAGTTACGTGGCCAGCTAATTGTCATTACAATCCATCAACGTAAAATTTTGGCTTAAATTCTGCCTTTTCTGGGAATAATAGTTGTCGATGAATATGTGCTAAACAGAACATCCATCTTCATATTTAATGTGGATTGCAATTGCAGGAAGCAAGCATGTGTCAATGCAGTTATCAAGATCTCTCTCTGGCTTAACCGATCTGTTATTTAAAAGGCGGTATGTTGAGCAAGAATCCACTGTGTGCAGAATCTAGCATGTTCAAGAATTATTTTCAATTTTTATGAGAATTACCTTGTTCAAGGATCATGTTCTGTGGCCATCCTTTTACCATTCAAAACTTTTGAGTTGACGTCATTTTCAGGAACAGTACAATGTATGAGCATATCTCTACTTTGTCTTGTTTATGAAGTTCTCTCATGTACTTTCCTTTTTGTAAAATAATCTCTTTGGTATGCACGTTGTCCAAATAACATCCTTGGATAGGTTTTCAAAAGTTTATTCTTTGGAAATACCTGTGTGGCTAGTGGCATCTGCAGTTCTCAACTGGAAATCCGTATCACGCCCTCTTTCTCCCAAATTAAATCTGCTGGGTAGGTTGGAGGGGAGTGAAGATAAAACCCACCATGTGATTATTTTATTTACATCAAGAGGGTGTGAAGTGATATTCTAGCCAAAATTTAATAATGTTTCCATGCCACAGCCACTTATGGTTAGCTGACATAGAACATTGGAAATCTCTTTGAGGGGGTTACCATGGGTTGTTTTGCAAAAGTGAAAGTATGTTGAACAGTTCAAAATGAGGAAGCATAGGAGTGTGGACAAAATTTAGTCTTTCATGCATTTGAAGTTAGAATATCCTATTATATGTCTCCAATGGTGCATCACATTGACCGTTGTACTTTTCTGATCCTGCTATGTTCTGATTATGTCTCATTGTGTGTACCAGTAGCTGAGATACGCAGGTGTAGTTGATTTCTAGGGCTTACCTTCTTACCATGTAGTGATCATTCCAATGACTATCTTCTTGATGCAATCTCAGATAATATATTTGCCATCAATATTCTCAATATTTTGATGCTGAAGTATTTTAATTTGAGTAAACTGTCATTAGCTATCTGTGTTTTCCATCTGGCAATGAACTGTTTCAAAGTATCGGACTTTTGCTTGTGAGATAATATACGAGACTGGTGGTTGGTCATATGTACTGGCATGCTGATCAAATGCATTTCTATTCAGCTGTTTTTATGAATCTACCAGATGCTGTTTCTTAAGTAGGTGCTTGTTACAATGTAGTTTGGGTCAATAGATGCCTTCCCCAAGTTCTCTGGTGAACATATCTTTAGATGTGCATATGTTGTTGAAAAAATAATGCTTCATTAATATTCCCTTTCCAGTCGACGACATTGCTAGTTGAGTTCAAGATGGAGATTTCTTTAGATATTCTTTTGTGTGCTGGCCGGTTGAATAGGCATGTATAGAGAGCAGAAAATGCTCTTGGAGGGCTTGCTTTTTTGACAGTTATTATGTTGAAATTTGCAGAAATGAAGATGTAGCCAATGGCAAACGTAAACGTCTAAGGCCTGGAAAAATATCTCCACGTAGACATGTTCCTAATCACATTCTAAGGCCTCCATATGTCGGTTCTCAGCAACCACCTGGGATAGCTAGTGGACCTGAAGTGCATGATGAGAAAGGAATAGAATGCATGAGAGCTTCAGGAAAGCTTGCTGCGCAGGTTCTTGAATTTGCTGGAACTCTTGTTAAGGTATGCTATCATTATTGTTATATCTTTCAGTTGCTAGAGTCTCAGTTAACATAGCTCCAGATGAGAAGGAGTAATAGCAAATGATTGTCTCTGACAAAAAGTTGGTGGTAGACCAAGTGAGGATAAGCATAAGATGAGTTTGATGCTTTGGGTGGTTCTGACATCTGAAACAAAGCTTTCCAGATGCATATCTGAAAGATAGGCTCTGTGGTAGAGGTGTGGGTCAAAAAGGATTTGGAAGGCCTAAGGAGACTCAAAACAGAAGCCAACATTGAAAAATGCTATGGAATATTTGGATCTAAATGAGAATATGGAATGAGGTATAACATGTAAGATCATCCATGTAATGGATGTCACTTAGTTGGAAAGAAGCTTTCTTCTTCTTCTTCTTCTTCTTCTTTGGTTGCAAGCGTTCTTCTCTCTTCCTTGATTTAATTTTATTTAATTTTTATGTGCTTCATATTTATTTGAAACTCTTTTTTCCCCATGTATATTTTTTGTCCAGTTTACATGTTTTCTCACTGTAAAACTACTTTGGAGTTTCTATTATTATATATATATATTTTGAAATTTACTGCACACAAATGCTTTAGAAAGATCTATCTCTTCTTATGAAGGTTCTCTATAGGTTTGGTTCTGGAAATTAAGAAATCCGAACCTCTGATCCTTTATTTGTTTCAATGATCTTTTGAATTTGAAAAAGTTTTTGATAAAATGGATCTTCATTTGGAAATTTAATGGATGGCTCTCCTTGCAGCCAGGCATTAGTACAGATGAAATTGATCAAGCGGTTCACCAAATGATTATTGACAATGGAGCATATCCCTCCCCTCTTGGCTATGGTGGATTTCCAAAGAGTGTTTGCACATCACTAAACGAGTGCATTTGCCATGGAATACCTGATTCGCGTGAACTGGAGGTCCTCAGTTTGATTGCACTAGTGCTTTGTATCTACCAGGATTTGTAATGGAGGTTCTAACATGTCTTCAATTGCAGGATGGGGATATAATCAATATTGATGTAACAGTCTATCTCAATGTAAGAAGTGCTTTTGTTTTCTTGTTGCATTCTTGGTATGTGAGGAAAATATAATTATATGTTTGATTATGATGCTGCCCATCGCTTGATCTCTCCTATTCTTCTTGTCCTCAATTATTTATTTTTATCTTCTTTTTTTTTTTAAATAGCTTGTTGCGTACTTGGCTTCTGTTCTGCAAACTAAATATTCTGGCAGAAATAAAGTATATAACTAGGCCAAAGTGGTAAGCAAGCTTACTAATGCACGCTCCTGCACACATGCATGCAGGATGCATGTGTTCTTAGGTGATTACTAACAAGCAACCTTCGGCTGGGACATATGAATTTTTAAGGGTGAATAGAACATTTTGTGTGTGTCATGATAAACAGTGTGATAGGGAATGCTGTCCACTCTATGCCTCATTTGTTTGTTTAGCTTTGATTGTCTCATCCTTCACTGATTTTTTTTTTTTCTGTTGGTTTTTGCCCCACTGCCGTGCAGCCTATATTTTTGTGAGTCAGTGCTTGATCTTTTAAGGTTTTAACTTTCAACTGGGATGAATCCGGATCTTTCTCCATTTAAGATCCTATTTTCGGGAGGGCATCAGAGGATGGGGATAGAATTGCTTGTCAGCTGGGGTTGGATCTTAGGCTTTTAAGCTTATATTTCATATGAAGCGTTTGTGTTTAATTTGTGGAGATGATGATGCTTAAATAATAATCACTTTAGTAACAGTAACAGAATAAGTCCTATATTGGTCACATGCAATGCAATGGGTATTAGTGCATGGCATCTCTCCCATTGCATGTGCAATCAATTGCAATTTCTTTCTGAAGAATTTTTAGAGGGCCATTTTTCAGACTAAATGTGCTTTTTTTCTCCTTGATTTGATTGTCATATGAAGGGTTATCATGGTGATACTTCTGCAACCTTCTTCTGTGGAGAAGTTGATGAAGAAGCAAAAACCCTAGTTCAGGTAGCTTTCAAATTTTAATTGCCACGACCACTTGTGGAGAATCCCTTTTTGGGGCAGAAGTAGTTTCTTCTTCGGTTGTGGAAGTTATTCTCTGTTATGTCTGAGCTTGACATATCTGAAGCTTTTATTGTCTAAGACAAATAAAATAGAGACAAGCTATCTCTAGGAAAATAATTCACAGAATCACTAGCATCCAAAGCTGACTAATGGTTGTGCCACTTAGTTTTGTTTAGCTCCTCAAGTTTGCTGCGTGAAAATCTCTCATTGAGATATTACTTGTCAAATTACCACTAATGTTGATTAGAAGCACTCACATTTATCTCTTCTATGTGTCGAACCTTTCCTGAAGTGTGACCGCAGATCGTACACATTCAGACAAGAACATTTGATTTATTGCTAGGGTTATGTCCTTTGAGGAATAGCTCCTTATCTTTTGCCAGAGAGTTCACATCCTTTTTTTTTTTTTGATGTATTGACATCTTTGAAGGGTTGCTAAGTAGACTTTAACACATGCTTTAGGTAACAAAAGAATGCTTATATAAAGCGATATCAGTGTGTGCACCAGGAGTGGAGTTCAAGAAAATTGGAAGAACAATCAAGTAAGGCGTCTGCTGTTGTTCTTTTTCATGTTATAATAAACTTCTTCAGTGACATCTCATGCCTAAAAAGATTGGCTGAAATTTCTGTCTATATTTTTATCCCTAATCTTATCATTCGGTAATACCCTATGGCTAATTTTCTTCAATTATATTGTGAACTGGCTGGACGTTATTAACTTACTTGCTTGGAGTCCCACATTTTTGCTGACAGTAAATTACATCTAAGTGACCATGCAGATAAATATCGATATGGTGTTGTCCGTCAGTTTGTTGGCCATGGAGTTGGACGCGTGTTTCATGCAGATCCTGTTGTTCTTCACTTCAGTAAGTTGCAACACTAAGTTCTTTTTCTTACAGTTCACTTGTTTTATTTTTGTTTGGGGTCTGCACTTTATATCATTATAATTATTACACAATATACTGATTTCTTCTTATGGTTAACTTTCGCATGTTCATTAATTTAAGGGGTACTTTTACTTGAGATAATTTGATGTTACTGGAGCCTGTACAAACTATGGCTGTAAATGGGCAGGCAGGCTGGGCTTTTTGTAAGAAAATAGTCCAGCCTGAACTGTGGGGGCCTGAACATCCCAAGCCCAAAAAGAGCCCTAGCCTGAACAGTAAATAGCCCACTCATTTTTATTTCGGGCTGGGCCAGTCCAGGCTAGGCCAAAATTGATAAAAAAGGAAAAATTGTATAGTACTTGGAAGATGTTTGGATAAAATTACATAGGACTAAACATCACTTACAATAGCCATAAAGTGATGGCCATGAGCTGAACATGGAGCAATTGTTGACATCAACAAAAAACCAGTGTCAGCCCTTTAAGCCAATTCTCTGGGCAATTGTAGACTCCTTTATCTGGATATAATTATATAGTACTTGGAGGAAACATTCAAATGCACCTGCTGGTACAATTAACGATCCCCAAATAAAACTTATAGAATAAACAATCCAAAACATAGCAATCTCAAATCCATGACAAGTCGACTTCTCAAAACACCTAAACATTAACATTAATGCACCTGCTAATTAAACAAACAAACTATCCCAAACTCAATGTCACATGCATAAAAAGCTAGCCAAACTAAAGACAAGATGCAACATGGTGATTCAATGAGAACTGTGACTATTGATTTTCTACTTGTAGTTCCTCTCTTGTTAGTCCTACTTGTGGAACTCGATCCCACTAGCTGCATGGGTGGATTGTCCCTCGCTGCTGCGTTCTGTTAGGATATGATTACAGGAACAAATGTAGTTGAATGGGACAGCAGGTGGGTTACATATTCCACTGTGCAGAGATCTGAGGTGTAGGTGGTAATGATCACCTTGGAGTATGTCCTAGCGCCCTTGACAGGCACAACATGACTTGCCAATACTTATGAAAACCCAGGTTGACAAACAGAGAGGAAACGTAAGAGCTAGGGTTTCTTTTTCTCTCTTCTCATCTATCTTCTAAAATTAGCTTAGTCTTTTTTGTCCTTTAGTTATTCCTTTCATCATGGTTTTAATTTTTAATATTTTTAGTTTTTTTTTAGGTATGTCTAGTAACATTGCATAATTAGGTTTTAGCATATGTTTTCACAAGTCATCTTCCATCAACATATGTGTATATTACATAAAAGAAGAAAGACAGTGAATACATCAAAAGGTAATGTGAAATTCTTTTGAAGGGTTAATCTGTAACAGGACTAGTGTTAAGTGTTAACATATGATCTCTTGTATGTTTCTTAGGTCACCAGTTAAATTAAACAGTAATGGTAATTAGTTACTGTTTAATTGAAGAGTTGAACGTTTGTTTTGTGAGTGAAAAATTTGTTACTCTTTTGTCAAGTAGAGTATGCTAAGAACTGGAAGGAAGAAAGATACGCCGCATAAGGAATAGATATGGCTAGAGGAAGGAGGTATATATTATACCTTGAGAGAATTCTGAAAATGTAGTTAGCCAAACAACTAAAGCTCATTTTGGATGGAAGGTTACCTATGTAAATAGAGTGACTGAAAAGTTGTAATTTCCTCTTCAGAATCGACCAGTTTTGTGCATAAGGTGATTTCTTAGGAATGACAGCTTCTGCTTAAAATAGAAAGAAGTATCATTGATGTACAGACATTTATTCACAATTTGGTGATGTTATCTGTGACACGGGATATATTGGAGCCTATTCTTCTGTCGTTAATTCTGTCATGTAGTTTGTCTTTTTTATTAAAAAACTTCCCCGTGCCCTTGTATGTACAAAGTGTCTATTCCTCGTAGGTATTTAGACAGATTCTGCTAATATTTTTCAGGGAACAATGAAGGGGGACGCATGGTGTTAAACCAGACATTCACCATTGGTATGCATATGTAATCTTGATCTCAATTTTACGTCTTGCAATGACCTTATCATTTATTGTCTCATTTTACTGGAAACATGAATGGTGTGGTTTTGTGTTGGCTTGTCAACATCCAATCGATTTTGCTTTTATTTCTTGGTTATTGCCAGAACTCTGAGAAAATAAAAGTAAGAAAATAAGAGACAGAAACAAAGCCTGATTCAGGTTAAAAAAAAGCTCCACTGAGCCAAAACAGTTTATTATTTCCGAGTTTTAGATGCTGATTGCGAAGGGATTGATTTTAGAACATATATACATCAAATGGGTCTTAAACAAGTGGCACATTTTGTTTGTGATGATCATCATCTCTTACATTCTCTTTTTCTGTTTCTCCTGACTGCTGATCATAATTGCTATTCCTTAAAATCGGGCAGAGCCAATGTTGACAATTGGTAGCATCAATCCTGTGATGTGGGATGATGATTGGACTGTTGTAACAGAAGATGGAAGCCTCTCAGCGCAATTCGAGCACACCATTTTGATAACCAAGGATGGAGCTGATATCCTAACCCAATGCTGAAATTGTTCCTTTCATATATCCACCAGTTTTTTATCACCAGAAACCTGCTGTATGAGATCGACTGGATTCGTCTCTCCATGTTGAGATGATTATGGGGAGGTGCCGACCGATCTTTCTCACCTCAATAAGGTTTAAACAGAAAGTGTTGGGAGAATCACCTTCATTGTTGTGCCATCGATTCATTGATTATCCTCTTATCGCTAGATGGAATAAATATAGGTGTACTATATTCTTGAGATGCTGATATTTCTCTAACTTGTGTATTTCCAAATTGAACCCCGTATCGATGAGGCAAATGTATATTTATTTTCTTCTGGCCAATCTTGTCACAAGTACTTTTTCCTACTTCGTTATAAACAATTTTATTTATTTATTTTTGCTTTAATAAACTCTACTCTGTCTATGGATGAAAAATATATGATCGGATCTTTTGCAAAAACACATGTATCGAACTCTTTTATTTATTTTTCACTGTCATTCGTGCTGATGAAATATTTTTGGGTTCATAGCCAGCAGAAACAGAAGAGTTAATAAGGTTACAAATCTGCATTAGACTTCAAATGGAAGTTTCGGTTGATTCGTGTTCTCCTACTTAGACTACTAAATGGTGGTTAGGGTGATCTACCAATACTCCTTTCACATCCTTGTTCCATAGACTTGCCCGTATTCTATATCCAAACATCAAACAAACTGTTACCACGAAATGAAAGAATGTATGTATTATTATGATTAACGTATCTGCATACATTCTTCATACGGTGACTGGCTCTGTCTACCGTCCTTTCTTATACAAGATCTACATGATATTCCCTCGCAAGACCTCTTTGCTCACACAATTTTTCTAGTTCTTACTTCCTCTGAAAATATGACCACAGATCTAAAAGTGGGCTGGGCAGATCTAATCTTTCTCCAATCTGGGTCAGACCAGGCGTTGAGCGTATGTCAAAGTCTTTTGCAATGTGGCAAATTAGTTTCAAAATCGTTATTATACCATTATAAAACGTTACAAAACCATAACAAAATAATGGCTTTCATGGCAAACCTGTTACTTTCAAATATTTAAAAATTGTTGAATTATCCAACAATAGTTACCACAAGTATATATAAAAAAGAGAAGCTAAATAGCTCTTAGAATGCATGGATCAATCAACCCGTCAATCCTTTATTTCATGAAAATTTATCGATAAGAATATATTTTTTCTAGAAAAGCCACCATTAGTGTTTTGTTTATTACATGAGATATACTAACTATAAAAAATTCCAAAAATATAATTTGTGGATATGAAGGAAGTGCAACGTACTCTATGGTCGGTCGTTTGTTTTTCAACGCTTTGATAATAGGTTTTATCTCTTTTGATAAAAGATCACAAATTTTGAGGGGAAAGAAATACATTTTCCACATGAGAATTAAATTTCAGACAGTCCACGATATACCCTTTTTTTTTTTGTCGAACACGATATACCTAGTTGAATTGTTAATTATGTCCCGAAATTAATTCCCATTGATTGAAATACGACCCATAATTGAATTGCGTGGCAACCCAGACCATATTAGGAAAGTTAAAATTGAACTTTTGCCAACAGATCCTGGCTGATGCAAAAAGGTTATTAATTTCCCACAAGACTTCATTTTCTTATTGAAGACAGAGTCTTCGTTGACATCGGGAAATGGCTCATAATATTTCACATGAAATATTTGCTGTGAAGTTTGGTCTTGAGTGTGCTTAATATTCGTGAAAACTTACTCCAAATAGGAAGAGCTGAGAGCTGTCATTCAAGAGAGATGAGCGCTTGAGAAAACTCCTTATGATTGATTTCTGTAGATTCAGATTTAATCTAAAATTAAAAAACAATTATGAATGAGTGTAATTGAACCATTGTAATCTTATTATTACTAATTATAGTGGAACCATCTTGTCTATCTCTCCCCATGGAGTAGGCACCACGAAAATCTGTCATATAGGTTTCATTCCTATAATTTATTTCTTACTTAAAATGTTTCGTTTGTTTTTTTTTTTTTTATCGAAAATAGGAGCATGCATTACGAATTCATAAAAGAAGTTTGTGACATGGGAAAGTCCATACATAAAATAGACCACAACGGATTAGGGGGGGTGCGTAACCCAATTCGCTGGAAGGATGCTTTCTCGATGGGCCTTTGCGACCCAATCCGCGGTTTGGTTTGCTTCTCATGGGTTATATTGTAGGTAAACCCACTCCATACTGGTCAAGATAGCTCGGCAGTTTAGGATGAGGGAGTGGGCCGCCCATGAAGGGTCCTCGTGGCCCATTACCCACTTGAAAACTGAAATGTTGTCTGTTGATACGCACGTCCGTAGATCAGAAGGGGTGTGTTTGCTTAGATCAGTTCGGTTTGAGTTCTTTTCCTTCAGCCACAGTAGAGCACTTCACATAGCAACGGTTTCGGTGATTTGAGCAGATGGGGCATGGATCGACTGAGCAAACCCGTCAACGAGCAGCCCAGCTTCGTTCCTACAGACGTCGGTGGCTAATTCGGTAAGCGTTTGGCAGTTCCATGAACAGTCGACGTTGAGCTTCTGTTTGTTGCTCGGCGGCGCTGTCCAGATTTGCTTTTCTGATGCTTTGTTCTAGGATCTGTTTAGGTGTTGCTGGTGCCATCTTTCGTGCAATTGATTCATGGATTGGGCGTGTGCGATGGCCGCTCACGGATTAAGTGCCCGAGCTTGGAAGGCAGTTGCGTTACGTTGCTTCCAAATTTGCCATAGTACTCTCGCGAACAGGGCTTTCGAGGGTGGGTTTGTTGAAGAGGTAAGATGTTCATAAATCCACTTGTCTATGCATGTAACATGTGAGGGGTTAGTGTCAGCTTGGAGGCTTTGTTCTGACCATATCTCTTTGGTCCAGTCACATAGGATAAACAAGTGTTTCATTGTTTCGGGTGCTTTGTGGCAAAGAGGACACAGGGGATCAGAAAACACCTTTCTCTTATGAAGGTTTCCTTTCATTGGTAGTGCGTTATTGCATATACCCCATAATAGGAATATGATTCTGGGGTTGATTCGAAGCTGCCATATCTTTGTCCATAGGGAGCTTGGTATTTGATAGGAGATTGTGGGATTGTGTGCTATTGAGGACTCGCCTATGTTGTGGATGCTGTTGTAGCTGCTTTTAACTGTGTATTCTCCTGAAATGTTTGCTGTCCACAATAGCTTATCTGGGCCGAGGTGTATACTTAGCGGGATAGCTATTACCTCCTTGACTACACTTTCATCAAATAATTCATTGAGTTTGCTGGTATCCCATTCCCTGGATTGCTAGTTTATCAATTCAACTACCAACATGGATCTTAAATGTTTACTGGACCATTTATCTTTCCTAAGGATAACCACCGATCCTCTCTGATTCTGATATTTTCCCCATCTCCCACAGCCCACCTAGTGTATGGCTCAATGACTTCTCTGCCTACCAGTAGGCTTTGCCAACCCCACGAAGATTGCTGTCTTTTTTATGCATTCCAAAAATCCCCTCTAGGGAAATAGATGCTTTTTAACACTCTACTCCATAATGCATTCGGCATTTGAAGTAATCTCCAGGCCTGCTTTCCCAGCATAGCTCTATTAAATTCGGCTAGATCCCTAAATCCTAGTCCTCCGCGGTTCTTTTTGATTTTTAGTGCCTTCTAGTTTTTCCAGTGAATGCTCCTCCTTGATACATGTTGTTTCACCAGAATGATGCTATTTTTGTCTTAATAGCTCGACGTATATATAATGGAATTTTGAAAACTGACATAGCCTTGGAAATCAGCTTCTCCTTCCAGCCTTCTAGCTTGCTCTCTGATATTGCTAGTATTAACACCTAGAGGGGGATGAATAGGTGTAATGGAATTTTCTGCACAAATAATATAAAGTCTGACAATAACAGAATTAGAATAACAGTTTTGAACAAAGTCTGGATGTGATGCAATTAGAAATTAAGTAGAGAGGGAAGAGAATATTGCAAACACGGTTATAGTGGTTCAGCTTTTGATAAGCCTACGTCCACTTTCCACGTGATCAGCCAATTGGCTGAATTTCACTATATGATCAAAGGTCATTACACACTTTTGAGTGTTCGCATTTGGTGATGATATTTCTCACTAAGTTACTCTTCTTGGTAACAAACTAGGATCACTTGATTTTGCACTTTCTCAGACAACTAGTGAAGAATTAAATCAGACTTTGGAATATCAATCCTCTTTTTTTTCTGGTCGCATCCTCCCCTTATATACTCTCCGAGCCACAATTGACCGTTGGCTATCACGTTGAGAGATTTGTCTTCCTTTTCCTTTCTTGGACATATTCCATAAAGAAAGTTTTCTTGACCGTTGAAGATAGATTGGATCTTATTAGATTATGTTTGCCCATACAATTAGAATTTGGGTTTCCATAAGTGTTTCATCCTTCTTTGGAAGTTGTCTTGATGATTGATCTTGTTAATCGATTCGATATACCAAAATCAATACAAATAAGGTAAGTGAAATTCATAACCGTTGGTGATTTTGTTCTCGGTCTGGTCCTATAAGTTCGTCCTGATCCTGTCAGAATGAGATTCCGTGTCTCTTTGTTTCTCCTTCTGTTCCTCGTAGACTCAAAAACGTCCTTTTGCTTTTCCTTCTGCAATACGCAGACTCAGAAGAATAGGTCAACATATGACTCTTCTTCTTTAGTTTAAATATGAAGTTATGTATGCATAAAATGGTTTGTTATCATCAAAACTAGGAGTTTTCTCAATACTCTTGACTCTAGTGAGGATCCAATTGAACATATGCTTCTTTGTTTGGCTCCAATCCGATGGAATGCCTAGGTATTTCCCTATTTTGTCGATTATAGGAACCCTCAATGCATCTGATATGTTTTGTTTAAGTGGCTGAGGACATTCCTTGCTTAAAAGGAGACCCGATTTGTTTAAATTAATGGCCTGTCCCGAGGCATAGCAATACTAGTTAAGGATATTGGCTAGATTTTGTGCTTCTTTTACCGTTCATTTAGAAAGAAGATAGCATCATCAGCAAATAGAAGATGGGATAAGGTGGGGCATGTGGGGTTTAGCCGTATACATTTAATAGTTCCTTTAGCTACCACTTTTGACATCAAGGAAGAGAGGGCGTTAGCAACAATAATGAATAGATAGGGCGAGAGAGGATCTCCTTGTCTTAGCCCTCTCTTAGGTCTAAAGTCAGCCGAGGGTTCCCCATTTACTAAAATGCTGAAGGTTACTATTGATATACACTGTTGAATCCATTGGACCCATTTCTCATCAAATCCCACTGTCAGCATATAAGCGCACAGAAAATCCCATTCTATCTTGTCGTAAGCCTTTTGCATATCAAGTTTCAAAATTGCTTGGAATTTTCGCTTTCTTTTCCTGACTCTTAAGTGGTGAAGCACCTCCTGAACAATAAAAATGTTATCTTGAATTTGTTAGTTACTAACAAAAGCACTTTGTTTCGTAGCTATGATCTTTGCAAGCCATGGTTTCAGTTTATTAGCCATTACCTTCGCAATGATTTTGTATGAGAAATTGCACAAGCTAATAGTTCTGAATTGGGTGACATCTTCTGGGTTTTTAACTTTTGGGATGAGGACTAGATATGTTCTGTTTAGCTCTGAATCAAACCTACCTTGCGGAAGAAGGAATCCACCATATTATAAAGATACCATGAAATCCATATGGTCCAGGTGCTTTAGTAGCTCCCAGCTGAAAATCAGCTATTTTTACTTCCTCTTTCGACACTTGCTTGATTAGCGCCTCATTCATCTCATCGGAAACTACTTGGGGGCGAGAACTGGCTGGTAATTTCTGTCACCCATCGATGTAAATAGGTTATGGTAAAAACTTTGAATGTGTTGTTTTAAAGCTTGTGGATCTCTACGCCATGTCTGATCATTAGTTCTTAGCATAGTAATCTTGTTTCGCTGTTTTCTTTGAATTGTCGTGGCATGAAAGTACTTGGTGTTTTGATCGTCCCATTTCAGCCAATTTATCCTGAAATGCATACCCCAATACATTTCTTCTTGACGCTATAGTTCTTCTATTCGTGTAACTATATTTCTGAATTCCTCCCCATTTAGTTCCCCTGCAGCTTGATTAGTTAAATGCATAAGCCTTGTTTTGAGCTAAGTTATCTGTTTCTGAGAGTTCTAGAATTTGCCCCTACTCCTGTAGTTGCCCTCCTTAGCTTCCTAACTATGTTGTGCTTGTTTATGCTTTTTGCAGCCCATGACTTCTTGATCATATTTGCACATTGAGGGTCTTCCAGCCAATATGCTTCTAGTTTAAAAGGCTTCATTCGTGGTTTTTCAGGCATGTCAACTGACAGCAAAATTGGGCTATGGTCTGAGCCTATGGCAAGTAAGGCATAAGCCTCCGTATGTAGAAAGGTAATTCGCCATTCTAAAGTACACACTGCCCTGTCCAAACGCTTCTTGACTAGATCAGCTCCTTCCCTATTATTAGACCAGGTATACGCACAACCCTTGCTTTCTATATCCATCAATGAGCAAGTGTTTAGAAAATCACAAAAAGCCTAAATCCTATACCGGTCCACTTCTCGATACCCAATCTTCTCCTATTGATAGAACACTTCATTAAAGTCTCTTATACATAGCCAGGGGAGGGTATTGCTGGAGGTAGTGGATCTCAATATATGCCATAGCTCTTGTCTCTCCTGAAAATTAGTCAAGGCGTGTATAAAGGAAATACGCATAATTTCTCCGCTGCTGAGAACTCTACATTGGATATCAATAAGATCCCCCGAACTAAAATTTACTTCCATCCCAACCTCCTTATCCCACATAAGTGCTAGTTCTCCCGCAATATCGATTGGTTCAATGAGAAAAGACTGGGTAAACTTTAGGCATTTCCTAACTCTGTCCACCATGGGGTCTTTATTTTTGGTTTCCATCAGAAAAACCAGGTTGGGCCTTTCATGAGCCACTAAAGCTTTAAGATGACGAACTGTCAAGGGTGTGCCCAGCCCTTGACAGTTCCAACTCAGGATTCTCATTGATGCCGTGGTGGCTTATTAGGGCTAGTCACCAAAGCCCGTGGTTAGACACCTTTCCATAGTTGAATTGGGGCATCCGTTAATGGATCTTCATTTACTGCAAGAGTAGGAGGGGTTTTTTTTCTCATATGGACTAATGCGTTTCTGCTTTTTTTGAACCGGGGTTTTATAGGGAGTCTTCTCTTTTTTTGAATTCCCTGCTTTCATCTCTTTGTCTGCAGCATTTTGACAAATTAAGAGATTTGGTAGTGCTCTCTTGCCTTTGCTGGTTGCTATCTGATCTGTCTTCTCCATATGTGTAATGTTTCCAGCTTCAGTAGGTGTAACTAACACTATGTCCATCTGATCTAGCTCTGTAGCTTCTGCATTTGGGGTTTCCTCAGTGAGGTTTATCGGTTGGGTTGAAGTTGCTGCCTCATCAAGTGTAGAAGGATCGATTTCCCTATAAAAAGCCTTCCAGAATTGACTTGTTTCTCGGACCTCTGCTTTCAACCAGGATCCATAGCACCTCGGTTTATCCTGGGGTAGGCCTGATTCTTCATAAGGTTTGTCCGAACATAAATTTGCATAGTGTCCTATTCTACCACAGGAATAGCAAAAGTGAGGAAGTCTTTCATATTTGAAGTCTAACTACCATTTCTTCCCTCCAAAACTAATAAGTGTTCCTGTTTGCAGCAGCTGTGACAGGTCTAGTCGAACCTTCACCTTTCCAATTTTACGGGAGCTAGTAGTCCTAGCCTCAAATTTGATCTCCTCTACAACACCCAGCTTTGAGGCAATTAAACGCACAGAGCCTTCATTCGCATTGGCTTGAAGGAGGCCCGATATATGCACCCAAAATGCATAGTGCGTAAATTCATAGCAATGTTCAGGTATAGTCGAATCCCCTTCTTGTAATACTATGAGATTACTTGCAAAGGACCATGGTCCAGTATCTAGAACTCTTTTTTTCTCCTCTACTAAGCTGAATAGCAAAGTAAAGTATCCCGGTTCTAGCACCTCACATTTAACAGTTTCTGTTTTCCATGCTTTCCTCATTATGCTAAGAAAAGCTTGAACATTAACATTGGGTTTTGAATATAGTTTGCTGTAAAGGGTTTGATCATTTACCTGTTGTTCTTCCTCAAGGATTTCCTCGTCTAGTTCTGTGACTACCGCTTCAGACCATAGATCGCCCATGCTTCTACATGAAGCAGCCATTCTGAGGTGGGTTTCTTCCATTGCTATTGTCTCAAGGAAACAGGAGTATTGTATGAAAGGTGCATTGGTTTGGGAGATGGAGTGAAGAGAGCTTAGATTTGGGGAGGACAGCCGCAAGCTAGACCAAGATAGGTTTGGACTAGGCAAATCAGCTACAATTGAGGGCGGACTGAGTATGGGTTGCTGAGATCCTTCACTCGCCGAATGGTGTGGAATGCTGCTTCATGGTGCTCGAGTCTTCTGTGGGATGAAGAAACCTAATCGAGTGGGAGATGGACCAGTTCTACCATGGATAGAGGTTTGGGGGTTAGGGTTTTGAATGTAGGGATTTATATCACCAGAGAGGGATAGAGGAAAAGCTCACCCATGGTGCTCGAGTCTTTCGTTTGTTCACGCTTCCTCATTAGTTGTTGTTTGCATCTAATTCTTGTCAACCCGTCATTAAAGGTAAAAATTCAAGGAAAACTGCGATAGTCAAATGAAGCGATTGCAAGAGTAGTCCCAATTTTGTGTGAGGTCTCCAATGACTCCCAAATGGCTAGCTCGGCATCCTTGAAGGTCTCTAATGGATGGATTGAAGACTTCAATATAAAAGGAGCAACAAAACTAAGGAGAGGGTTAGACACATTGAATACTCCTTGCACAATCTAAGTTAGAAATCATCTCCAATTTTTTATTTTGTATTTCACTCTGTATTGGTTTAGCATTGTAATAGTTGATAGTCAAGTGTACAAATATAAGCACAATGAGTGTGTCTTGATAGTGTGATTTATCATGTGAAAAGAACATCACTAACCAGTGATAACTTGCATTGCTAATTACTATTAGAATCCAGCCGTTGTTAAGGTTTTAGTTTGAAAGTGGACGTAGGCTTGGGTATAACATTGAACCACTATATATTGCTATGTGAGCTACTTCACTTTGTTTACATACTAGCATCAAACGTATTGTCGTATATCTAACACTAGCTTGAGCGGTGAATATTTGATATTTCGCAAAAGTTTTACCATATCATCACCCAACCTATTCAACCCCCTTCTATGTGGTATTGTTGGCCCCAACAAGAGCTACGTTTGTGAGGCAAAACTGTGTGTGTGTGAGAGAGAGAGAGAGTCATAAAGTGTCTAAGTGAGATTGGAGAGAATGGAGAAAAAGAGAGGGATATGGAGAAAAAAGATGCCAAGAGAAACATTAGAGTTTTTTAACTTTACGAAACATGTTCCAAATTTGATCCAGTTAATCCAATTCTCTAGTGATTCTTCCCTCGGAACTGGAAACTGGTTGCACGGCCTTACCTTCAGGGATATATAATTACAAGCTCAGCAATTGCATCAAATTTGTAAGAGTAGATTCGACAAGGTTATGACGCGTGCGTCTTGGGAACATGTCTGAGAGAAGAATGAACATTCTGAGTAAGGGAAGTCTTCTGTGTGGGCAGAAAATCAGGAAGTTGAACTTGTGCGAACATGGCATGTGTGATAAGCAGCACCTAGTGCAGTTCAACAAAATAGTTCACATGACCAAATATACGATGGACTACATCGATTCAAATTTGTGGGGGGCTTTTTAGGTACAATGGAAAGGAGGTGACATGTAATGCTAACCTTTATTGATGACTTTAGTCTGAAAGTCCGAATTTACTTCCTAAAACACAAGAAAAAGGCTTTTATTTGTTTTAAGCAGTTTAAGCTGTTGACAACAAATCAAATAGGCAAGACAATGAAGAGGCTTACAATGCACAACGGGTTAGATTATAAAGAGTTTGACGAGTTATGTGGAGAAACCAAAATTAACTTATGGGCACGAAGGGTGAAAGGTTAGGGACGACAAATGATGCCAACAACAAAAAAGTCCAATTATAGTCCCGATCACAGGTTAGAGTTTTGCTCTAATGGAGTTACAGAACAGATCAATCGACTTTGCTTGAGAGTACTTGGTGTTTCCTCTCGAACATTGGTTTATCACGAGTTTTCTAGGTTGAGGCTGTGAACTTGGCATGTCACTTGATTAATAGATCTCCAGCATTAGCAATTGAGTTACAGATTCCATAGAAAGTGTAGACTAGTCAACCTACTCAATACACTAGTAGAGATGTCACATTCGATGATTCAGCAATGCTGTGGCATAGTAAGGAGACTTAGGCAGTACAAACGGATCATGGTGTTGAGAGATAGGTGCAGTTTCATGTGGATACTCAGTTGTAAACACATAAAGATAGTAAGGATAGAGACTCTGAACCAAATGCTAGTGAGGGCATGACTTAGCCCAAAGCAAAAGATAATATTTCTGGTGAGGTGGAGCTCACATAGAGATGTCATATTGCGTAGCGATAGGCAGAGAACATATAGAGATTAGAGAACCATAGAAGTATGATTATGCATATTGTGTTACTTCTAATAGAGTTGCTTATGCCTTGTCTACTATAGAGGAGACAGAAGACTCACTCTCCCATCAAGAGATGGTGTTCAGTGTAGACACTCGGCAATGGACTAGTACTATGGGAGAGGATGGAATCTCTTTAGCAAAATTAGACATGGCAGTTGGTAGTACCTTAAAGGGGTAGAAGATAGTGGGATGCAAGTGCATCTTCAAGAAAAAGTGCGATAGTTCCAGTTCGGAGGTGACCACATATAAGGCACACTTAGTAGCAATGGGGTCATAAAACTTGAGGGCATTGACCACATAGCTCAATCAAAGTGCAATTGGGATTGGTTGCTATAAACAACTTGGGGTTGAAGCAACTGTATATAAAGATGGTTTTTCCCACATGAAGATATTGAAGAGCAAATATACATACAACAATCGAAAGGTTTTTGTCATTTTGGATCATAAAGACAAGGTATGCTTTCTTAGAAGATCCATCTATGGCCTTAAACAACTTTTTAGGCAGTGGTACAAATGTTTGACTCTTTATGACAATTTAGTAGCATAGCAGGAGTGCTCATGATAGTTGAGTGTATTATATGAGGTTGGACAACGGCAGCTACACTTATTTGCTGCTGTATGTCAATAATATGTTGATAGCAGCTAAGCACTTGTTTGATATCGGTCTATTGAAATGGAAATTGAGTAGGGAGTTTGAGATGAAAGACTTAGGTGTAGCAGATCATAGGGTGATTACATATGTTAAGTGCTGAGGTTGTTTAACGTGCAATATTCCAGACCGGTGAGTACCTTATTAGTTGCGCACTTAAAGCTTTAAGTTGACCTTGGACGACAATTGAAGGATGAGAGGGAATCTATTTCTCACACTCTATGTTAGTGTTGTTGGTGTTACTATATATGCTATAGTTGCATTAGGTCAGATATTTCCCATGTTGTTGGTGTTTGGTGCAGATATATGAGTACTTCTAAAAAGAAATATCAGGAAGCTTTTAAGTGAATTATGAGGTCACTAAAAAGGGAGCACACGTTGTTTTGGCATCTAAGAAAAGATGAGCTTCGAGATATATACCAAGTTATGTAGATTCAGATTTTGCAGATAATTTGCATGGACGAAGGTGTTTAATTGGTGACGTGTTCAGTTTCATGGATTGTGTCATGAGTTGTCAAGCACATAGTCGATGGTTACTTTAGTGACAACTAAAGTATAGTATATAGAGTCAATTGCAATCAAGGAAGCTATTTGGCTAAAATGTTTGCTTAATTTTCTAGGATTGCAGTAGGAGCATATTGTTGTGTACTACAACAATCAGAGTGCGGTACATTTGATCGTGAGCGACGAAACGCATTGATGATAGATACCAATTTATACGTGATGTGTATCATAGGGAACCACATCCATTTGAGAAAGTACATAAGGCAAACAATCTAGTAGACATGTTAATGAAGCCAACACTATTGACCAAGTTACAGCTCGGTCTTGGTCAGCATCTACGATGGGTGAGGAGCGTAGATGGGCTTGGGAGACACGAGAATCGACGAGGATGAAGCTAGACTTCTCAACGAGGTGGAGATTTGTAGATTATATAACTCCAAGTAATGCCAGTTGATTTGAAATATGACACAAATTGAATTGCATGGAAATTTGAGCCACATAGGACTCTTGCCAATTGGATCGTGGGTGATGCAAAAAGGGGAATTAATTTCTCAGAAGAACTCTTTTCCTTCTTGAAGGCAAAGTCTACGTTGATTGGAGATGGCTTATAGTTTTTTGCATAAAAATATTCTATTGAGAGTGTGAGAAAACTCATTTATAGTGATGGATTCTTGTAGGTTTAGGTTTAACATAGGATCGGGAAAACACTTATAAGTGAGTGGGATTGAGTAATTGTAATCTCATCTTTACCAAGTGGAACCTCCTTGTTGATTTCTTCATGTAGAGTAAAGCACAATACAAAACCCCCTAAACCCACCATGTTCAAATTTTAATTTTATGATTTATTTTTAACTCAAATAGCTTCATTTGTTCACATTTTTATGTTAGTGATAACACCGAGTTCAGAATTTTGATTCACATTCATTCTGAGGAGCATTGTTAAATATACTAAAACGCAATTACAAGGATTAGTTTATAACATTTGTATGCAAATTACAAATAGTCATTTCAATAAGTAAATAAATCCACTATCCAACAAGAGTCCACCATATCAAGTAGGCCTCTTAAGAGAATTGGCAAAAGATGAACTACCACCATCAAGAGAAAAAGATACTATCGACTATTAAAGTCAAGGAAATTGGGGACACGGGTCAAACTCACATAGAGACAATTAGATTGTCCAAAAAGTAGGTAAGTACAAATTATTGAGCAATTTTACGATTTGGTCGACACCTCAAATTTTGATGTGTTAACAAACATCGTTGGTAATGGATAAAGGTTCCATGTTTTAGCGATAATCTTTCTTATTTTCAAGATAGATGATGAAATCTTTGCAAATTCCATGAAGAAAAAAGAAGTTGCCAACTAGGAATGATGTCTTTTTCACTCTCACCTGGATGGCTCATGTATATTTTTCTTCGGGTGAAAAGTACTTGTTAGTCTAGGGGGGATTGACAAACGATTAACACGTTTCCGTCCCACCCAACATGCATAAAAAAACAGAGTCGATGTTGCCGTTTTGGTCAAATTTGGCTCACCTCGCGAATCATTTTCTTGATCTGAATGACGTTTCCAATCTATTCTCGGACAAGCCTTCCGATGACACACTGCACCAATCAGATATCATAGCTTAAAAGTGCTTCTGAAGTTATTATATTTCATCCCAAAGTCAAACTTTAAGCTAATAATTTTCCAGTCCATTCCTCGTCACTGACCGGCAATATTCCCCCTCTGCCAATCAGCGATAATGGCTTGATCACGCCTCTAAATTAGATAATCTTGTAGCAAGTTTGCTTTTGGGCTTCGTCAAATGACTCAAATTCAATAATTTTCGCTTGTACTTTTAGGATAATCGGGTAGATGATGGGCACCAATTTCCCAGAAGTTCAGATGGAGAAGAAAAGCTCATGAATTGATGGATGCGTAGACTACATTATTTTACTCCATGTTGATGGTTAGAGGATATAATCGTGACACGCCCTTTTGACTCTTTCTATTTTCTTTTAAGTAGATATTGATTGTGTATTAAGAAAGACTTTTACTTCTAATTGCCATTTTCGTCGCAGTTATGATTAAAGATGCACTGAAATAGCTATTAGAGTTAAAATGGAATAGACAATGATAGACCTCTAGAATGTTGGGTGGGAAGGCGAGACTGAAATTCTCTTAAGTTAACAATTTTTTTCTGAATTTATTTTGTTAATGTCGGAAGATCTTTCAAGCCTCGAGGGTGAGAGCGACCATTGGCCTTCCTAAGGCGTCCCATATCTGTTTTAATAGTGCTTATCTTTGAAATATTATCTCATATTACTTGACAACGGGTTTCAAATGTTGTTTATATTTATGTAATCTCCTCCATCTATCAGTTCTAAGAATAGTGTTGTATCAATGGCGAATGTGCGTACATCCCCCATTTTGCATGTGAGAAAGGGTGTTAAGGTATTATCCCGCATTGCTTGATTATGAGTCTTAAATGTTACTTATATTTATGTGCTCTCTCTTTACCTATCATCTAATTTATGTTTTTGAGTTGGATTTTCTAACACTTACATCATTTGATTTCAATATAAGATATCTATTATTTGTTTGGGTTGACACAGTAATAGCAAAGGAATAAGTCATCTAACGAACGTCTTGTAGAATTATTCGAGTAACTATTTAAAAAAATTAAGTAATTTATTCAGGAAGGCTCGCAATCACCTTTTTTTACTGTTGTTTAAAGTTGAACTAGACAATTTGTTAGGACACACGTGGTTTTTGGTATTATCTTTTGATTTTAGCGTTGGCTTTTTGGCTTTAATTGGCATGTGACTTCTACCCAAAGTACAATTGTCGTGAATAAATTTCCACATTGGTTAACTTCAACAATCTAGTTGCATTTAATGTTATTTTAACTTTTAAAGGTCATTTGTTAGACTAAATGCCATATATAAGTCGCGAGTCAGAGTTTGCGTTAAGCAACTCCTAACTTTAAAGAAAACCATAGGAATTAAACAAGTGCACGGGGATTTTTGGATTTTGGTGAAGAAAAGTATTACTTTCACGTAATGCCTTTTGAACTAATGATCACTTCCTTTTATAATGACTTGCTATTTTCATGTGAGAGAGAGAGAGAGAGAGAGAGAGAGAGAGAGTTAACCCATCCTTACTTAGATACATCAAGGAACTCAAGACAATGTAGCCCCTTTATTTGCAAACACATAGGGCTATGCTTATTCCAATTCAACAACACATGATTTTTATCATCAATTCACAAGTTAAAAATTGCGATAGTATACTTGAACATGAACTATGTCCCATGCATGTCATGCGGACATCTTTGACTCACGGAGTTTCTTCTCATTGGAGAGTAGGTTCGCGAACCTATAAGAATTTACACCAAAATCAGTTAGCCTTTTCAATGCTAATAAAAATAAATAAATCTCAATATTCCAATCTCTTTCCTAGTGATGTTATCGTCCCACACACGCGTTCGATATTTACGAGCAAAAGTTTTAACCTTTTGAGGGCTTCCTCATTGGTGCCAGCATTCGGAATGGGTTCGTAGTGGCCGGTGCTGAGACTAACTCGCGAGACCGGCTTCTTCAACAAGTCCTCACCAACTTTCACCAGACCCTCCAAGTTCTCCTTCGTGGATGTGTCAACCGAAGATAAAGTGCCCTTTAGAGTGTCGTCCTATAGCAGTGCATTCAATTCTCGTAGCATGAGTTGGTACCAAGTCTAGATCATTGGAAATCACAAAAGTAGGAATTCACAAAGAGGGCAAAGTCAGCAAAGATCTTACGTTGATGCGGAGGTAATTGTCCTCGCACTGGTTGTCCTTGAAGACCACGGAAATGTGGTAATCGACCATGTCGGCACTCCCTTGAGAGTAGACATCTATCAAAGGGCTCGAGCCGTCCTCGTACAGCCAGGAGAACAACCCCCACTTCGAAGCCTTCTTGGCATCGAACTTGAGCGCTGACGTGTCCGAGCCTGTCCCCAGTGAAATCACCAGCAGTCGAGTGTAGTCCATGGGCGGTTTGATGTGCAAGAAATCTGGGTCTTCATTGAAGATTTGCTTGGATACCTCGCTGATGGCGACCAATGTCTGGAAAAGAGGAAAACGTTTGAAACATTCCAATATCTTGAATCGAATCAAGTACTAGATTTAATACCCATGTAATGTGTCATCAACTAGATATCATGAGAAACAAAATCAACTCGATGTTTTATAGCCGCATCATGTGTCATCGACTTAAAAAATCAATATGAAGCAACTTTCCAGTCAATTTCACTAGCGTTTGATGTGAGCATTTTATAATTTGGTCCTCCAATAATTGAGGCTTTGTACTCTTAGTTGATCCAATTAGTTGTCGTTACGCTTTCGACTTTTCCATTGATGGTTGATCCGCAGCTAATCTCTATAACTATTAATAATTTTTATATTGCAAAACCGGTTCTTTGTAGGCCGCTCTTGGAATACAAATCTCGAGTGCCAAACCCTAATAAAACTAAAAATAACCTATTTGTTCTGTTACTTTGTGGTACCCCTTTCGACATGCATCTGTGTAAGGTTCAATCCACGCGAATGGTGACGATGACCCCACGTTATTTTGAGAAGGAGACGATTTGATTCGAATACAAAGTACCCGATTCTCCAACCAGGTGCAGACTTGAACCAGTCCTTGTATGATACTTCTTTGGCAACAAGGAAAAAGAAAAAGAGTGAGAGTGAAACAGGTCATCACGTTGGTTGCGGCTTGCCGTTGGCTAGCCTGTCATCTCACGATCACTGTGGTATCTATGACTTTGTTGATTAGCAGCTTCGGAGGTGTTATCCGTAGGTTTCAGCTTAACAAACCATCACCATCGTTGGACCACGGACGAAACATAGGATTGTGATTCGACGAGGACTTGTTGCAGCCGATTAGTCTAGACCACATATAATCCTATGTAATCTGTAACAACCTCATAGGAATCTACCAACATTATTTAATTATTTAAAAATCATATTTGGTAGCTTATATCCCATCGACACCTCATTTTCAGTCTATAAAGGCCTCGGATAGTGTAACGCGAGGTTGATTTGATGATTAAAGAATTGAACTTACTCGTCTAGATTAGGTACATGTTTAATTCTTCTTACTATTCAGTATTATTCATGTTTCGGCCGTTCTTCTCGTGCCTTGGTTCATGTTTCCCAACTTGGACCATGAAGTTAAGACATATTTCTCGTGTTAACATTTCTTTATTTAAATTGAACTTTCTCAACGCAAAAAAGAAGAGATAGTAAAGGCACTCTGTAATAGAACTCAGTGATCCTATTTTAGGCGCATAGTTTTATCTTTACAGTCTTCGATATCAAATAGGACATACTAATTTATAATCTTGTATATACCTATACCTTTTCTTATGTGAATCTATCCATGTATGTGTGTATTAATGTGTGTATCTATGCATCTAAGCGATGATCATGTGTCTTCATTTGACATACTTACCGGATTGTTGGCGGCCATACCACCGTCGATGAGATTAAATTCATGGGCTTGCCCATCGTTATCTTCCGTCTTGAAATAATGGGCGGGGAAGTACGTCGGAGCGGCAGATGTGCCAATGCAAATGTCAGATACTTGAGCGTCCAAGAAAGAATGTGTTGACACCTACACGAGATAAAAATCCATTAAAGAAAACATTTCCTATGACTAGTGCATATGTTTATAGTTTTCCTCTATTGAGACAAGGTAATTAATTATAATTGTCTTCGTCAAACTTTCATTGTCAATAACCCCTCTTTCAATTGGAAATCAGTAGTTACAAGAAAATAATGATTCCGTCACACACTTTCACCCTCCAAAAATTCTACACCAGGCTATAATTATTTGAATATTTCACGAATCACATGAGGTAAGTTTCAACATGGAAAGGGGATTGACAAAGTCTCACTTAATTGGTTAAATATCCAATAATGCTCATGTGTCATCCCGATAATGAAAAAAATTCATGAAGTCGAATTATATATTTTCCTCCATCCCTAATTGGAGGAAGTTATTTTCGAATTATCCATTCACCCATAAATCTAACTAAAATATGGATACCATTGATGCCCATGTTTGCAACTCTCATCGGTCAAAAGCCTGGTAACATTCTCTTAAATTAAGATTGAGGAAAACATGACCCATCGGACTTATACCAATCTACAACTGCACTCTCTTTGAAAAAAACCATACAGGAACTCACCTCATATGAAGAAAACAAAACTGGCTGAAGCTTTTTGATATCGAAAGTCGGGATGACCACGCTGGTAAGGGTATCGTGCAATCTCGTGCTCCCAAGTAATCTCCTTATTAATTTGTGAAGATAAACTCCACTGTACTTGGGGCCCGTCAGAGATCTGATCGTGTTCAAGACCGAACCCAGACTCCCACTTTATTTTTTGAGATAAAAATAGGGGGAGCAGGCAGAAAAGAAATGAGGGAGCAGGCAGAAAAGAAATGAACAGACTCAAATCAGTTGTTTTTAATATTATCAGTGAGCTTAAAAACGATGAAAAGAAGTTCGATGATTCAAATTCAGCGACATGAGGGGCATGTCGATGATTGATTACCATCCTTGAGGGAAGATTTTAGGACAATTCTCCAGGTAAAACGGGACTATTTCTTTGGCAGCATAGAGAGGACGGTTGTGAGCATCAGGTGCAGCTATCATGGCCGTGATGAGACCTCCTGTGCTTGTTCCTGTTATTACATCGAAATAATCTGCAAGCCTCACACCTTCGCCATCCAGCTCCTGCACCCAAAAAACTCAATGACTTCTGGATTGATGTCTACTCAAGAGATGGTGTGGATACCGGCAATGCCCCACGTTTAAAAATAAAAGAAAGGCATCTCAAAAGCTGTTTCAATTCAAACCCTAATCAGGTTTTCTTTTCTTTTTTCCACTTCTGTTTTCTTGATCATCATAGCGCAATACTTTTGCGTCCACTTTGTTTTCCTGTCGAATAACTGGAGTTGGGCTTCCACTTTGTTCATGTTAATACCTGGAGTTGGGCTTCGAGGTAACCGAGAATGACCCCTGGAATGATTCCTCGGACTCCTCCGCCATCAATACTAAGGATTGTGATGAGTTTTCCATACGTAGGAGGCCGAATTTTCAATGACGAAGCTTTTCTCTCCATTTCTTTTAGCTGTTAATGCAAGAATTGAGAGAGAGAGAGAGAGAGAGAGAGAGAGAGAGAGAGAGAGAGAGAGAGATGAATGAACGCGTGATATCTCCATTGATGTAAAGCTCATGAATATTTATAGAGGGATGCAGTATGGTTCTAGCTGGGAAAACATAAAGATAAATACAATTGGCCGTGTGGCTTTTGTTCAGCTCTTGCTTGGTCAATTTGAACGCTCCTCTAATGTGAGAATGAAAAAGGGGTTAAGACTTAATCGCTTGTTTAGATTGACAAGGTCTTATTATGGGCAAAGAGGTTTGGTCCATGAAGGCAAAGTTAATTCCTTGCACATGTTTTAGAGTGGTTGTGAGGCGAAGAGAGATCCCGGAAGGAGGAAGGTTGGTTTTGAGATGACACACCTATGACTATGGTTGATGTGGGTTTTTTAATTCAAAATGTGGGAGACCTAATAGGCAAGGTTTGTTGGGTGCATATATACATTTAAACATCAGTTTAAAAATCTAATCCAAAATTTTAAATTGATAAGTTGAGAGAGACTATATATAAATAGAATATAAATTCATAGTTAAGTGATGGAGATATTTTAACTTTTCATCTCACGTGCAAGCTAGGAATGACATGTGAAATGTGACAAACAAGAAGCGGACGTGCAACAAAAATAAACCGGAGCAAAAGTTAGCTCTGATACCATGTTAGAATGTCTAATCTAAAAACTTAGATAAATTGGTTCATCGAAACTACATGTATACAAAGAGTGTGTAAATTCCATAATTAGGAGATTTGAGATATTCCCTCTTTCATTTGCATGTTGAATTAATAATGACATGTGGAATTTGACAAAAGAGTTAGGAGATTTGAGATATTCCCTCTTTCATTTGCATGCCGAATTAATAATGACATGTGGAATTTGACAAAAGGATGGCACGCATGGAAAATAAATTGAGGCAGATACTATGTAAAAAAGTCTAACCCAAAAGTTTAAACTTATTGATGGAGAGAAACCATTTGTATATAAAGAGTATATAAATCTATTGTCAAATGATGTTTCAACACACATATTGAAACCAAGTGCTTTATTTAGAATGTAATTTTTTGATAAAATTATCTTGCATTTCTCTTTAAGTTTGTGAATGTAATTCATATTTTAGCATCTGTCATGACCTTCTCAAAAGTGAATCACCATGGGAAAACTAATGAATTACTAAGTCCGAAGACTTAGTGTGGACTCTCCTAAGCCCTACCAATCGCAACTTGGTACTCAAAATTTAACATTGTTAAACATACAATTTTATTCAGTTAGGAGCCGCCACTAATCAATTAGGATTGATTAGAAACCCAAGTAAAGTATGGGAGAATACTTTACTTCTGCGAACCAAAGATTTAATAGGTTTGGGGACATTATTACATTAAGTTAAACTAGCGCCTTTTCGGAACCATTTCTCTTTAAGTTTCAAAAATATTTTTTGCAAGCAATCTTGGTTGATTTTAACTTAGGCCACTAACATGGAAAGGAGTGGTCATGCGGATCACGATCAATAACATTCAATAGGTCCAAAAGGATAAATGTAAGAATCATGATCAACCGTAAGGCAAAACAAGCTATAACTAAAAATGAATGCCCTAAACATAAATTCTAAATGGGATGACATCTAATTTTTTTGAATTTTTTGTAAAATTAATTATGTATGACTTTAATCTAGATTTAACATGCATGATTCTTACTCTAACGACATATGATGTGCAATTCAAGTGTCCTAGCTCTAATGAAGTGTTAATTGAAAACTATTGTAATATGTGTGCAATCTATATTATATGACACTAAATATTATAGATGTTGGATAAATGATGTATTTTGTCATATGCATATGCATGATCTTTTTCTTTTTTTTTCTTTTTTAAAATCAAAATCCGAAACTAAGTTAAGTCTAACTAGGAAATTCCATCTAAAAATATTATGTAAATCTAAGATGCAACATAGCTACCACACTATCATGCAATCAAATTATTGAAAACTATTGTAATATGTGTGCAATCTATATTATATGGCACTAAATATTATAGATGTTGGATAAATGATGTATTTTGTCATATGCATAGGCATGATCTTTTTCTTTTTTAAAATCAAAATCCGAAACTAAGCTAAGTTTAACTAGGAAATTTCATCTAAAAATATTATGTAAATCTAAGATGCAACATGGCTACCACACTATCATACAATCAAATTACCATGCGATGTAATGTGAAATTTTTTGTATTTTGTATTTTGTTTTTGAGAAAATTAGCTAATTTTTAGCAAATATGATCATGCAATAAAATTAGCTAAATGTCAATATTTTTGATTATTATGATCCTCGACACAACAATTTTCCTAATTGGATAATGCCTAACAAATCACCAATCACAATAAGAACCAAATAATTGTAAAACTAAATAAGAGAATGACCAAATTAATTTTGGTTAAAGAAAATTACCTGATTTAGAAGAGAATTTTCTTCAAAAATGCAACTAACAAACAAAAAGAAATGATGCCAAGATTCCAATGGTGAGTTCCCAAGTATCATGAGAATTCATATTCTTCACTTTCACTGGATTTCTTCTCCACCTTTGTGAAATGTTGCTATACTCCAGAACGTACTCTTCCTTTTCCCCTGTCCTCATGTGCATGACTCCGAAAGAGTACCATCTACATCAACAATGACTGCATTTACGGCATCAACTATTGAAAGAAACTATGCCATAAGTCCAATCCCATCGCAGTCCATCCATCCCAATGTTTGTTCGGAGACTTTGACCCGGCTAGGCTAGTGCGAAACCGGCATGGACTGGTATGTCGAACGGGAATGCAAGAACGCCAGTGAGCTCGTCGATGTGGCCAAAAGGGTCTTCACCAGAAACGGGCCATGCTGAATAGAGAACAACAACGTCGCCGGAAGCGTGGATTACGTCTGAAAATTAGTGACTACGAAGAGAAACGACGACACATTTGGATCTTCACGCGACTTTCTTTCTCTCACTCTTTTTCATCATTTTCTCTCTGTATCCCCCAAAAGCATTTTCCCTCACCCTTGTTTTTCAACTCTCTGCAAGTGTCAAACTCCCCCTCTATCTCCCTTTTTTTTCTTTCGTTTTTTTCACTTTCCAGACCTCCCCCCTTTTTCACTCCTCTTCATCCTTTCTCACGTCCCTCTCCCTTTTTCCTTCGTGTTTTTTTTTTCACTTTGTTCAGCTCCTCCGTCCCCTTCGAATCGTCTCACCTTTGGCCTCTATTTATTGAGGAAAAAGAAGATTTTTTATTCAGCAAATATTCCCCTCGATTGTAGCATATATTCACTCAACAAATGATGATTTTTCAAAACCGCTCAACCGAAAAATGATTTTTTATTCAGCAAATATTTCCCTCAATTGTAGCATATATTCACTCAACAACAAATGACGATTTTCTGAAACCGCTCAACCAAAAAATGGCTCCAAAATTTAAAATCATTTTCAAAGATCAAAATGAAATGCTTAATATATATGTGATTTTGAATAATTTAAATTTAGGTGTTAACAGCATCAATAAGGATAATGTTGTGGAACTAGGACCCAATCATTCCCACCTTGATTGCAATTGAGCTAAGATGGAGTAATTAAAGCAGAAACCAAATCTATACACCAAATCACCGTGTTAAGCTCCTATTGTTTGGCTAAGAGGAGTCATAAGAAGACCCAAAAAAAATTCTCCTTGTATATATCATGTAGAAGTGGCCTTCAAGAGGAATTTTACTCCAAATAGGAAAGGAAGGTGTTGGGATTTTTCCCTAACCGTTTCGGTCAAAAAGATTCTGACCAGCTGAGATGATTTTTTCCCGTAAACGCCACACTTTCTAAATTTTTTACATATTATGCATTGATCTACATCCTCTAAGTCAGGTTGGATTTCATACTCGTATTCAAATTTGAGTTATAATAATCTATTATCCACCTTAACTTGATGTTCGCTACCAAGTCATAATGCTAATCATCAATGCCAGCTCTACCAACAACCCCATAAGCACTCATTTTTAACATATGCCAATTGAGCTCAAGCAAACCTAGAGCTTCGCTAAAGGAATGAGACTTTGCCACCACGTTTGTCGGTTTCTCTGTTGTCGTGATCTTTTGTACAACAACCTTGCCTTTTGCTATGGCATCTTGGATGAAAAGGTAGAAGTTAATATGTTTTGCTTGCTCATGATAATCAAATTTAAAGCCAGATATAGTGCACCTTAATTGTCACAGTGTATAACAACGCTTTTATGCTCCAACCTAAAGTTTGAGAGCAAACCCTTTAGCTATAATACCTCATTTGCTATAAAGGAGTGCCATATACTTTATCTCAATCGAAGATAAGGCAATATCATCCAATAAGGATGCCTTCCAACTTAATGCACTACCTGCCAATGTAAAAACATACCCTAGTAAAGACCTGCGCTCGTTGAAATCACCTGTGGGACCCAAGTCTACAACACCTATAGTCTCATTGCCATTGCAATCCCTCTAGTACACTATACCAATGATTGTTATCCCTTTCAAATATTCGAGGGTTTACTTCACAACCGCCTAATAAGTCTTATTAGGACATAATGTAGAGATAAGTTCATTAGAAATCTACAGCTTGTCACGAAAGTACAATTGAGTCCTAAAACTTACAAAAAGTATATAAGTCCTAAAAACTTGTCAAATTGATTCAATTGAGTTATTCTGGAGGCTAGCAAGCTGATGTGGGCTTTTTTAATATTATCTCTCTCTTAGGTGGCAATGACGTGGCTAAATCATAAAATATAAGACTAAAATGATGTCGTTTTGGTCTAAACTTGATTTGTAATACTAATTTAATGAAGTTAAATTTAAAAAATAAGCTGAGAGAGAGAGAGAGAGCAGTGAGTACAGTTGCTAACCCTTAATGTCACCGCTCCACCATCACCAAGAGGGGCAGACAACCCTCGTCGAGGACCGCCACTAGTGGGGGTCTGGCGACCCTTGCCCAAGGAGGGCCATGACCCTTGCCCACCTGCCGTCCCCCACCCTTGCCAACCTCTCCCGGCGATAGTGCGACGACGGTGGTGAGAGCTTGCAGCCCTCCCCACTTACTTCTATCTTTTTATTATTATTAAATTTTGCTTATTTTTTAAAATTAATTTAAGTTAAATTTGTGTAAAAATAATAATAGTAAAATCCATGTCATCGCTACATCGGCATTTTCCGTAAGCCAAATTAGACGGAGTTAACAGAAGAACTTAATTGAATCAATTTAAAAAGTTTCAAGACTTGATTATACTTTTTGCAAATTTTAATATTCAATTATATTTTCGTGACAACTTTTAGGACTTCTATTAAATATATCTCTTTCATATAATGATTAACTACTCATAACTTGTGACATATCAAGCTTAGTGCATACCATAATATGCATAATTCTACTAGTTGCACTAGAGTAAGGAACACAAGACATATGCTCATTACCTCAATCTATGGTGATAACTTAATAGAAGTTTAAAGTGCATTGTTGAAGGTGTACTAATAGATTTGCTAACTACATGTTAGCAAACCCACAATGCGTAGTCTAATATAATTGCTCTATAAAATAAATCATGGAGAACTACCTCACGATTTGAAACACTCATGTTTGCATGAAGAAAACGCCTGATTTAAATTCAAAACTATCCGCACAAATCGCCGTGTTCAAGCAACTGTTGTGCGGCTAAAAGGAGTCATAAAAGGACCAAAAAACCACATCTTTCTATATATATATATATATAAAACGTAGAAGTGGCCTTCAAGAAGAATTTTAATCCAAATAGGAAAATAAGGAGTTACCATTTCTTTCCAAACAGGTTCGGTCAAAAGAAGTCGGACCAACTTACACGTCTTCTTCCCGTAGCCGCCACACATTTGAAATTGTTTATATATTATGGACCGATCTACGTCCTTCAATTTGGGTTGAATTCCATTCATAGACTCAAACTAGAAACATAGTTTAACACAATTAACAGCCAGAAAAGTTTGACTGATATCTATGTATATGTTAAAAGGCTTACATTCAAGCTCAAATTACTACTTAGAATGCGTTTATTTCATAAAAAACATTTTTGAAGAAATGTTTTCCCATTTTCCGGTGTCTGGTTCACTTTGGAAAAATGAGTCAATAGAAAATATTTTTCTAGCCAATCGTAAAAATGTTTTCCTACCAAAATTTAAATTCAAGGAAACGATTTCTCCTTTGAAAGAGCCGGAAAGGTTTTCCAAAACATTTTCCTAGTCTCAAGGTCCTTGATTACTGAAAAAAGTTCGCTCTTATAACATTATTTTTCTAAAAATGTTGAATTTTTAATTATTTTAAAATTTTTGAACATTTTATTATTATTTCTTTTCTTTTCGTTTTTTCATTTTTTTTCTTCTTGTTTCTTTTCTTTCTTTGCCCTTGGTTGTAAACTCTAGCTCCTCCTCTCTCCTTCTCTTTCGCCCCCCTCCCCTTCACCGACACTCTAACCCTAGTTCCTCCTTCTGCTCCCGTCAGCTTCGTTCCCTCCTCTTCCTCTTCGTCGGCATCGTCTGCTCCTTCATTCTCCTATGGTTTCGGTTCCATGCTGGCAACTTTGGTGCCAACGCTCTTCGACATGTTGCCGTTGACCGCGTTCGGAGGATCATCATCCTTTAGAATGGCTCAGTCTACCGCGAGCTTAATCTGTCGCCGTTCGCTTCGAGTTCCCCTTTGCCATTGTTTGCCTCGTCGGGGAGCTCTGCTGCTTCTCTGTTCGGTACACCTGTTCCTTCTTTTAGTGCGAGCGCAGATTCGTCCTTGTTTGGGACGCATGTGCCTACGTCTCGAGCGCGGTCAAGGCTCACCGGCCGGTGCCTGTGCTTCAAGCTCGGCAGAGCTTTGGTGGACAGAGTCGGCGTAGAAGGAGGCGAGGTCGTCGAATATGGCGACAGCGGCGGTGGACAGGAGGAAGGAGTGATGGTTGAGGTGGAGAGGCAACCGGGAGAGAAGGAAAAACCATAAAAAAAAAAATAATGTTTATTTAAAAATTTAATTTTTTTCTGAAAAAAAGTATTTTCCAATAAAATCCAAATAAAAAAAAAACATTATCAATTATATATCACCAAATAAATGAAAACTAATTCTATTCTGTAAAAATACCTTTTAGCGAAACAAATGCACCCTTAAAGTTTTAAATTGTGCGATTGATATTCAGAAACTGAATGTGAACAAAAGTTGTTCAACAAATATATCGTGACATAAAATATACTATTAATCATAGAAAACCTGACAAAATCTGAAAATAATCTTAAACAGAACAAAAATATTCGAAAAGGGTAACAAGAGAAAACAAGAAATGGGCGTATGCATATTAGCGAATAGCGAGTCTCACCCAGAAAACCCTCACTGATCAGTTAGTCTTTCCGATTGAAAAAGAATTCAACGGCCAAGTGTTCTTGCTGAGAATAACCTTTCCCAGAGTATACTTAACCAATTTACCCATGCAATGGACTGGTGCTTCCATTATAAATAATCACTTACGAAAAAAGAGAGTCCGGTGATCATTCAAAGACGATGAGTATTTTTCTCATTACAAGTGAACAATTTAAGGTAATAGAGGTTCATAACTTGCTATTTGAGAGAGAGAGATATGCAAAGGTCATGTTTTTCTACAATCTAGGTCGAAGGAAATTATCTCAAACCCATCCACCTGATTGATGGGTTAAATTTGGCCGTTGCCAATCAAGAGGGCGATCGGAGGAAATTTCCTCCAACCTAGTCCATCCTATAAATGCCCAATTTTTTTGGGTCAAAACATATGAGTCATTTTACATATTCGACGACAGTACACAGCGAACATCGATAGCAAGACTCAAAACATAAAAGATCCCACAGGGATTGGAGACTTGGAAAGCCATTTAGAGGGAAGGGTTTCATTTCGGTGAGCTTTGGCTATCCAATCCGCAGCTTGATTGGCTTCTCTTGGACAATGAGCTAGGGACACGTCATTCTGTTGGGCCTGAAGACTAGAGCACTCCACAAAGAGCTGCCATGGGGCCCATGGGCTCTGGTTCACTTCTCATCAGCCGGTTATTACTGATAGGTTATGAGTTCGCAAGTAGATGTGCAAATCAGGTCGGGAGAGTTGAGTTTCTGCCTCCCTCAGAGTTGATAGGGCACGCTTCACCACAAGGGTTTCGAGTTCCATAACTGAAGATGCTTTCTACTTGAGTGCAAATCCCATACTATTTGTCCCCCGTGAGTCTCCGCAAACTCCTGCAATCGAGCCCTCTTGATCGTCTTTGAGCCAAGAGCAGTCGACATTGAATTTCTAGCTTCCGTTGAGCCGGTGGCAACCACCGCCCAGGGCAACCACCGGACCAACGATGCTGGAAAACACAGCCATTTCACGCTTTCGATGTGAGCCACGTCACATTCGAAATCAGTTCATGAGCAGGGGAATTAGGACCACGGGTGGGTACCTCCTTTACCCATTTGTCGATTCCGGTGATACTCAGAGGGGATACTACAGTATTAAGTCTCGTGTCTGCCCAGATGTTTGTGGTCCAGTCACAGAGAAGTCACGTCTTTTCTATTTGTAGCGAACGATTTGTTAGTTTATTGGAATCGAAGTAAAAATTTCTAGGAAGAATTTCTTTTTTCTTTAGTGACATAATCATAATGTTTAATTCTTTTCTTTTATACCAATATTACTTATTATTAATTAGGAAACCTATATCAACAAGATAAAAAGAAATTCTACGTCCTTCGAAATTCAAATTGGGTAGTGGTGGATAACAAAGAGTTTCATCCCTAGCTATCCATACAAAAACAATGTAGACTGTAGCCCCTTTATTTGCAAGCACATAGTGCTATGCTTATTCTAATTCAATAATAGATGATTTATATCATCATTTCACAAGTTAAAATGGCAAGAGTATGATTGAGCAGACTATTTCCGAAGCACGTTAACGTGGAGATCTCGACTCACGGAGTTTCTTCTCATCGGAGAGTAGCTTGGCGAACCTGGAAAAGTTGGGGCTAAAATTAATCAGCCATTTCGATGCTAGTCGAAGAAAATAAACCTCAAAGCAGTACAATTTTCCTAAGGACTTTATTGTATGAGAAATATTTACGCACAAAAAGCTTTACCTTTTGAGGGCTTCCTCGTTGGTGCCGGCATTTGGAATGGGGTCGTAGAGGCCGGTGTCGAGATCAAGTCGTGAGACCGGCTTCTTCAACAAGTTCTCACCAACTTTCACCAGACCTTGCAAGTTCTCCTCCGTGGTTGTGTCAACCGAAGATAAAGTCCCCTTTAGACTGTCATCCTACAGCAATGCATTCAATTCTCCTAGCTTGAGTTGGTACCAAGTGTAGATTCATAGAGATCACAACAAAAGAATCCAGATGTTATTGTGATAGTTTGTATGTTATCTTTATATAGATACGGCCTTTTTTTACCTACAAATTCAAGTTTTTGAGTTAGATTTCTTAATATGATATCAGAATCACGTGTCATCTCTAATTCGGTTTGCATATGAGAGGGAGTGTTAAAATATGTGACATATCTATATGAAATTTATAATGCCATCATGATATATATACTCTTCATATACATGTGGTCTCCTACCCCTATTAATTTAAGTTTTTTGGGATGAAATTTTTAACTAAATACACATCTCTCGTTCTTCTTCTTCCAAGAGAAAGGCAAAGATGGTCATTTCCCCCTTCATCCATTACTCTAAGGAGAAATGACACAAATGACCCATGAATTTTGACCCAATGTGCAATTTGATCTCTAAACTTTTAAATTATTCAAAGTAATTTTTGAACTTTTAATTTGTTCAATATGATCCTTGAACTATTAGTACATGTTTAGTCGCTAAACTATATAAAAGTGTTTAATATTGTCATTTCATTAATTCAAAGTTTAGTGACTATATTGAGCATTTTAATATAATTCAATAACTAAAGTGAACATGTATCAAAAGTCTTGAAACATATTGAATAAATTGAAAGTTTAAGGACCGCCTTGTGCATTGGGACAAAATTCAGGACAACATTAAACAATTAAAAGTTCAGGGATTACATTAATTAAACTAAAAGTTAAGGGACCATATTACATATTAGATTAAAGTTTAGGAACATTCTATTTCATTATCCCTTAAGCTAACTACTAACTATACACTCTTTTTAACAGAAGTGTTGTCACCTGTCCAATAGATTTGTCTTAATCCCATCTACTGTCAACGGCAAAAGTATTTCTAAAGCGATGCTAAGATTTTCCATGGTGGGCATCTAAAAAAAGTAAAGCTTCGTAATCTATCCATAAAATTCTTGATGATTCCATAATTTAACCGCAATAATGTCAATCACCTAACAGCAGGCCTACACGAAAACGATTTTCTGCGCCTATAGCTGGCAAAAGAAGACATTTCAGGACCACGCCAAGACGGAGGTAATTTAGCGAAAAGCTTACGTTAATGCGGAGGTAATTCTTCTCGGACTGGTAGGCCTTGAAGACCACGGAATTGTGGTAATCGACAATGTCGGAACTCCCTTGGGTGTAGATGTCTATCAAAGGGCTCGTGCCGTCCTGGTACAACCAGCAGAACAACCCCCACTTTGAGGCCTTCTTGGCATCGAACATGAGCTCGGATATGTCGGAGCCTGTCCCGAGCGAGATCACCAACAATCGAGTGTAGTCGACGGGGGGTTTGAGGTCGAAGAAATGGGGGTTGTCCTCAAGATCTGCTTGGTCACTTCACTGATGGCGATCAATGTCTGACAAAAAAGGGGGAAATGTTGGAATATGCGAATACATTGAATAAAATAAATACTGATGTCATGATCTAGTTTAGATCTGAAAACTCCTCTCTCCCGTTTCGGAGAGGTTCACATCCGTTTAAGTCTATATTTGGGGTTTTTTGTGTGTATATTTTCAGGGTTTTGATTCTCTTGGGTTTCATTGATGTACAAATTTAGTTTCAAAACAGATCAGAGGAGTTTCTTGAAGGTTTCACTCTCACTATTAGATTTGTACTTGTTCTATCTTTTTACTCTGTACAGCGATGGTGCTAGAGATGTAGAACTTAGGCGCGCACATCAAAAGGCAAATCGCTAACAACTTATGGAGATACCGGCATGTGCTCATTACTAAAGACATATTCAATGATTGGGCATCGAATTTCATTTGAAAAAGTCACAAATCTACTATTCAAAGGTGTAACCCCTAACCTTAATCTAATAATTCATCTTGTTATCTATTTTCTTTTAAAACTGTCCAGAATATTAGTTGATTTGCAATAAGACTGCGTTGTTTCTCTTTTATTGTTTGTCGAAATGAATGAGATATTTTGAAAAAAAAAAAAAAAGGTATTTAGGCTTTATGAATCAAAATGTTGATTCTCATCCTACTGCTCAATCATTTCATGACAGAAATTGGTTGATTGGATTGGTTCTTTCTACTTCAGTGTTGTGAACCTCGTGTCTAAGATACGTTCTCACTTGGATTAAACCAGGTACGAATCGTTTTGATTTAGGTAAAGTATAAATTGATCTAATTTATCCCTTTCCAATCATAACACAGCATGAAATCCAAAAGATGAGCAAGGCTCCATCCAAACAAACATGGCAATGACCCCTGCTATAACTGTGACAAAGAGACGATTTCTAATTAAGCTCGTGTTTAACCACTTAACCAATCATACATACCGGATTGTTGGCGACCATACCACCGTCAATGAGATTAAATTCATGGGTCGCTTCCGTCTTGAAATAATGGGCAGGGAAGTAAGTCGGAGCAGCCGATGTGCCAATGCATATGTCCGATAGTTGAGCATCCAAGAATGAATGCTTTGATACCTACACGAGATACGAATCCATTGAAGAACGTCAAATATGATACGTTATCTTCGGTCGATCAATATCTATCTGTGCCATAGTTTCCCTTCCATAAAACTATATAATTGATTATGATGCCTTTGTCAAACTGGCTTTCCCTTTCTCAATTGGAAATCAGAAGCTGCCCACCACCTTTCGCCCTCCAAAACTTCTACACAAGGCTATAATTATTTAAACATTTTCACGGCATGCGTGTACTCAATCGGGGTAGTTTCAATATGAATATGGGATTGGTATAGATAAATTCAACAGTCCGCAATGGTCCAAGTAATGTGTGATTGGATCATGTCCCCATCAATCGGTCATATATACACTAAAACTAATGTGTCACCCACAATGAAAAAATTATGAAATTGCATAAATTTTTTTATCAGATAAACAAGATTTGGGTTTTATATTTTCCTCCATACCTAATTAAAACAAGTTATCTCCGATTTGTCCATCTATATGCAAATTTAACTAAACATAAATATGGTTGACGTCTATGTTTGCAACTCTCGTTAGCCAAAAGATTAGTTGAAGGAAGTTTCCTACAACCTTCTTCACCTTGGAATGGAGAAAACGGGGAAAATTATACATAAAGTTCTAAACTTGTTGCACTTTTGTCAATTCAGTTATAAATTTTTCGATTGTGTTAATTGAGTTCTAAACATTTTCACATTTAACCAATTAAGTTCATCTTGCCAATTTTGGCTAGAACTCACTGACACAGACGTCGGCTATCTTACATGGGACGATTGACATTGACTTGGACATTTTTTAATTATACTTTAATAATTTTTTGACTTTTTAAATACTTTTTTTGGTTTCTTCTTTTCTTTTCTTTGGACTTAGGCCGACGAGAGCCAGGATGTCCTCACCCAGGCTAGCAAGGGCCGTGGAGCCCTCACCTGACCCGGATGCCGCGAGAGCAATGTGGCCCTCATTGGCTCTAGGAGAGGGCCACGACACCCTCACCTAGCGTTGGCAAGGGTCGTGCGATGACCTTTGCCGCGCTAAATCCATAGAAGGTAAAGAAAAGAAAAGAAACAAAAAAATATATAAAATGTCATTTAAAAAATATCTATATTAGTGTGGGTTGTGCCACTTAGAATGGCCGGCATTCACGTCAGTGAATTCCGACTTAAATTAGCCATATGAATTCAATCGGCACAATAAAAAGATTTAGGACTTTGTGGACAATTTTTCCAAGAGAAACATTTCTCATACGACTTGTACACAAAATAAAAGCGCGCTCTGTCCAAAAAAACATACAGGAAACTCACCTCATATGAAGAAAATAAAACTGGTTCAAGCTTTTTGATATCGAAGGTCGGGATAACCAAACCGGTAAGGCTATCGTGCAACCTCGTGGTTCCGAGTAAACTCCTTATTAATTTGTGAAGATACACTCCATTGTACTTGGGTCCCACCAGAGATCTCAGCGTGCTCACGACCGAACCCAGACACCCACTTTTTTTTGTGTCGAAAGAGTAGCGGGACCATGCAGAAAAGAAATGAAAAGACTCGAATCAGCTGTTTCAAAATTTATCAGCGATCTCAAAAATGATAAAAAAGAAGTTCGATAATTCAAATTTAGCAACACGAGAGGTATGTCGATGACGATTACCATCCTTGAGGGAAGATCTTAGGACAATTCTCTAAGTAAAATGGGACGATGTCTTTCGCGGCGAAGAGAGGACGGTTGTCAGCATCGGGCGCAGACAACATGGCTGTGATGAGCCCTCCAGTGCTCGTTCCCGCTATTACATCGAAATAATCTGCAAGCCTCGCGCCTTCGCCATCCAGCTCCTTCACCCAAAACACTCATTAAGTTCCGGATCAGTATCTAATCAAGACATGGTTTGCACACCGGCGATGCCCCGTGTTGTGAAAGGAAGAAAAGGAAATAGTTAAGTCAGAGAGCTGCATGACTCATCGTACAATGGAAGAAAGTTCAGAGAGAAAGAGCACTCTGTTTGGCATGAAAAGAACAACGAAGAAGAAAAGAGAAAGAAAGCCTTCTCAAAAGCTTCTAGGACTCTAACCCTAAGCATCGCAGCGCGGGAATGTAACTCTTAAGTCCACTTTGTTTTTGTGATTTGTTCATGTTATTACCTGAAGTTGGGCTTCGAGGTAACCGAGAATGACCCCTGGAATGATTCCTCGGACTCCTCCGCCATCAATACTAAGGATCGTGATGAGTTTTCCGTACTTCGGAGGCTGAATTCTCAAGGAGACTCTCTCCATTTCTTTTTACTCGTTAATGCAAGAATTGAGAGAGAGAGGGAGAGAGAACGAGAGAGTGAGTGAGACAGATGAACGAACGAGAGAATGAGTGAGACAGATGAACGAACGTGTGGTATCTAGAGAGATGAATGAACGTGTGGCATCTCCATTGTTGTGAAGCTCATAAGCATTTATAGAAGGATGCGACTAGTTACTTGCTAGAATAAACATACGTGGCGAAAATTATCCAAAAGTTTTAAAACTTATTGCACTTTTACCAATATAATTTAAACTTTTTAATTTTATCAATTGAGTCTTAAATATTTTGACAATTTGCCAATGTAATCCATCTAATCAATTTTGGTCGAAAAATCGTTGACATGGAGGCTGACCGTTCTAAATGGCATGACAGGCACTGATGAGAATAATTTTTTTAATTTTTTTAATATTTTGAAAAAAATTATGCCTTATTTACTTTTTCCTTTCTTGCTTTTTTTTTTTTTCATTTTTTTCTCCATAAGTCATGCTGGCTTTGGCAATGGCCAACAACCGACCAAAGGCAATGACCAATGGGGGTCACCCTTGTTGGCCTCCGGTTGCCTCACTAGAAGCTATTCCAGAGGTTAGTGAGGTTGGCCTCAATAGCTTCTAGCGAAACTCGCCCTCATCGATTGCTAGGAAGGGGCGATCTCTTTGACCTTGGTGAGATCAAACCTCGTCAGTCGTCAACCATCGCCAAGGCCTAGCAACTAGGGAGAAAAATGAAAAAAATTAAAATTAAAATTAAAAAGACAATTAAAATATAAAAAATTAAAAAAATTATCAACATCAATGTCCACTGTATCATGTAAAGCGGTCAGGATCTACATTAGCAATTTCTTGCTAAAATTGGCTAGATGAACTACATTAACAAAACATGAAAATGTTTAAAACTCAATTAGCAAAATGTCAGTAGATTTAGGACTTTTTGAACAACTTTCCCAACAAATGGGTACCTAGAGGTTCAATCTGGGCAATCATCAAATGCTGAGTATAAACATAAATACATATGGCCATGTGGCTATTTATTCAGCTCTTGCTTAGTCAATTTGCGCGTTCCTCTTGAGGGAGCACGAAAAAGGGTATTAAGACCGAGTCGCTTGTTTAAACTAACAAGGTCTTCTCATAGGCAAAAAAGGGTTGGTCCACGATAGGCAAAGTTCATTACTTGTTACCCAGTTTGGAGTGTTCGTGCGGCAAAAGAGAGATAGGGCGAGGTGGAAGGATTGGCTTTGGTCATGCACGAGAGGAAAAAATGATGCATGTGCGAGAGGTGCTTATTCAACGTTTGAGTGGTTATTAGAGGCCTAGACATAGACAACACCCGCTTGACTTTTGGTTGATTGAGGGTTTTTAATTTCTCGACATGGAATAAGACCTAATAGACAAGGTTAGTTAAGTATATAACACGTTTGTAGATCCAAAAGAGCCTAGCACTTTATTTAGCGAGTAGATACTTTTGTAAACTTGTCCATCATTTTCTCTTTAATTCTTGGGAATTTAAGTAATGCTTTAGCCGCATTAGGAGTGGAACTGGGTTATAATGATTCCCACCTCAATCGAAATTGAGCTAAGATAGAGTAATTTGAGAAGAAAATAACCCCATTTCGAACTTACATATACTTGACTCAAGGAATTGACTTGTCATGATGCTTGAACTCGAATATAGATGATACTTCGACAAAGAGAAAATTGTGCCATTGATTCCTTGACACTCAAATTGAACAAAAGTTGATTTACAACTATGTCATGACATAATGTTCTATAAATTGCGGGATTTTTTTTTAAAGAATCATAAACAATATAAAAGTATTCACAGAAGTGATAAGAGAAACGACGGAAAGGGCGTATATAATGCATTTTAGGAGTCTCACTTTAGGAAAGTACTAATATATTTCTCAAATTTAAACCCGTTGAACAAATATCAAAATTAATGCAAGGAAGAAGAGGTGCAATGACGACCACGCAACGGTCATGGCCATTCCTCTTCGTCTTCTTTACTTCTCTTTCCCTCGTTGAGCTTCCTCTATAAATCACGAGGAGGAAGCGTCAAGACAGCAAGGGAGAGAGCTTTGAGACTACACAAGAGATTAAAGAAAATGTGCAGAGAGTTCTTCCCCAGAGATTTCAAAGCGGTTATCTTATTGTAATTATACCATGCAGTGATTTAGCTAGTTAAATTCTTGTGAGTGGAACTTGTGTAATTCCTCGAGTAACATTTTATTCGGAATTATGAGGAACTAAATATTAAGTGATTTATTGAATGCAATTAGGGGCTAGAAAACACACGAGTGTTTGGGTACTCGAGTGATTGTAATCTTCGATTATATTCTTATTTCTTTAATTGAATTTTATATTGCTCTTATCCTGAACGTATATTTCAATATACTGACTGAACCATAAATCCGGTGTCATATTTATTTCATTCCTGTTGTCTATGATCTGATTCACTGTCCCACATTTATTTCACAACAGAATCCGACCCAACTCCCAACCTTCCCCCCCAATAAAAAATAAAAATTGAAGTGGAATATAACGGCTAACCAACAAGAGATGAACGGGCTCATGTTCTTTCTTTCACCTTATTGGAGCGAGCCCCAAGCACAAACCACCGAGAGAATTCAGGAGAGGACAGCTCCACTTGTCTGAATTAGGGGTATCCAAAAAATCCATCCAACCCAACCCAACCCGAACATGAACTGAATATAACCCGAACACGAAATAACTATGGTACATGTTTCAAGTCTTAATACTATTCGGGTAACAATAATAAACACAAATGGAATACATGTTTTGGGTCAAGTTAGGGTCGGAACATTGTTCCACCAAAACATATTAAAGGCTTCAACCCAAACACACCCACCCAAGCTATCTCCTCTACAACTCCTTTTACTCGCAACTCATCCAGCACGTCTTGTCTCACGGGTTCGTTGTCATCACCCCTCAGGTTGGCCCCCATCAATCTCTCTCCCTCTCCCTCTCTCTCTCTCTCCCCATCTTCCATATGATTTGCTTCTTTTTTGCGGCTGACGCAGAATTTTAAAGGAGGGAGTATTATCTGTCTACGGAGATGTTCACAGACGGGTTGGACGAGGCCTCGCGGCATCACGTAAGAGCATTTCGAATTCCCTTTGTCATATTTTTTATTTAAAAAATATCTGTCTATGGAAATGTTTACGGATGGGTTGGACGAGACCTCGCGGCGTCACGTAAGAACATTTCGAATTCCCTTTGTCATATTTTTTATTAAAAAATTATCTGTCTGCAGAGATGTTCACGGATGGGTTGGACAAGATCTCGCGGCGTCACGTAAGAGCATTTCAAATTCCCTTTGTCATATTTTTTATTAAAAAATTATCTGTCTGCAGAGATATTTACGAACGGGTTGGACGAGGCCTCGCAGCGTCATGTAAAAACATTTCGAATTCCCTTTATTATATTTTTTATTAAAAAATTGTAATATTTTTTTAATAAAAAACCCGAAACCCGACCCAAACCAATTTGTTTTTTTGCTTCATGTTTTATGCATTTCGGGTCGGGTCGGGTCGAGTCAGGTCAAATGACATGACCCTTATTGTTCGGGTCGGGTCAGGTAACATCAAGACCCGACCCGTTGACACCCCTAGTCTGAATGAGGTATGGAAACCACTTCATCTATCTCCTGTTCTTTTCTCAACCTCAATTGTCCGAAAATAACGAAGTTGTATTCGTAATATTGCAAAAGTCACCATTACTGTCGACTACTTCACTAAATTAGACTTAAATGTTGGATGCGAGGGTATAATAGTAATTTAGCATGTATATGTCAAAATTTTGAAAGTTGACTTTATATACACTATAAATTTAAAAAGATAATTAATCAGTGATTGAACTGAATAATATAATTTTGGATAATCATAATACGAAAAAATTTGCCAAAAGTATTGGTGTTTTATTTAAATAAGTACATTAAGTGTCTTGTGAAATCCAAATAACTTGTTAACATAACCCACATTACTTGCCTAGGAGGTTTGAACAAGTCTTATATTCATGTGGTCTCCTCACACTTATTGGAAGTGACTAATCTAGTATATAATAGATCATTCAATAGCTGTCAAAAGAGAATCCTAATCCATTTCCATACGAGAATAATGCTTCATGTTTCATAGACTGATTAAATATGTTCGAGCTGGTCTAATTATTATCCTAAAGTATCAAAACAAAAACAAAGAATTGCAATTTGTTGGCTAAAGAAAGTGTAAAGAACTTTTGGGAGCTCTATTCAGAGGCTTTCCCAAAGGTGAAAAGATGATTTAAGAAGCCTCTCGCTTTTATGTATTAGCTTGCATCTTGGGTGATAAGTAAGGCCAAGAGAAGAGAAGAGGGTAGGTAGTAAGTTCTTGTTATAGCCATGGCCATTAATTGGCAAGAGATTCATATGCTTGTCGATCTTATCTATATTCATATGCTTGTTGAGTTCTTGCGGCAATCTTTTGTCAAGTGTCTCATCCAAAGTCTGCATTATTTTTTAGAATACCATTCATGCAAAGTCTTATCTCTAGCCTAGTAAAGATAGGCAACTACTCTCCGAGAATTCCTAACTAATAGCCTAATACTATGTTTACAAGCTACTATGTTTAAGCCCTTTTTGGGTTGTGTCAATGTCTAGTGTCCCAATGCGGGAGTGATGATATCTCTTTCTATTAATTTGCTCAATTGGTCCAAGACACATATCCTAATTTTTGGAAATTCAAAGCTCATGATCAAGTAAAATGAAGCAATTGTATATTAGCAAAATTGTGCACATGGATTCATGTCGAAAAACTAAATGTGCGCAGAGACTTGAATGTTTATGGATGCAGTTTCAAGGAGTAATAGTAAATTATTGCAAGAGGTGTGAAAATTCAATTCAATTTTGGAAAGTGAGATATTTATGTGCTTATTTAACAATAATCTTGACTAAATTGGATTACAATTCTGTCCATTTGTTTTACCTATTTCTATGATATATAAGTCTTAGCAAATAATGGGCATTCTTGGAATTTTTTGACAAAAATTTGAGGTAGAAATCCTTTTGAGTCAGCTTTCTATATAAATAGTAAAAGTGCACACGACATTATTAATTTTGCAAAAGATATTGTCTTGATTGAAGTTGGAGCGCAAAGCATTTAGGGTTATAGTTTTAAATGACTTGATATACATTTTTAAAAAAAAAATCTTTTTGCCTTTTACGGTAATTATTAACACCAAGTTAAGACTCTAGAAGCATGGCTATGGGTATGATTCCAACCAAGATAAACTTTCTTTTCCTCAATCAATGGTTAAGTGTTGGCTCAGTTGGCTTTGGCATTAAGGAAATTTCCAGTTTAGGAATTCAAATTCACCTTTTCAAATCTCACTAACCATTAGCAAATTCTAGGCAATGCCAACTATATAGGCCAAAGGTGATGTGGAAACATTGGATTCTATTGATCAACTTTCAAGTTCAACTTAGACCTTGTCGATTAATCCATCACAATACTCACTTCTATAAGCAAAAGCCAATTTTAGCTACAATCTAATTAGATAGTGTCATGAATGAAGAGTCAATTCTATAGGGGAGTTGTTGATTCAACGGACTAGCTATAGATTTCATAGACACAGATCAACTACCAAGATATTGATTTACAAGTTTGTCATTTTCTTCAAGGCTCTCAATCAACTAACAACAGGTCAGGGGACCAGCAGGTACAAAAGAGGCTAGACCGGGCACTTTGTACTCTTAATTGGCGAATTTCCTTTCCAAATGCTGAAGTATATGCACTCCCACCGATCGGATCAGACCATAGCCCACTCCTCCTCTCACTTCACCCACTAATGTCTAGAGTGCAAAAACAGTTCAAATTTGAAGCCTTCTGGGTAGAAAAACCTGAATGCTCTGACATAATTAGACAAGCCTGGGCAGGAGATGCTAGAAATCCGGGAGTTATTGTTGGTAAAACAGAAACTGTGATCCAAGCACTGAAATCCTGGAGTAGGAAGACCTTTCATAACGCTATCCACCAGATTGAGCCCCTCAAGAGGCAACTAATAGCTATAATCAATGCTGATGCAGGGGAAATGATGAATGAGGATTATAGACAGATTGTGAGGAAAATTGAAGATCTATGGAGACAAGAGGAAATGTTCTGGAGTATGCGTTCTAGAGTAAATTGGCTGAAGTGGGGTGACAGGAACACCAAATTTTTCCATGCAACTACCATACAACGAAGGCAACGCAACAGAATTCCCCTTTTACGGATCGATGATCATACCTGGAGCCACGACCCCACTGCCCTAAAGCATCACATCTCCAATTTCTACAATACTTTGTATTCGACGGTGGGAAATAGAAACTACTCACCTATTCTGGAGCAATGCCCTCAGCTGGTCACAATGGAAATAAATACAGCCCTCATGCATCCTATCTCCACGGAAGAAGTGCGCTGTGCTGCTTTTCAAATGGGTCCTACCAAGGCCCCGGGACCGGATGGGCTTAATGGGCTATTTTACCAGAGTAATTGGTCTACCCTTGAGAAAGACATTGTCAAGATGGTGGAATCCTTCTTTGAAACTGGCACTTTCAACCCCTCATTAAACAGCACTCAATTGACTCTTGTCCCAAAAGTCCCTAACCCCGAGCACATCTCCCAATATAGACCTATTAGCCTCTGCAATTTTAATTACAAAATTATTGCTAAAGTGCTCGCAAACCGATTGAAACCTTGGCTACCGCAGATCATTCTCCCAGAACAAAGTGCTTTCATGGAAGGGCGGCAAATCCAAGATAACATTTTCATCGTGTAGGAGGTCATCCATCAGCTAAGAATTAGGAAAAGGACACGAAGATTTCATGCAGTACTGAAACTGGACATGCAAAAAGCTTATGATAGAGTGGAATGGGACTTCCTATGTGACTATTTATTGAGAATTGGATTCTGCCAAGAATGGGTCTCTCTCATTAAATGGTGCATCTCTTCTACATCTTTCAGTATAAAAGTCGATGGGGAGAATACAGAAAAATTTCAACCCTCTCGAGGTATTAGACAAGGTGACCCTCTATCACCCTACTTGTTCATCCTTATGGCTAATGCACTGTCGCACCTCATGTCTAAAGCAGTACGGGATGGTACAATTAAGGGGATTAAACCCAATTCTCACTGCCCGACCCTATCTCACCTCCTATTTGCGGATGATGCCATATTTTTTATAGAGGACACCATCAAAGAAGCTCAAAACCTATCACAAATTCTTAATCAGTATTGCTATGCCTCAGGCCAAGCCATTAACCTTAACAAATCTGGTGTGTTCTTTGGAAACGGCTGTCCACAGGGCTTAAAAAGGAATTTGGTAGCAGAATTAAGAGTGCCTATGATAGACAAAACAGGGAAATATCTGGGAATTCCTTCAGACTAGGGAAACACGAAAAAGGACATGTTCTCTTGGGTACTGGCTAAGGTGGAAAGGAAACTGGAGGGTTGGAAAGAAAACTTAATCTCTAAAGCAGGTAAAGAGATCCTACTTAAAGCTGTTGTTCAGGCATTACCTCAATACGCTATGTCAATGTTTAAAGTCCCTATATCCATTTGTAAAGCTATTGAGAGGAAAATATCAGCATTCTGGTGGAAGCAAAACACAACCAGGAGAGGAATACATTGGAAGAATTGGAACCTGCTCAAAGAGAGGAAAGACCTAAGGGGGCTGGGATTTAGGGACCTACTTGATTTTAACAAAGCCCTTCTAGGCAAGCAAGCATGGAGACTCAGCCAAGTAAAAGATGCACTATGGGTCAGACTATTCCAAGGCCTCTACTTCCCGCACGAACCATTTTGGAGCGCAAAAAGAGGCCATAGACCTTCTTGGGGATGGCAGAGTATTTTAGCGGGAAGGGATGCCATAGAGGCGGAGCTAAAATGGGAGGTCAGGAATGGTGAAAATATACGAATTAGAGAAGATAGGTGGCTGGTTTCGGGGAAAATTGGTGGCCCAGCCAACCTAAACGACCCACTAGTCGTAGCGGATCTCATAAACAAGGAGATAGGGGAGTGGAGGGCAGAACTCCTAGAGGAGACCATTGGAGATCCCTTTACTTAGGAAATCCTAGCTATACCTCTGAGTAGGACTCCGGAACCAGATAAACTAATCTGGACAGCAAACAAGTCAGGCTTATATCAGGTCAAAAATGGATACAATGTCCTATGAGCTAAGAACAGACCCCTCTCTGTCTCCACGGCATCTTCATCCTATTAGATCCCAAAAACACTTTGGATTGAAATATGGAAACTACCAACACCTCCTAAAGTCAGATTCTTCACATGGTGTATATGCCAAGACGCTTTGCCTACCAAAGAAAACCTCCACAAAAGGAAATTAGTACCTGAAGAGCGCTGCCCAGTTTGTAACCTCGCCCCAGAAACCCCCGAACACCTCTTTCTCCTCTGTTCATGGACCAAACACGTCTGGATAGCAGCTGAAATCAAGTTAGAAACCTCTCCGACAACCATCACCCGGATCGACAGAACAACAACTGATTTCCTTACCTCCCACAGCTTACCGAAGACGAAAGCCCTTTTCGCAAATGTCCTTTGGTCCATCTGGAAAGCTCGAAACAGAGCGGTCTTTGCACAGCAACGCCCTGACCCACAAACCACAGCAACAGAAGCTAAATTACAAACTGGTTTACAGGAGAAATGGCTACCGAACAGCAGCTCCAAACCCTCACCTCAAACGGAGATCTGGACGCCGCCGGGACCGGGAGCCGTGAAGATCAACGTCGATGCCGCCTGGAACAGTTCCTCCACGGAAGGTTCGACAGCCGGCCTCTGCAGAAACGAACACGGCATCCTCATTGCTGGCTTCACCCGGTCGATTCGAGCTCCATCTGCCCTAATCGCTGAAGCCCTAGCGATAAGGTCAAGTCTGCAGTGGTTGGAAGAACAACAAAGTACAGCTCGAACTGGAAGTTTCTCTTTAAACAAGTGAAGATCAGTTCCGACAACTTAAATGCCGTTCAAGCCATAGTGGGCTGCGAAGCACCTCCATGGGCCCTGCGTTTGGTAGTCTTGGACTGCAAAAGGATTTTGGGCCAACAACAACAAACCCAGCTGATTCACGAGCCAAGAACTGCGAACAAAGCCGCTGATTGGGTAGTCAAGGCCCATTTAGCCAATACTCTCCCATCTACCTGGGTAGCTCATCCACCGCAACCTCTTTTGTCTATTTTACGCTTAGAGTTTGGCTCTACTTGTAACATGCACCTCGAGTTAGTAATGAAAATGACTCCCTCGACAAAAAAAAAAAAAAAAAAAAAAATCAACTAACTAGCAATTGGAGGCAATTCTGATTGATTTCATTTGCTATTTGATGATCTTTTACAATGGCCTTTCGGCTTTCAAGGGGGTAATGTGACAAGTGAAGCAAGACTTTTTGCTAATTAAATATAAAGTGGGCTGAATATGTACACTTCGCCATCAAATTGAGGTCAATAACTTGTCGTTTCACCACATCAACAGTGTAACCCAATTTCCTCGTGACCGAGTCGATGCTATCTTGAACGGTCAATTACTTGGTCTTGTAATACAAGCAAAAGAACTTGGTCCAATCTCGCGACTAATGCCAAAGTAGCTTTGATCTAATGATGAATGACCAAACGTAATGGTATCGATGACAAGTGAACAATCCTTTTGCTGACCCAAAGATCGGGCATCGAATGACAATTGGCCACACCTTAAATCACTCGCTTTCGTGTGCAAGACTTAATCGATGCACCAATTTTGGGTACACTTCAGCTCTATTAAGTTCCCACGACAGAAACATTGACTTCAATCTTATCCTACACTAAACAGTTTTTAATGAGACAATAGTCGCCCTAAAGAAACATTCATCTGGCCAATTGTGTTGGGACAGCCTTTTTGTCTTCTCCTTTTAACTTCAGGTGGGTGGCATGTCACCATTTTGTCGCAGAGAAATCAAAATTAATTTTATGTTTCAACATGAGTTGAATGGTTGCTTATCGTGTATGTGCACGAAAGCCCCGTAACATATGATGTTTGGAACTGCAAGCTCTTGCCACAACTTCTCAAAGAATAACATCCCCGATCCACACAAATGGGTGACATACTATCCATATGTTTATGTGCATGGTTCCTTGCGTCACATTTTTGTGTTTTGTAATCTAGGACTCAACTTGCAAACTTGAAGAAGATGAACGCTCGTTTGAATACTCAAGTTTGCTTATACGTGCATGGACCTGGAAGATCTTAGATGTATGGACCTTTAAAGTGCCAAAACTTGACACGGGGATACTTAAGTGCCAAAAGTTCAGAAATGTACACTTAAGTGCCAAAATCAAAACAAAAAGGATTAGTTAAGTGACAATGACGAAAAAATCCAGCCAAATTGCACACATGTCATTTTCCGAATATTTTATTTGCTGACTGAGCATTTTTTTTTTCAAAACAAATATCCACGTGGCAATTTTTTTAAAAATAAAAAGAAATTGTCCAAGTGGCAAAAAAAAAAGTCATACTAGATAAAAATTCTAAAAAATTGATTTTATTAAAAAAGAAAAAAGAAAGGAGGAGGGATCAGGTGAGGGCTGTGCAGCCCCCGCCGCTACCGCTGTCGCCACCCTACCATCACTAGGAAGGGTCGGCGACAGTGAGGCGAGGGTCGGCCGGGGTCATCAGGCCCTAGCTAGTGGCCAGCGACCATGGTCGACTTGCAGCAAGGGCCTTTGGGGCCTCACCTAGATCTAGGCGAAAGCCCATAGGCCCTTGCCATAGGTTGGCCAGGGTCACCAGCCATTGGCTAAGGCTCGGCAACCTCAACTGACCCTTGCCTCACCATCATTGGCCCTTCCCGGCAATGGTGGGGCAGCGGCGAGGGCTGCACAACCCTCTCCCAATCCTCCCACTTCCTTTGTTTTTTTTTCAATTAATCAATTTTACTATATTTTATAAATGCCACATCAGCATCAAAACGATGTCATTTTAGTTGAGTTTTTACTGACTCAGCTTCTAGCAAGCCACGTAAGCAAGTTATATTATTAAAATAAACCACGTCGAATTTTCGGCGGCCTTCACCAGAGTTGGCACTTAAGTGATCCAATTTTAAAAAAAAGTGACACTTAAGTGTACTTTTCGTAACTTTTGGCACTTAAGTGTCTTCTCGTGCCAAGTTTTGGCACTTGGGCTATTCTTTTCCCGAAGATTTTATGGTCACGACTCACGAGATATTATTTGATACTATGAAGACACATTAACCATATTGTATGTACATTTTTAGCTACTTCACTTATCGTGTTAGGTATAAAGTAAGAGAATACCCCTTCGGGCATCCAAAAAGCAAACAATTACAGAGCCACTTAGGATCTATTTGTTAACGTTTTTATTTCTCAAAATTTTTGTTTTTTGGTTCCCTAGAACAAAAAAATAACAGAATCCATTTGATAACGTCAGCTAATTTTTCTATTTCCAGCAATAGAAACATAACCATGGAATAGATTAGAACATAAACAAGAAAACGAAAAAAAGTTAATTCTTATTCCCGAAAATAATTTCCAGAATAAATTATTTTCTTTCTTTTATTTTTTTTACTTTTCTTCTTCTTCCTCTTCTAATCGGTCATAGCCGCCGCTGCCGGTTCTTTGTCGCCCGCTGCGTCACCACCCGCCACTAGTCGCTGTCGTCACCACCACCACTCGGCAACTGCCTAGAGGAGGAGGACAAAGAGAGGAGAAAAAGAAAAATCTGAAAAAAATTAAAAGAATTTCTACATAAAAAAAATTGTGGGTCGTACAAAACGTATTTCTATTCTTTTTCTATTCTGAAAATATAAATTTTGTGTAATTATCAAGCGCACTCTTTTGCTCAGAAGCTGATCCAATGGATAAAAGTAGAAATAAACTATTTTGAAAAGAAATTGTTTCCGAGAAAAGAACTATTACTAAATTCACTCTTATTCCGTTCCTGTTTTGTTATCAACTTTTAATTATGTTCCTTGCTTCTTCTTCTTTTTGGTCTTTTCAAATTCTTTTGCTACACGTTTTTTATCATAAAATTGTAAAACAATGACATAGACAATTCTTAAACCTTCAATGTACAATATGATTTTGGAACTTTTTACATTCAATTCAATCATTTAACTTTCAAAAATACGCTACGTATAGTCATTTGTAAAGTACATCGTCATGTCTTCGATCAAAAAAAAGTACATCGTCATGTCATGTATTTTTTTTTTAATGGTTACTAACACAGTAACAATATTAAGATTCAAAATTATGATGTAGATTTTTGCATCACTTTCCCAAATTAGAAAATCCTCTTTTTCCTTTCTTTTTGCACAAAAATAGAGAGAGAGGATATGGAGGTCACGTGTACGCCACATGGATGCCAAATGGCAAATCTAACATCAATGCTTTAGAAATTATTGCCAAGGTAGCTAACGGTGTTAAATTTTAACGGAAGGACTATATTAATTGTATTTCTTAAAGTTTAAGGATTAAAATATTAAAAAAAAATTCATGAATGATATTGAAGATTAAACAGAAGCTCAGACACTTCCCATCTCATCGTAGTTGAGAATGTAAACATTTGCAACAGGAGAATGTATAAAGTATATTGTATGTACATTTTTAGTTACTTCGCTTATCGTGTTAGGTATAAAGTAAGAGAATACCCCTTCGGGCATCCAAAAAGCAAACAATTAAGGAGCCATTTAGGATCTATTTGTTAACGTTTTTATTTCTCAAAATTTTTGTTTTGTGGTTCCCTAGAACAAAAAAATAACATAATCCATTTGGTAACGTCGCCTAATTTTTCTATTTCCAACAACAGAAACGTAGCCATGGAATAGATTAGAACATAAACAAGAAACAGAAAAAGTTAATTCCTATTCCCGGAAATAGTTTCCAGAATAAATTATTTTCTTTCTTTTATTTTTTTTACTTTTCTTCTTCTTCCTCTTCTAATTGGTCACGATTCTTTGTCGGTTGTTGTTGCCCGCTACCTCACCACCCGCCACCAATCGCTGTCGTCACCACCACCACTCAACAGCTGCCTAGAGGAGGAGGACAAAGAGAGGAGAAAAAGAAAAATCTGAAAAAATTAAAAGAACTTCTACATAAAAAACAAAAAAAAATCGTGGGTCGTACAAAACGTATTTTTATTCTTTTTCTATTCCGAAAATATAAATTTTGTGCAATTACCAAGTGCGCTCTTTTGCTCAGAAGCTGATCCAATGAATAAAAATAGAAATAAACTATTTTGAAAAGAAATTGTTTCTGAGAAAAGAACTATTACTAAATGCACTCTTATTCCGTGCCTGTTTTGTTATCAACTTTTAATTATGTTCCTTGCTTCTTCTTCTTTTTGTCTTTTCAAATTCTTTTGCTACACGTTTTTTTATCATAAAATTGTAAAAAAATGACATAGACAATTCTTAAACCTTCAATGTACAATATGATTTTGGAACTTTTTACATTCAATTCAATCATTTAACTTTCAAAAATACGCTATATATAGTCATTTGTAAAGTACATCGTCATGTCATGAATTTTTTTATGGTTACTAACACAATAACAATATTAAGATTCAAAATGATAATGTAGATTTTTGCATCACTTTCCCAAATTAGAAAATCCTCTTTTTCCTTTCTTTTTGCACAAAAATAGAGAGAGAGGATGTGGAGGTCACATGACGCCACATGGATGCTAAAATGGCAAATCTAACATCAATGCTTTAGAAATTATTGCCAAGGTAGCTAACTGTGTTAGAATTTTAACGGAAGGACTATGTTAATTGTATTTCTTAAAGTTTAAGGATTAAAATATTTAAAAAAATTCATGAATGATATAGAAGATTGAACAGAAGCTCGAGACACTTCCATCTCATCATAGTTGAGAATGTAAACATTTGCAACATGAGAATATATAAAGTATATTGTCTGTACATTTTTAGCTACTTCGCTTATCGTGTTAGGTTTAAAGTAAGAGAGTACCCCCTCGGGCATCCAAAAAGCAAACAATTAAGGAGCCATTTAGGATCTATTTGTTAACGTTTTTATTTCTCAAAAATTTTGTTTTGTGGTTCCCTAGAACAAAAAAATAACAGAATCCATTTGGTAACGTCAGCTAATTTTTCTATTTCCAGCAATAGAAACGTAGCCATGGAATAGATTAGAACATAAACAAGAAATAGAAAAAAGTTAATTCCTATTCCCGGAAATAATTTCTAGAATAAATTATTTTCTTTCTTTTATTTTTTTTACTTTTCTTCTTCTTCCTCTTCTAATCAGTCACAATCGCTATCAGTTGCTGTCACCCGCTGCGTCACCACCCGCCACCAGTCACTGTCGTCACCAGCACCACTCGACAGCTGCCTAGAGGAGGAGGACAAAGAGAGGAGAAAAAGAAAAATCTCAAAAAATTAAAAGAACTTCTACATAAAAAAAAAAAAAAAAATCGTGGGTCGTACAAAACGTATTTTTATTCTTTTTCTATTCCGAAAATATAAATTTTATGCAATTACCAAGTGCGCTCTTTTGCTCAGAAGCTGATCCAATGAATAAAAATAGAAATAAACTATTTTGAAAAGAAATTGTTTCTGAGAAAAGAATTGTTACTAAATGCACTCTTATTCCGTTCCTGTTTTGTTATCAACTTTTGATTATGTTCCTTGCTTCTCCTTCTTTTTGTCTTTTCAAATTCTTTTGCTACACGTTTTTATCATAAAATATTAAAACAATGACATAGACAATTCTTAAACCTTCAATGTACAATATGATTTTGGAACTTTTTACATTCAATTCAATCATTTAACTATCAAAAATATGCTATATATAGTCATTTGTAAAGTACATCATCATGTCATGTATTTTTTTTTTATGGTTACTAACACAGTAACAATATTAAGAATCAAAATGATGATGTAGATTTTTGCATCACTTTCCCAAATTAGAGATCCTCTTTTTCCTTTCTTTTTGCACAAAAATAGAGAGAGAGGCTGTGGAGGTCACATGTACGCCACATGGATGCCAAAATGGCAAATCTAACATCAATGCTTTAGAAATTATTGCCAAGGTAGCTAACGGTGTTAGAATTTTAACGGAAGGACTATATTAATTGTATTTCTTAAAGTTTAAGGATTAAAATATTAAAAAAAATTCATGAATGATATTAAAGATTGAACAAAAGTTCAGACACTTCCCATCTCATCATAGTTGAGAATGTAAACATTTGCAACATGAGAATGTATAAAGTATATTGTATGTACATTTTTAGTTACTTCGCTTATCGTGTTAGGTATAAAGTAAGAGAATACCCCCTTCGGGCATCCAAAAAGCAAACAATTAAGGAGCCATTTAGGATCTATTTGTTAACGTTTTTATTTTTCAAAATGTTTGTTTTGTGGTTCCCTAGAACAAAAAAATAACAAAATCCATTTGGTAACGTCGCCTAATTTTCTATTTCCAGTAATAGAAACGTAGCCATGGAATAGATTAGAACATAAACAAGAAAAAAAAAAAAGTTAATTCCTATTCCCGGAAATAATTTCCAGAATAAATTATTTTCTTTTTTTTTTTTTTTTACTTTTCTTCTTCTTCCTCTTCTAATTGGTCAGCCATCCGCCGGTTGTTGTCGCCCACTGCGTCACCACCCGCCACCGGTCGCTATCGTCACCACCACCACTTGACAGCTACCTAGAGGAGGAGGACAAAGAGAGGATAAAAAGAAAAATCTGAAAATATTAAAAGAACTTCTACATAAAAAAAAAATTGTGGGTCATACAAAACGTATTTTTATTCTTTTTCTATTCCGAAAATATAAATTTTGTGCAATTACCAAGTGCGCTCTTTTGCTTAGAAGCTGATCCAATGAATAAAAATAGAAATAAACTATTTTGAAAAGAAATTGTTTCCGAGAAAAGAACTGTTACTAAATGCACTCTTATTCCGTTCCTATTTTGTTATCAACTTTTAATTATGTTCCTTGCTTCTTCTTTTTTGTCTTTTCAAATTCTTTTGGTACACATTTTTTATCATAAAATTGTAAAACAATGATATAGACAATTCTTAAACCTTCAATGTACAATATGATTTTGGAACTTTTTACATTCAATGCAATCATTTAACTTTCAAAAATACGCTATATATAGTCATTTGTAAAGTACATCGTCATGTCATGTATTTTTTTTTTTTTATGGTTACTAACACAGTAACAATATTAAGATTCAAAATGATGATGTAGATTTTTGCATCACTTTCCCAAATTAGAAAATCCTCTTTTTCCTTTCTTTTTGCACAAAAATAGAGAGAGAGGATGTGGAGGTTAGGGGTGATTGGGTCCAGGGTGGGTAGGGTTCGCACTGGACCCCGTACTCCGACCCCCGTTATAACCGGTTCCTCTTTTCTGGACCCTGTACCCTACCCTGTTTTTATTGGACCTTGTTTTGGACCCAACCCTGTTTTCATTGGAACCTATTTTACAACCGTTCAATATTCTATACGGCTTCGAATCTTACATTAATTAGCGAAAAAACAACAACGTAATTCTCCTAACATTATAAGACAAAGCAAAAATCCTAAGAATGCATAAGCATTAGCAACAAATATGGATTTAATATTAGTCTCATTCCCACAAATACTTCTATTATGATCTAATATGCTTACTTATGTGTATGCGACGGAGCTCTTATTTCTTGAGTTGGACTGAGAATTAGTACTACAATAGTTAGTAGCATTTGTTCTGCGACTATAATAATAGTTGAAAGTGGGATCATTAAAAAAGAAAAATAATTCATGAGAACAGTTCTTTTTAACAACTCTTTCAAAACAATTATCTCTTAACTTGATTCAGAGAAAATCTTTTTTTTTTTAAAATTTCTTCGAAGACAAAGAGACTCAAAAGCATTATACAAAGAGACAATTTTTTTTTTTTTTTTTGGGGTAAAAACCGGCTCCAAAACCGGTGCAGTTCGGGTGGGTCTTTGCTTGGACTTTGTTCTCGGACCGATTTCAACTGGTTCCCAAAAACTGGAACCTGTACCCGGACCGGTTTAACCTGGAACCGGTTCCCAACCCTATTTTTTGGGTGGTCCGGTCCGGGTTCCGGATAAACCCGGTCCGGTTGCACACCCCTAGTGGAAGTCAATTGTATGCCACATGGATGCCAAAATGGCAAATCTAACATCAATGCTTTAGAAATTATTGCCAAGGTAGCTAACGGTGTTAGAATTTTAACGGAAGGACTATATTAATTGTAGTTCTTAAAGTTTAAGGATTAAAATATTAAAAAAATTCATGAATGATATTGAAGATTGAATAGAAGCTCAGACACTTCCCATCTCATCATAGTTGAGAATGTAAACATTTGCAATATGAGAATGTATAAAGTATATTGTATGTACATTTTTAGCTACTTCGCTTATTGTGTTAGGTATAAAGTAAGAGAATACCCCTTCGGGCATCCAAAAGCCTATTTGTTAACGTTTTTATTTCTCAAAATTTTTGTTTTGTGGTTCCCTAGAACAAAAAAATAACAAAATCCATTTGGTAGCGTCGACTAATTTTTCTATTTCCAGCAATAGAAACATAGCCATGGAATAGATTAGAACATAAACAAGAAACAGAAAAAAGTTAATTCCTATTCCTGGAAATAATTTCCAGAATAAATTATTTCATTTCTTTTATTTTTTTTTACCGTTCTTCTTCTTCCTCTTCTAATCGGTCATAGTCGCTGCCGGTTGCTATCGCCCGCTGTATCACCACCCACCACCGATTCTTTGTCGTCACCACCACCACCACTCGACAAACCGCCTATAGGAGGAGGACAAAGAGAGGAGAAAAAGAAAAATCTGAAAAAATTAAAAGAACTTCTACATAAAAAAAAAAAATTGTGGGTCGTACAAAACGTATTTTTATTCTTTTTCTATTCCGAAAATATAAATTTTGTGCAATTAATCAGCGTGCTCTTTTGCTCAGAAGCTGATCCAATGAATAAAAATAGAAATAAACTATTTTGAAAAGAAATTGTTTCCGAGAAAAGAACTGTTACTAAATGCACTCTTATTCCGTTCCTGTTTTGTTATCAACTTTTAATATGTTCCATGCTTCTTCTTTTTTTGTCTTTTCAAATTCTTTTTGTACACATTTTTTATCATAAAATTGTAAAACAATGACATAGACAATTCTTAAACCTTCAATGTACAATATGATTTTGGAACTTTTTACATTCAATTCAATCATTTAACTTTCAAAAATACGCTATATATAGTCATTTGTAAAGTACATCGTCATGTCATGTATTTTTTTTTTTTTATGGTTACTAACACAGTAACAATATTAAGATTCAAAATGATGATGTAGATTTTTGCATCACTTTCCCAAATTAGAAAATCCTCTTTTTCCTTTCTTTTTGCACAAAAAATAGAGAGAGAGGATGTGGAGGTCACATGACGCCACATGGATGCCAAAATGGCTAATCTAACATCAATTCTTTAGAAATTATTGCCAAGGTCGGTGTTAGAATTTTAACAGAAGGACTATATTAATTGTATTTCTTAAAGTTTAAGGATTAAAATATTTAAAAAAATTCATGAATGATATTGAAGATTGAACAGAAGCTCAGACATCCCATCTCATCATAGTTGAGAATGTAAACATTTGCAACATGAGAATGTTGTGTGAGATCAAAACTATTAATTTTAAAAATTTAAGCTGTTAGACAAATGTGTAATTTAATATTTTAATATTTTAATATAAATCCATTTAGTATGTCAAGATTTTTGGACATCAAAAAGCATATGCCAATTTTTGGCTTTTTTTTTTTTTTTTTACACAAACCCAATTTTAGTTGTTCATACCGTGAGTTGTTATTTCTTTTCTGTTTGCAGACTTCAATTTTCGATTTTTCTTATACCAAAAAAATTTATTAAATATTAACCCAAAGAATAATAAATTTTATGTTTCATCTTCCAAAATATAAAAAATAAAAAGTACTTATGAGCTTCCTCATTAAAGCTAATAAATTTGGTTCTAGAAAGATAATAAAAAAAAAATTCTGCACCAGTTAAGATGAATTTGAATATATCAATAATTCATTAACAACAAATGAATATCAAATCTCAAAAACCTAATATGAAAAGTATAATAAAACAACTAAAAATAAAATGTACTCCTAACAGAGTTATTATCAAACGAGTTCAGATTTTATATCATGCATTTTTTTCTTTTTTGACAAGAATCTTCATGTATAAATGGACATATATATATGAAATAAAACAGAAAATATGAAAATATATACATTAAATAGACAGCACAAGGCGAATGATAACACGATAGTCCAAAACAACTGGAGCATTAATCTTTAGTAGCATGTTAAGATATGATCTATGTTTTTCTTAATTTGTTGTTGGAACCTCTAATCATTTTTGTGAGTCGTCACCCGTCGGTTTTCTCTAATCATGAATAATCTTCGAGAGTAAGGAAGGACTCAAATTGTATATAACCGCATTTTCTAGAAATTCTGATCCATTTGTGTCATAAGTTTAGGCTGATTGGCCCATGGATTGTACTGTAGTTTGACAAGACCCAAAGTCAAAGATGGTTTTGAAAAGATTGCACCTTTTGACAAAGATTCTCAACCTTCTCAAGCCCAACCATCTTAAAACTTTGTTCAAAGGACTTTCCTCATCCATGGGCTGATCAAGATTAATAGTTTTATTTAAAACAATGATATTAATAATATCATAACATTTGTATAACATTCACTCTATGGCTAATGATCATTTAAGCATCATAACATTTAAAAACCAACCATTGAGTTATATTGACCACTTTCCTTGCCTCAAAATCCTACGTGACAATATAGAAAAAATGTTGATCTTACATAATATCAACATACGAGTCATTAATTTAAATCTTGACGCTTCCTCTTATATTTATTTTGTTTGAACTTTTTTGATTCATGAGAATGTGTGTTTCCTGTACCTGGAGCATCAAGATGCTGCCGCGTTGGGATATTTGTTTCTCTATGAATATCTCTAAAAGGGAAAAAGAAAAGTTTTGCTCTAGAAGAAGTTTTATTGAGAAAATTACTAAAAAAAGTCCTAAACCTTTTTTTTTGTCAATTTTGTTCTAAACATTTTGTAATTATGCCAATATAGTCCATCTAACCAAATTTTGTTGGTCAACACTGACACAAACACTGGCTGATGATGCTAGCCGATCCGACATGGCCAATTTTTAATAATATTTTTTTTTCTTTTTTTTTTTTTTTTTCCTCTTTTATTGTTCCTCTAGCCGATCGCCGAGGCAAAGGCCAACATAGGCTCAACCTCACTAGCCAATGGCGAGTCTCACTCTTGCTAGCCATTGGCAAGGTTGAGCTCGCCGTTGATCTAGCGAGGCTTAACCTCGTTAGTGGCTGGCAAGGTTGAGCATTGCCATTGGCTGGTGAGGTCGAGTCTCACCAGATCAGTGGCGAGCTTGGCCTCATCATGGCTAGGCAAGGTCGAGCCAAATCTATCAAGGCTTGATCTTGCCCTCGTCTGTGGCTATCATGGGCAAGACTCCCCATTGGCCAACGAGGTTGAGCTTCGTCGACCCTCGCCTCTAGCTGGTCATCGGGTTTGGCGACCGAGGCGGAGGAAGAAGAAAGGAGGGAAAGAAAAAGAAAAGGAAATAAATAAATTCAAATAAAATATATTATCAAAAAATTTGCCACTTAGCACCATTTGGCAAAATTTGGTGAATGGATTGAATTGACATAATTATAAAAGATTTAGGACTGAATTAATAAAATTGCAAATGGTCTAATACTTTTTTGGGTAATTTTTCCAGTTTTGTCTCATTGAGGTCTTTTCGTAGACAAGACTGATTGGCCCAACAAAACAACCATATCAATCTTATGGTTACATTACGACCAAAAAATAAAAAAATCTTATAGTTACATATCGGATTTTGTGGAAAGTGAAATCCAATGGGGCTTCGTTTATTTGATTCATGCCTATGCAAGGTCTTCTTGTATGAAGATAGTAAATGTGGGGAATTTTCTACCTCTAGCCAGATCTACGTAATTATGCTTATTGTTCCTCTTTTCGATGGTCTTTATGGTATTGTTACGTGGGCATCCTAGGTTTTAGGTTTATGACGGCTTATGAATGAGTGGAAAATTTAGGACACGTGCTACAATATACCGGTGGTCCATTTTTTGATAATTTAAGCTTTTGGGAAAAAAAGAAAGAAATTGCCCAACATCTCTTAGGACCTATTTGATAACTGGCCAAACAGTGATAATTTATGTTCTTTTGGTCCCGGGAGTAGATTTGAACAGAAATCTGTTTGTTAAAATTTTTGTTCTCGGGAACAAATTTATTCGGGAATAGATTTAGAATAGATTTGGAAAGAATCAAGAATAAAAAAGTTGCTTATTGTTCTCGAGAATAACTTCAAGAATCGTTTTTTTTTCCTTTATTCTTTTTCTCTTCTCTTTCTCTTTTCTTTTCTTCTTCCTCCCTCGGCCTACTACGCCCACTAGCCACCATCACCGCCGCCGGCGAGTGGTGGGCAAGGTTCGGCGAGCTTGCTAGAGGGGCACCAAGCCATCGACGAGCTCGTCGGAGGCTCGCCTAGCCACCGGTGAGCTCGGCCTCGCAGATCCGTGTGAGGCCGAGCTCACCGTGGCCAAGCGAGCCTGCCCAACCTGGCGAGGGTCGACCTCGCCCAAGCGGCACGAGGTCGGCCTCGCCTTGGCTTGGTGAGGCTCGTCGGTGGCCAGGCGAGCTCGCCGGACCTCGCCCAGTTGGTCGCCGACCACCGCTGGCGGCGGCGGCGACCAGCCACAATGGAGGAAGGGAAAAAGACAAAAAAAAAATTGTATTTAAATCATTAAAAAATTAAAAGAAAATATTTTGGATTAGAAATTCTAAGGTTTTACCAAAATCATTTCTATCCCGGGAATAAAAATTTTGGACGATTTACCAAACGCCTTCAAATGCTCGAAATTGTTCTAGGAATAAAATAAAAAAGAATAATTTTTTAGTAGAAATTGTTGCTTAGGGATTAGAAGCGTTACCATGCGCACCCTTAGAGTCAAGCCCTCGTGTCAACATGAGATTATTGGAAGTCTATGGATCTGCATCAAGTGAGTTTATCAAACTACCGTTTCTTTTAATTTTGACATTTTCAAGAGAACTAAGTCTTATCCAACAATTCATGTAGAAGTGGTTGGGGAATAAATTCAACTCTATTTGGCATAATTTTAAGAGTCACTTTCTTCGGCATTTTGACGAGGATTTCGTGCCACCATCTGGTCTCACAATATTGGTTTTTATTTTATTTTATCGGAATTGAATTGCTTGCATTACTAACTCATAAAAGGAGTTTGTGAAATTGGAAAGTCCATACATAAAATAGACCAAAGAGAATAGGGGATGCGTAACCCAGTTCAAGGGCAAGGTATTTCTTTGGTGGGCCTTTGCGTCTTGTGGGGCTGTACTGTAGTTCGACCCATTGAAGACTGGACAGGAGTTGGCAACAGTCTTGAATGATGGAGTGGGCCGCCCATGGAGGGGCCTCTTGGCCCAGTACAAACCTGAACAAAGATAAGCTATCTATTGATACGCCCACTTGCAGATCAGTAGAGGGAGTTAAGCGCAGATCAGCAGGGGAAGTAGAGTTCAGATCAGTTCCACTTTCCCTTTTCTCCTTCAGCCAAACCAGTGCAGATCTCACAGCTAGGGCTTCCGCGATTGTCTCACAATAGTGGTTGAAAAGCTCTTTTTGTCGAGTTTCCAACCCATCAAGTTTCATGCCATTTGGGTTCTTCTGGAGGATGTTATACTCGATTTATTAAGCGCTGCTCAATTTATCCAAGAATAAGCCTCTGAGCATTTAAAAAATTTTGTTGAGTCCTATGCATAGAATTTTGTTTCGAAAGTCATCTTGACTTAAGAGTCGGTCAATCTTCTTATTTATAATTTGTCAACGGATTGCTGGTCATGTAGAATAAAAGAAAAGGTATATTGGAATTTACTTATTTGGAGGATTGTTCCGTGTTGAGCCTATTTACGTTTCAAATTGACTACATAATTCGAAAAAAGTCACTCATCGTTGACCGAGATTAGTCTCTTCTTCTCTCAATAACAACTCCGTTAATTTATGATCGATTTTTCTTTCTTTCTTTTTCTTTTTTTTGTAAATGGCTAGATTTTGTGAGAAACTAGAGATAACTACATAATGATAAATGGACATGTGGTGGCAATTGCATTGGTAGTGATAAAGCCAAAAAACATGAGCAGGAGCATTCACAATTTGATTGTTCACCTCTTTTGTCGCTAAGGTGACTCATGCCTATGCAAGCGTTGAATCAACCTGATTTTCCCCAGTTCCATTTCAATCAGGCCATCATGCTTCATTCCGAAGACTGCGACCATGTACGCAACCTCTCTCTCTCTCTCTCTCTCTCTCTCTCTCTCTCTCAGCGGGCCATTCGAGTCCGTTTACAAGACCATGAACCAAACAGCTTCGGACGACTTTCGTTTTCAATTGCATCGTTGCGGTGCTCATTCGAGACGGTTCAACCGTTGTTGTCACTTGCGCACTTCATGGGCCTTTTCAGCTAATTCTAAAACCTTAGCCAACACAGCGGGAGCCAAACATTGGAGGATGCTGATGCGACATTTGCAAGCATCGTTAGAAAGCCGGTAACAATTTCCTTTCCTCTTCGCAACAAGTTGAACCACCCGATTTCAGTTGAATCCAGAAGGGCACAACTACAATCTGTCGAGGAACATAATAATATATCTCGATCGCTGATTTGTCGTGAATCATTTTGTATGAGAAATATGATAAAATGCATGTAATTACAACTCGGTTGCGATAAAAAGATCAGCCCCGAGAAAGAAAAAAAAGGAATAGAAGCACTTGTTAAAAAAGCCACGGAAAGCAAATCATTCTACTGTGTGGGTCTCGGAACGGAGAATAACCCTATGTATGAATCAAACATCATTACATCATGTGCACTTTTACGTTAGGTTGCTCCGATTCGATTGTCCATATGTGTGTGGGGGCTCAATTTAGTTGGGGTTTATGCGAGTGTTTTTTATAGAAATATTGTCAAAAAAATCATAAAATCTTTATACAACCGCCAATTTAGTCTAAACATTTCAATTTAACCAATTTAGCCCTCCCTAAACCTTTTGACAATTTACTAATTGAGTTTGTCGAACCAATTTTGATTGAAAATTATTGATGTGAACACTAATTGTCCTAAATGGTATGGTCAATACTGACATTGACAATTTTTACAGTTCTTTGAAATTTTTTATCATTATTTTCTTTGCTTTTTTTGGGGGCACAGTGGCCAACAACCCTCGCTAGCTACTAGGGGTGTGCAACGGGAACCGCCCAACCTGGGAACTGCCCAAACCGGACCAGACTGGCCGGTTTTGGTCGGTTCCCGAAGCCGACGGTTCGATTCCCGATTCCCATTCTTGGAACCAGTGGCTGGTCAGTCCGGTTCCCGGTTCCAAGGTGGGAATCGGATCGACCGGACCAAACCAGTAGTTTTTAATATATATATATTTTTAAGTTTCTTAAGAATTCGAAAAAAAAAAAAAAATTCTTCAGAGTTTTAGGACAATACAATTACATGTAGATTAAAAGGAAAAATCGATAAAGTAGTGTATAAACGAAGTGGGCTGTCTTTGAAAATGTACTCTAACATTAACGGGAACCGATCACCTCTACTAGCTATTGGGCTATTGCCAAGGCCCTTGTTGGCCATGAAGGCCTCGCTCAAATCTATGTGAGGGCTACATCTCCCATGATCGTCGGGGTTGTGAAGGCCCAAGCCAAGGCCATCATGGTCTCGTTGGCCGTGGACGCTTGCTAGACCTAAGCATGGATCTTTGTGGTTGGCAAGGGTCACCGGCACAATGAATTAAAAAAAAAAAAAAAAAAAAAAAGCAAACAGAAAAAGTATAGTAAAGAAAAATAAAATATAATAATAAAATTAATTTTCTACATAATAATTATAAAAATTATCCACATCAGTGCCAACAATACTAAATAAGACAACTGGCATCGTCATTAGCAATTTTCGGCTGCTAGAAGAACTCAATTGAAAATTGTCAAAAGGCTTAAGACTTAATTGGCCTAATCAAAAGGTAATATAAGTATAATAGGTTTAAAATTTTTTGGGACATTTCCCTTTCTTAACAAAGAGAGAGTAAATCTTGTTTCTTTTTAGGCCTAACAAAAAAAGAGTAAATCTCGACACACTAGGCAATTGACGTAGCGAAGAGACAAGCAAGTTGCAACTCACGAGTCACAAGTAGTTGCTTGGTAAGTTATTAATTTTTCTAACTCTCCTTCACAAAGCACTAGGCATCCATTCGTTGAGTAAACGTCTCAACGGTGAAATTATTTATTGTAATTTGAGTAAAGAAAAATGCATGATAAGTCATGATCCATCATGTAGCTAGAGTCCCAAGAGCCTTGTATCTTATACGTAAGACCTTACATGGAACTATATAAAACTATTTATTGGTTAATTTAATTGAATCTTTCTTAAAAGTTAAGACTTTAACCCTCGATCCCCGAGATGAGAATCCTCCTCAAGTATTGATAAAACCCTAGTCGGCAGCTTGCTCTGTTTGCATCCGAAAGATTAGGGTCAGTCCTTTTATTTCCCGAAAATATAGAAAATATCTTCTCAATAGCCTTATCTAGGTTTTTGATATTCATATACAAAACCAGATAGAATAACATATAATTTGTTTGATGTTTTCCTGTTTAGGCACGCACTTTGAATATATAGGATAACCCTAGATAAGCGTTGTATATATATATATATATATATAGGAATAAGTCTAGATAAGTGTAGTGCAACCGTGTCTAACGACTCCAATGACCATTCTTACATAAGCTTTTAAAATGTTAGATTGAAATGCAATAGATCTTAATTAACCATTGGATTTCAATTGTTCATATAAGAGAATAATATGACCCGTTATCTACGCCCATATTATATTCAGTGTTTCTATGTAAAGAGTAATATAAAATGAAAAAAATTGATGATTTCTTATCAATTCTATCTCATCTAATTCTGCTCTACCCAATTTCAAACATTGAAAAACATAGTTGAGATAGATACGTACACAGGGAAGGGAAAAACGCTTAATCACTTAACCCAGGGGGGCTTAAATGCATAAATTTGTATAAGATTTTATAAAAATAATATATATTTCTTAAAAATCAAGTGGTCCAGGGGCGAGTCCTGTCAATTGGTGATTAGACAACAAAACACGGAGAAATTATTAGTTTTCCTTTTTGGTCGGGAAGGGAAATTATTTATCCATTGAAATTTAGCGGATGGTTGAAGTATATCGCATTTCAATTTAACATTAAAAATACTCATATGAGCATATTTTCTTGAGGACATAAGAATCACCCTTAAAATATATAAAACGTTTACTCATATTCCTTCTCCCGGGGCAACCCAACAAAAGTCAAAAGTCTCGTTGCCAAGTGGAACACGTCTGGTCCCAACCACAGCCCCCCAGCCCCCGCCCCCCCCAACACACGCCAGAGTCCAAGAGCCCTTTTAACACATTTTTTATATGGGAAAAACATTTCAAAAGAATTCATTTTTTTATTATTTATATTTTTATCTTTGAATTAGGTTGAATTAGTTTAGAGAGAGAGAGAGAGAGAGTACGGCGCCTGGACCGAGCTAAGTCCAAACCAAATTAAACGGCCCAACTTCTGAGTTTGAACAGCTGTGAATTTGAGGACAAAAAGAAAAAGAAAAAGAACAGCTGAGAATAAGAAGTAAGATCATGCAATAATTTGAAAAAAATCATCATTGCTGCTATCTTTTTCGGCCAGTATACGCACTCATCAGATAATTAAATATATTCCGAATCCGGATGAAAAAATAAAGGCGAAGGGTACTTATGGCTTTGATTTCCACGAGGCACGAACGTCTGAAAAACGCACTGTAGCTGGACTGTAGCTGGCCTGCTGCAGCTGAGTCAGCCTCTGTCTCTCTCTGTCTCTCTCTCTCTAGCTCTGACTCTCTTGACTCTGTCTCGTCAGAACTCGTTGTATACGGAGAAGAAGAGGCTCGAGCTCAACTGAAGAGAAGTCTGGGCTCTAGCGGTGGAAATTGTTTTTCTTTTTGTTCCAGACGCTTCTATCTTCTCGTCTTGTGTCTCGGGTTCCTAGCGATGGCGGAAGTCATATATTTGTTGAACAAGGTGGGATTTTTTTTCGCTCCCTGTTCTCTTTTTGTGGTAATGTGTGCTCTTGTTTCTGCTTGCTTTGTTGAATGTGTATCAGATTCTTCCTTTTTGGACCGAAGGAGAGATGGGTGTTCTTAAAAAAGTCATCTTCTTACTGTACTTTGCTGAAAGATTGTTGCTTTTTTCCTTTTTGGGTGCACGAAGAAGCATTTATCTTTGGAAGCAGCTGATTCGTTTTTGTTATTGTCATGTGTTTTGAGCGGGGACGAGAAGAATAACTCAGTTTGTGATCAGAAATGTTTAATCTCGAATTATAGCGATCTTGTTGTGCTATCAATTTATTTCCCTGTTACAATTCTTGGGTAGTTCGCTGATTTGGGGTCAAAATTCAGAACCCGCCATCAATTCTTCTTGCCCTTCACTGCCTAATTGACTGCGTTAACTTCACATGCATTGATTTCATCTAGTTATCTTCTCTGCATAGTTTTGTGATGGTTGTTGCTAACACCAGATTGCGAGGAGATTATCATGTTTCTGGTTTGGTGAGTTATCAATTTTCATCTGATAGCATTTACTCTGTTTTTTTTTTTTTTTAATGCTTGACAGGACACTTTGATCGTTAAACCTCCCAAGAAATCGCCTCTAGTACACAGGATGATAGTGTTGGCATTTTCAATGTTCTGTGGGTTGTACGTATGCTCAATCTGTCTGAAGCAAATAAGTCGCCATGCCAAGCCAAATCTCTTAAACATCCAAATCACTGAGGAACCTTGCGAGCTTCATTGCGTGAAACAATCCGATAAACCTTCAATCCATTATCCAAAACCCAAAACTTTTAGCAGGTAATAAATGACATGACAAAACTAGGATTTCGTTTTTGATGGGATGATGATTCACTGGGTTTCGCCTGATTTTGGTTTTAAGTGATTCCAGGGCTGAATGTGCAGATAATCCAGTGCGATATTTTGTTATCATATCGACACAGAGATCAGGAAGTGGGTGGTTTGAGACACTCCTAAATAGCCATGCCAATGTGAGTTCCAATGGGGAGATTTTCTCCGTCATGGATCGGAGGAAGAATGCTTCCTCAATTTTACAGACTCTTGACAAAGTTTACAACTTGGATTGGTTTAGCAGTGCTTCAAAGAACGAGTGTTCTGCTGCAGTTGGCTTCAAGTGGATGCTTAATCAGGTAAATATCAGGACATCATTTGCAAATTTATACAATTGGACTCAAATTTTCGAACCAAACGGATCAATGAAACTATTGTAATTTGGGTTATGTGTCACTGAACATAGATTGTACGAAGAAGGGAGAGATGGAATATTGTGGTATTACAGGATCAAAGAGCACCAAATAGTCCTTTAGAGCATACAGCTCTATAATGTGAATACTTTAGCAAAGACACAATGAATCGGTAAAGAATCTTTGATACATGCAATTCTGCTGAAATCTCTAATGTGCTACTAATAGCAACTGCATGAAAGGTGATGCAATTTCAAAAATTGCAGAATTTCTGGAAACCCCAGGATTTACATGTCAAGGAGGTTTTTTCTTTGAAAACTTCCTGGTGTAGAAACTGTGTACCACTTTGGCCGACAAAAAGAAGGAATAGAAAGGTTGTGCATACATCAAATCATCATCTAGGTCGATGGTTATAAAAAGATATCTTTTTATTCAAATTGTATGGTACAGATAAGCCTTTGAGGGTATATAATATTTGTGAATGCATATCACCTAAGCTTATGATGGTGTTGGGCAAGCATATATTTTTCTTATTTGAGACTATCGATGCAGCAAAATGTTGCTTCTTGTCATATTGTTGGATGATAATTCAAGGAAATTGAGCATTTCTTGCTTCCAATTCATGCAGGGAGTGATGGATCATCATATAGAAATTGTACAGTACTTCACCCGTAGACATGTTTCTGTAATTTTCCTCTTCCGCAGAAATCTTCTGCGCCGCATGGTTTCAATGCTTGCAAATTCCTATGACCGCTATGCTAAACTGTTGAATGGAACCCACAAGTCCCACGTGCATTCTCCTCAAGAGGTCTGTCTGTCTGTCTGTCTCTCTCTCTCTCTCTACAGACACATTCACCCAAAGGGCACCCGACCACATGCACACACTGGCACTAACCCATCTTCACATACTGATACATGATACACGAATTACATTCCCCTGATACTGACTGCAGGCTGTGATACTCTCGGGATACAAGCCTATGATCAATTCCTCTTCCTTGATCAATGATTTCAAAGAAATGGAGAGAACAGTTTCCGAGGTTTTGACATACTACAATACCACAAGGCACATTGTGCTCTACTACGAGGATCTCATGAAGAATTGGACCGTGAGTGCCTTGGGCTATGACATCTAGCAAGCACCTTAATTTGAACTGACCACTTATACAGCACAGTATCTGTGCTCCCATATCCTGCAAATATAGCTCAAAGTCTGTTACTTTCTACTCTAAATCTAATTTATGATGACGAGCTGAAGTGTTTTGTTAATTGGGTGTGATCATGTCTCATTTGAAAGCTAATGTTGCTATTTCACTTTCATAAACATTGGTGTACCTCCTTCATTAGATTGACATTCATTGTCTGCTATTGTGCAGAAGCTAAAAGAAGTACAAGAGTTCCTCAACCTGCCAACAATGGATTTGAGGAGCCGCCAGATCAAGATACATAGTGGGCCATTGTCGGACCACATCAAGAACTGGGATGATGTTTTGAAGACCCTTAACGGGACGAGTTATGAGCGCTTCATCCACACCGACTATTGAACCGTGCTTCATTGGCAAGATTTTGGAATCATGTGCATAGCAAGTTCAAGTTAGTCATCTTCTTGGGTGCAGAAGCTAACGACTGGAGTCACGAGAATCGTGCTCTCTCACACTGCCCATTTTGGGGCCCAAGTTTTGTTTCCTCCTCTGCATTCAACACATTAGTTGAATCTTACAGTAATTCTGTTCCTTTTACGGTTCTAAAAGCTTGTCTTTCTTGATTATTTACCCACTAGGTCCGTTGCCCCTGCTAATTAAGAGTAGTCTTTTCATCCTTTGCCATTCGTGAGACTCGATACCGGGTCTGTACTCTCACACCTGACATCCCAAATAACCAGTGCAGATTGCCGCGGGGGACTTAATCAAAGAGTAATTGCTAGCTATGATTAATGAGAAGGCTCTTCGGTTGTCTTTTATTACGGGTTTGATTTCTCTGTACTTTTTGTTGCTGCCATCCTTGGGATATGATCTGTGCTCAAAGTTCTGTATTCATTCAATAGAACAGGTACGGTACGGTACCCGCCATTCTCATTTCTCCTTCATCATTTCGCTTGACTAGATAATTTCTCACCAAGGTTCATGGAACATGGAGTACCAGTGGACGATAAGACAGAACAGAAGATTGAGAATGTATGGTAGAATTTGCAGACGGTACGGCGTGATTTACTCGTCCTGATCTTTTATAATGGTGAGTTTTATGGGAACCCTGCGAAATCCGACTTATGTTGATTGTGTCTGGCCGGACGAATGATTTTCGTTACGGTCATCCGTTCATATCGTCCCTGAAGCCCTTTTCCAGTACAGCAATGAGCCTCTGGCTTGCCTAGCAGTCCTCGCCGACCTAGTTAATGTCTGACATGTAAGGCGAATTATGTGTTGTCCCGGTGGGATTTTAACACCAAATACTAATTGCCCCCTTGACTTCTTGATTTTTGTGTTAGGCCCTCAGAAGTTTTTTATATTGTTTGCCATGTCCTCCTCTAGTGCCGACTTTGCATGTGCTTATCGTGTGACTAATTCGCTTATTTTATGGAAAACACACCCGACCGACAAGTGTGGGCCAATTACATTTTACTTAAGGTAAGTTGGTCTTTGATTTTTTAATTTTTTAAAAGAAAATTTGGCAGTGATTTTCTTGAAGTCTTGAAATCCGCTGTAATGCTTACAATTTACAAGGCCCAAAGTTTGATCGTTTTTTCAAATGTAGCCCAACCCTTAAATAACCAAAGAATTTTGTTTTGATTGTATCTCCATGTTTGGTCCGAACTTTTAAAATTAGCACGTATTAACCATGCTTCCTATGTCATTTAAAACTGACCTCTTGAAGTTTACAATGTGAGATAAGCTAAGAAAGCAAAATAGAAAAGAAAAGAAGAACTCGTCATATTGACATGCCGCATCAGCATTTTTCGACTCTTTCAAATGTTATATTAAATAAAGCGAAAGCTTCAAGTAACGAATTAGCCGACCTCCGTATTCTTCACCAAACCTTCATTTAGAGATACAGAGATTAATTGCATGAAGATTTCATTAACTAGTGCCCCCTTGGGACTTCTTTTAGTAACGAATTAAGAAAATTTTGCAAGGCTTAATGCATTAACTATATGTAAGAGATATTTTGACAATCGGATTATTCTAAAATAAATATGTTTAACAAGTGCTCTTGAAACTTTCGTTGACAGGGCTGGATATGGAATTAGTTGCATCATCGCATTGCCATGTCATCATATCAATGCCATTTAGTGATTACATCTTTAGGCTCACAATAATTAGATTGCATATCATGTTAGATTAGTTCACAATTTTCAGCCATCATTCAAATTAGGTCATCCATGTCACATGTCATTAGGCTAATATAATTACTGCATGTTAAATTGGAATTCATTTAATCATAGAATTTAGATTAAAATTACATCCACGAGAAGAAAAGCCCAAAAAAAATGTCATTGCAATTAAAAATCATGTTTAGGGCATGCATTTTAGTCTGATTAACCTCTTGCAAATATTGAAAAATTAATCATAGTGAAGTTATGCTTTGCCTAATGGATTGAGGTTTGCCCTATTTTTGGCAATTTAATTATAACTTTGATTTATTGAGTGCTAAATTCTCGATTGCTCATCCTATGACCACTCATCACATGTTAGTGGTTTAGGTTTAAAATCAACCAAGATTGCTGACAAAATATTTTAAAAAAATAAATAAAGAGAAAATGTATTTGAAGGGTGTTAGATTTATTTAGCACAACCAAGTCCCTATATCCATGATATCTCCAATTCGTAGAAGTAGAGTGTTTTTCTACACTTAGGTTTCTAATCGATCCACAAAATATTAGTGGTGACTTCTAAATAAAATAATTTATATTTTAAATTAATTAAATTGAAATTCTAAAGTTTCGACTAGTATGAGCTTGGGAGAGTCCACGCTAAGTCTTTGACTTAGTTTTCCATTAATTTTTCCTTTTGGTTGTTCACCTCGAAAAAGGTCACGACAGTACATAATATGTTTAGGATGTCACATTGCTTATGTTGCAACAACAATTTGTCAAATTTGCCCACCCTTACAAATTTTGATGTACCTCCAATTTAATCCATTTTCACTATGTGGGATGGAAATATAAAATGTTTTTCTCAATTTTTTTATTAATTAAATCTACCTCTATCTATATATTTGAGTTGAAGTGTTATTTATTTTACCTTTGCTTTACAAAATTACCCTAATACTAAATAACAAAAAGACAACAAAGGACATAATTAACATGTCTCCCTTGTTAATTACATAGGGTGTGTCTCCCCTGAACCACTAAAGGTTGTTCCAGTGGCCATCCTTGAGGTGGAGCATTCAATTCTCCACATTTTCATCTTGAGTGGTTTTAGTAACCCATAAGAGACAATGAACTGGTATCTCCCACCATATTCGTCGAGAGGTCCAGATAATTCTTTGCCAAGAAGACCGTACCATCCCACCAGAAGCATGGCCCCCAGATATTGCCAACATGTCATAGGATTACTCTAGAGCGTGGGATACCACTAGGGATAGCATCCAAGAAGCCCTAGGAGTCTTTTGGCAAAATCATTTAGAGTCATCCACTGCTTATGAACCTTAAGGTGGACCCCCATCCCAAGACCCATGAGGAGGACCATCCTCCAAAAACTTTGGTTCTTTCGCCGACCCTTTCGGCACTAGTTCATGCCATGAACCCAATCTTTTGGCATTGGTGATTGAGGCCCTGATTAGATCCTTCAAAAGAGAAAGAGATGGAAGCTCAAGCTTGAAAGACGACACTGAAGAGCCTATCAATTGCATCAACCACTAAACTGCTTACATCACTGTAGCACATGTATAATTATTGTCCTTTGTTGTCCGTGATAGTTGCTAAGACCAACCTATGAGTATTTTCCAAGTAATTGTCATTTGTGCCATCCTTTGCCTATATAAGAAAGGACCCTGTATTGTAAGGATAAAGATCTGAAGGGAAATAAAAAGTGTATTGTGTGTTTTATCAACATGGTCTTCTAAACTCTTGTACTCTTCTAGTTTGGAACTATGGTTCCGAACAAACACTGTGATTCAAGAAAATCCTGGAAGTATGCTTTGCACTTGCTCGTAATATAAGATCCTATGTATCGGAATTTCTGATATTTTCAAGTTTTCTATCGTCTAAGTTCATGGCTTGAAAAAGTAACTTGATGGCTAAAATGCAGTCTCTATTGAAGGTTAGGAGTGCCGTGCGTGGGATAGCATACCTACCATAAGTGTCCAACTCATATCTATGAATTAGATTATAGGCCACCCTATGAAAGTAGGGACATTTAGTTTCAAGTATAGAGTTTAACTCTCATACTCTACAAATGAGTAAGGCAAAAATCTGAGAGGGAGTTAGGAGTTAGGAGTTCGAGTATAATAGACAAGGGAAAAAAAAAAGTCTTCCCTAACTACTGCTTCACTCACTTCCTTATATAACTACTCTTTTTCCTTCCTTAACATAATTATTAAAGTGTATGTTGGTCAATCACTAATTACTAATACTAAGGGAGAAATCAACTTTTGGTGTCTCTTCCTCTCAAATCATTATTTGTGTTTTATTTGATTTTTCATTAAGCCTTGATAATCACCACCCTTCCGTTCCTAATTCAATACATGTGTGAAAGTTGTTACTTATATTGTAACTATTATCGTGTCACAAACACAAGCGCTTACACACATGTAGAGCGAATTGGTGCTAGTACAAATTTACAAGAAAGGTTGAAGTGTCTCGCATATTAACTTAAGGGCGGGGAAATGCATAAGAAAAGACATTCAATGTTAGGGCCAAATCTAATGGCCAATGGAACAAGCCAATATTCATAAATTGAGTAGACTTTCATGAAATGGACTCCCATTCTGCCCAACAAAATATATATATATGGCTAAATGGCAAGGCCTAAACTGATAACCTTTGGTTAGATGTTCAAACAAATAAGGCTCATACTTTTATCTATTTCTAAGTGGCGAAACTCCCTTTAACTAATGTTCTAATTGATTGGTTACAAATGACACTTTTATCAACATTTTGGAAAATTACCAAAAAAGTTTAAACAGATAGCATTTTTATCAATTCAGTCATAAACCCTTTTAATTATTTCAATTGACTTAAATCTTTTCACGTTGTTGACACCTAACCTAAGTCATGAAAAATACATAGTTGGGGTACACTAGCAAATTGTAATAGATTTTATTAATAATCATCAATAGAAAAAGAAGAAAAAGAGGAAAAAATTAATTAAAACATCAAAATAATTAATTAACTAAACATTATTTAAAAAGAAAAAACGAAGCGGGCCCGGGTCGACCCGGCCCCTTCTGTTCTTTCTTTCCGCCTGAACCTAGCCCGGCCTCTTTCTTTTCCCTCTTCCTTTTCCGCTTGGGCCGGCTCATTTTTTTCTTTTCCTTAGTCCAGCCTGCTCACTTTCCTCTTTCTTCTTCCCCTTTGTCCTTCGTGCGACGTACCGCAAACACAGAGGCAAAGCAGGAGGGAGCAGGGCCACGGCGTGATCCGCGGTCCGGATCGGGCCGACCACGGTAGGCTGGCAGTGGCAAAAGCCATGCACACTTGCCGATGGACATTAAATGGTGGGGGGGGGGGGAGCAATTGAGAGAGGGGGTCGGACCAAGAGATAAATCGAGAGAGAGAGAGACCGAGAGGGAACGAGAAAGTGGGACGGCCAGAATTCGCCTTGGCTGAGCGTCGCTTGGCCATCCTGGACGCGAATCGACGACTCCTAGCCGGCACCATCGAGGCCGCTGCTCCCCCCTTCCACCACGTTCGATTTTCGGCGAGTGTGCTTTGAGCCCGATCCATTTTTATCCCGAGGATCACGGCTTGGCGACACCGAGATGGCCGGCTAATAATCGATCCGCTTCGAGACCGCCTTCTGGCCGCCGCCACCGAGCAGGGTAGGGACCTCCGCGGTCAAGCCCCCTGTTTTTCTTTTCCCGTCTCCCCTGTTTTCCCCCTGTTTCGGGGACTGCGGGTCGAAGTTCACGGCCACATCGCTCACTCGAACTCCGGCCCTCTTCCGTCCTTCGTTTGGCTGTTGTGTGTATATTTGCTGCCTGTCGAAGGTGCCAGCTCGGGAGTTCCCGTTAAGCCGGGAACCCCTCGTTCAGTGTCACACGCCACCCGCTCGATGAAATGCGTCAACGAGATTTAGTTTTCATGGGTTCGTTTTCGGTCGAAACTGAGTCTTCCGCACGTGTTGCGTTCTATTGTTATGTTCCTGTGATGTTTAGCGTTACGGGCATGGTCGTTTGATCGTTTCGCTGCCTCCGCCACTGCCATCGTTTACTTGGTTTTGTATTTCATGCTTTGTGGCCGACAATAACAGTCTAATGACCAGAGGAAATCAGTAATGGAGGCTTAACGATGAACTATTATGAGCCATATTGGGCGCTTTGGCATGTGAATCACTGGTTGGAGTTGTTCTCGGTTGGTCTTGAAATGTAAAACAAAAGTTGAAGTTCTGGGAATAGGAAGCCAAGCGTGGTGGGTGACAGGAAAAAGAGTGGGGAAGAAAAAAATAGAAAATAGGGGAAAAAAAGGGACAAAGTGAGGAGGAGTAAATAAGATGGGCTGAATTAGCTTAATTAGGTTGGGCCGAGTTTGGTCTAGCGGGCTAGGTTTTGTTCGTAGTAGGGGTATCAACGGGTCGGGTCGGGTCAGGTCTTGATGTTACCCGACCCAACCCGAACAATAAGGGTCATGTCATCTGACCCGACTTGATCCGACCCGAAATGCCTAAAACATGAAGCAAAAAAAATGGTCGGGTCGGGTTGGGTTTTGGGTTTTTTAATAAAAAATATTATAATTTTTTAATAAAAAATATGATAAAGGGAATTCGAAATACTTTTACATGACGCCGCGACGCCTCGTCCAACCCATCCATGAACATCTCCGCAGACAGATAATACTCCCTCCTCTAAAGTTCTACGTCGGCCACAAAAAAGAAGCAAATCATATGGAAGATGGGAAGAGAGAGAGAGAGGGGGGGAGAGGGAGAGAGATTGATGGGGGCCGACCTGAGGGGCAACGACGATGAATCCGTGAGATGAGACGTGCTAGATAAGTTGCAAGTAAAAGGAGTTGTAGAGGAGATAGCCTTTAATGTGCTTGGGTGGGTGTGTTTGGGTTGAAGCCTTTAATGTATTAGGGTGAAACAATGTTCCGACCCTAACTTGACCCAAAACATGTATTCCATTTGTATTTATAATTGTTACTCGAACAGTATTAAGACCTGAAACATATACCATACTTATTTCGTGTTCGGATCGTATTCAGGATATGTTCAGGTTATGTTCAGGTTGGGTTGGATGGGTTTTTTGGACACTCCTAATTCGTAGTGACTTGGGTTTGTTGCATTGTTAGTATTTTGGGTTTTGACTTAGATGGGCTTGGACTGAGCTATGGGTTATATTTGAAAGGGGGTTTGAGAGTTTTCATTGAAGTGGGCTTGATTAACAAGCCCACTTGTTATGAAACCTTTTGTGGCCCGAATGAAAATCAATCTAAGAGGAGTGTTTTTTATAACCATTCTGTTCTAAGAATAACTTTTGTTTAGAAATGATTCTTTTTAATTTTATTCTTGAGAATAATTTTTGAGCATTTGAAAGCATTTAGTAACTGTCTAAAATTTTTATTCCTAAAATAGAAATGATTTTGGTAGGACTCTTAAATTTTTTTTCTGTTTCTTTTAATTTTTTAATACTTTTATTATATTTTTCTTAATTTTTCTTTTTCTTAATTTTCTTTTTCTTTTTTCTTTTTCCTTTTCTCTTTTTCTTCCTCCTTCTTTGTGGTTGATCGTCATCGCCGATGGTGGCCAACGACCGGCCGGGTGAGGTTCGACGAGGTTGGCCTTGCCTAGATATGGCGAGGCCACGGCAATCGGTTGGGAGGAAATAGAAGAAAGAAGTAGAAAATAAAAAAAAGAAATGAAAAAAGAAAAAGAAAAATAGGTTGTGCTTAATTCTAGAATTATTCTCAAGAATAAAGAAACAACATTTTTTTTTTATTTTGATTCCGTCCCAAATTTGTTCTCGGGAACAAAAGGTTCATCAAATAGATTTATGTTCTTTTTTTTTTGTCCTAGAAACAAAAGAATAGAATTAGTTGCCATTTGGCAAATTAACAAACAGAGGCTCCAATTTCGCATGCTCATCGTCCTTTTTGCTGCAATTTTTGACGACGAGGATCACTAATCAATTTCACGTCCCAAATAAGAATGGAGATGGACGTAAGTTCATGCTTATAGATTATCCCCATTCTTGTAGTTGTGCTTCATTTATTTTGAAAAATTTAATAATTTAAAATATTTTCCTAAATATTGTTTGAAATAAATAGTCAATGACAAATGTTTTGATTGTTAATAATAATTTATGTTTAAAAAGTTTCATAAATGATACAAATATTTTTGTTCATCCATTTTCTAAGTAAATATGTGTTTAAATTATCAATTTATCACGAAATAAATGGAGCCTTAATTTTGATTGTTCTTTCTTTTTATGAAAATAAATATATGATGCAAAAGAACATAAAAAGTAGTAATGAATGTTCTTAGTAGAGTTCCAAGTTTGCGGTTGAAGATGATTGGCTCTTTCTCTCGGTTCCGTAGCATGGAACTACCAAGAGCGTGATCGACGGCTACAGGGCGATTCCAAAGGGTCAAGATAATGTTTTAAGTTGTTCAAGTTTACGAACTTAAAAGATAAGATAAGAAGTTATCTTGAGAAAAGATGTCTAAGAGAGCGAATATAATTTTCTCTTTATCATTGTTGACACCCGATTTTTTTTTTGTCTATTTTGTTTTAAATGCCCATCTATTTTGCATATATAAATATATATTAATAGAAAATATTAAATATTTTTTTTTTATTTACTTTTTTTCAAATTTTCGAAATTAAAAAAAAGAAGGGAAATTCGGTCGGCTGGGCTGCGCCTTGCCCTTTTTCTCCCATTTTATCTCAGCCCATGTCCCTCCATTTTTTACGGGTCCGGCCCATCACCTCCCCCTTGGATTCTCCCTCACGGACACACGGAGACACAGACGCACACAGACGGAGGAGGAGAGCGGGGGGGGAGCAGAACAGCGGGCAGACGGCAACGACGCCGCTGGGACGCGACCCCCCACTGCTGTCACACGACGAAAAACAGGAGAACCGGAGAAAAGCTCGATGGGCCGGAGACGAGGATCGTCGAGAATCAAGGCAGGAAAAAGAAAAAAGATGGAGGGTAACAGGAACGGGGTTTCGAGATTTTAAAAAAAAAACATCGCAGGAGGAAGGCAGGAGCGGCTTTTGGGGGTTTTGAGGAGCAAGGAAAACGCAGGAAAGGGAACGGTTTTCTGGGTTGAAGGGGGTTGAGGTGGAGAACAAAAAAAAGAACCAGAGGAGATCGAGGTGGGTTCGCTGGTTTTCGGAAAATGAGGATTCCAATCGGAGATCATTGGCCGGTCTTCCTTCTCCTCGATGAGTTTTTCTAGAGAAATGCGAGCAAGGAGTGACTAGGCAGATAAGAAAATTGAAAAAAAATCGGAGAGAGCAAGATCGGAAAAGGGTGTTGTTCTGGGTTTTCAGGAGGCTGGCTTTGGCGCAGAAAGAAAAACGCAGGGAAGAGAAGACCTGTTTTTCCGGTCCAAGCCACCGCGAGCCTATCCGGCGACGTCCGAAGGTAAACCCAGCGATCGAGAGCGAGAGAAAGAAGTGGCCGCGAGAGAAAGAAGAGTTCGGCCACGCACGAGCTTGTCTGACGGCATCCCGGCGTCTTCCTCAAATTGAATAGGTTGGTTTTCCCCTTTGGTTTTCGGATGAGGCGGGCCGGAGCTCGCGCCGACCAGTTCGCGCAAGTCCCGGCCCTTGCCGCCCTTCTAGCTTGTCCCTCTTCCTTTTGACATGATTTTCGAAGACCCTAGCGAGTGCGAGGCTCGGTTGAGCCGGAGGTCCCTGAATCCAATAGTGCCCAGTAGGTGTTCGACGAAATGCGTCAATGAGATCCGAAATTTGCATCCCTCGATAATCTGGTTTTATGAATGTTTGATCGTTTATTATCTATTTCTCGTGTTTTCCTAAGTATTATAGCCATTTTCGTGAGGTTTTCACGCAATTTTAGTCCAAAAGAGACGTTTTTGGTTTTCCGGCGAGAGTGAGCTTCCGGGATCGCCGGAAATCACTACTGGCAGCGGCCGGCGGCGCTCGGCGTCGGTCGGACAGAACGACCGACGCCCGGCGACGACGTGATGACTCTATTAGGACTAGTGAGGACCCATCAGCGAGCTCCGGCGAGGAAGTTGCAGAAGTTCCGGCGGCCCCGGTGCACGGGCGGCTCTGCGAAGAAGAAGACCAGGCGAAAAAAAAAACAGAAGAAAAAAAATAAAAGAGAAAAAGAGGGAGGCCGGGCCGAAAATTTAGACAAGGGGGCCGGGCCGGTTTACAATTTTCGGATGACCTAGGCTAAGATTGGGCCGATCGCTGGTGTGGATTGAAGGCGACTGGGCCGTCTTTTTTAAAATAGAAATGGACTTTTTAATCGTTTTTCGACAAATGGGCCATTTTAAAAATTTTGACCGGGCCGTTCGGCCAGCCCGGTCGTTGCTCCAGTCCGGCCTGATAGGATCCGGGTCGCTTTAGTAGGGCCGGGTCACCCGACCCGGTCCGAATCATTTTTAATAAAAATTTAAAAAATCTAAAAAAAAAAATCTAAAATTTCAGAAAATTAAAAAAAAATCTTAAATTTTTTTCGAAAAATCATTAAAAATTAAAAAATGTTTTTTAATTTCAGAAAGGTTTTAAAAGTTTATTTTAATTTTATTTTTCTTTCTTTTTTCGAATATTCCAAAATTCCAAAAAATTAGAAAAAAATTAGAAAATTGCAAAAAACATTAATAAATGCTTTTTCTTAAATTTTCAGAAATGTCAAAAAGTATCAAAAATTTTGAAAACTTGTTTTTCTTTAATTTCGGAAAACTCGAAAATTAAAAAAAAATATTAAAAAATATAAAAATTTCATAAAAATTCTGAAAAATTAGAAAAAATTCAGAAAATTCAGAAACCCTTAAAAAAAAAAAAAAAAAAAAGACCAAAATTGAATAAGCCTTTAGGGCTTTACAATAGATTTTTCTGGTTTACGTTATTAGGATCATTTCCGTGCTTTATTTTGTCATGACTTTTGGGTGTTATTTCTTCACTTTAGAATGGTTAGGGTAAACCTTAGATTTTGGCCTCATTAACACACAATTAAGTTAGGTACCGAAAGGGCGCTAGTCGCATTATTAGCGTAATCAAATCCCCGACCCTAAATTCTCAGTTACGTAGAAAGTGAGGCACGTTCACGCCCTCACTGATTTCTACCACCCCAATAAGTGAGTGGCGACTCCTTATTTGAAATTATTTTGTGAATATCTTAACGTCGTGCGGGGTATGGGGCAGGAGGCTCGAAGTTAGTGGGCGCCCGTCGGCCCGAAATTAACAATACCCGTAAACCTATATTTAAAATTTTTTTAGGTCGTGACAATCATTTTCTTGAACGGATTTGTATCTATCTTTGGATCTCAAGGGACATGAATGAACGTCGGAACGGTCTTGAATCAACTGGATGTACTACTACTGCCTCCCTGGCAGTCGCCTCTGCCTCCATCCATTTCTAGTGCAATATCTCCCTCGAATCGAAAGCCATTGCCTTCTCATCTGGAATCCCTTCGTCCCGTCTTAGCTTCCCCGCGTTTGTTATCATATACATTACCATTTACCAGTTTTTTGAGAGAGGTTATCGTGTGCTCGAGATCCCCTGTGACATCTTCTTCTAGAGTTATCCTGTGATTCAGATATGGAATTGGAATGGACTCTGATTGGTCTCATGGGCCCCCTCCCAAGAATTTAGGGAGCTGGGCCAGCATCCGCAACAAGGCAATCTCACTTTTTGCCTTTCTCGAAACACCCCTTCAGAAAACAAGAAAAACACGTACTTCGCACTAGACGGCACAGACCAAATCGGTACTTTCCTTATATATGGATTAAATTTATGCATCGTGATCGGATATCGGCATCACCTTTGGTGGGTCTTCCTCCCGAACGTCATTCACATGCTATTTGACTTTTTCTATGAAAAGCCTCCACTAATTGTCTTGGTGCTCTCCACTCTCCACTTTCCTCGTGAATGCGTGTGCGCGATGTAACTATTATCGTGTCGTGGACACCCATGCAGACACGCATGCAGAGCAACGTGGTGTAACTACGAATTGGAAAGTTGTCACACCAAAAATTACCCCTATTATCGCGTGCTTACCATAAGAATAGTAATAAGAGCAATATGCCCAATTTTGCTCGTAGAAGATAAGAATCATCAGCATTCTTGAAGGAATTTGCAGCTAGGTGTCGACAAAATTTCAGACAAATATACCTAAGTTGATGATAAGGTAATTAATTGCCATGTGTCAGGCTATGGGAATAATGCATTAGATTTGAAATTTAAGCAAAAAATTGGCATTAAATCCCAAGTAAGAATAAATGCCGTAAGGAAGGTGTGCGAAAATAAGGATGTAGTTAGTTGCTTGATAGGCAAGTCCTGCAAGCGTCATCGACAAGTCATGAAATGATCGGATATTGATAAGGCGGCCAAGAAGGGAAGAAAAACGTGGGAAAAAACAAGAGTGTAGTTCAAGAAAAGCAATCAACCTAGCTACACTAATGTCACAAAACATGTAACTGAGAACCCCTTAAACATCACAACAATTATCTTTTATTTTATCTTTATTTTATTGCATTTTAGTTGTAGTTTTCCAGATTTCCGTCGTTGATTAAATTCCAGCATGTATCTCTATCCGATTTTGCATCATCGATTAAATTCTAGTGTTGTTCCACAAGTTCAGCGTCGTTGATTAGATTCTGACGTTGAGTTTCCTATCTAGGGGTATTGTTGTTGATTAAATTCCAACCATACACTTAAACAAGTTGTGTTGTCGATTAAATTCTGCATAGTTTGATTCGGCAAAAGTACAGCTTAAGTGCCAAAACTTGGCATGAGGGGACACTTAAGTGCCAAAAGTTACGAAATGTACACTTAAGTGCCACTTTTTTTGAAAATTTGATCACTTAAGTGCCAACTCCAGCGAAGGCCGTCGGAAGTCCATGGCTTACTTTAATAATATAACTCGCTTACATGGCTCGTCAGAAGTTAAGTCAGCAAAAACTCAGCCAAAATGACGTCGTTTTTGTGCTAACGCGTTATTTAAAAAATGTATTAATTAAATAATATTAAATAACTTTAAAATATATTATTATAAAATTGATTAATTCAAAAAAAAAAAAGGAGGAAGGGGAGGGTTCGGCGAGGGCCGAGCAACCCTCGCTTGAACCCTCCCCTTCCTCTTTTTTTTTTTTTTTTTTAAATAAAATCTATTTTTTAATTTTTATTCTAGTATGACTTGGACAATTTTGTTTTTTCTTTTTTAAATTGCCACGTGGATAAATTTTTTGAAAAAAATTGCTCCATTAGCAAATAAAATCACCGGAAAATAACACGTGGCAGTTTGGTCGAATTTTTTTACCGTTGACATTTAACCGATCCTTTTTACTTTGATTTTGGCACTTAAGTATACCTTTCTGAACTTTTGGCACTTAAGTGTCCTCCCGTGCCAAGTTTTGGCACTCCAAGGATCCGCACGTCATTTGATTCAGAAACATAAGGTTATACATACAGGTTGGGAATAAAACTCGCATTCGCATTTGGCATTCTTTGTTGATACTCAACATAGAACCCGAATACCCTAAAATAAAATTGAAATGCATCGTTCGAAGAAAGATTTTTGGTGGGAATTTAAATCAGTGAAACATCTTTTTGGCACGTCTGATGGGACCTTAGTGTTGAGTTGGGAGAGTGCTACGCCACGAACTCGAAATTGAACCAACATAAATAGTGCTATCGACAAACAAGTGTCATTGATGGCTAAAGATATCACACGTGGTGAGTCATCATTAGCCAACTTCCACGCAACGAGGCTACAAACCAAGTTCAAGAAGAAGGCGTTGACATTTGAGACATAGTGTGGAAGGAAAAAGGCAGGTGGACCTCACACCGGTCATGATCACTATTATGAGGCGAACAATTGATGAGACTCAAAATGAGTTTGCTAATCATATGGTAAGGCGAATGACTGATGTCATTGGGCTTTTGATAATCAATCCTATCAAGGGAGCCTCAACAAGACAAGTTCAGCCATAAATAGGGCAGGTCCTTGTTTCGATTGATATGTCCTTGTAACATTTACCTCTCAAGTAACATTGGATAATGAGGATAAAGTGTACCGGCTTGGCCTTCTTTAGAATTTTGCAAAGAGAAGAAGTCGTTGCAGATGCACAGACTGATGGATCCATTAATGCTAATGTTCCTACCAATGTTGATCAAGTTACTGCAAAAGCCATTCCACTAGTGACTCGACAATTCACATTATTCGAGAATGTCTCAAGAGTAGGTTGGTTTCTCAGCCAAACCCTATTCTTGTGCCCTAGACGAATGTATTGCCGAGTCACGATGGAAGTTCAAGAGTTGTAATGACTCTAGCTAGGAGGCATGATCAATTGTAACGGTTGAACATTCAACCACATACTATGATACCTAACGTTCAACAGCAGGTACCCTAGGTTGGGATGCCTAATGTTCAACAGTAGGTACCCCAAGCTGTGATTCTTAATGTTCAACGATAGGTTCCAAATATCTAACGCTAAGTACCTCCACCCATAATGCCAAATTCTCAGCCTCATATGTTGCAGCAGCCTTTCCCTCTTGCCTAGTCGAATATTCCCAATCTGCAAGTAAATCAAGCAACCATAGCCCAACAATAGCTACTATTCTATAGGCCTCAACAACAATCCCATCAAATTCCCCAACAAAATATCAACCCAGTGTTGCAACCCAATTATGCTATGCAGCACGTCCTAAGGTTATCTCCATAGCTCCCTTTCAAAACCAACCATCGGTTGATCCAGCATTAAGGGGATATAGCAATGACATAGCATGCTTGTCTAATGTGTATAGGAAGCCATATCTGCATTGGATGGATACTATACCATATCCAAGGGGTTTTAAAATGCTCGAGTTTACTTTGTTCATTGACGAAGAGGATTAGTCAACATTTAAGCATGTCAATCATTTTTTGGCGCAATGTGGAGACATAGCTCATGCGGACCATTACAAACTTAGGTTGTTTTCCTTATCATCATCAAAAATTTCTTTTACTTGGTATACATCATTGCCACCAAATTCTATCATCTCATGAGAGCAAATGGAAAAATTGTTTCATATCCAGTTTTAAAGGGCTGTCCTAGATCTGTCAATAGTTGACTTGTCAACCATGAAATAGCTACACAATGAGTGAATTGATCAATTTATTTCTAGGTTCAAAAGAGCCAGGAATAAATGTTTGGTCCCATTATTAGAGAAAACCTTTGCAGATCTCGCCTTTAATGGATTGAAATTTGAAATCCATGAAAGGATGGTGGCACAGCCTTATTCGGACTTATTCTAGTTATCTACCATAGCTACCAAACATGAGAGCTTACTTAAGGAAAAAGACAAAAGACATGGTAGATGAGTAGAGATTAACCGGGCTGACTTAGTGGAAGTAGATAAGGAACTGGAGTAAGTTGAGATGGCAGAAGTGGCTGTTACTAAAATGGTTGTTGATAAACCATACATTTGTCAAGCATTAAAATCGGCCAGAATGAAGGAGAAGTCTAACATCATGCCTAAGGCAAAGGAGCCCATTTATTATTCCTTTGATGTCAATAAAATTGAGGAGATATTCGATCTCTTATTGGCCGATGGACAAATAAGACTGACTGAGGATTAGAATATACCTACCAAAGATGAATTGACAGGGAAAAAGTATTGCAAATGGCATAATTTATGGAGCCATACTACCAATGATTGTATGGTATTCAAGAGAAATATTCAGAATGCAATCAAGTAGGGGAAAATAAAGTTTGTACTGATAAGAGCAATGCTTCTATGGAGATTGATGTGGATCATTTCCCCGTCATCATTGGAATGATATCCTTAAAGACTAAGCCAAAACCCAGAAGATACCAGTAGCTTCAATTTTATGCAAGATGCAAATAGATATTTAGGCAAAAATAGTATCACCCCAAGTGCCAAAATCATCAATCCAGACAAAGAGTCGTTGATGGAGTATACAGCTAGGAATCAACTCCTCAATTTCGAAAGAAGCCTACTCAGAATAAGCCAGGCTATTCGAAGAAACACTATACATATCAAAAGGGAAAAATCCCTTCATGGGACTCTAAACTTGAAAAGTACTAGGGTCCTCCATTGTGTGTAAGGTGCAGGCAGTTGGTTTGGTAGCAAAAACATCACTCCAAGGGACAATACGATCAATATGATATTATGGTCAGTGGTAGGGTCCACGAAGCGTACTACATATAATGCAGGATGTTCTAGGGAAGATTGTACCCGTCGAGGAATTGATAAGTCATTCAAGCAAAGATATGAAGAAGGCGATCCCACAATTGGAACCTTGGGAGAACATAGTGGGAAATATGACTATTATGTCAGTTATAATCCCCTTCCCACTTACCCTAGAGTGACTAACCACCCATTTGGATGAGGGTCAAAGTTCAACGATAAAGATGTAGATCTAATAACTAATTGCCATCGTCGATGAACTTTAAAGGTGCCCTACAATCCACCTGTTGATAGATGGTATACAATTGACAGGGTCCAAACCATAGGGAATAGCTTGACACGAACACAAAAATGAAAGATGCAGAGGAAGAAGAAGATGTATCCACGTCAAAAGAAACTTAGTTAGGGGCATATTACTCAAGTCAAGCCTACTTTGATGGCGGTCCAGGGACCAAAAAGAATCGAGGCTAAGAACTTGGTGTGGAGAAGAAATTTAAATGGCGAGAGTACAACTTCCAACCAAGGTGAGAAATTGACCATAGAAGTAGTTGTTTGATCGCCAGAGCAAAAGGTGAGGTCATTGTCAAGGTCAGTTTCACCATTAAGTTCCATGGTATAGGTAAAACTTCCTAATGAATTTTGTATGATATCATCTGGTATGAAATTATGTGAGGAAATCTTCACAAATGAAAAAGAAAGGGTGGAATACTATTTCGATAATGAGGAAGTAATGGAATTTGAGAAGCGTCCTACACAAAGCTCAAATCACTTGAGGGCATTAAACATTAATGCCAAAATTAATGGTTAGCCAATATCCCGGGTGCTAGTCGATGGAGGTTCTACTTTGAATCTCATCCCATACCATTTCTACAAAAAAATAGGAAGAAAGGACAATGAGATTATCCTATCGAACATTCAATTGTCAGACTCTACAAGAGACGTCTCAAAGGTCAAAGGGATAGTCGTAGTTGGTTTAACTGTAGGGTCCAAGACTTCTAGGACCTCTTTTTGTGTGGTCGACACTGATGGATCATACAATTTATTATTGGGAAGAGATTGGATTTATGAAAATCAATGTATACCATTAACCCTTCATCATACATTAGTATTCGGAATGGTGACGAGTAGAGTAGGTTAAGGCCAACTCTTAACCGCAAATGGCTTGTTCACAAATGATAAATGGATGCTTGGGGGCCTGGGGCCTTTGAAGACAGTATTTATATAAGTAGACCCTTACTAATAGATCCCAACAACATTCCGTTGCCGGTTTGACAAAAGGGTTGTCGAGTGGGTCCCAAAAGGTGATAGACCAATTTGATAAGGTTGTCTATGGAGAACCTTATGTTATCAAAAGAATTCATTAGGAGGTAGTCAACCTCTAGGGTCGAACTAGCGGGCAGGATGCAGAGGCTGTTGAAGGAATCTTAGACTTTGATAACTCACCTATTAAGGATAATGATAAGGCGATTAAAGCTTAAGACCCATTGGAAGAAGTTAATCTCAACACAACCATCGATCGACACCCTAATGTAAGTGCTTTACTCGATAATGAATTCAAAGTTTGATTAGTGGATTTGTTAAGAAAGTGCAAGGACTACTTCATTTAGGACTATCATGAAATGCCTAGATTAGGCAGAGATGTAGTTAAGCATCGTTGCTAATAAAAACAGGTTTCAAACCACATAAACAACCTCTAAGGTGGTTTACACTAGAAGTTATACAAAAAGTCAAAGAAGAGATCAAGAGATTATTGGTAGTAGGCTTTATAAGGACATCATGGTATGTCAAGTGGCTATTAAATATTGTTCTAGTGAAAAGGAAGAATGGGAAACTTAGAGTTTGTATGGATTTCCACGATTTAAATGAAGTTAAACCCAAAGATGAATTCCAAATGCCAATGACTAACATGCTAGTTGATTTTGCCTCTGATAATGAGATTATATCGCTCATGTATGGTCATTCGGGCTACAATTAGATATTTATAGCAGAAGAAGGCATCCATAAAACTACATTTAGATATCCAGGTGCAATTGACACTTTCGAATGGTTAGTCATGCCCGAATTGAAGAATGCAGGTGCTACATACCAGAGGGTGATGAATTTAATCTTTCATAACATGATTGGAGATTGCATGAAGGTTTGTATTGATGACGTGATCATCAAGTCAGACTGGGTAAGTCATTTGCATTATTTAGAGCAAGCCTTTATTAGGATGTGGAAATTTAAATTAAAAATGAACCCCTTGAAATGCGCTTTTAGAGTTGAGTGACTTGAGTGTGTAATCTACATTGTATCGATAGTGGAATTCGTTGCCGCTCTCCCCGTAAACATAGGTCTCTACAACTGAACCACATAAATCTGGTATCCAATTTATTTTCTTTATTCTGTCTATTTTATTGTTCGATCGCTCGTCCTTTCCGCAACAAATGGAGGATATTTTACATGCTTGCCAATATAGAGACTCTGATGGAAAATCAAGCCCAACAGCGAGCCCGAGATGAACAGCGTACCCAAGGGTTGGTGGAGCAATTTTTGAAATTGAAACCACGAAGTTTACTAGAATGGGAAGTCCTGAAGAGGTAGAACAATGGATAGATGGAATGGAGAGAATATTCAAGCTATTGAACTGTAATGATACGGAAAAAATAATTCTAACAGAGTATGAACCTAAAGGAAATGCTAAGTATGAATGGAGAGCCACTATGGACACAATATTCCAGCGGGTACGGCAGTGATGTGGGACGAGCTTGTCAAGGCTTTCTATAGAAGGCATTTTTCTGACTATGCTAAAGAGGGAAAAATAATGTAGTTCGTGCAACTAAGTCAGAAGAAACTGACCATGGACCATTACGAAGCAAATTCTCCGAGCTCTCCAAGTATGCCCCTAGGTTGGTTGAGAATCAAGAAGACAAGGCCAAAAGATTTTTAAAGGGCCTGAGGACGAATATCCGAAAACAACTGATGCCCCTCAGTATAAGGGATTATAATGAAATTTATGAATGGGCCCAGCTCGTAGATCAAGAACAAATAAGGGAGCGAATGGAGGGTGGAGGACGGATGGGACCTAGGCGTCAAATGACATAAAATGACGCCCGAAGTGGTGAGAGACCCTACAATCTCGAGAACCAGCCAATAACTTTAATAAGAGGCAAAATTCTGAAATTTTCGGAGGAATCGGAAAATGTCAAGCTATGAGTCACTTACCATGTCGAAACAATCCATGTCAAAGGCGTGGTAAACAACAACATGGGCCAGAACCGTGTCAAGGTCCACAAAAATGTTTTGGGTGCAGACAGCAGGGTCACATAAGGAGGAACTATCCGTGAGAAAGACCGCAGTCAAACGCTGGCCTGGCACGACAAGCACAACAACATTCGGGTAGGACACTCCACAAGGAAATTCACAAAGGCCACCAGCTTAAGGAACACTATACGTGGTCACTCGGGAGGATATTTGTATTGGTTGAATTGCTTCGTCATAAGGAAAGATTCTAAACCCGTAAAATCTTAGCTCTAGACTCTAATGATAATTATGATATTTTGGGGTGCTTAGATATTATTCGTAAGTGTTGCGGAAAGGGCGAGCGATCAAACAATAAAATAGACAGAATAAAGAAAATAAATCAGACACCAGATTTACGTGGTTCGGTCGTAGAGACCTACGTCCACGGGGAGAGCAGACGAATTCCACTATATAACAAACGATACAACGGAGATTACACACTCGAGTCACTCAAACACTCTCAGTGTTTCCCAAGCCCCAATTACACCCAATAACTCACGCAGTGTTTAGCCCCGCAATTTCTCGTGAAATAATCTCTCAATCTCACAAAGGAATTATACACAAATTCTTACCACGAGAATTTAATCGGCTACAAACACTTGAATCTTCTTGGCGTAATTGCACAAACGAAATCAACGGAGAAAACGTCTCCCAAGCACTCGATGACAAATCGGCGCTTTTAGACCTCTTGCATCAACAACAACTTAATTCTTCTCCACAAGACTGTATATATATAGTGAACTTGAGGACTTTCCAATTCTTGAAAGTCACTCCTATTTGGAGTAGGAAAGAATAAATTAAGGAACCCACACCTACTAGGATTAGGAAACAAATCAAACTTTTGCTTTGGGCTCAAACTCGAGACATATTTTCAATAATCTCCACCTTGGCTCGACGTTTGAGCCAAGTGACAATTACTTCAAAATTCGAACTCTGCCGCTTCTCTCCCATAGCCCCCGATGGGCTCAACCGCGATAGATATCTTTCAAGCCCAAGTCCCGCTTGAACTTCGCCATAATCGAGGATGTCATTAGAACACCAACTCCACATGCACCTTTAACTGCTACGCAAGGATTTCTCGACACAATCTCCTTAACCACAGATAAAGCAAAACCATTGTTGCATTCATATCTGTCAGGAGATCGAATACGTACCTTGTCAATATCAGTAGTTACAACAACTGTTGGCTTTACAAACTCCACCTCGTTACAAGCACCATCTGTGTTGATTACCACATTAGTACCCGCTACCTCAGGAGTTTCTGGTTGCAACTCCACCTCAAGCTGAACACCATTTAGATCCGTATAGGCATTGTTATTACCACTCCTAACCAGAAGTACTGGAGACTCGTCAAATGTGACTTCTCTGCTGATAACAGGTGAATTTAACTCCGGGCACCACAACTGATAACCCCGCTCACCTTGTGCATAGCCTAGGAATATGCACTTTCTTGCCCTTCCATCGAGCTTACCATCACTCGCTCGAACATAACATGGGCAACCAAATATTCTAATAATAGAATAATCAGCAACGTTACCGACAACACTTTTCGGGAGTTCGATGTTTAATTGTAGTCGATGGGGATCTATTCATCAGGTAGCTCGCTGTACTAAGCGCATCCGCTAGGAATCTCCTAGCCATACCAACACTAGAGATCATTTTATGGGCTATCTCTAGTAATGTTCTGCTCAATAATTCCGCAACATGTTGTGGTTTATTGGCAGTAGTGCGGTGTTTCACTATGCCTTCCTTCATGCAGAATTCGTTTAACGGCTTCGAGCAAAACTCCATACTACTGTTAGTTTGCACCTGTTTGATCGTCTTACCAGTCTCCTTTTCGATCAAAGCTCTCAATTGCATGATCTTGACAATAGCATTAAACTTGTACCTAAGCACAAACACCCACGTCTTCATCGAGTAGTCATCAACAACTGTTAACATATATCTGGCACTCTTCCTAGAAGGAAACCGCGACAACCTGTGAACATTCAAGTGAAGTAACTCTGCAATTTTCGTGGTTTCTTTGACTATCGTACTGAACTGCATTTTCCGCCGTTGATCTAAATCATAGCACCTGCATACATTCAATTCTTTAGCAACATAACCACATAGCAGATTTCTTTCACTTAAAACCTTCAGGCTTCTCTCGTTAATGTGCCCCAAACGCATATGCCACAATTCGGACTCTCGAACAGATGCATCTGACGTCTCCGCAGCGAAATCTATCATTGTCTCACATTGAAGCTCATAAAGACCATTGTGCTTGATTCCTTTCATTATCACTAAAGCACTTCGAACAACTTTCAGAACTCCACATTCTGAAAAATACCGACACCCAGCTGAATCCATGGCATTCAAGGAAATTAAGTTTTTCTTCAGTGAACGTGCCTCACTCCAGTCAATGTCCTCACAATACTATCATGCATTCTAATTTTAATATTGCCAACATCTACAACATCGCATTCAGCGTTGATCCCCAACTGCACTTTACTATCATCCGTGCCCTGATAAGTAGTAAACCAGTTTCTATTTGGTGTAGCATGAAAAGAACAACCAGAATCCATAATCCATCCATCAAACGATGAATAATCAGTGACAGACAAGACATAATTGGCACTATCTGAATTACCAACAGCTATAGCTGCAACATCATCTATGGTATCAACTAAAAATTCCTTAACCTTCTCATTATTTAGCTTAAGGCAATTTCTTCAAAGATGCCCCTTCTTGCCACAGTTCCAACAGATAGCACCACTAGTCCTAGACTGGCTATGTCTGTTCATGTTCATACTACCACGTATACTAGTTCTTCCTCTGTTTTCACCTACTAAAGCAGTAGATACGGGTTCACCAGATTTTCTTCTACGAATATCCTCACTTAGAATTAAATCTCAAACCTCATCAAACGTTAAACTTGTTAACCCAGAGGAATTACTAACAACAGTAACAGTAGTATTCCAACTATCAGGCAATGAGGATAAGAGGATCAAAGCACATACCTCATCTTCAAAGTCAATATCAACCGAACTCAATTGACTAACAAGCACATTGAATTCATTGATATGATCTACAACTGACCCACCTTCGCTCATCTTCAAGTTATACAAACGCCGCATCAAATAGACCTTATTGATTGCAGAGGACTTCTCGTACATATCCGATAGGGCTTTCATCAAACCCGCAATGGTAGTCTCCTTTGCAATGTTAAACGCGACATTACGAGCCAACGTCAGCCGAATAACACCTATAGCTCGTCTATCCAGCAAATCCCAGTCAACTTTCTTCATCGTCTCTAGCTTCTTGCTCGATAGGGGCGCGTGCAGTTTCATCTGATAAAGATAATCTTCAATTTGCATATTCCAGAAACCGAAATCTTTCCCATCAAATCTGTGGATTCTCACTTTTACTTCTTATGTCGCCATCGATTCGCTTCAGCTCAGCCAAGCCTGGCTCTGATATCAATTGTTGTGGAAAGGGCGAGCGATCGAACAATAAAATAGACAGAATAAAGAAAATAAATCAGACACCAGATTTACGTGATTCGGTCGTAGAGACCTACGTCCACAGGGAGAGCAGTGACGAATTCCACTATAGAACAAGCGTAAAACAGAGATTACACACTCAAGTCACTCAAACACTCTCAGTGTTTCCCAAGCCCCAATTACACCCAATAACTACGTAGTGTTTAGCCCCACAATTCCTCGCGAAATAATCTCTCAATCTCACAAAGGAATTATACACAAATTCTTACCACAAGAATTTAATCAGATACAAACACTTGAATCTTCTTGGCATAATTGCACAAACGAAATCAATGGAGAAAACGTCTCCCAAGCACTCGATAACAAATCGGCGCTTCAAGACCTCTTGCATCAACAACGGCTTAATTCTTCTCCATGCATGACCGTATATATATAGTGAACTTGAGAACTTTCCAATTCTTGAAAGTCACTCCTACTTGGAGTAGGAAAGAATAAATTAAGGAACCCACACCTACTAGGATTAGGAAACCCACACTTACTAGGATTAGGAAACAAATCAAACTTTTGCTTTGGGCTCAAACTCGAGACATATTTTCAACAGTAAGGTTATGGGCAATTGTTATTATCATAGCAAGTCTTAATGGATAAACTTTAATTCTTGAGGGCATATACAGATTAGACTACAAAACTTAAGATGTGAACTATGAAGAGCAAGTTATGAATTTGAGGATCAAGTTATGATCGTTTGAGCTAGGTTGTGATTTCCTACTGGAGAATCTCATTGGAAGTCTTGATGTATTACATGGAAGCATTTACTATGTAAAGATCGATCTTGAAAGTTATGAGTTTGAATTGTCATGAATTTACTTGTGGTTTATGTGTCGGAATAATAGGTTTAATCGATGGTGGTCAACTTCTGATTTAAGATAACGACCTTAGTTCAAAAAGGTTTTATGGAATTGATGGATATGATCAATTGTGGTTATACTCTTTCCAAGACGAAATGGCGAAAAGTTTACGCTGTGGAATTGATGAATGATTAGTTTAAGTGATGATCCTTTAGGTTGGGAACTTGAGGAATACTCGGTGGAAACTAGACAAGTTCTTAAATTGGTGGATTGTCTATCTTTGAGTCGAATAAAAGTTTTGGTGGATTGTCGATCTTGAACCGAATGAATGGTGTCATATTTTAGACTTAAATCTATGTGGCGACGAAGGTGTAGGGATGATTCGGTTAGATGGTGCGTTCGATTGAGCCGAGAGGTGGAATCGTTAGGCTCAGAATTGTATGATGGCTGCACTTAGGATAGAACTTAAAACTATATAAAGGATCAAGTAATTACGAAAGTTCAATCTTGAGATCGAGGGAAAGAAGTTGGATTTTCAAGTTCCGGATGATGAGATAGTAAGATATCAAGGACGCCTATGTGTGACTAATGATGGGAAGATAAGAAACGAAATTTTGTTAGAGGCGCAAAATAGTAATCACAATATTCATCCAGGAAATACGAAAGTGTATCGAAACCTTCGCCAACATTATTGGTGAAACAGGATAAAGACTGATATTGCTAAGGACGTTTCTTAGTGCTTGACCTGCCAACAAGTGAAGGCAGAACATCGTAAGCTTGTAGGAATGCTAAAGTCATTGGACATTCCTGAATGGAAATATGAGCATATAATAATGAATTTTGTTCAATGATTACCGAGGACGTCAAATGGTCACGACTCTAGTTGGGTGATAGTAACTCGTTTGACTAAATCCACCCATCTTCTTAAATCCGCCCATCTTCTACCTGTACGAATGAATTACTCAATGAATGGATATGCTGAAATATATGTAGGGCAAATTGTGCGCTTACATGGAGTCCCTATAACTATAATTTCGGATCGAGATTAGATATTTATGTCAAAATTTTAGTGGAGTCTCCGAGCTGCTTTAGGGATTAAGCTTCAGTTCAGTACTACCTTTCATTCGCAAATAGATGGACAGTCGGGAAGAGTAATCCCAGTGTTGGAGAATATGTTAAGGGCCTGCGTGATTGATTTTTAAGGTAATTGGGACGAGAAATTGCACTTAATATAATTTGCTTATAATAACAGTTTTCAACAAAGCAATAGCATGGCCTCGTTCGAGGCACTATATGAAAGGACCTGTAAAACTCCCGTATGTCGGAATGAGGTGGGCAAACGAAAATTAATAGGGCCAGAATTGGTACAAGTCACCGTAGATTCAGTAAGGATTATTAGTGTTCGACTTAAGATGGCCCAAAGTCGACGGAAGAGTCACGTCAACAAGTGTAAAGGGCCTCTAGAATTTAATGTAGGGGACCATGTCTTCCTAAAAGTGTCGTCAATGAAAGGTATATCATGATTTGGAAAGATGGGCAAGTTGAGCCTAAGATTCATTGGACCCTTTGAAATCCTCGAAAGGATAGGGGATTTAGCTTCTTGATTAATGCTGCCACTTAAATTGGCCATTATAAACGACGTCTCCCATGTATCAATGTTAAGGAAATATCAACATTCTGGACTATGAAACCATTGAAGTGGATGAGAAAGTGAAATACGTGGAAAAGCTAGTACAAATATTGGATCGAAAGGAAAAAGTTCTTCGAACAAAAGTGATTCCACTTGTCAAGGTCCTGTGGCGACACCATGACATAGAAGAAGCAACATCGGAAAGCATAGAATAAATGAGACAACGTTACTCTCGTCTTTTCAATTAGGTATAGAAGATGTCCAATTTTGAGAACGAAATTCTTTAAGGGGGGGAGATTTGTGACATTCCAGTCATTGCTGAATAGAATTGTGAGCCCTTGAGTACCTGACCGTTATCGCCGCACCATCTTGCACGCCACCGTGTCACCTCGCCACATCACTGCTGCCCTCATTGCGCCACCTAGGCACAGCTCTCTGTGCCATTTGGCCTGCCGTGTCTCTCACTGTTTCCTCCAACTGGCGCCTCTCTGGGGTGCCAACTATCACAATAGGTGGCACTTTCATTTGCTTCCCATGTCCATGAAGCGGTGAAGAGGGAAGAACCGAGAGTAAAACCCAGCCCAAACCTATGTTCCCCTTCCCCCAGCTGGCACCTTCTCTCACTGCCAAAGGATATTTTAGTGTGATAATTAATTAGCCAATAAGTGCATGCAAACGGTGGGGGAAGGAGGGAAGACCGAGTCTTCTACGGCAACACCAGACCATCTTTCACCACTCTCTCATTTCGCATGCCAAGAGGACCGCAGCTTTTGCTTCTTCACTCGCGAGAACTCAGCTTCCATTATCCTCTCAGCCTCTCCAATTGCGCGAGCCACAGCCCATCCATTCTCTATATTACAGCCGTGCGACTCACCGGGAGCTAGCCGTGCATCAGCACGTTCGGGACCGCCGGAGAACAGCCGCAACCGGGCTTCGAGACCTGGCCAGAATCGTGACCCACTTGCTTTGGACTTGAGGCAAGTGAATTGTCTTCCCATCTATGCTATATAGGTTGATCGTTACTCGGCGAGGATCATTTCCTTGGACATTCATCGTTTTAGTTGATTTCGTAGTCGTTTGGTATTAATGGGAAATTTCAGATGACATGTATAGTTCTTGATATTGGAATTATGGTTCGTGAAACTCTTAAATGTGTTGTGGATATACTGGCTATTGAGGTTTATGCATGTTTGAAATCGAACAACATGAATCGCCGACGAAACTCAGGGACGACTATGTTCTCAGATTCGGATTTCTTTGCACCTGTGATTTTACCAACTTTATAGTGATTTATACATGATGAACTCCATAAAAATTTCTTGCGTATTATCTTGTTCTATAACATACTTAAATTTCGTATTTTTCAGATCTCCTATTACAAAAATATATTTGAAAAACAACCGGGTTCATAAATCTATTTGTCGGAAGCAAAACTGACCTTTACCTGATTTCTATTTCCTACAAAATTTTTGACTAGAAATTTAAATGAGTGTTCTCACGAAATTCATATGGTACAATCAAAACTACAACATATAAAAATTTCAGAATTTTCTGAGCTCATTCACCCCATAAAACGTTTCCCTTTTTGTCCTGATACGTTCTGGATTTTGCTACCATTTCTGGTCCGGATTCATAAAATTATTTAGAAACGTACGAGCCGAATTGGACTTTGGCTTCTTCACGGAAAATGTGCTTCTATGTCTCGACTATCTTAGATTAAAATTTCGTAATTTTTGGAGTTCATTTACTAAGACAATGTTTGCAATTTCCAGAAGCATGCGGAACGCTGTTATAGGGCATATTGTGTCGGTTTTTGATAAACTCCTTTTTTAACTTATCTTTTGAATGGTACTGCCGACTAATCATTTTGCATCATTTCTACAATTTATAAATGAATAATGGGTGGTAATGAGCTGTTTTCAGGGCATTAGCATAGTGAATGACATTTTTAAATTGAATTATTGAATTGCTGCACCATGGATTGGGTATATGGTGATAGCCATTGGTCCTTACGATGACGATGCTCGGGTGTCGGGATACCTCGAGAGGGATTAAGTAGTGTGCTTGTGGATTCTCCGGAGGACTGGCGAGGGTTAAATGACTCCTCAAAGGATTATCGTGATGCCAAGTAGGGTGCGAGAGGTTCAGAATGGAGTATCCTCTCCCTCTAGGTAATGATTGCAGTGGATTATTAAATTAAATCTAGTTATGGATGTTTTCGTGCCCTTTTTGAGTTACCAGTCCACTATTTGCTGAGAAATTACTTTCTGACATATTATGTCGATCTTGATAAGGTTCTCAAGCAAGTTGATTTAAAATGATTTCGCATATTTTATATTTTGGAGAGTTATCTCTCCTGCACGATGATTGATTTATATATAATATAGACTAGTAGACATTTTACTTACTGAGAGTTATTCTCATTTGTTGTTGATTATCACTTTTAAGATCAGTGGCACTTTTGGGACATGATAGTGATTTTGGGAGGACAATGGAAGGTAGATAGGTGATAGTATGTGTGTATGGACACCCAAGTTAGAGAGTATAATGGGTGACGTTTGGAGGTTAATCCAGGGTTGTCACAAAAGGAGATGACTGTCCGTACGAATTAGAAAAGACGTGTTGAGGTAATACGGGAAAAAGGGATTCGTATTAAGGAAAGGATGTCAGAAGAAAGAAAGGTATGATCACCTTGGAAAATTGCGCAAAGAACGAGGTATTCCTTTAAAAGAAATAAATTCAAATTCATTTGTTTTAAAAGGGTATATGTTGATGCCCAAAATTATCCCTATTATCACGTGCTAGCCATGAGGGTAGTAATAATAGCAATACGCCCCATTTTGCTCATAGAAGATAAGAATCACCAGCATTCTTGAAGTGATTTGGAGCTAGGTGTTAACAAGATTCCAAACGAATATACCTAAGTTGATGGCAAGGTAATTAATTGCCACGTGTCAGGCTATGGGAATAACGCATTAGATTTGAAATTCAAGCAAAATTGACATTAAATCCCAAGCAAGAATAATTGCCATGCGGATAGTGTGTGAAAATGGGGATGCAGTTATTCGCTTGATAGCCAAGTCATGCAAGGTCGTTGACAAGTCAAAGATCGATCAAATATGGATAGGACGGCTAAGAAGGGAAGAAATATGTGGGAAAAATCAAGAGTATTGCTCAAGGAAAGCAATCGACAAGCTACATTATAAATACCACAAACCACACAACTAAGAACCCCCAACCATCACAACAATTATCTTTACTTTTATCTTTCCTTATTGTATTTTAGCTATAGTTTTCCATATTCCCGTTGTTGATTAATTCCAACATATATCTCTATTCAGTTCAGCATTGTCAATTAAATTTCGGTGTTGTTCCACAAGCTCAATGTTGTCAATTATATTCCAGCATCAAGTTTCCTATCCAAGGGTATTGCTGTTGATTAAATTCCAGCCATATACCTAAACAGGTTGTGTCGTTTATTAAATTTTGACATAGTTTGAGTTAGAAACATAGGGTTGTACACACAGGTTAGGAATGAAATTCGCATTCGCATTTGACATTCTCTGTCCATATTGAACACATAACCCAAATCCCTTACAATAAAAATTGAAATGCACTGTGTATTGAAAGATTCTTCATGGGAATCTAAATCGGTGAAATGGAAAGAAATGTTGAGATGTCTACATCTTAATGTAAGGGCAGGGAAGCACACGAGAAAAGACATTTGATGTAAAATTGCAAATGGAAAAGAAGAGCAAGAAGAAGAATAAGTACATTAGAAGTGTCAAAACTTGTGTATGGCGCTTACTTTAGTGTTAAAAGATTATTTTTGGATTAGTTGAGTGCCACAATATGAAGAATCGATCACTTGAGTGCCACAAATTTGAAAAATAGATTGCTTGAGTGCCACTTTTGATGTGGCCGCCGATCATCCGATGTGGCCAGCGGTCCAAATCAGCTTTTTCGACGGTGATGTCAGACGATCGGCAGCCACGTCAGCTTTTCCGGCATCTACGTTAGAAGTGATACTCAAGTGATCAGTTTTTCAAACTTGTGGTACTCAATTGATCCAAAATAAACTTTTGGCACCAAAGTGAGTGTCATACATAAGTTTTGGCACTTCTAGTATACTTACCCCACAAGAAGAAGAGCATTGAAGAAGGAAATTCAAATTTTCATATTGTAGAGTTGCATCATATGGATCTCACGTAAAAATGGTATTTATGATGATATTGTAATTGGTGCTCATCGTAGATTTTATTCCAAGTTAAGAAGAGAGGAATAAATAACTTAGGTATATTTCGATATATATAGAAAAGAGTACAAAAAAAGCCTAGTTAAAGGCATTATGATATGATTATATAAAGTAATAATATCAGTCAAGATATACACTGCCATATGGAGATGTCTACGCAATCGTGAGTGAAACAGAAAATCAATAGAAATATTCTAACTATTTCTAATATAGGAAAATATCCTAATTATCTCTAACATCCTCCATCAAACTTAAGATGACGTCGAAGAAGTCAACTGGAGTTTGAATTAATATCACTCAACACTAGGAAAACTTGTTACACCATGGGCATTGAGCTTCTCGATCCATAGTGTGTGCAACAGTCTTCTAGATCTGATGCTTCTAAGGTTGTTGAGTTTGGTGGTGATGTCGGCTTCTCGAAACAACACGTGAAAAGTCGAGAATTAGAGGGAAATGGCAAGCGGCCTATGCAACTTACTTGTGAAATAGTAACTGAGCAACGTGGCCTATTCGGCTGTCATCATAGCATCGAGCGACCTATACGACTCGCTTGAAAAATAGTTCTTGGAATATGCCCCGTGCGGCGGCATCAAAAGAAAGTCATCTCCGTGAAAAAAAGCTCAACTGAACGATGCAGTCAATATGATTAGCATCGAAACACAATTATTATAGAAAAGGCTCGATTAAGTGCTTCCTCATATAAGACTTGTGCACACAAAATGAACACTGTTGAGCAACAATGATGGTGATGGATTATTTGAATGGAAAAAAAATAGAATTTAAAAATTTCTTGGGTGCACTGAGTGCATGCACCCAGTACACTAAGATTGCCTCAAGAAATGAGGCTCTAATACTAAGTTAAGAAGAGATGAACAAATAACTTATGTATATTTCTATTTTAAAAAAAATAGTACAAAAAGAGCTTATTTATAGGCTTTATGATATGACTATATAAAGTAACAATATCAATCAAGGTCTACACAGTCATATATCCACGCAATCTTGAGAGAAACTGAAAATCAATAGAAATATTCTAACTATTTCTAATAAAATAAAATATCCTAATTATCTCTAATAAGGGCAATGGAATAACAATAAAAGTTCAAGTCAAATATGATGGGAGAATTCACAAAAATATTGTGTGCGAGTATGTGAAGAAATTGTGTATGGGCAGGCGAACTCTTTTATATATTTTAATTATTTTTATTTTTTTAATGAGTAATGCGTTGATATTATCCAAAATGCAAAGCCGATAACGAATAGAGAAATGATTAAGTGATGATCTTTAATATACTGCAAAAATAACAATTTGATCGTATCACAAAAAATTGTGTAATAAATAATTATAAATTATTGTGGAATTCAATTTCTCAAGAGTTACAAGCTGTTATTCTCATAATAAACAAAAAAAAATGTTATTATAGCAAAGTCCTTATGAATATATGGGAGTAGTGAAGCTCTAGTTTTTTTTTTTTGGGTGGTGTGCTTGGTGATGGCGTAGATTTAGCCCAAATCATTTAGGGAAAAGAGAGTCGGAAAGGGACACAGGTGCTCAACACATTGCGCACTTATCGAACCCACTTAGGGCTGGTTAAGTCTACACTAAACACTTCTCGTAGAAGATAGAGAAAAAAGGAAAAAAAGGAAAAAGAGAGAGAGAGTTCTGCCTGGTCAGCATTGATAATTACATCGAAAAGGAGAACTGTTCCCTTTCAGGAAGGAACAGTAGTCATCGCTTACTGTTCCTTCGGAACAATCTTTGGAAGGACAACCCAATTGAAGTTGGTAAGAAATCTCAAAGGCTGTGCAGGTGGGGGCCGGGGTTGAAGGGAAAGGTTATGGTATTCAAAGAGGGGCCGGGAGACAGGCAGCTTCTGGGCCGTCGGGGGATTGGACAATTGCGTTTGTTTGATGAAAGCGGGGGAATTGGACAATAGTGTTTAAATCAAACTGACTTTCATCAAACAAACACAATTAAATTGACGATCATGTGCAGCTTTTGCTTGATGTTGGCGACTTTGCTCAACGTCGGTGAGGTTTCATTGACCCGTCCCAACCCAGAAACCCGAATTCTATAATTGCATGAAACCCTAAAATTTCGTCTGTTTTCCGCCAATGCCAAAGACGAGTGGGTGGAAGTATTCTCGGATACGTAAAGCACGACTTGTCCTTTTCCCGGGGCGTCTGGACAATTATCATTGGGTCCATTATCTTCGTTTCATACGGACCGAATCTAGACCTGCGAATTAGTCATTATGCCTCCCGCCACTGTAACTTGGACTATAGACCTACCCCTCTAGTGGAGAGAGAGACTCCCGTCGGGTGAGCGTTGATATGACTGCCCCTTTTTAAGAGGAACAGTAGGTGATGACTAGAAAATTAATTCGACTTACATTGATCATTATATCGTAAAAGATTAATCCTTTTCAAAAGGAACATTAAGTGATGACTACTATTTTTTATGGAAAACGAATTCGACAAGCGTTAATAATTACATTGAAAAGGACTACTCTTTTTTGAAAGGAGTAGTAAGTGATGACTGCTACTCTTTCTAGATGCGTCAAGACAAGAGATCTCTCTCTCTCTGTTGATCTGCGTGCATGCGTGCGTTTGTGATTGTCATTCGACTTTTCTTGATTACGAGCGAGTTGAGATGAGTTGAGCTGGGCTGGTGGCAAGATTAGCAGTTAGGTGCAGCCTTTCCCGTCGAAATAATGTTTGATGTGTCCGTGGACTTGGTCGTGAAATTTGGGCAATCTTGCGTGATGTCCGCTTGTTCTCTACCTGTGGATTGCTGTTGGCCACTCGCATGTGCGAATGTCGGAGTATATAGATAGGCGGCGTGTGTATTTTGCAGAATTCAAGTTTGGACTTTGGTGGTCCTATTCGGTTGTGGAGCTTTGGAGACTTCGGATTAATGAGCACATGAATTTAGCTGTGATTCTACGAGTCATGATTTTGATAACAATGGTTTCTTGTATGGGATTTAAGGTGAAGATGTGGTTTCGAAATTTTGGTTTCCATGGTTGCTTTTGCTAAATCATCATTAAAAAATGATTAAATCAGATAAAATAGCAAAAGATATAATCAACTTTACAATTAATACAGGGACAGGGTCAGCTAATAATGATTAATAGACGGACACAAAATTCATCATTTTGCAATTGCAATTATTCATAAAAATATCGTGAACATGTATTTTACATCACATAATAATTTTAATCATAAGGTTGTTTTATTTCCACCAAAAAAAGGGGGAAACACCCAACAAGAACAAGCTTATGGAAATGTGTCTATAACTTACCCTCCTGAACTTATGCCCTAATCTAGAGTAGCTAAGTGGGGAAGTAAAATTAATCCTCCGGGATCGTTTGGGCGAAAGGTCGGCGTAGAAATTCTATAAAAGCGGCCATTGATTTCGCTTCTTCCTACCCTCTGCATCACCCACAGAAGACAGACAGACAGATCGCTTCTTCCTTCCCTCACTATCACCCACGGAGACAGAGAGAGAGAGCGAGAGGGAGGGAGGGATGGAGAGGAAGAGAGAGGGAGAGAGGAAGCCATGGAGAGAGAGAGCGAGAGAGAAAGTCTGCAACTTTCGATGCCGAATGGTGGCGACGAAAAGCCTTGTCTGCGTGAGCGCCGTGATGCCCCTGATGCTGTTCATCGGAGCAACAATCGCGAGTAGTACAAATGACTTCGATCCTCCAGATCCGGGGCACAGCCCTGGCTTTGGCAATCAGGCTTTGGCAATCAGCCACGGAACAAGTTTGCATCATGGACATCATGGACATTACGGTGTTCGATTGCTTATGTTCTTTATTTTCGTCATACATATATCACCATTCTGTCTTTGATTATGGTTAGATGTTTCTAAGTTTGACTTAGGATGGGTGATGCTCTGACGGTGGTGCTGTTTTCTTTTTGAGTTTTAGTCGAGCTATTCAGTCAGAGGAAAAACGTATGACTTTTCTTTTTTTTCTGTAAATTGAAGATCATAAGAAGTCTATTAGAGTTCGATTTCTGAGTTGGGAGGATCAAGAAGGAAAGAAGCTGTGTCTTTTTCTTTCTGAGTTCGTTTGCGTGATTGCAATCAAAATGTTTCTTTTTCTCGGTCACTGAGAATAGTTTCTTCTGGTGCTTTGAAGTTGTGACTGACGCGAGATATCTGCTATAATTTTTCTGTTTTTCGTTCATTAATTCCTTCCATAGAGAGAAGAGAGAGAGAGAGAGTAGCTGAAACAGAGCATACGAAACAGAGCAAAGCCCAGCAGAGCAGTGCTGAGTGAGAGATAAGGTCAGATTAGGCCTCAAGTCCACGGTAGTTATCACCAACGTCCAGGCACAATAAAAGTTGGGTACTTGCTTTTAGCCGAGTCAGATGAAGATTATGGGTCTTGATTATGGTGTGTATTATTAGATCGAGATGATTTTTTTGAATGGAGACAAGTTGATCTTAGAGATAGGACAAGATAGAACCGTGAGCTTGGACCAAGCCAACTCCGGAAAGAATGGTAAAATTGATGGACAGGCCCCGAGTCGTGGTCGGAGGGTTGGGAATTCAGATAAATGCTGACGGCGACTTTCAATAATTTTCAATTGATCTCAATCCCGAGGCCCCCACCAACCAACCCTGGTGGATGATACGGATGGCGACTTTCAACAATTTTCAATTGGTCACAATCCCAAGCCCCGCCCGCCCCCCTCTCTCTTTTCCTGAGGTCCTTTGACTATCACGAATTGTCATGTAGTAAGCACAAGCATGGAGTCACCGAATGAACCTTCTAGGAGCCAACTAAAGTTGCCGCTCGTTTTTCTTCGGGAGGAAAAAAGCCAAAGGAAAAGAAGAAAGAAAAGAGAATGGAAGAAGTGAATGGAATCTCGTCGTTTAGGCATTTTTCGCGCAGAGGGGTTCGTTGGTCAAATTCATGCATTTAATCAGTGGTACGGATAATTATGACAATGAATCTTATCCGGAGGGGAAAGAACACACACAGCATTGAACAGGAGGCAAGTAAGAGGAAAAACATAGGGAATACCCATTATGGAGAGTAGTCTTGATCGGTACACCGGTAACATATTAGACAACTGTTTGGTTTCGGAAAGCCAACCTCTCACGAGTCGACTTCACGACATGCACAACCCATATCTCTAAATAAGTCCAATAACTGGAAAATCCAAAACAGAAAGAAGCGATTTTCCAAGGTGTAGTAGAAGATGTCCAGCCCTGAGAATTAGCAGTCGACTTGCATGTACAAATTCAAGATGTTCGCTTCAAAATGCAATAGGACATATTGGTAGAAGATGCACGCTTAAACAATCTAAATGTCCATAGCGCTAAAAGGCATCTACTTCATGGAATTAAAGGTCCTCTCATTCCCAGGACCACCCACACAATACTGTATCGATGCACACTGCTGTTGAAGCTGACCAATGCATATGCATTGGTCGGGCCAGAGGAAATTGATTATAAAGCGTGTGTCAACGGTGCTATTCAAAGCTCAAGGTCCAAGCCAACCATCCAGATCCAATGCTTACCTTGAGATCAGCAGAGGTCAGGAATGGGTCAAACCTGGCACGTTCGTTCTTTCTTTCTCTCTTGATTGGTTCGTACTGCAAGGCATTGGCCCCACCATTTACTCCGATAATATCTTCAACCGTGACCAACTTTCGTGGGTTGTTCCTCGGTTGCACCAACGTCGGGATCGTCCATCACCAGTCACCATCACTGCCAAGCCTGATCACTTGAGATCCCTTCCTCAGCCGTAGTCGTATCCGAACCATGTTGAAGATGAATTTCGTACCGAGAGTCGTTGGAGCTGAACTTCACCGGGTCAATGGCGGGTCAGTTCTAATTGTGTTGTCCCCATCGCCACTAATCACAAGCCACCCCCAAGATCTCGACATGATTATTATCTTCAAATTTCATTCTCTATATTAAACATATTAAACGATTATTATCTAGCTTTAATTTCGTTGAGATTTTAGGTATTATTTGATAGAATTATATTGACAAAAATCATTTTAATTACTAATTCCATAAGATTTGGGATCACTCTTTTAATAATTTTAATTTTTTCTGCAAAATAATTGTTAATCGAATCCATATCATTATAATTACTAATTTGGTATGTAAGATTTCAGATCATTTTTTAATTATTTTGATTTTTTCTGCGTACTGGTGATGTTTAGGGTTAAGATATTTGTTAATTTAATCAGTGACACGATGGAATGTTTTTCAATTATCTTAATCCTTTATTTGAAATCTTGATGAAAATCTTGAAGTGGGTTGGATATAATGCTTATCTTTGATTCGGAGAACTACTTGTTTAGAAAATACCAAAAAGACCAAATTGAGTGATAGATAGGAAGTTTCCTAAATAGATTAAGATTGGGTGTTTATAATTTGTCTAGTTAGATTTGTCTTTTAGATTAGATTGCAGGTTAGGGTAAAATCTACTTAATATATGCATCACGTAGTATGCATGCTACGTTCATTTAATTATAAATTGCACGTCATTAGGACTAGGTCATGTGGTTAAATAAAATAGCGTGTCATATAGGCTGGTTTTAATTCCATAATAAAAAAATCCAAGAATAATTGCTTACTTTGGTGTGTTTAATTCCTTTGATGCTAGAAGTAAGCTAGACCGATCGACCTGTGATAAATCCCTACATCAAATTCATCCATCAAATCTAGAGTCGTCTCACTGCAGCACTCAAAGTTGCTTTGTTGCTTTTGCCGCCGCGTCACCATCACAATCGCCGTGAACAGTAACTGTTGAACACATACGACTGATTCGATTTTGTTGCGTTATTGAGGTTGATCATCCAAGTTTATTTGTGGAGAGTGCTTCCATTCTTAAAGCAGGTACACGGAGGTATCTTTCCATCAATGTTTATGACCAAACTTTAGAAACAATTAGTATCTCGCATGAACTTTTCTTGCCATGTTGTGCAAAGTCAAAGATTTGAAGGAGATTTTGCATAATTAATTGGTACTCAGTTCATGTGAATGCTTGGTTAAATATGATGATCGATGCTGATTGACCACATCGGAATGTTTATATTAAGAAAAGAAATTGAGATTTATTTCATGCTGGGCGATCATGAGAAAACAATTATGTGCCTAATTGAATATGAGCTCGCGATTTAATCCACAAGGTTGTGCGAAACCTGATGGCCAAGTCTGATTTATTATTTCATTCTATGAGTTGCGATGAATTTGGACCTGATTAAGCCTTATCATGTCACTAGCTAATAGTTCTGCGTATCCAGTTCATTGAGGCATGTTTTAGTCATGGAATCTAATGAAAAGCAAGGGCTGTCTGGATATCATGCTGTCCAGGTTCGATCCTCCGTTGATCTAATTGGTGACGTTGTTGGGAGCCAAATGTCTTAATTAACCGAATCAGTGTTCGGGCAGTTAGAATTTACATTTTCATGGTCGACTAAATTCATGTTATGTCTGAATTGCCAATTAGTACGAGTCGGATCGAAAATGGACCGATCTAAATTAATTCATTTTTAATAATTTTTCTCTTTAAATTATTACCTTTGAAGAATAGCCAGGTTCATGAATTGGCTCATCTAGTTAGCGAGGGAGCTTGGCATTGAGTTATGGACAAGTGTGTGCAAGTGAAAGAGAAATATTATAAAGGAAAATATTGTTTAACGGATTTGCAGCTAAGGATTTATTTGTTAACTAGTCAAATAGTGCATGATTCTGTCATTTTATTTGGAAACAAAAAAAAGACTAGCTGGAACAAAATTACGAAGTAGAAAAAGATTTTTATTCTCGAGAACAACTCGAGAATCAAGCCTATTTTTTCTTTTTTTTCTTTTCTTCTTCTTCTTTAATCTTAGTCAGTCATCGGCCTCAAGATGGCTGGTGATCTCGTCGGAGGGTCGTCGACCCCCGATGAGGCCAAGCCTTGTTAGCTTGACTACAAGGCTCGGGCGAGCCTTGGCTAGGCGAGGCTCGACCTTGCCCAAATCTAATGAGGCCGAGCTCACCCAGCCGCCAGCGAGGCTCAACCTCGCCAGGCCACTACAAGGTTGATGTTGCCCAACCAAGGCGAGGCCGACCTCGTTGTGCCTGGGGCTTGCGACGCTTTGGCGATCGGCTGAAGGTTGAAGAAGAAGAAAAGGAAAAAAACAAAAAAAAAAAAGAAAAATATAATAAAAGAATTTAAAAATTAAAAGAAATTTTAGGTTACGAAGAATTTAAGAGTTATATCAAATGCAATTTTATTCCATAAATAAAAATTTTGAGCAATTATCAAATGCATTCAAATATTCAAAATCAAGCCAATTTTATTTTATTTTTTCTCTTCTTCTTTTTCTTCTTCTTCTTCAACCTTAGCCGGTCGTCGGCCCTTGGCAAGGCTGAGCCTTGTCGGCCAAGGCTATCAGGCGGTTGGGAACCTCGCCTAGCCCCCGGCAAGGCTCGAGAGCCACTGTGAGGTTGGTGTCGCTTAGCTAAGGTGAGGTCGATCTCGCAATGGCCCGGCAAGGTCAAGCTTCGTTTGTAATTGGGCAAGCTTGGTCTCACTAGCCTCATCGGCTCGGCCTTGTCGGTGGTTGGTGACACTTCGGTGACCGGCGAAGGTTGAAGAAGAAGAAAAGAAAAGAAAAAGCAAAGAAATAAAAGAAAACAAGAAAATTTTAATAAAAGAATTAAAAATTTAAAAGAAATTTAAGTTACTGAGAAGAATTTAAGGATCATACCAAACACATTTTTACTTTGAAGATAGAAATGTTAAGCGAGTTACAAAATGCCTTTAAATGCTCGAGAATCAAGCCCATTTTCTTTTTCTTTTTTCTTTTTTCTTTTCTTCTTCTTCTTCTTTTCTTTCTTTTCCTTTTCTTGTTCTTCTTCTTCAACTTTAGGTGGTCGCCAACCTCGGGACAGCCAGTGACAAATTAGATGAGGGTCAACAACCTTGTCAAAGGGTTGCTGGCCCTCGGTGAGGCCAAACCTCATCGATCGAGGCTCTTCGACAGCCAAGTGAGCTCACCTAAGCCTTGGCTGAGCAAGGCTTGACCTCACCGAGCCACCATGAGGTTGACCTTGCCAACCTCGCTAGTAGCTAGGTGAGCTCGACCTCGCCAGACTTGGGTAAGCTCAGCCTCACTAGAGGCTGGTGATTCTTCGGCGATCGGCTGAAGGTTGAAAAAGAAGAAAAGGAAAAAAGAAAGAAAAAATAAAAAGAGAGAAAAATATAATAAAATAATTAAAAAATTAAAACAGATTTTAAGTTACTGAAGAATTTAAAGATCATACCAAATGTAATTCTATTCCAGAAATAAAAATTTTGGACAATTACTAAATACCTTCAAATGCTCAGAAATTCATTTAGGAAACAAAATAAAAAAGAATAATTTCTGAGCAAAAATTATTCTCAAGAATATAATGATTACTAAATACATTCTAAGTTAACTAGTGCCCTATGACCACCACAAAAATAAAATAAAATGGTGCCCACAATATAAACGAAAATCCTTTCGAAAAAGAAGAAGAAGAAAGATACCGAAGGAAACCTCATATTTAAGGTAGAGGTGGTCTGCTTAGTCACATTAGACCACCCCTACCTTTTTTTTCCAACCAACAAATAAATAGAGTAGTAGAGGTGGTCTAATATCACTAAGCAGCCGGGCCAACTCGAAGATGAAAAAGGCTCTGTCCGGCTCAACTTGGCCCATGAAACTTCAATCCAATGGGCCAGATTTTGGAACATGAGTAGTATAACAGAAAATACCATGGAATGCGACTATTGCATATGCTCGATCAGTCGAATGGTCTATACTGGCCTAGAAAAGAGTAAAATAGAGTCTATGCGGGGTTATACGCATTTGCACGTCATTTCCATCCCAACAAAATCGACCCAGACAAAGGAAGAGGAAAGGGAGTTCACAATTCTAATTAAACTCCACCCCCACCATTTGAACATTACTAGATTCGTAACCACATTGCTCAATTGGATAGACTAGAAACATTTCCAAGTTGCTCGCGAGCTCAAATTCGGCATGGGCACTCCCTTTTTCTTTCCCTTTCCCTCAGCCCTCTACACTCCCACTATTCAAGGAACCAAACCCTAAATGCAGACCAAAAATCTTACTCAATAGAACCCCGCGTACTGATGAAGCACAAGGCAAGCAAGGACCAGGCCAAACATGCAGCACAGAGAAACAAACTGGAACTCTGAATGGGATCGATTCAGAAAGAAGACCCTCCAAACGACCCCACAAGAGAGTCTGTGATACCGAGGAAATCATAGCAATTGCTAGTGATCTATGGGCACATCAGCGCAAGTATCGAAGCAATTGCGGGCACGAAAAATGAAAATCGAGAACTGATAGAGAGCCTGAGGGAGAAACCTAGCTCAGTGAAATCGAGGAAGGCGATGGCATTAGCATAGTACTTGTCATTGCAGTAGATGGGGAAGACGGCAACCGACGCGTGTGTGGACGAGTGATTATGGGAGTGAGGAATTTTCTAGGTAATGTGTATGGATCAGTGTGTGCAGGGATGGTTGCCGATGGATATATGCAAATGTAAGGTAGAATACGATCACTATCAAGATATAAAGGAGGCACCATCAACCGAGGAAAAAGATCGGAATCGACAAAGTTCACTTCCAAGGTATGAAGGGCAAGTCACTCGCTAAGTATAAAAAATTTCGGGATAGGAAGCTTATCACCAAGGCCTAAAGGGAAATCACTAGTCGAGGATTGGCTCACCACCAAGGAGTAATCCACTTTTTAAGAACAAAGAAACTGGAATAGAATAAAATGCTTCTTGGCTCACCACCAATGAGTAATCCACTATTCAATTATAAAGAAAATGGAATAAGAGTTATCTATTTTTCAAAGATATTCGCTCACAAAAATGATAATTTCATGTATTCTCATTCATCAAAATCTACCTTACAATGTAGAACTCTCCTCTATTTATAGAGGTATTACGACATAGGAAATAAACAAACATTAAAGCCACCCTTCTCACATGAGAAGGGGGAGGTCGAGGGTTCAAATTCTCACTTGCTCGGGAGGTTGGGTGGGGACGAGTTTATTTCAGGAGTGGATTTTGATTCCCATGCCCTATAAAGAGGTAGGGAAAAAGTCTGAGTGCTAGAGTAAGACCTCGAATATTAAAGACATGGGAAGTAAAAAGCATTTAAAGACCTAGTAACTAGAAAATGTATTAATGACATGGAGACTTGAAATCTTGACTATTCAGCATTTTGATTCATCTTTCAAAATTCATCCACCTGCCTTGACCATAGAATAACCATCTCAAAAGTTCAACAAATATTCAAGGAATTGCCTAGAATAGCCTCCCATCAATATATTGTTTGATTAGCTTTGAAATCAACAATGAATATGGTGAATCTATAACTTAATATTTGAACATCAAGGGAAGAATCGACAACTCCTTAATCAATAACTTGATCGATAGTCTTTTCATCTGTAACTTCATTCTCGATCCATCGAGCAAATTATGATCGAAGTCTACCTTGTTTTGAATGAACATCAATGGTAAGGATGCTAGTACGGACACCTAGAGGGGCGAATAGGTGTAAATAGAAATACTTGTTAAAACAAAATAGGATAAGGTCTAAGTAAAGTACAGAAGCAGAAATTGAATTTAGAGTTTGACAGATGGTGAGGTAGACTTCTGTAAAATGCAATGAGAATCAGAGAGATAAGAGATAAGAAGATTGCATGTAGAATTCATAGTGGTTGGACTTAAATTAAGTCTATGTCCATTCTTCCATGCTAACAGCCTACTGGCTGAATTCTACTATAAGATCAACAAATGATTATAAAGCCTTGAGTGCAAATACTCAGTGATAGGATGCACTTCCTCACTAAGTCATTCTTTTGTGTAAATCATTCTTGACCACTAGAAATTTGCTCACAGAAGACAATTGAATATGAAAACAAATTTAGATTTTGGAATTTCGATTCACGCCTTAACCTTCTCCAAACCATGCAACCTCTTCGAATATTCCTTCAAGCCAACTAGCCATTGATCAATCATTTGAAGGATTATTTTCTAAATTTCCATATTTGGACAGATTTATTTAAGAAGATTTTGTAGCCCCTGAAGATAAATGTTGAATTTCAGTAGATTATGGTCGCCCATATAAACAAAATCTTGATTTCCATAAGTGATCCATCCTCTTTTTTTAATTGTTTATGGGATTGATTTTGTCAATCAGCTTGATTAACATAATCAATATATATTAGGCAAATGAAATCCATAGCCGTTATAGGTCCATTCTTTGTTTTGGTCCTCCAACCATTCTTGAAGTATTATGTTCTAAATCCCTATCAGAATGAAATATGCATCTACTAATAGAATAAAGATTGATATAAATCTTCTAGAATATAATAGAATAGAATAAGCTTTCTTGATGGTCTTGACTGATATCCAGACTTAACGTCTTTCTCATTCTAGAGTCTGCTCCACAATAGAACTTAGAAAGTTTTGTTATCATTAAAACTAGGAGTTTTCTCAACAATCTCCCCATTTTTTATGATGACAAAACTTTTATGCAAATATAAGTCTTGCAAAATAGAGTTAGGCATAACCCAAAAATATATGCAGAGTTTAATAAACAAGCCACACCATAATATATTAGCATATATCTGTAAAGTCTATCCCTTTTTGTCAACATCAAGAGGGTTCAAAGAGTCTACAAAATCACAAACAAGACAAACCAAATCATAAACCATAGTCCAAACAAATTAACAAACCACACACAAATCAAAAAATATTTTAAAAAGCTTGAAATCAGATTTTGTGAGGAACACGGATAAGCTAAAAATCCTCTAGATTCTGCATTGATTCCTAAATCTTAGTTATGCATTAAGGAAAAGCTATTTCCATCTTTACCATGTTCTACTCAATTTGCTTGTTGAAATTCTCCAGCTTGTTTTACAAAGAGGATTTCATTTTTTGAATGTCAACTTCCAATGCATATTATTGAGCTTTTACTTGCATAAACAACTCAACAATTCTTGGGTAGTTTGATCAGATACGGTCTGTGCACTTGCCTCTACAAATAGAATTCGAGGAATTTCTGATTTGGAAGATACTTTAGATGATTGATGCTCCCCCTAAAGATCTACTTCTTCCTAGTTTCCCACAGAACCTTCTAGAAACTATGCAGCATAGATATCTTTTGCATCAAGTGGAGACCTACTAATTTGATCGGCAAGTCTAGTTTGCTTTGGAGTTTTCTCGGTTCCTCCTCTTGCAATGATGTTATCTTCATTATTGGTGGTATCTCCTAGTTGATCTTTGTCTTGTTGTTCTCTTTCTCTGTCTACATCACCCTGTTCTTGCTCATGCTCTAGTTCTTGCCAATTACATTTGGTTCCTCTTCCTTTTCACCATTTGATCCTTCTTTAGGATCCATTTCATCCGGTTGCTCTTATGTTCCTTTCCCATCATCTTCTTCCTCCTCATCTTTCTATTCATCTTCTTCTCCTTCCTTCTCACTTAGGGGTGAGCATGGTTCCAGGGTAGAACCTGGAACCTGAGAACCGCACCAGTGGGAACCTGTAGGTTCCAGGTTCTAAGGTATGCAGGGTAGGTTCCAGGTTCCAAAATTTGAAGAACCTGTACCCGAGGGTAGGTTCTAGGTTCTCGATTGGTGGAACCTGGAACCTGGAACCTGGAACTTGTAACTTGTAACCCGGAACCTAGAACCTAGTACAAGTTTTTATGTTTTTCTTAATCTATGTCTTCACGCGATTCTGAGATATTCCATAGTGTTTGATGATAAGTGTATAATCCAAAACCACTAGTCTAAACTTCCATTTTATAATTGAGAATTTTATTTTCATAAACTATCAGACTAGTGGAAACTCCAATTGCTTCTTTTAAGATAATGATTCTATATAATACAAGAGTAACCAGTGTATTAAAATCACAAAATTTCCTTAATACTATTCGACAGGTGTATATAGGCACTTGTTCTCAAGCAATCGATAATAAAATCATTATTCATTTTTATTGTTGTGTTTATTTACATATTGATTAACTAAAGATGAAAAAAAGAATCTGTTGGAACTTGGAACCGACCTTGGAACCTGTAATAGGGTAGGTTCCAAGTTCCATGTTTCGATGGGTAGGTTCCAGATTCCAAAAAATGAGAAACTTGTACTTAAGGGTAGGTTCTAGGTTCTAGGCGGAACCTAGAACCGCTCACCTCTATTTGCAATATGATCAATATCCAGAAAAAAAAGAATCATGGATGATGACATGATTGTTTTATGACTTAAGGAGATCTTCATAGAAATTATGTCGCTATCATTATAAAGACTATGTTGGAAGGGATGATCACGGTTCCCGGTTCTAGGGAGGGAGGTTCCGGTTCCCGATTCCTCTTTTTCAGAATCAGAACCGGTTCCACTTAAATGAAAAAAAAAAAAAAACCTGTTGGACCCTGGAACCGACCTTGGAACCCGTGAGAGGGTAGGTTCTAGGTTCCCATTTCGACGGGTAGGTTCCGGGTTCAAAAAATGAGGAACCCGTACCCGAGGGTAGGTTCCAAGTTCCAAGCGGAACCTGTAAGGAACCTGGAACCGCTCACCCCTATTCTCACTATCTTGCTTTTCTTTGTCTCCTTCATTACCCTTTACTGCATCGGGTTTTTCTTCTTCAATAGGAAGTTTTAATAAAGAGACTGTTTGAGTTGTTGATGCAATAATGTTCAAAAGAGTTTCTTCATCATCTTCATCCTACAGAAGGATCGCAAACCTCTTCTTTTTTGAAGATTGAGGAGTTGCAAATTCCTTTCTTTTCCTCTTTCTTTTTGCAGTAGTAGTTTGTGTTGCAAGACTTGGTGTCCCTTTCTTCTTACTCTTCTAGACCTCCACCATATCCTTTAGTCTCATTTTGGTGATCATCTTTACTCCAATTGCCATAATAAGAAGAGTTCTTGTGCGAAACTTCGAAAGTAGTTGAATTCAAAAGTGCTTGAAAATTTTAGTCACAAAAGCTCCATAGGGAAGTTGTCCATTTTCCTTAAGTACTATTTTATACATGTGTAATAAAACACTATAAAGAAGAGAGAACATTACTCCATTCCCTATGGCATACATCATTTTTGCTTCAAACTTAGCAAATCTATCTTGGAAGATGCGTTGGGTCTTATGTAGTTTATCACAATTTTGTGCAGAATAATGTTTGTAGAAGATAAACTGGAATAAGAAATGTTTGCCTTTGAAGTCTTGCCAGTAATTAGATACTTGCACACAGTTTCATAAAAGACTTCTACAGGCCTAAAATCTCCCCTTTCCACATTCATAATGTTAGTCAAAATATTCATATCCACATCATAAACATTATTTTTTTATAGTAAATTGCATCTTAACCGGGGAAAAACAGACAAATTGAAATAAAAATAGGCGATAAGTTCTAGATAAATGGAAGAAGTTTGTAAGCAAAAATCTTCCCTTTGTAACTTTTCAAACTTCTTCCTCAATTTGACTCCTATTGCATCCAGAAGTCAAAATCCCCTATTCCATGGTTCATTATACCTCTGTTTAACATAAAGGCATAACATTCTATGTGTGCCTTAATTTGAAACAACTTTTTCCAATGCTTATCGACTACAACAACAACTCCCATTTCAACTTGAAAGTTCTTGAACAGCCTTTCGTCATCATCTTCTCTCTTACCTTCCTATTAACTTTCAGACCTACCTTTCGGATTAGGCATCTGTCCCACATACTCAACCACTTCCTTTTTTTTTTCTCAGTTAGAACTTCTCTTTGCTAGTATTTCTTCCATCAACTTAACCTCATTTCTGTAGCCATGATCTTTTAGATAATCCACAATAAAATCGTCTCCGGCTCCTCCTTTCTTCATAAATTCGTATCGCCTAATGGATCTTCTACTTTAATCGAAGTAACAGTAACAAGAGTTGCACCTTTAGAAACTTCTTCAAACTTGGATTGATACACAGAGTTCCTTAGAGATACTTCGTCGGACAATTTGGTGAGATCAAAATGGGTTTGCTCTCCTTCGACAAGTTTAGGGCCTTTGCTTACAATGTATGAGGCATAAGTACAGCCTAAGTGCCAAAACTTGGCATAAAGGGACATTTAAATGCCAAAACTTACAAAATGTACACTTAAATGCCACTTTTTTAAAAAATTGGATTACTTAAGTGCTAAGTCAGGCGAAGGCCGCCGAAAATCCGACATGGCTTATTTTAATAATATAAATTGCTTACGTGGCTCGTCGAAAACTAAGTCGGCGAAAGCTCAACCAAAACGACGTCATTTTGCGCTAACGTGACATTTAAAAAATGTATTAATTAAATAATATTAAATAATTAAAAAATATATTATAATAAAATTGATTAATTTTTAAATAAAAAAAGGAAGAGGAAGGGGAGGATTCGGCAAGGGCTGCCAAACCCTCCCCTCCCCTTCCTTTTTTTTATAAATAAAATCGATTTTTAAATTTTTTTCTAGTCTGACTTGGATAATTTTTTTTTCTTAAAATTGCCACGTGGATATTTTATTTTGAAAAAAAATGCTCCGTCAGCAAATAAAATCGCTGGAAAATGGACACGTGGTAGTTTGGCTGGATTTTTTCGCCGTTGGCACTTAACTGATCATTTTTGCTCCGATTTTGGCACTTAAATGTACATTTCCGAACTTTTGACACTTAATGTCTCTCCGTGCCAAGTTTTGGCACTCCATGGGTCCATACGTCCAATTTGTGATGATCGCATTTGAGAGGAAATCGATTACAATATGGAGGATTTTGATGACATTTTGAAATGAAAAAATGTGTTCAAGAAATTGAGGGAGAAAAAGAAAGCTTTTTAGGGTTTTCGAAGAAATGAGTTTGAGTATGAGAGAAGAGAGTAAGAAGAAGGCAGTTTCTAGAGTTTTATAAATTATGAACCGAGGAAAACAAAAAGTCACAATTTTTGGAAATGAAAAACTGTAAATGGTAGTTATTGATTCCAAATTCAAAAAATAATTGAAAAAAATAAAATAAAATTTGGAAATAAATATAAAAACAATCAGATAATATTTTTGCAGAGTATTATTGATTTACTTACCTATTTTAGCATAAAAGAAAATAACTTATGCGCCAAAATTTGAATTACAAATCCACGAGTGTGAGAGTCTGAATTTGTTCTAGAAGATTGTTTTCTTCCAAAAGCGGGGTTAGAATACTAGAAGTTCCACAACTTTCGTACGGCGCTCACTTTGGTGCCAAAACTTTTTTTTTGTTCACTTAAGTGCCACAAGTTTAAAAAAACGTTCACTTGAGTGCCACACCGCCGGAAAGCTGACGTGGCTGCCAGAAAGCTGACGTGGCCGCCGATGAACAATATTTTAATATTTTTTTATTAATTTTTTTGATTTTTTTGATTTTTTTTAGGGCCAGCAAGGGCCACCGTTGACCCTCGCCGACTGCGGAACCTTTGCCCAAATTGGGTGAGGCCCCCCTCGCCGTTGGTTGCGGAGGCCTTGGGTGAGGCCGTTGCGACCTCCCCGCGGCTGCCGAGGGCCGTTGCGGCCTTGCCCAGGGCCTTTGAGGGCCAGATTTGGGCAAGGGCTGCTTGGCCCTCGCTGTAGCCGCCGCGGGTGAGGCCGTCGAGTCCTCGCTGACCGCTGGCGAGGCTGCGACAGCCCTCGCTGCTGGCCTCACCTAGGGCCTTCACGGTCGACGGCGAAGGGCCCTCGCCCAATCTGGGCGAGGGTTTGGCGGCCGGCGAGGGTCAACAGAGGCCCTCATAGGCCCTAAAAAAAAAAAGCAAAAAAAATCAAAAAAATTAATTAAAATATTAAAATATTGTTTACCGCGCGGCCACGTCAGCTTTTCCAACAGGCAAATCGGAAGTGGTACTCAAGTGAACGTTTTTTCAGACTTGTGGCACTTAAGTGAGCAAAAAAAAAAGTTTTGGCACCAAAGTGAGCGCCGTACAAAAGTTGTGGCACTTCTAGTGTTCTAATTGCTCCAAAAGCTTATTCTTTCTTACTTGTCTCATATAGACTCTACACAAAAGGGTGAGTAATATGCAATTTATCACGAATAGACTCAAAAGTACCATTGTCCAGAGGTTTGGTGAAGATATCTGCCAATTGATTTTTAGAATCAATAAATTGAATATCTATTTCACCATTTTGCACATGATCTCTTATAAAAGTGATGTCGAATCTCTATATGCTTTACTTTGGAATGGAGAATAGGATTTCTTGTGAGACTAATGGCACTTGTGTTGTCACATCTAATCTCTATACAGGCTTTTTCTTTTCCATAGTCTTTTAGTTGTTGTTTAATCCATAAAATTTGCGAGCAACAGCTACCAAGAACAACATATTCTACTTCTTCGGTTAAGAATGCTATAGTGTTCTGTTTCTTTGAGAATCAGGATGCTAACATTTGTCCCAAAAATTGGCAAGTCCCAGAGGTGCTCTTTTGTCAACTTTGCATCCAACCAAATCAGCGTCTGAGCATCTAAATAAAGTAAAGTTTGTTCCCTTTAGATACCATAGACCTAGCTTTGAGTTAATGGCAATATATTTAATAATACGTTTGACAACAGTAACATGAGATTCTCTAAGATCAGCCTGAAATCTAGCACACATGTATTCATTAAATAAAATATCGGGACGAGAAGTAGTGAGATAAAGTAAAGAACCGATCATGTGTCTATAAGTCTTCCAGTCTACCTTATTTCCTTCTTCATCTCTATCAAGTTTGGTTGAACTAGACATGGAGTTTTAGTCTTTTTACAGTTTTCCAGACCAAACTTCTTGACAATATTCTTTGCATATTTCTCTTGAAATATAAAAGTCCCTTATTTGGTTCGCTTCACTTGTAGACCAAGGAAGAATGTCAATTCTCCCATCATGCTCATTTCGAATTCTTCTTGCATAGACTTAGAAATTTTCTTTCACAAAAACTCATTAGAAGATCCAAAAATTATATCATTTACATAAATTTGAATGAGTAAAAGATCCTTATCTTCCTTCTTAATGAATAAAGTAGTATCAACCATACCTTTCTTAAAATCATTGCTTACTAGAAAATTATTCAGTCTTTCATACCAAGCACTTGGTGCTTGTTTTGCTTGTTTCAGACTGCACAAGGCCTTCTTCAACTTGTAGACATGATCTAGTTTTATGGGTTCTTCTTGAATGAATCCATTCAGGAAGGCGTTATTGACGTCCATTTGAAACAACTTGGAGTTATGAAAACAAGCATAAGCAAGTAAAAGCCTTATGGCTTCTAACCTGGCTATCATAGTCTATTCCTCCAACTTGAGAATATCATTTAGCCACAAGTCTTACTTTGTTTTTAGTTACCTTCGTTTGATCATCCATCTTGTTTGTGAAGACCCACTTGGTTCCAATCACAGACCTTTCTTTTGGTTTAGACACTAACTTCCATACATCATTGATCTTGAATTGCTGAAGCTCTTCTTGCATTGCTTCTATTCAGCTTTCTTTTGTCAAAGTTTCTTTTATTCCTTTCAGTTCAATCTCAAAAATAAGTGCCATAACATTTGTTTCTTCCTTATTCTTTGATCTTGTTCAAATTCCTTTTTCAATGTTGCCAATAATGAGATTCTGAGGATGACTTGACTTGTACTTCTATGTCTTGTTGTATTTTCCTCCTTCTTCATGTTCTTCAAAAGTTTGTATTGAATCTTTTTGAATTTGAGAAGGTTCTTCTTGAGTTTCTTTGTCCTTCTCCTCAGTTGGCTCGTTCTGTTGGATAAATTCAGACTTTCTTGAGTTTGAAATGGGCTCTAAATCTTCCTATAGAGTTTGATCTTGTTGAATTTGATCTTGTTTTAGAAACTTCACATTCATTGATTCTTCTACAGTATGAGTGTTCTTGTTGAAGACTCAGTATGCCTTGCTTGTAGTAGAATATCCAAGGAATATTCATTTGTCTAATCCCTCTTCAACAATATTCCTTGTTGAAGACTTTGGGTTCTAGTTGGTCCAAAGAGACTCCTATGCAGAAGCATGTATTTGACTAGTAAATGATTGAGAGTAGTCTTGACTTGTTCTAGAACATATATTTTCCTGAAAATTGATTTTGAATCCAGAGTCGCATAGTTGACTGATGCTTAAAAGATTGAAATTAAGCCTTTGACTAATGAAACGTTGTTGATGATGAGGCTTCTAATTTTCACTGCTCCAAGTCCAACAATTTTCCCTTTGCTATTTCATCCAAAAGAGACGGTTCCTCCTTTTAAACTTGAAAAGTTTGTTGAAAGTACTTGAATCTCTTGTCATGTGTCTTGAGCACATTATTCAAGTACCATTTTCTCTTCCTTTTGAAGGTTACTTGCAATCAAAAAATAGTCTCAAACTTTCTTTGGTACCTAGACTTTTGTGGGTCTAAGAGAGTTAGTTGTATAAGCATTGTTTACCTAGTCCTTCTTAATTGGTCTCCATACCTCGGGACATTCATTCTCAAAATATTTTGTGTCTCCACATTTAGATCATTTGAGATTGCTTCAATCAACAGATTTTGTAAAACTCTTTTGAAAGTGATTTTTGTAAGCTCGTCTAGGAGGTCTTTATCTGAGTCTCTCATTGACCTTTGAAAAATCTATCAAAAACTCACTTTCCTTATCACGCCCAAGTCCAAAGATTTATTATAATAAGGAATTTGAATGGAAAGAATATGTTTTAAAGTTTTAGAACCGTTTGAAAATTTTGTTGTGATATTTGAAAATTCCTTTTTCAAATATTCATTTTCCTGAAAAAGAAAATCACGATTTTTCTTGATTTCCAAAAACTCTTTTTGCGAATCTTCAAACTTTTCTTTTTGAGAAAGATTATATTGCCTCAGTTAAGAATTTTTCCCTTTTTAGCACAAAGATCCTCTTAAGAGTAGTAGACTTAAGATTTAAACAAATCTCACTAATATAATTGGAAACTTTGATTGGAATTTCAGAATGAGTTATCTTGATTTCATTGTTTGATTCTAGGTTCATATTTGAGTTTGCTCCAGAATCTGAGTCTAGATGTGCCATTAGACAGATATAGGCATATTCATCATCAATTTCTTCACATTTTGTATCATTTCACGTCTCATCTTTCAAGACCTTCTTGTAAATTTCATACTTATCCTTCTTCTTCTTAAGTAGAGGGTTTGGTTTGATATGCCCCTTTTTCCTACATTCAAAACAAATCACATCATTACCCGGTTCTTCTTCTTCTATTGTTCTCTTTTGCCTTAATGATCTGAACTGTTTCTTTCTGTTGAATTTTCTTCCTATCTTATTTAGCTTTCTGAACTTCTTGATCAGGAGAGCAAGTTCTTCATCGTCCATGTCATCTTCTAAGTTTGTGTCATCAGAATCAACGTTAGATCTTAGTTCAATAGACTTCTTACTTGTTGATTCATTTTCATCATTGAGCTATTCTGCTTCATAGGACTACAATGTTCCAACAAGCTCATCGATTGATAAAGGTGAATTTCTTAGAATTTCGCGGATAGAAGTCTTGACATTGTTCCAACCCTTCAAAAGTCCTCTTAGAAGTTTGCTAACTTTCACAGGTCCTAAAATCAGCTGCCCTTGATATGCAAGTCCATTCACTATTTTTAATCTGTTAAACGTATCTCCAATTGATCCTCTTGGATTCATCTTAAAGGATTCATATTGTTCGAGTAGAATGTTGACTTTTGTTTCCTTCACTTGGTCTGTTCCTTCATATGTAACATGTAACTTGTCCCCGACTTCTTTCGTTGTTTTACAAGAAGAAATTCGATTATATTTGTTTGGTAATAAAGTACAGTAAAGTGAATAAATAGCTTTTGCGTCTAGGGCTTCTCTTTTTGCCAACTCTTCTTTCGACAGAGTAGTATAAGGTTTTGGAGTTTTTTCATCTTTCTTCTTCACTGTCTTTCCAGACTCAGCATTGGGATCAAGTCTGCTCTCGACACCATCCCATTACAATGGATCTTTTGATCTAAGAAAAGCCTTCATATTGTTTTTTCATATGTATTCTTTCCCATCAAAGTAGGATGGTTGAGTATTGGTTTGTCCTACAACCAATCTTAGTGCCAAAATCTAGGCATAGAAGATTTTTAGCTCGAAATTAAAAACTTCAACAAAGCTAGCATGATGTTCTGATGCCAATTGAAGATGTCTGTACTAGCATCTTCAATTGGCATACAACCTTCTTAAATACTCCTTCAAACCAAACTAGCCGTTAGTCAATCATTTGAAGGATTATCTTCCAAATTTCCATTCTTGGACATATCGATTTAAGAAGATTTTGTAGCTGTTAAAAATAAAGGTTGAATTTCAATTCATTCTGGTTGCCCATACAAGTAGAATCTTGGTTTCTATGAGTGATCCATTCTCTTTTGGTAATTGTCTCAAAGATTAATTTTGTCAATTAGCTTGATTAACATAATCAATATATATTAGGCAAGTAAAATCCATAACCATTGTAGGTCCATTCTTCATTCTAGTCATCTTATCATTCTTGAACTATTTTGTTCTAGATCCCTGTCAGAATAAGATATGCATCTACTAATAGAATAAAGATTGATATAAAATATTCTGAAATAGAGTAGACTTTCTTGATGGTCTTAACTGATATCTAGACTTAACGTCTTTCTCATTCCAAAGTATGTTCCACAATAGAACTTAGAAAGTTTCGGTATTATCAAAACCAGGAGTTTTCTCAATAAATGGTGCTAAGTTTGTCAATAGATTTAGATAGGATGCTCTGGCATCAACAACATCGAGCTTCTTTAGATGCATCATGTTCTTGTTTCTCATGCCATCAAATGAAATTGAGACCTCTCGACCAGCTCCTATTTCTCTATTGGTTCGGATGCACACGGAGAGAGAGAGAGAGAGAGAGAGAGAGAGAGCTTTGCGGATTGCGAGTCAAAGCATTCATTTGAGAGTGTAGAGATAGAGATAGAGAGAGTGAGGAAGATGAATGAAATTTGATTGAGGAAAGAGTACGGAATAAGTGAGCAAGCAAGGGAGATCGAGGGAGAGCAAAGGAGAGTTCTAGAGATGGTTTAGGTCTAAATAGACCATGGACCTAGTTAACACCTATATATATTTTGGGCTTTGCCATTTTGAACTTATTTATAACCAATTTTTTTAATTTAACTAATTCATACGATGAGTTAGTCTATTATAAATGAGTTAAAAAATAGGTCTATGACTCATTTTGGCAGCTTTACCTATGAAGTGGGAGCCTTAAACCTCAATAGCATCCATTGATAGGGATCGAATTCGTTAATATCGACAAAATTGGATCCCCAAACAAAAAATCAGTTTGCATAGTCCTGCATTAGCGTTTCTTATTTAATCCTTCTGCATTTAGATATTAAAGACATTTATGTTTAGAAATAGCCAGGGGTTCGTCTATTGATGGTTGGCTTGGAGTGCGTGACGAACTGGAGTTTAGAGGCAAGTGCTCTAAACTCATTTGAATTTTCGAGATCGATCCAATGTGAGTCCGACCTCTATGGAAATCTCGGCAAATCTTTCCCTTATATTGGCCACGGGTTACGAATTCATTGGTTATAATGCCAGCTATCACTCCAAGATTGTGAGATTGGACATAATTCTAGGAATTTGGGATTGGAAACACTCCAAGATTATGGGAGTTGGTCTCAACACTAAGGTTTTTAGAGTGGATAGAATTTCAAGAGAATTGGCCAAAAATTGGACAATGGGGACTGCAATTCTAAGGATTGTGGAAGTTTGGACCAATATTTTTAAACTTGGAGATAAGATGAGGATTGATTAAGAAATCGATATTTTTGGCAAAATTCAAACTTGAACATCAAACTTAAGGAGAAGATGTCTTGGTCGAGATTGGATGAGATAGGGCTTGACATCTCAAAGATAGACATTGCAAAAAACGGCGGTGACATGTGATGAGATAATGCTTGGCATCTAACAGATATACATTAGATAAATATAGCCGTGACACGCGACACATAGGAGTGTGCAACGAGAACCGCTCAAATCAGAAATCACTTGGACTAGTTGGTTTTGGTCGGTTTCCACGGGCGATGGTCTGATTCCTAATTCCTATTCTTGGAACCAGTGACCAGTCGGTCTAGTTCCCAATTCTAGGGTAAAAATCAAAGCGATGGACCAAACCGATTATATTTATTTATTTTTTTAATTTCTTAACCCTAACTTTCCTAATTTCCCTCAATCAGGTTGTATCCTCGAGGTGTGATTTCTTGCATTGGTCAAGCCTAGACAACTCTCTTTTTCATCGTGGTCTAGCAATTGGCAAAAGCTTTTCTTTTCCTTTCCTCATCCTTGGTGACAATTCAGCATATTTAGAAAATAGAATAAATCAAACCAACTTAGGGCGTCGGTTAGTCTTGTGCTGTTGTGCAACGCAAGTATATGAAAAGAAACATTTGACATAGTATGTCATTTTGTAAGGTACGTATCCCATGCAGAAACAAAAGAAAGCACTTCGGCATGATAAGTCCTCATGAAGTAAGATGCTGCACTTCGACCTGGTAATTTGTTGAGAATGAATTAGCAAAAAGTTCTAGCTTTCTTGCATTAGTTATCAACAAATTGACCAGTTCCACCGTACTGGTCGGTCGATCCTATTTTTGATTCCAGGATCAAATCGGGAATCAATCGTCCCTAACGACACATTATGTGAAGTGATAGTGCTAATAAAAGTGTTAAAACTTTTTTGAAGTGCAACCATATCCTCAAACTAGTATAATAAAGTGCTTCAGTTATTTTCATCCAACTTCGCTAGTAGAAAAAAGCTAATGAGTTTTTTTAATATTATTTTCTTTCTCCTACGTGGTATTAACTTTACAAAAGCATGAAGAATAGGACTAACACAACGTCATTTGATTCAAATCCTAATTTTTTAATCCGTTTTAGATTAAAAAATAAAGGCTAAAGATATATTTAAAAGAAAAACCCAGGCCTCGTCTTGGGGCCGTCGCAGAGCCCACGGGCAGGAGGGCCAAGGGTTACGCCTGTGGGTTCTCTCTCTCTCTTTTTGAGTTTAAAATTTTTTTAGCCTTTTTTTGTTTTAATCTAATTTAACTAAGATTGAGGTTGAAAAATTAGGATTTAGATCAAAACGACATCGTTTTAATCTTATAATTGATGCATTAATAATGTTAATGCCATGTAGGAGAGATAACATAATATAGGTGGAATTAGAAAAACTTGGGGAGAATGACATTAAAAGTGCTAAAGTTATATATGGCACTTACTCTTAATTGTTAAAAAGGAGAAAAAGTGATCACCTAAGTGTTTTCAGGAGGAAATTTCAGCCAAATTGATTATGTGACATTTATAATCAAAATTCTAATATGACTTGGCGTATTTTAAAAAAAATCTAGTCCATGTGGACATCCAAAACGACGCCGCACAATGATCCCTTTTTAATTGAGATTGGACCTGAAATAATCACTTTTTTTAGCAATTACTAGCACTAAAATGATCATTTTTTACTAATGACTTACACTCAAGTAATTGCTTTTAACAATAATTGGCACTTAAATGATCTATATTTACAAATTTTCGCACTCAAATAATTACTAGTCAACTTGTCTATACAACGTCAGTTAAAGGTTATATATTGACTGAGCACACCGATGAGCCATGTAGGATTGAGAAATTAATAAAATATGGCAACGTCAGATTTCTGACTACCCAGATCGGAATTGGCATTAAAGTGATCATATTTTTAGAAAGTGGTGCTTAAATGATCTAAAAAAATGTTTTTGCGCTAAAGTGAGGGCTGTACATAATTTTTGACACTTAAATATCATTTTCATCAAAAACTTGATTACACAAATCTAAAATTTTGAGGAGTTGATAGTGTTGGGAAAACCTTTCGATATTATTTTGATGATATCAACTACCTAATTTAATATCTATTTGATAAATGCAAATGCTTTTCATAGTCAGGTGATGATGATATCAGGATAACTGTGATCATATCATTGGTCTCCTCAGTCTACAGTCTAAGGACGTCTACAAAGTGTGAAGACCTTGACGAAGGGAAAACCAACCAGATAAAGCGAGGTGTTCATAAAGACCGAGCATAATAAAGTGAATATCTCATAGTCTTTAACGCTGATATTGGATATTAGATTGGAAGTCGATTTCCAAAGGATGGTTTAGACAACATCATCAGATTTACCAATTGTTGACATCTATATTTGAGTAACCATTCAAAATTAATTACATTAAAAAAATTAGGGATTAGTTTGTAATCCATAACAAAAATAGTATAATTAAATTGCATAGCATGCAATTTAAAAGTATCTATCATATAGTTGCATTTGCATGTATCGACAGCAGTGAGTGGACCTGAATTGATCACATGGATTAGGCTAGCACTCAAGCAAAATTCGATCTGCATTAGGGGAGGCAGCTGAAATTTCCAGCCCATAAATTAGAGTTAGTGAACTTTAATTAAGTTGGGTTTAGCCCGTTAAAGTTAAAGGTTTCAAGTTTAATTAGAATAGGCCATAAAAAGATCGAGCCTATCATCAACAAGTGAGGAAATTCGGCCATGCCTATAGGACAAGGGCTAGCCGAAAATTCTAAGGGAAGACGGGCCAAATTCAAGCTTAGTTAGACTAATTTTAGTCCATCAGACTTAGGCCCTAATAATTAAGGCCTAGTCTAAGCCCGTCACGACCTAGGTTTAACTCTATACATTCAGATCTGTACATCTTGCCGATTGTCACTGCCTGCGGCCCTGAACCATCGTCGACTGAGCCATGGTGCCCCTGCTGAACTGCAACGACATTGCCGCCTTCTCGTTTTGGCCACGATGACAATTCTGCCCCTTAATTCGTGACTTGGCTATTGTTCACAACTAATTTCACTGGTCTAGTAGATTGTCACTCCTCTATGAAAGTATAGAATAGCTAAAAAAGAGAGAAAGAAAAACAAAACAAAAAAAATCAAGTTGGTTTGGCCTAGACTACATGAGACTGGTTTAACCCGGCTTGCTTGGGTTGGGCTTCAACCTTCTCCCTTCCTTTTCTTCTCTAGCCCATTTCTTCTATTATGTTTTGGCCCAGTTCTTTTCCCTCGTCAGCCTGACCCCCTTTTCTTTAGAGGTGTCCAACAGGAACCACCGGAACAGGAAACCGGCCAAACTAAGTCAAACCGGCTTGTTTTGGGCAGTTCCCACGAGTAATAGTCCAATTCTTGGTTCCTATTCTTTGAATCGATGATTGGTAGGTCCGGTTCTTGGTTTTAGGGTGGGAATCGAACCGGACTAGATCAACTATATATATTTTTATATTTTTTAATTTCTTAATAAACCTCAACTTTCACAATTTCCCTCAATCATTCAATCCCTCCCTCTCATGTCTGTCCTATGCTTGACAATGACGACTCTCTCCCCATCACCTCTGGGCAAAGTGTAACTTTCTTAATTGATTTAATATTTGACTCGATTTTTCTTGATATGCGACTCTCTTTTGTTGCTTTAAATGGTGTTTGATGGTTTGGCTTGTCTTTAGAGGAGCAAAAGAAGGGCAAGGGAGTGGTCTTGTTAAGCATTTTTTTTTTTTTTTGCATATTTGTGATTCACTGCAAAAGTATTAGAGACTAATTCTATTGGACTCGACTAGACCGATCAATCAGTCCGATTCCCAATTCTAGGATTGGTCGATCCAGTCTCGATTCTAGAAATGAGGAATCGGTCCTCCAAATTCCACCTTAGAACCAAACTAAACCGAGAAGCTATCACCCCTACTTTTCTTCCTTCCCTTTTTTTCCTATTCAGCCTCACTGGAAGGACGCTCGTACAGTAGAGACAACATTGCAGCAGTGATTATGGTCGAGTGGGGATTTTGGTCGGGGAAGGGGCGACAGAGAGGATGGGGAGTTGCCCTTGAGTCGCCCTATAACCGCCGTCTCCAAGCTGGGTAGGGGTCTTTGCGATTAAACGCCAAGGGATTTCGTTAAAGTCAAAGCCTAGATGTAGCTCGCTGCGTTAACATAGTGTTTTGGACCAGGACGAGGTGTTTCCCTTTGGATTTGGTTTGATGTCTTTGTCTGAGTCGATCCATAAATCTCTTCGGAAGAGAGATAAAAATTGGCGTGGGTTCTTTTTTGTCCATTGTTATTGAATTTGGGCTTAATTTAATTTAAATAGTTTGGGCTAAACCTAGTTATTACAAGAGTGGGCTTTAAGATTCAGGTGTTTCAGGTTCAAATGGACCATTTTCGAAATGGGCTTTGAGGAGCAACAAGAGGCTTAGCGTAGGCTTAGTGAGGGAAGAGTGGGCTTATTGTGGGTTCTCCTAATTTGGGTTGGGCAAAGTTTGAATAGGAAGAGAGGCCCGAATAGTGTCCACTAGCCCAGCTTCGTAAGACCAGTCGCGGTCCATATTCTGACTGGGCCTGACGGCCCAGCCAGAGTCCCCCTAATTTCGGATTAAAGATATTTTTCTTTAAAAAATTTAATTCAAAATTTTTTAAAATATATTTAAAAAAATCGAAATAATTAAAAAATTAAAAAATTGGAGATGGATCTTGCCTTAGTTGTTTGGCTTTAATTAATAGACTAGCCTTGTTTTATTTAGTTATCATGACATTAAGTTTATTTAGTAGATTAGTTTTTGGAAAAGAATCTGAACTTGACTTTATTTTAGCTTGGGGGGATTGCGTCATGGCGTTTATAACATAGCTATGTATATCATTTACCCGACTTGTGTTAGGATTTTTTGTCCGCATTTACTTTATATTCATTTCAATACTTGGGTGTTTACTTACTGCACTATCTTTCAATAAATTGATTGTTTATCACTCTCCTAAATATAGGTTAGGATTAGTTTAGACTTTGGTGATGATGAACCCTACAAAAACGTTTGCATGATCATTTAGCAAATGTGTGACCTTTTAAATGGATACTCATGGCTAAATTTATTCATTATGATAGTCCACCTTTTTTGAATATGATATATTTTTGCGGGACTGCTCGAATTTGATTAGACTTTAAACTTGTAGTTTGAGTAAGATGAATGCACATGTGAATACTCAAGTTTCCTTACCCGTGCATGGAACCGGAAGATTTATGATTATGAGATACTTATTTGATAATAAATTAACCATATCTTGTATACATTTTAAGCCACTTTTCATATCACGTTATGTATAAAGAGAATGCCCGTTTGGGCACGCAACAAGAAACAATTATTCAAATGTCCAACGTTGAACAATTATTCAACTATTTCGCAAGAGAATGCCCCTTTTGCGACTTGCTGTCTCTCAATTTACACTAAAATAATATGAGAGAGAGGAAGGGAGACAGGACGTGAAAACTATGTAAAGGCACATAGATCGAAATGGCAAATCTAACGTCAAGTTAACAAAATTTATGGCCATGAGATAGGATTATATAAATTGTAGTTTTATAAAGTTCAAGGATTAAATTGAATAAAAAAAATGTTCAAGGACCATATTAAATACTGCATAAAAATTAAAAGACCATCCATGACATCATCTCAAAAGTGTGAACACTTGAAACTTGTGAATATTTTATGAGATCATAACCAATTAAAAATTAAAATTGTTTATCCTCATTTTAGACTGGAGCAGCCAGCCATTTTTTAAAATTAATGGCTTATAAATATGGACATCACTTACATTTTTTTTTTAATTAAGTTTACATGTGAGTGATGTCAATGACCTACAATCTACTAATCCTTGAGAGTTACGCAGGACTAATTGTCAAGAAGATGTTAGGAAGGTCTCATATTGCACATAAGCATATTTCCCGACAGTTCTGTTTCATTTATTTTATGTAACAGTATGACCAAATTTGGGCTTATTGGCCCAATTACATGGATTGAGCACAATGAGTGTTCTAGTTTGACCAGACCCAAAGTCAAAGATGGTTATGAGAAGATGTGGCCTCGGCAAAGATTATCCGCCTTCTCAAGCCCAACCATCTTAACACTTTTATTCAAAGGGCTTTCCTCATCCATGGGCTGATCAAGATTGTTCTCAGAGGAATGGGACTTGACATGACTCTCATTTCTCACCCAGCCGGAAAAGTTTATGTTTCTTCATATATATTGGGCCTCCCTTTCTTCTTAACTTAATGCAATGAGGTTGCTCTTGCAAAAGAATGCGATGTACATATATTATTATGCTGTTTCTTTATAGTTTAATTTAAGGGAATGATACTAATAGTGCTATACTTTTCGCACAATACTCACTCTGATATTATAATTTCCTAAGCGATCATTTAAGCATTGTAACTTTCAAAAACCGACTACTGCAGTTTCATCGGTAACTTTCCTTACATGAATATCATACGTGGTAATATGAAAAAATGGTTATTTTATATGGTATTGACGTACAAGTCTTTTAATCTAAAGTTTGACACTCTCTGTTATATTTATTTTGTTAGAATTTTTTTGATTCCTTAGAATTTGTGTTTCATGTTCTTGGAGTATCAAGATACCACTGTGTTGGGATATCTATTTCTCTATGAAAAATATCTCTAAGAAAAGACATTTGCCTAAGAAGAAGTTTTTCTTACTGAGGTCTTCCCTAGGAAGTGAAGGTTTCTTGGACAAGACTGACTGGGCCCTTAATATACCCCAAGGGTTAATTTCCTTTTCTTTTTTTGGCCGTCCCATGTAGCTAAATCCAACAGAACAAACACAGTCGATCTTATAGTCACATATCCAATTTTGTGGAAAGTGAAAATTCGGTGGGGCTTCATTATTTAATTTATGCTTGTAAAAAATTAGACTTGCTTATATTAGACTTGCTTATAAGCCAAACCATTATACATCATTGTGTGATCTATATAGTTCACTCTAATTTACTTATCAGCATCATTCATACTGATCAGTTTCCAAAATCATTTTGAGTGCTGAATGTTTGATATTTTGCAGAAGTTTTTATTCATCAACACTCAACCTATTCATCCACTCTTTCAATATGTTGCATTGTTAGCTCCAATAGTGTTAAAAGAAACCCTGTGTGAGGAATGGACTTAGAAGAGTCCACACTCTTGATTGGTGAACTTTCCTTTAGATTGGTCGAAAAGATAATGTACTCAAATCGTCTTTTCATATGAACTTTCCTTTCACAACAGCGGCGACCCTGCTACTTCCCATCGAACAACGAAGCTGCTTGTTGCTGCTCCCTCCGGTTGCAAGCTGAACCGAGAATTTCAACCAACCACAAGTCCCCAATGACACTCCAGCAGTCCCGACGAAAGCTGCGGCCATTCATTGATCGTATTCCGCTTTCCAGTGGTTCTCTCTCTATTTTGCAGGTTGATTCTTCACTGACGACCCACCACAACCTGTTGAATCGAGTCCTGACTACGAGCCGCTGTCCTTGAACCGCGATCTGCTCCCTATTGCAAGCTGCTGCCGCGATCCTCTCCTAGCTCCATCGACTCCAGTCGTCTAACGAAGCTACAAAGAAGCTGTGCTGCTCTCCTTTCCTCGTTGTTTTCACTGCGAACCAACACCAGTCAGGAGTCCAGCATCTTCACTGCTCCTCCTTGCCACTCGCCCGAAACGCACCACCAGTTCAAGAATCCCTTGGCCGAGATCCACCGCTGGCCGCCGTCCGAGCTTCACCATCCATCAGTCCAATTTGGAAGTCAAATACTCAAATTTATGTGATTATCTCATACCGATTTAACTTGAATATTTTGTTGCCGAATTCGTGCTTATCAATATCTAACGTAGCATAGTTTGAGTGATAGGCATATCCCAATTAAGAAACTTCTCTAATTTACAACGTGTATATAATCAGATATACAATCTCTAATTCTGAGATAGGATCATGGATTGCATGGGAAATCGGTAATTTTGTCAATTTTATTTGCTTCCAAGTTTAAATTGAGTGGATGTTTTTTGCAACTTTTGTGCTTATCTCGTTTGATTGAGTGTTTATCTTTTTATTTGCTTTCCTTATTTAAAAAATATAAAAGATTGCATGTTAGATTGGGATAAATATTTTTTGATAACATTGCATGTTTTAGATAATGTAGCATGATTAAGATAGGTTTCCAAGTTAATATAGGATTTAACTTAGTTATTTCCTGATTCATATTGGTTAATCTTTCACTTTAATAATTAATTTTCATTAATTATTTATTTCGAATTTTGATTAAAAAAAATTAAAGATATCATATGCATATCATATAACATTAGATGCATAAATACCATATCATACTGTTATGCCATGTAATTCATATATATCATGTCATCATGCCAAGTCATCTATGCAATGTCATATGTGTCGCGACCTAAAATTTTTTGAAAATAATAGGTTTAGGGGTATTGTTAATTTCGGGCCGACGGCCTTTAATTAACTCGGGCTCTCCCAAGCCCATATCTCGTGCGACGTTGGGATATTCACAAAAGTTTTCAAATAGAGAGTCGCCACTAGTCTATTGAGGTCGACTAGGAACCAAGCGAGACATGAGAGCATGTTTCACTTTTTACGCAACCAGAAGGTCTAGGGTCAGGGACTTGATTACGTTAGTCACGCAACTAATGCCCTTTCGGTACCTAACTTGATCATGTATTAATGAGATCATGGCAACATATTCGAGAATTCTAAGGTATGTCTTAACCGTTTGAAGATAAGGAAATAGTATCCAAAATATCATTGCAAAACAAGGTGCAGAAATAACCTAATATCGTAAACCAAGAAAAAACCTATTGTAGAACCCTAAAGGCTTATTCAAATTTGGATTTTTTTCTTTTTTAGGGGTTTTTACAATTTTCTGATTTTTCTGAATTTTTAATATTTTTAATATTTTCGAATTTTCCGAAATTAAAGAAAACAAGCTTTTAAGATTTTAAAAATATTTTTTGATTTTTCTGAATTTTATTAATGCTTTTTGGAATTTTCTAATTTTTTTTTTGGAATTTTGGAATATTTGAAAAAAAGAAAGAAAGAAAGAAAAAAATAAAAATAAAATAAACTTTTAAAACCTTTCTGAAAATTAAAGAAAAACATTTTTTATTTTTAATGATTTTTTGAAAAAAAAAAAATTTAAAATTTTTTAAAAGATTTTTAAGACCTTTTGAATTTTAAGACTTTTTCAATTTTCTGATATTTTTAATTTTTTAGAATTTTTAATTTTTAAATTTTTATTAAAAAGTGATCCGGACCGGGTCAGGTGACCCGGCCCTACTAAACCGACCCGGACCCTAATGGTTCGAGCCGGGTTGGCGACCGGGCTGGCTGAACGGCCCGGTCGAATTTTCTTTTAAAATGGCCCATTAACAAAATAAATTAAAACAGCCCATTTCATTTTTTACAAAAATCAGCCCTATCACCTAGCCTAAGCCCACTCAACGAATATTCAGCCTAGCCCCTATTTAACCTTCAGCCCCCCTTTTTTGTTTTTCCTTTTTTTAAAATTTTTTTTATTGATCTTTGTCTTCTTCACAGAGCCACTCGTGCACCGGGGCTCGCTGGAACTTCTGCAACTTCCTCGTCGAGCCTCGCACTTGCTAGGGTCTTCGGAAATCATGTCAAAAGGCAGCAGGGGCAGGATAGAAGGGCGGCAAGGGCTGGGGCTAGCGCGAACTGGTCGGCGCGAGCTCCGGCCCACCTCTTCGTCAAAGACAGAACATGATTAGCGAGGGAGGAGCCTACCTGGTTCGGGTTCGCGTTGCAGAGGACGGCGACGGATGAGTGGACCTCTGGTGTCGGCTGACTACGCCCTCGGACCTCCTCCGAGCTTCTGGTTCGCTTCTTTCTTCCTCTTTTCCGGTGGTCTCTTTCCTGCCTCTTCAGTTCCCCTCCCCTGTTTTTGGCGCCGGAACTGAAGCACGGCGGAAGGTCGTCGGTGATGGTTCAGCGGGGCTGCTGACCACCTCTCCCTTCCTCTATCTTCTGGTCTTTCTCCTCTGGTTTGTCCTTCTCTCTTTCCTTCTGTTCTTTCTCTCCCAGCGCCGGAGCTGAGGTACGGTGGAGGGTTGTCGGCCGCGGATTAGGTGTGGCTGCCGACCATTTCCTGTCCTCCGTTTTCTCTCCTCCTCTCCTCAGATCCCGCTCCCTCTTCTCATTTTCTTCTCCTCTTTTTCTCACCGTTTTTCTATCTGAAAATGCTTGCCGCCCAATCCTTCTCCTTTTTTCCCGTTTTTTTCCCTGAAAATCGCCGCCTGCCCCCTCTGCAAATCGTCCCGCTTCTCTCTCCTTTCTCCCACCGAATTCTGTCCTGCCCCTGTGATCGCGTGACAGCACAGCAAAGGGCATCCCTTGCTGGCGTCACTCGGCTCACGTTAGCCAAGGGGCAACATCCAGAGAGACGACGTCGTCAAGCGTTGTTGCTGCCGTGTGCATACGTGTGGGGGAGAAGGAAAATAAAAGGGGGAAGTGGGTTGGGCTGAGAAAAAGAGAGAGGTGGGTTGGGTCAAAGAGAAGAGGAAATAAGAGGGAGAAAAAAGAGTGGGCTGGGCTAAGCCAGCCCACCTGAACCTTTTCTTCTTCTTTTTTTCGAATTGTTTTTTAATTTTTTTTTATCTTTTCTATAAATTAATATATATTTATATATGCAAAATAAATGGGCATTTAAACATATAAGCAAAAATTAGGGTGTCAACCATATGTCACCACCACGTTATCATCTATTTTATGTCAGTCATGCAATTAGAAATTGCATGTTTAGGTCATTTAATTAGAAATTGCAATCCGTGTTAGAATAGTCCATTTAATTGTCATTAGAAGTAGGATGTTTAGATAAATTACATGCCACATGTCATGTTAAATTAGTATCATGAATTACATATAGATTATTCTTTTCTTTTTAAGATAAATAAAAAATCCTAAAATATTACTAATTAACGTTAGTTATGTTTGATTTTCACTTTCTTTCTTCCAATTTATTTATTGCATTTGATTATTGGTTGTTACTTTATTCATTGCGTACCGTATGGTCACCCCTTATGTGTTTGTGGTCAGGTTAAAATCAATCTAATCTGCCTAATAAATATTTTTTAAATCAAAAAAGAAAAAGTACTGAAAAGGCATTAGAGAAATCTAATACAATTAAGTTTCCATATCCATAATCTATAAAAGTAAAATACTGCCCCACACTTTACTTTGATTTCTAATCAACCCATAAAAAGTTGATTAGTGTCGACTCCTAGTTGAATTGATTTTGCATTTTAACTACTTTAAAAGTTACGAATTGGTAAGGACTTGGGAGAGCTCGAGCCTCTGTTACCTTTTGGCAGGCCTGCGCCCCATAGAAATTGTCTATCTAACACTACTTCTTGGCTCGTAGGTCCTGACACAAAGTTAGAATTCTAGCTCTTCCAGTGTGGTATCTCCCTAATGGCTCTCCCTCCCCCTTCCCCCGCCCCCTCGGAAGGAAGTGTAAACTTAGTAGTGCAATGACCAAACCCCAGGTGGTTCACTTGAGGAAAAGTCACGACAATAACAAGTAAATCTAATTCTGGACACCTCAACCAATAGCCCCACTCATCTTATGCATAGCCTAATAATATACATTTTCTTGTCCTTTGATCGAACTTACCATCACTCACTCAAACATTGCATGAGAAACCAAACCTTTTATGAACATAATAATCAACAACATTACCTATCCACAGTTCTTCATGGCATCCAATCATATTTGATGGGGATTTATCATCAGGTAATTCATCGTATTAAGAGTGTTCACCAGGAATCTTCTAGCCATACCGGTACCACAGAGCATTTCATGAGCGGTCTCTATTAATGAGTTGCTCATCAACTTTGCAACTTATTGTGGTTCACTTGCAGCGTCTCACTATGCATTCCTTTATGCATAATTAATTTAACAGCTTCAAGCATAATTCCATTCTATTGGCAGTTTGCACATGCTTGACTATTTTCCAATATCCTTTTCCTTCTTCTATCTCATTGATTTGTTTCATTTTAGCCAAGCCTGGCTCTAATGCCAATTTGTTACTAAAATAAGCAATCGAACAATAAAATAAACGAAATATGAAAATAAATTAGATATCATATTTACATGGTTTGGTTAGTGCTCTATGTCCATGACAAGAGCAACATAGAATTCAATCCTAGAATAAGCAATACAATAAAAATTACAATTACATTTGTGTCACTCAAACATTTAGTGTCTTTTAGATCCAGTTATATCTAATAACTCACATAATATTTAGTCTTCACAATTTCCTGCGAAATAAGCTCTCAATCTCAATGAGGAATTGCACAAAAATCTCAATGCAAGATTTTTAGGGCTTCAAACACTCAGATATAATTCACAAAGAAGTCACCTCTTTGATGCTTTTCATAGCAAACACACTTCTTATATATAGACAAGAGTATGATCCAAACTATATATATAAAAAAAACTTTTAACCAACTTAACCTAGGAAACTTGTTCACATTAGGAAACATATTTGAATTAGGAGAGCTTCTTTTTGGGTTTAAATTGGAGACATATTTTCAGCAAAAGCAATTGATTCATTTGAAGGGTAGGAACTAAATGCATGGTGTGGTTTGTTATACACCAAATTAGGGAAAATGACGCTATAAGTGCCATAATTTTTGTACGTCTGAGTGCCATATTTTTTATCACTTGAATGTCATAACTTATATATAGCGCTCGCTTGACTATGGTAACTTTTTTTCTGATTACTTGAATATCATACAACTTTCGATCAATCATTTAAGTGCTATAACTTTTCAAAAAGGTTAATCATAAGTGTTATGCCACGTCGAGTTTCCGGCATTTGGGTTTGACACTCAAATGATCAATTGAAATTTATGACACTCAAGCAAGCAAACAATTTTTAGAAATTATAATATTTAAGTGATGACACTCAAATAAACATTATATGGAAGTTAGAAAATTCGTGATGTCCTTACCTCTCCAAATGACACGTTGGAAGACTATTTTATCTATGATTCATTAACACGGCCTAGAATTCGTGGTCTCCAGCCTAAGTTGTCGTATTTAAATATTCTTTTCTATGGCTTGACCCTGTAGAACGAGACCGGGCAGTTAAAAAAGCTGGTTGGTGTTGTATCAAGGAAAGTGGCCTCCTTATGCGGTCTTTTAATATAATTGCATGAGAAGAATTTTGAGGGAAAGTTCATTATTTATTATTAAAATCACTTTTACAAAAGTTACTTTGGAGCGATCGAGAAAGAAAATGCAAACGGCAGGAAAGTTCTCAACGAAAAGTTTTCTTTCTTTTTGCATTTTTGTATTGTTAGTCCGTTAGCTTTTGACAAACCGGGCTTTTAGCCTGCTCATATTTCGTTAAACACGTCATTCCATCTTTTGGATGCATTATTTAGTAAAAAAATTGTCCACTCTCCTTCCGCACTTCGTGCAAAATGCAGACAAAAAGAAAACACAGAAATCTGTCTACTAGAGTAAGGAATCCACTGACCAGCCACGGTCTATAAGTATCTCAAGTCTCGACAACATTAATCACAGCCAAATCATGTGTTCTTCATTAATCTTTTCCTTGTCTCTTTTCAATTATCACCTGCCTTCTTTAGGAAACGCCATCCTTTTCTTGTGCTTTCTTAGCTTTGCTTCTTCCACCTTAACTTTCACTGCGGCTGCCAACAGTGAGAAACAAACAGAGGCTCTCCTGACATGGAAATCTAGCCTTGAAGACCATAGCCAATCCCTCCTATCTTCATGGCATGGTAACAATTCTTGCAACTTTGTGGGAGTCACTTGCGATAACTATGGATCCATTATCCATCTTAATCTTTCCAATATCGGATTGAGAGGAACTTTAGATGGCCTCGACTTCTCGCTCTTGACCAATTTGCTTAGTCTCAACATTAGCAACAACTGGATCTATGGTTCCATTCCTTCGAGTATCGGTAACCTTTCCAAACTCAATTGTCTTAATTTATGTAACAATATACTCCATGGGAACATTCCTCCAAGTATAGGAAAACTGAAAAATCTTCGCATTTTGCACCTATGTGAAAATTACCTTGGTGGACACATCCCTCGCGTAATAGGTATCTTGAGGAGTTTGGAGATTCTTTCTTTGTGGAAAAATAGACTCTCGGGGCCCATACCTTCAGAAATTGGGGGACTAACATCTCTTACTAAACTTCTCCTATCAATTAACAATCTCAGCGGCTCAATCCCTCCTTCTATTGCAAACTTGACAAATTTATCAGTTCTTCACCTTTGCAAAAATGAAATTTCTAGCCTGATCCCTCGAGAAATAGGAAATCTGATATCTCTCAATAACTTAGAATTGGCTGAAAATAATTTGGTCGGTCTAATTCCTACTTCTCTTGGAAATTTGGGCAACTTAACCAAATTGAGCATTTCACAGAACAATCTTTCTGGTCCCATTCCACGAGAGATAGGTGAATTGAGGACTTTGGAGGTTCTTTATTTGTGGGGAAATGAGCTTTCCGAATCCATACCATCAGAAATAGGGAAGCTTGCTCTTCTTACTGATTTAGATTTAGCTGTAAATAGTTTGGTTGGTCCAATTCCACCATCTATCCAGAATTTGAGCAATCTAAATATCTTGTACATTTACTTGAATGATCTTTCAGGCCCAATTCCTAGCGAAATAGGAAAATTGTTGTCTCTCAGACTATTAGATTTGTCCAATAATAGTTTGAATGGTTCAATCCCTTCATCAATTGGAAGCCTGACCAATTTGACCCTATTACGCCTCAGCTACAATAACTTTTCTGGTTCCTTACCTCCTGAAGTTAATCAAATTACTCGTTTGAGTGCTTTTGATTTATCTTACAATGAACTCGAAGGGCAATTGCCAGATGAAATATGCCAGGGGAATCAATTGCAGAATTTCAGCATCGTAAACAATCATTTCACAGGGTTCATTCCAAAAAGCTTGAGGAATTGTAGCGCATTAATAAGAGTGAGGCTTGATAGAAACCAACTTACAGGAAATATTACAGAAGCTTTTGGGATACATCCACAACTTGAGCTCGTGGACTTGAGCCACAATAATTTGTATGGTGAGCTTCCGTGGAAATGGGAGAGTTGTCATGATTTGACAAGCTTAACAATATCCAACAACAACATTTTTGGTGAGATACCCTCAATATTTGGAAAGATGACTCAATTACAAAAACTGGACTTGTCTTCCAATAATTTGAGTGGAGTGATTCCAAGGGAGTTGGCAAGCTTGCAGTTTTTGCTAAATCTCATCCTGGACAATAATAGGATCACAGGTGATATTCCTCATGAAATAGGACTTTTATCCAAACTGCAATATCTCAACTGGCATCAAACAATTTCGGGGATCGATCCCAGCGCAACTCGTTCAATGCACGAACTTGTTGAGCTTGAACTTGAGCAAAAATAATATGCGGGGAAGCATTCCTTATGAGATGGGCAACATGCGATTCCTAGAATTTCTTGATTTGAGTCAGAATCAATTGATCGGGAGAATACCGCAAGAACTTGGAAAGCTTAGTGTCCTCGAAACCATGAATGTCTCCCACAATAGATTATTTGGTTTGATCCCCCAGACTTTTGATGATATGTTAGCATTAACTATTGTTGATGTGTCCTACAATAACCTTGAAGGTCCTCTCCCAAATGTCAAAGCTTTTAATGAGGCTCCATTCGAGGCAATTTGGCACAACAAGAGGCTTTGTGGGAATGTTGTTGGTTTACAGAAGTGCAATTCTCCTATGAGCAAGAAAGGTGATGGAGGTGGAGGGCATCGAACTACTGTTATCCTTGCTCTTTCGTTCTCAGGGTCTTTGCTTCTTGCTTTCATCTTGATCATTCTCTTGATCTTTGTACGTTGTCAAAGAAAGAATATCAAGAGAGAGAACATTGGACGATCAAATGATTTAGACTTTTTGCGCATTCTGAATTTTGATGGCAAAGCTTTCTATGAGCGAATCCTGGAGGCCACAGAAGGATTTGACTCCAAGTTCTACGTAGGAGAAGGAGCATATGGCATTGTTTACAAAGCTGAAATATCAACAGGTCAAATTGTTGCTGTCAAGAAATTTTCTTCGTCTCATGAAGAGGAGTTCCCCCACTTCAAATCTTTTGAGAGGGAGATTCAGGCCTTATTAGATATCCGCCATCGTCACATCGTGAAACTTTATGGGTTTTGCTCTCATGTATGCCATTCTTTTTTGGTGTATGAGTATATAGAAAGAGGGAGCTTGAAAAAAAATTTGAATGATGATGAGAAAGCATCAGAGTTTGACTGGGACAAAAGGGTAAACATGATTCGAGGAGTGGCGGATGCATTGTCCTATATGCATCACGATTGTTCTCCTCCATGGATTCATCGAGACTTGACTAGTAACAATGTTCTGTTAGATGTCGATTATGAGGCTCGGGTTTCGGATTTTGGCACCGCAAGACTTTTGAGGCCAGATTCATCAAACTGGACTGCAGTAACCGGCACCATCGGTTACATTGCTCCCGGTACTTGCATCCTTTCTTTCTACTTACATTTAGTATTGAGAAAGGCATTACAACGGATCTGTATAGTTACTAAGTTTGTGTAAATAAATAATTTCTGCTCGTGAGTTTTTAAATATACTTATCACATGTAGAGGAATCGATGTCGTTAACTTAAAGTGAGCTGATGAGGTTATGAACAAATTTTGAATTCTTCACTTGCAGAGCTGGCTTATTCCACAATTCCAACTGAAAAATCTGATGTGTATAGTTTTGGAGTTGTCGCATTAGAGACACTAATGGGAAAGCATCCAGGAGATCTTATCTCATGGGAAAGTTCGTCATCTGTCGAAACTCAGTCACCAGCTTTTTTGAAGGATGTGCTAGATCAACGTCTCTCACCTTCTAGGATTCGACTTCTAGATGCGGAAGATGTGGTCTCTATCGCACAGCTAGCATTTGCATGTTTGCAAACCGAGCCACGGCTTCGACCTACCATGAGACAAGTTTCACGGGAGCTCCATGTTCGAGTACCGTTGGAAATGCCATTCTGTGCGGTCAGCTTAGAGCAACTTCGTGATCTCAATGGCAGGAAATTTCAAGCATCGCAAGGAGATTGTAAGTTTTTAAGTTAGCTAGTCATGTGCACTGTTTGTCTGTTTGGTCTGTAAGTTGCTAGCAAAAAATTAACACCCTTGCTAAGAAAAGTTGCTCCTCTCTTTCGGGCTAATCAGAATTATCATAGCCAATCTTATTTGACAATTTTGATTATCATCTTATTAGTTACCAATCACACCTATGAGCATTATTTTCACTGCAGAGCCTGCCTACCTATGCGCATTACTGGAATGCTGCGCATCGGTGGTTGTACTTTGGAGTCGTGGCACCAGAAAAAATTATGGGAAGGCTTCTGTGGATGTCTCATTTCACTGTTATTTCCAGCTTGTTCAATTTGCAAAGTGCTTTGGATCGACATTGTTCAATTTAGTTTTCCATTGTGAAAGGGATGATGACACTACTGTCTCTGACTTTTTGTCTGATTTGTAATATTATTGTTAAACTTTTAATGATTCAGTTAAGTCGCTCGACTTTTGTAAGTGTGTAATGTAATATATACTTCCATTTGATCTATACACTATCTTAATAAGTTGGCATGGGATACTGATTAAATTAAACTTACATTATGAGAAGAGTAGCAAGGATGATGATGATCGGAAACTAATTGAACCATTTAATGAATTGTGAAAATGGAGAGTGACGAACCTTATCGAAATTTGAGAACTTCAGCATTGAATATATATGCCAAGTGTGGAATAACATCACAAATTAAATACAAGTTGGAGGGCTTGATGCATTATCCCTTGGTGAGAATAACAATTACGTGCTTGTAAGCTATTCAACAATTAGTTACATTTTCTTCCATCTATGATTGGAGGAAACTTTACCAATCGTGTCTAACTAATATGTTACAAGTTATGGACATAATTTACACAAAATCGAACTAAATATAAATCTGAGTGATGCTCATAACATACAACCTATCAACACTCCTTTTCTTTTTAGAATTTTTTTACTTTCCTAGTGAATGCACAAAAATCATTTATGTAAAATTTTATCAAGTAATTTGTTGAGGATATTTAATCAGTCAGAAGTTGTTGAGATTTATAATATGTAAAATGTTAAAGAGTGTCCCAGAGTACTCGTCAAGGATTATTGACTGTATTTTGAAGATGTAAACATTTTTATTTGAAATATGCGGCTTTCTTGAAACATTTCTTTTTCAAGTTTCAAAATACTCTCATGTGCTTTTTTACTACTTTTAGTGGTCTTGAATAGTGACCCAGGAAAATTTGTTAACAACACTCTTATAACGAAGATTAATAATGAAAATGTTGCCGTGACCTCCAAAGGTGAGAAAACCCATTGTGGTTTCAGGGATGGTTAGGCAAGTACAAATAATTCTCTTACAAAGGGGCGCTTTCACTTAACACGGCCCCTTTCAAAACCTACCGGTTGCTACTTAGTTATGACAATTCATTTTAGTTTAGGGGTGCCACTAATCTATTATGAACCAATAAGAAGGCAAGTAAGACAGGGGAGTTAGTGTTACTTTTGCGAAGTAGATATTTATGGATACCAAGACTTGATTACATTGGATGTGTCGAAAGCCTAATTTGGTGCATTTTTCTTTTTCCTGAAAATAAATCATGTAGTCTTTTTTTTATCCCGTAAGATTTGTAAGACAAGTTATCAAGCATCATTCAAACAATCATATAGAATATAACAATATTAAAGTAAATAAAATGCGACAAAGTAAAGAATTCAAGCCGTAGTAGGCAAAATTAAACATGACCTGATTATTAAGCCTCGGGATAGGACCCCATAAGCAATGTATATAATTAAATGTGTAACCAACCTAGTCTAATGAATGCAAATTCCTAAACTATATGATAACAATTAGATATTAAACAAATATAATGAAATTGAGCTTGAATTTAACTACGTTTTATGATGCAAATTTTATCTAAATGCATTTCCGATATTGTTAATTTTCCTTTCCATCCATTTTTTTAAATCCCTTTCATTTTTCTTCATGAATAACTTAAGGCCTAAACTAGACTACATACACACTGCGGCAACAAACAAGCCACGACGGTAGAATTGGGATGCAAACATAGAATATGTCATGGGAACTATGCAAACATATTGAGGGGACGCCTCCGGACCATTTAGGGACCTTTATAAGGCCAAAATGAGACCGAAAGCCTTTTGTCCAACCTTACATGCGGTCTGCACAGCCGGCTTTGGGCTTCATTTTGCAACGGTACCGTTGAATATCCAAACATCCCGATGCATTCCCAAGCCACGGGGGCCCGTGAGGATTGGCCCAAGGTCCGCCAAATGGATTAATTGAGGCTTGAAGGTTGCCGTCCATAGACTGGACAGCAACTAAATCCCTCAACAAAACACAAACTGAGCAAATTCAAAAGGGAAATCAATGCGAATCAATCGTGAACCATGTCTCCACTAAAATGCAAGCATAAATGACAATCAAAAGAGGATCCACATCTTCAGGGATTAGGAGGCTGGCTTCTCTTACCAAAGTTTACCTATCGACCAACAATCTCACAGGCTCAATCCTCGTTCCATCAATTCCTAGCCCAATTCCTCGATAAATAGGGAAATGCGTACTTCTCGAAGATTTAGATATGTTGGAAACTAATTTGGTCGGTCAATCCCATAATCTCTTCAGAAATTGAGCAATTTTGCATTTAAGTTTAAATCATTTCTTGAATAATCTTTCAGGCTTGATTCCTTCAGAGATGGGGAAATTGATCTCTTACAATATTATATCTGTCTGGGAATAATTTTGACTGTTATTATCCTCACTAATAACATCCTTTCTGTTTTATAACTGCCGCAATGAATAAGCTGGCTCATTTGGAAGTCCTGGCTTATAGTGAATTTGAAGGGCAACTACCAGAAAATGTACATGCCTTGGGGGTTTATTGCAACGTTTCACTGCAAGTAATAATCATTTCGTAGGTCCCATCCCGGGAAACTTGAGGAATTGTATTACGTTATTTAAGTGAGGCTTGAAGGAAATTGTCCTACTGGAAACATATTCGGAGCTCTAATAGATTGAAGTGTGAGATTTGGTAGAGACCACTACCAACTATTCTAAAAATTTATGCTGGTAGATGAAGACGTGGTTTATTATTTAAATATTCCGACACTCCCCCTCATGTTTAGTCTAGTCTTTTACCTAGTACTAAGCGTGGAAATTTAATTGAGGAGGCAAATGAGAGCTGATAAGATTTTAACTCAAAATTTCCAGCTCTGATACATGTAAGATTTGGTAGAGACCACTGCCAACCGTTCCAAAAGTTTAAGCTAGTAGATGAAGGCATGGTTTATTATTTAAATATTCCAATATGAAGATATTGGACAACGACATATTCGGTTAGATGCCTACAGTGTTTGGAAGAATGACCAAGTGACAAGGGGAGAATTGCTAAAAAAGTCCTAAACCTATTACAATTGTGCTAATTCAGTCCTAAATCTTTTTTTTGACCGATTCAATCCTAAACCTTTTGCAATTGTGTCAATTTGGTCCATCTGGCCAAATTTGGCCGGCCGAGCGACGTGGCGGCGGCCGGCACCGGCGACAATATTTTAATATTATTTTTATTATTTTTTGATTTTTTATTATTTTTATAATTTTTCTATTTTTTTCCCTTTTTTTTTTTTTTTTTCTCTTCCTCCCTTGCCCCTCCCCCCCCTACCCCCGCGGCGGCAGTGGCTGGCCAGCTCCGACGAGGCTTGCCAAGCATTGTGCGAGGGCCGCGAAGCCCCCACGGCGGCTAGCAAGGGTCGCGGCCCCGTCAAACCGGCCACCCTCGCCGGTGGCCTCGCCGGACTAGGGGCGAGGCAGGGGGCGCGGCAAGGCGGCCTCGCCCAAATCTGGCCATGGGCGAAGGCGACCTCGCCTAGATCTAGGCGAAGCCGCCACGGCGAGGTTGGCCTTGCCTAGATCCGGGCGCGCCGCCGCAGCCGAGGCCGCGGGGGCCACGACCCTCACCGGCGGCCTCGCCCGGACGTGGGGAGGCCCGGAGGCCACGGCGAGGTGGCTTCACCCGGATCTAGGCGAGGCCGCCTTCACCCGCGGCCAGGCCAAGCCGCCTCGCCCTGGTTTGGGCAAGGCCACCGGCAAGGGTGGCCGATCTGATAGGGGCCGCGACCCTCGCTGGTCGCCGGCGAGAGCTTCGTGGCCCTCGCGCAGTGGCCGGCAAGCCTCGTCAGAGCTGGCTGGCCACTGCTGCTAGTCAGGGGGGGAGGGGCAAGGGAGGAAGAAAAAAAAAGAAAAGGGAAAAATATAAAAATTTTAAAAATAATAAAAAATCGAAAAATAATAAAAATAATATTAAAATATTATCGCTAGTGTCGACCGGCATCCACGTCAGCTCTGGCGGAAAAATTTGGCCGAATGGACTAAATTGGCACAATTGCAAAAGGTTTAGGATTGAATCAGTTAAAAAAAAAATGTTTAGGACTGAATTGGTACAATTGCAATAGGTTTAGGACTTTTTTGGCAATTTTCCCAAGCGACAAGTGCTGGACTTGTCTTCAAATAAGGTAAGTGGAGAGATTACAAGGGGATTGGGAAACCGTTCGATGTTGCTAGATATTGTATTGAACAACAATTTGAGTGGATCAATTTCAGCGTATGGGGCTTGGGCACAAGCTTGTTGAGCTTGAACTTGATCAAACAGATTTAAGAGAAGCATTTCTCCCGAGAAAGGCAAAGCACGAGTCGTTTAGTTTAGTGATGTGAGCCAAAATTTGTTGATAGGAAACGGACCGGCAGACTTAGCAAAATTGAGAGACCTGCAAGTTCTAAACATCTCCATATTTGCTAATATGATTGCATTGACTTCCATTTATGTGTCCTATAATGACTTGAAAGGTTCTCTGCCTAATGTCATGACTTTCAATGAGGTTCCGTTTGTGCCAGTTCAGCATAATAAAAGGCTCTGAGGGGATTTTGTTGGTTTCTCTTCTTCTTCTTTTGTCGGCAAAAGTCATTTCATTCAATGAACATCACGAAAGAGACAATGTATGAGTTAAAGAACATAAAAGATTTGACGACCAGTTGGTTGGAAGGATTTTCTAGCGTTGGGCTTTTGCAATGTAGGGCATGTTTATTAACTGGCAAAATAGCGATTGATTATATTCTTTTATTCTCAAGAACAGATTTGGAATATAAATCTGTTTAATAATTTTTTTGTTCCCGAGAATAGATTTGGATCGGAATCAAGAATAAATAAAAAAGTTGATTTTTGTTCCCGGGAACAATTCAAAGAATGAAGTCCAATTTTTTCTTTCCTTTTCTTCTCTTGTCTTTTTCTCTTTCCTTTTCTTCTTCTTCCTCTCAACCTATGACCCGCCTACCACCACCCCTTGTCGCCCACCAGCCACTGTTGCTGGCATCAACGGTGGCCGACAAGTGGCTAGACGAGGTTTGGCGAGTGGCTAGACGAGATTCGGTGAGCTCACCGGAACTTCATTAGGCCATTGCGAGACTTGGCCTCGCAGATCTAGCAAGGCCGAGCCTCGCCTATGGCCAGGTAAGCCTTGTAAGGCCATTGGTAAGGGTTGACCTCACCCAAGCGGCACGAGGTCAGTCTCACCCAGATCTAGCAAGGCTAAGCCTCACCAGCTGTCGCAAGGTTGGGCCTCGCCAACTCTGGGCGAGGTTGAGCCTTGTCGGTAGGTAGGAGGCCAAGGCTCATGGTGACCAGGTGAGCCTTTGGAGAGCTTGCCGGACCTCGCCCTAGCCTAGTAAGGCTTTGGTGAGCTCGCTGGACCTCATCCACTTAGTCACCAACCACCTCCAGTGGCAGCAATCGGCTACAAGGGAGGAAGAAGTAGAAAAAGAAAAGACAAAAAAATAATAAAAATGTAATAAAAGTACTAAAAAATTAAAAATTTTACCAAATGCATTTCTATTCAGAGAATAAAAATTTTGGGCAGTTACTAAACGCCTTCAAATGCTCAAAAATTGTTTCTGGGAACAAAATAAAAAAGAATCATTTATGAACAGAATATATTTCCGGGGACCGAATCATTGTCATGCGCACCCGTAGTCTATGATATGATTAGCCTCTCTCGAACAATGAGCTACTTCAATTGACTTGGACCTTGCTAGGCTTAGCTTGCAGTCCTCAATCTCACCCCGTAGCTCCCATGGGCTTGGATTTGAGCCTGATACGAATTGCAAAACTGATAAGCTATCAGTTTCCAGGGTCATGTGCAACTCCTCGTTCCCTAGATCATGCTTGTCTTCCAAGTACAAAAGGGTAGACTGCAGATGAGCCGCACGCCCGGTCAGCGAATCAGCAATCACGCGACCAGAGGAGTCACAATAGATCCTGGCAATCGGTCCCTCCTACTCCCCGGAGACTATGGAGCCATCGACTTTAAATTTTAGCCATCCTCGAGGCGAAGGTGTCCGCTGTATTGATAGGTTTACCAACCCCTTCACCCATGTAGATGTGACAGAGTTCTAGCATTGAAAGTTCTTGTCCAGAACATAAGCATTTTCAATAGTGGTGTTCGGATCTGGTTGTTAAGATTGAAAGATGAAGTAACTGCATGCCTTCTGAGGTACGCAAATACCTAAAGGGGGTGTGGATAGGTGATTTCAAAAAATCATGACAAATTATTATAGAAATTAAGTGGTAAAATGAATTTGAGCAGAAGGATACAAAACTTTGCACATAGAACTTTATAGTGATTCAACTTAGTGTATGCTTACGTCCACTTTCCCATGTTGTGAGCCTGTTGATTAGATTCCACTATTCAATCTATGGATGAGCATCGATCTAGGGTCAATCCCTCATGGATTGGCCCAACCCAACCGATTCTGGTTTGGCTCCTAGAGGGATTGGGCCAGTCCTTAGTCTTTGGACCCTTGAACTCTATACTATACAGGTTGGTCCTTGATCTTGAGACTTTAGATTTGGTCTAACTTGGACTAACATTGTATATATTATGTATATATCATATATATTTTTGTCTACTCTAAATCTATGCGCCTTCGCCTTTGTTATTTCTTATGTGGTTCTACCATATAAATGATAAAGTAGAAACCCATCTAGATTCAACAAAAAAAAATTTGAAAAATGAAAACCCTCTTTGCTTGCCTTAGCCTCACTCACTACTCACCTCACCGCTTACTTGCTCACTTTTGGTCTCTCCTTACGAGCTAAGTAGCAACGACGCCAACATACGACATGCGATATGACACGATACAACACAATACAATACAATTCATCAACAAGTTATTTCTAAAAAAATAGAGAATTTCGATATGTTGGGAAACATTGTATATTAAATATATATTTTAATATATACATGATAAATTATCATTTTTATAATTATTTTAATCAAATTAATTTGATTCAAATTTACAAATAAATAATAATAATAATAATAATAATAATAATAATAATAATAATAATAATAATAATAATAATAATAATAATAAAGAATGTAGAATGAATTTGCAATTTATTAATATCATTCGTTGTTTTAATTTGACAAATTCAACTCCATTCCAATAACCCATAAAACTTGAAAGAAAAAAAAACAATTCACATTCTAGACTCGCATGTCGAAAAAAAGAGAAAAAAACAAATTTTGGGGGGTAAATTGCGTGTTAGGGAAGTGAGAGTTAAGAGAGAAGAGAAGACTACATTTTTCTTCTTTCTCGCTTTATTATTTTTATCATTTTTATTTTTAAAATATTTACATTTGGTCCTTCATTGATTGAATTTTTTTAAAAAATTGACCCGTATATGTTGGAATCATGTGTTAGAATTCCAAATTTGCGTGTTGAAATTCCAAACTTGAGTGTTAGGAGAGTTGACTAAATATCAAAATTTTCAACATTTGTTGACCAAGTGTCAGACACATATTGGAGTATCCGACATGAGACAAAGACTCTCGGAGAGTATAGGTGCTTCTTAGTTTACGAGTGCAGCTCAACTAGTGAAATCCCTCGCCTCTTAGCCCGCCCCACAAACACAGTTCAACAAGTGCAAATGGAGATTTCTATTGTTGGCTATCTTAGATTTGTGTTTAATATGTATCAGTTCTCATAGTTTGATAACTTAATGTTGTATTGTTGATAAATGTAATTTAAAAAAGTATGCATGTTCTTTCAAGGAATACAAATAATGAGATAAAAAAATTAATCGGTTGGTTTTATAATTGATGTAGGAATCGAACCAAAACCATATGGTCGATTTGGTCCTTGGTCTAGGCTTAGTAGGGTTGGTTCCCGATCTCAAAAATTGAGGACCAACATTATGTGGGTAGGTCTCTAGGTTAGGTCTAGACTAGCTTAACTTGGACCATGCTCGCCTCTAATTCAATCAATGATAAGTTACAGTAGCAAGTGTTGCTTGAAATCATGCACTTCTTCCCAAATTAAGTGTTGCTTATACTCAAGCTAATAGAACTCGCTATTTTCCACGTAGACACACACTATAACTCTAACAACACTTCTCAAAAGATTACAATTGAATGCTCACGAAAGACAAAATATTTGGTTAAAAATCCTTTTGTGGGTTTGAAGTGTTGTATCTTGGGAGGCATAATTTATCTATAAAGCACCTTGGATAAGAACTAATCGCTTTAAGGAGATTTGGTAATTCGTACCTCACCTCCTATCTAATTATGTTATAGTTTTATAAAAATCTAGCAAGTCTATATGTGGTTTGTAATTCAATCATCATTAATTGCTAAGAAAATTCATTTAATACATTTATTCATTGACTTGATCTTTATCAATTTTGTTATCGTTTTCTCAGAATTATTATTTTTGTTTAATTTTACTGATTACAATAAACAACATTGTATCGTCCACAACAGGGAGTTGTGATGTTCTTTTGTAGGCTAACTTATAGATATAAGGTTTTCCGTTCTACCGTTAATGACAAGTCACTATTTCTAGGTTCAGAACTGAGATAAAGGCTTGAGATTGCACACGTGAATGGATTTAGAAAGAATACCTTGAATGGGTTCTTGCACTGAACTTTGCAATATGGACGTTCAAATGGACTTGTCCTCGAACGTACGTTTCCGATCATACGAATGATTTTTGTTACGAGTGTTTTCTACTCTTGTTGTCCATCGAGGCTTTTCTAGTCCAACAGTAAGTGTGTAGCTTGTCCAGCAGTCATGGCCGACGTAATTAATGTCTGACATGGAAGAGCGAATTGTATTTGCCCGCATGAGGTTTCGACACTAGCTGTAAATCACCCCCTCAACTTTTCAATATTTGTCGTGTGCCCTTTGAAGTCCTCACATCGTTCGCTATGTCCTCCTTAGAGTCGACTCCAGCACCGACATATCCGTGACTGACTTGCTCCTTTCATGCAGGGCAAATCCGTCCGACAACTTTAGCCCAGTTTCATTTCACTTTTTTGTTTTTTTTTTAGCGGTCAGAAATAATCCGTTTCATTTCTTTAACTCGAAGCATGAAAACAAGGATAATGAGCGCAAGAGCACAAAGGTCGCGTAAGGCTAACTTGAGGTAAGTTGCCTTTTGACTTTAAATTTTCTAATAATTACCTGTATCATGAAATCAGCTGTAATGTTTAAAAGCGCCCCGGTCTGAACGATTTTTCAAATTGTAGCCCAAACTTAAAATTCAGATCAGTACAATAAAACATGTCATATTGACATGCTACATTAGCATTTTTCGATTATTTCCAATGGTAAACTAACGAAGGTGAAAGCATTAGCAAATTTCCATAAATATGTGATACTCATATTTAGGTTTTGTATAATTTGATGTAAGCACCGAAGCATCATAACTTTCCTTTATAAGCAAGTCATTTACACAGCAAACATGTACATTTATGCTAACATTTACATTATGCTTATCATAGCACGTCTTCTCATGTTAGGGTTTTCCTCTAAATTTCTTATTTCACTGAGTGTCTTTTCCTCGAACCTGAGTAAGTTCTTAAACTGTTTCATCTAAACTCTGGAACGTAAAACATTGAGGTATTCTTATTTTATTGGGGAAGAAAAATATACAACTTGGAACAAGGGATGCGAGGCGTGTGGGTACCGGTGATTTAATATAAGGAATGTAGTCAGGCTAGGCGCTATCACTAGAGGGACTACCATTGGCGACTTTCGTAAATGGAAACACCCTTGGAGGAGGATAACATTTACATAGCAAGCATGTTTATTTATGCTAACGTTTACATTATGCTTATCATAGCACATCTTGTCATGTTGGGGTTGTCCTCTATATTTCTTATTTCACTAAGTGTCTTCTCCTATTATTTACAGTATCTATCTTAGCCTACCGCTGAATTCTTCACCAAATATAAAGAACTTTTTAACTTTAAAATGTTTCGAAAAATGAGTTTCAAGAAGAACTCGCATAAGATTTTATCCATTCTCTTAACCACTTTCGTAGTTTGACCCGCAAAATGATACTTTGAGATGGTAAAATGAAGGGTCATTTGAGGTTGTCAATTACCTCCTCTAAAGGACAAAAACATAGACCCTTGGAATTCGAGATGAACACAACATGCGTGATCGTCAATAGAAATGCATCAAGGGAGATACAAGTATTTGTGAGCTTCAACTTGATTAGCCTGGAAGACATATTTTCCTGGAGTTCTAAAGAGTAGGAGATCATTCTGGATTAGGAGCAACTGAGGATTTAGACATGTTGACTTCCAAGACTTCCATGCTGTCTTTAACCTACAATCTGCCGGTTTCTCCTCTACTTGAAAGAATGTTGTTCAGCATAAATTTGATGCTTTTTTGAAACATTACCCAAAATGGGAGGCGAAAAATCCCACCCACTGATCCGCCAGAGCACAAGATGAGAGACCGTCAGGACCATTTGTTGCAGTTGTATGGATAGAGAATTTGCACAAGGAGAACATGTTTGTTTTTGTTGTTCTGAAGATTGCAAAGTTCGGGAATGTTCACTTCTTTTGGGTCTGCCCAAAACTATCGATGTTGTTAGGGAAGCAATCCATATTTTAGTCCCATCGAAATCCACTTGTCAAACATGATAGAACCACATATGATGAGGTTACCTAGCTAAATGTGGAGAGCATTTGACCGATGAATGGTAGTCCACTAGGCTAGCATGATAGAGCAACAAATGTTGAAAGAGAGTCCGTCAAAGGGACTACGCCTCTCGCCAACGAGACAATGATGGGGCAAGTTACTCAAAGCATTGTGATTTTCGCTCGTGAACCAAGATGAAGGAGAGTCAATGGATTCAGTACGAAAAGGGAGTATTGTTCCTAAATTAGTTCGATTAAATTTTAGGAATGTGAGTAACATGTATGTCTGTTGCAGAAAAATGCACACACTGACCATGGGAGCAATGCCCTTTATCAAAGAAGCATGTTGAAGTTCAATCGTCCATTTTGACGCGATAAATGGGGCAAAGTATCCAAGGAACGATGTCCTCAAATGTCCAAATAGGGAGTACCCCTCTTTTTTCATCTTTGACACTTACTTAGGATTAGTGAATTCAATGACATCGGAATGGCCCATTTAAAGGGCAAATTTGAAAAACACATTTAATGACTCATTTCTAAGTTTTCAAACTTCCTGCTGATTAGATTCCTCTTTAAAAAGAAAAGACTTGAACGTTGTGGAACGTTGTATGCAATAAAGAAATGCTTGCCATGAATAAAATCAAGGCGACATAACCAATTTTTTTCAAGCAATCCTAGTCACTTAGACAACTCGTTTCACGCATGTTAGACGTACATTCTTTGCGTATATTTCTTTTTGAAGATGCCGAAAAACTTTTTACAGAAGAAAGTCAATGAATGGTACTCTTGCATTGATCCTGTTTACCCTTGATAATCTTTTCTTAACACACTTCGTTGCCATTCTTGATAGGGTATGTTGATGCCCGAAGAACAAAAGCATGTGAAGGGAGACATTAGACATGTAAAGATAAATGCAAGTGAAGATCTGGAGTTGTCAAATATCCAAAAGGGTGATGTTAGCACTCAAAGGATAAATGCGAGTAAGGGGTAATGATGTATCGTTTCCAATCTTTAATTCCATCAAGGTTCTTACACTAACACATTCTTTTCTATTGTTTATAGGGTTGTTGTGTCGCCTCTTAGCAAGGTAAGTACCCTTCTTCTCAAAATTAGAAGGAAAATGAATGGATAATTTTCATCAAAAAAAAAAAATTGGCGTTTTCTTGGAAACAAGCATAAAAAATGGAAGTTGAAAAAAATTTCCACAAAGTCTTTGAACATCTTTTTTATCTCAAAATTGTCTATCTGCTTGGTGGATCACTCATCTTAAATCAAAATTCCCCATGGAGATTAATCTACTTAAATGATTTTGACCAATTGAAATTGTGATGTTAATCGTGCCAAGCGAAAAACACTTAGGATGAGGAAATGCAACTCATTTCCAAACACGTCATCTAAACACTTTGAGAGTCGAGCAAAAAAAGAAAAGCCATGTCATTTAAGGACGAGGGATTCATTCGCAGGTAGTACATGGATTAAAGTGAAAAGATGAATTTCTTTCTGTTACCCTAGACACCGCAAGTGACAATAGTTTGCCCATTTGAGCCTTTAAATACAGAGAATTTTCTACAAAATATCCCTATCAAGAACTATCCTACAATGGGGCAATTATAGAGGTTTGGATTGACATTATTTGGAGAAAAAAGATGAGAAGGATTGCTTTGCTCTCACTTGCATCAATCTTTTATAGTAGCTTCAGGTGAGTTCTTGTGGAAATTCAAAGTATCCCAAAATGAAGAAGAGCATTCTTTTCTCTACCTAAACACTTATGCCATTTGCTTAGCCAAGTTGAGCTTGAACATTCATTTCTAAAACCCAAATGGTGATGATCTCCCCCATTGGGCAAGGCATATGATTTATCAAGGTAATTGGCATTTACATGAATATGTGAAAAGTGTCTCGAAAGTTCTAAGAGCTCAAAAAAAATTCAATGAAAATTATGGGGCATGAAAAAGTAGTGTGCTTGGTAAAAGCAAGGCCAATGCCCATTTTCAAAAAAATGAATGAAAAAATAAGAGTGAGAAAAGTCGCATCGAAAAAAAAAACTTTCTTGTGAAAGAAAAAATTGTCAAAGTCAAAATGCTTACATTGAAAAAATCATTGCAAATGCAAAAGCCCTTAATGAAAGAGCAAAACTCTCGTGCTAAGATGATTAACCAAGAGATTTTCGAGACAAAGTTAGATTTCCAAAGTCAAGTGCCTTCGAAAAAATTAGATCATGTAGTAATGATACCATGATGATCACCAACTCTCAAACCTCTCTTCAAAGAAATTCTAAGCCTTTTGAGCCTATAACCGAACCAACATTACAACCCCTTCTCGAATTCTCTTCAAATTGGAATGACTCGAGTGAAAGTAAGGACTTCTCAAAAAAGTTACCACTTAAAGAAGCGAGGGCAAAGTTGTCTTATCTCATAAGGTTTCTTGACTTGTAAACTTGGTGAAAATGTTGATTGATGACTATATCACTAAATAGCCAATGATGCTTATCCTTTGTTGAAACCTTGACCAAATCATATCATGGCCTTTCTAAAAGACCTCTTAGATTGGTTAATATGTATTTACTGCGAATAATTTTCAAAGCCTTTGACATAGGTTATGTAAGATACCCTCATGATCAGCTATGCTTCCCATATTAAGAGATGGGATCAAATAGCCATTTTCTCGAGAAGATGTGAAAGTCTTTTTTGACTAAGAGCCCTTGCTTGGCATGTTTAATGAATCATTCTCATAAGTTAAGATCACTTTGATATAGACTTTTCTTCTAAAGGAATTTGAAAATTGGTGATATCTTCCAAATTCGATGACAATTTTGCAATACCAAGTAGTGTCATATATTTACCAAATAATTGAATTAGTTTGATTTGCTCATATAATCAACGCTTTCTCATCTTCGATATTTTTCTAGATCGTCTCTAATGACACTTTTTTCGAGTTAATCTTATATGGTTCCCCTAGTGAAATCATGTATTCTCCATACGGTTCGTGAGTTTTTCCTAAACCACACGGTTGGTGGTCTACCCTTAAACCATGGGATTAGTGGTCTATCTGAAACCACACGGTTCATGGGTCTATCCTTAAACCACACGGTTTGTGGGTTCATCCGTAAACCATGCTTATCACATCCGATCAAAACCCGTTTTTACACGGTGAGACTATCACACCTGGTCAAAACCTGTTTTTACACGATGAGACCTCCATTCAATCGAAACATGTTTTTACATGGTAAGACTATCATATCCGGTCGAAATCCGTTTTTACACAGTGAGACCTCCTCCCTAGTCGAAACCCGTTTCTACACGGTGAGACTATCATATTTGGTTGAAACTCGTTTTTACATGGTGAGACTATCATACTCGGTCGAAACCTGTTTTTACACGATGAGACTATCATACTTGGTCAAAATCCGTTTTTACACGGTGAGACCTCCTTCCTAGTCAAAACCCGTTTTTACATAGTGAGACTATCATATAAGGTCGAAACCCATTTTTACACGATGAGACCATCCCATCCGGGAATGTTATTTGAATCTCATCCTATGTGGACTATAGACTCAGGAGCAACCGACCATGTAGCTAGAGATCGAGGAGCATTTGTGGAGTATCGTCGAATACAACATGGAAAAAGATGGATATATGTTGGAAACAACTCAAGAGTTGAAGTAAAGGGTATCGGCATATGTAAATTGATTTTACGTGGTGGTCGAAACCTATTCCTACATGATGTCCTCTATGCTTCGGATATTCGACGAAACTTAGTCTCAGTAGTTGTTCTTCTAAGCTTAGGTTATATATTGAATTTCCATGGTACTTGTGTTGACATTTTATTTGGAATAGTTTATTATGGTTCTGGTTATGTATTAGATGGTTTTATGATACTAGACATTGACTATGATGTGTACAATGTTAATGTTGATGGTTGTTTTTCTTTAATTGCATCTTATTCTAATGTGGAAATTGATGCAAGTATTTGGCATGCTAGACTAGGTCACATTGGGTTACAAAGAATGAAACAATTAGCAAAAGAAGACCATTTAGGGTCACTCGCTAATGTTGATATACCCGTATGTGAACATTGTCTAGCTGGAAAAACAACTAGAAAACCATTTGGTAAAGGAACTAGAGCCGATCTTCTATTGCAACTCATACATTCTGACATATGTAGTCCATTGAGTGTGAGGGCAAGGCATGGAGCCTCATATTTCATCACCTTTATAGATGACTTCACACGTTTTGGTTATGTTTTTCTGATCTCCCTTAAGTCTGAAGCATTGGATTGCTTTAGATGATATATAGCTTTGGTTGAGAATCAGTTGAACAAAACGATCAAGGCATTGAGAACTAATTGTGGACGTGAGTATTTATCTGAGCAATTTAAGGTTCTTTGTGATGAAAAGGAAATTGTAAGACAATTGACTATTCCTGGTACTCCACAACCAAATGGAGTTGCTGAGAGAAGGAATAGAACCCTATTAAAAATGGTTAGGTCTATGATGGCGCAAGCAAATTTACCTATCTCATATTGGGGAGATGCGTTATTGACTGTTGCCTATATACTTAACCGAGTGCCCTCTAAATCAGTTGCTTCCACCCCTTATGAATTGTTGACTGGTAGGAAACCAGACTTAAGTAATCTACGACCTTGGGGGTATGCAGCCTATGTTCATGATTTTTCCCATAAATATGGAAAATTAGGCTCAAGAAGGAAGAAATGCATCTTTATTAGGTACTCTGAACACTCCAAAGGGTATGTGTTCATAAGTAAACAAGCTGATGGAAGTGTGACTGAAATGGAGTCACGTGATGTCACGTTCTTGGAAAACGATTTTCCTAGTAGAGGTGAGATTGATAAGGATTTCCAATTATATGAATTGGAAGATCCTGATAACACACCCACTAATGTTGTCGAGGGAAATGAAAATTTACCTCCACATACAAGACCTAGTGGGAGTGTTGCATCGCCTAGTGAACTGAATTCACGAGAAGTTCAGTTGCACAAAGGTAATCGTAAAAGTATTCCCCGTCGTCGTTTTGAGATTGAAGGGGAAGTATTTATGATTGCTCCACAAGACAATGTTGAGCCTAAGATAGTTCAAGAGGCTCTCTCATCTCTTGATAAGGAAGAATGGAGAAAAGCTTTGGAAGACGAAATTGATTCTATGAGAGCAAACCATGTCTGGGATTTGGTTGATTTGCCATCCAATCGCAAAGCTATTGGAAATAAATGGGTTTTCAAAATTAAGCGAAGGGCGGATGGATCCATTGAAAAGTACAAGGCTCACCTTGTGGCGAAAGGTTATACTCAACAAGAGGGTATAGATTATGAGGAAACATTTTCACCAGTTGTAAGGTTTACCTCTATACGCCTTATACTAGCCATTGTCGCACATTTGGATCTAGAATTATATCAAATGGATGTAAAGACAACATTTCTCAATGGAGAACTAGATAAAGAAATCTATATGAAACAATCGACGGGTTTCGAAGCTGAAGGTCAAGAGCGAAAAGTTTGCAAACTTAATCTCTCAATATATGGCCTTAAGCAATCATCTAGACAATGGTATTTTCATTTTCATCGAGACATTACTTCTTTTGGTTTCATGATGATCGAAGAAGATCACTGTGTGTATGTGAAACGGTCCAATGATAAATTTGTAATATTATCACTTTATGTGGACGATATTTTGTTGACTGGGAATGACAAGGATTTGGTTATAATCATAAAATAATGGTTGTCCTCCAATTTTGAAATGAGAGACATGGGAGAAGCTGCTTATATATTGGGAGTTAAGATTGAAAGAGATTGATCAAAGAAACTCCTTGCTATGTCACAAGAATCTTATATAATGAAGATTCTTGAACGCTTCAATATGTAGCATTGTAATCCCATTGATACCCCTGTCATACAAGACAAAGGCCTAAGTACTAAAATGTGTCCTAAGACTCCAAAGGAAAAGAAAGGAATGGAAACTGTTCCTTATGCAAGTGCGATCGGAAGTTTGATGTATGTTATGATGTGTACTTGACCTGACATATGTCATGCTGTGGGGTTGGTGAGCCGATATCAATCAAATCTTGGACAAGCACATTGGAAAGCAGTTAAGAGAATCCTGAGATACTTGAAAGGCACCATGGACTATCGACTTTGTTATCAAGGAAATGATTTGTGCTTATTAGGCTACTTTGACGCTGATTGGGAAGGAGACCTAAATGAGCGTAAGTCAAAGTCTGGCTATGTGTTCTTGCTTAATAAAGGTGAAATTTCTTGGAATAGCAAGAAACAGACGTGCACAGTCTTATCTATAATGGAAGCATAATTTATTGCATGTTCTGTCGCGGTGCAAGAAGCAATATGGCTAAAACGTTTCTTGGAAAATTTAGCCATTGTCACTGAGGCTACAAGACCGATGACAGTTCATTGTGATAGTCAAGCAGCCATTGCCTATGTGAAAGATCATAAGTATCATGGTAGGACGAAGCACATTGACATAAAAGAATAACTTCATTAGAGATATAATAGTGCAGAAGGAAGTGGTCCTACAATATGTTTCAACCAACAAGATGGTTGCTGATCCATTCACGAATGAATGAAACATTGAATGAATGAAATTAAAATTTTGACCAAAAAAGAAACCCAATTGTAAAGTTGTGTGAGCTCACTCAATTTGGGGTCCATTTTTGTCCAAAGATTTACACTTTTTTTTTCAAACCATGATAACACTAAGATGTCTATCAAAATCCTAAACTAGGTGAATTCTAAATTTAGGAAAATCTAAAGCTAATTTTAGACTAAGATTAACACTAAAATATAGAAAAAAGCTACTCAAAATCTAATTTCTAAACCTCTTCCTAATTTTTTCAGACCAAAAAAAAAAAAAAAACCTCTTCCTAATTTTTAATTGAATTTTTTGGTAATTTTTAAATTATTTTATAATAAAAATGTTTTCTTTAATAAAATAATATACAAAGAGGATCCGGGTCGGGCTGGGGCCCAACTCGGGCTCGATGTTCGCTGGTTGGGCCATGATCGCGGTTGGGCTCAAGAGTCCAATCCGATCAAGCCCCGAACTATATCAAAGGCCTACGAGCCCACAAGCCCACCTTTCTAATCCGATCAATCGGATTGGACTCATTTTTTTGAATTGAAACATTGAATGAATGAAATTAAAATTTTGACAAAAAAAAAAAAAAAAACAACACCTAGTTGTAAAGTTGTGCGAGCTTATTTAATTTGGGGTCCATTTTTGTCCAAAGATTTTAAAAAAAAAATTCTTACAAACCATGATATCCCTAAGATGTTTATCCAAATCCTAAACTATGTGAATTCTAAATCTAGGAAAATCTAAAGCTAATTTTAGGCTAAGATTAACACTAAAATTTAGAAAAAACTACTCAAAATATAATTTCTATAATTCTTCCTAATTTTTTATTGAATGGTAATTTTAAATTAATTTTTAATAAAAATAATTTCTTTAATAAAATAATATAAAAAAGGATCCCTGTCGGGCTGGGGCCCAACTCGGGCTCGCTGACCAGGGTTCTCTGCTTGGGCCACGATCGCTGTTGGGCTCAAGAGTCCAATCCGATCAAGCCCCAGACTATATCAAAGGCCTACGAGCCCACGAGCCCACAAGCCCACCTTTCTAATTCCCTTTTCTTCAGTCCAACCCAACCAGCGAGGCCAATTTCAGCTAACCCAGCCTAAAGCCTGACCGACCAAGCCCCCTACTCGGCAGCTCGGAGTTCTACAGGCGGCTAACGTCGCCAATCCTCAGAACCAGGCCGTCCCCCCTCTGCCAAGCGAAACAACGCCGGCCATGAGCCATCCACTCCGACCACCTATCTACCCAGCACGAACAGTGTAGCCGAGGCAAACGACGCAAGAACATGCGGCACACAGAGTAATGACGGTGATGAAAATTGATAAAGCGGTGCATAAAGAACAACACATGCCCAGAAGCAACTCAGAAATCAGGACTTACAAAAATATAGTTCAGGTCTTTCATTGAACTGGTGAGGCGCATCGGCTAAGAAAACAAAAGGATCGACCAGGGCATCAAACAACCACCGAGACGGATAGCATTCGATAAATAAAGACCCAGAAGGGGCAAAGCACAACATAGCCGGATCGGGACTCGCGCAAACTAGAGAACAGCGAGCCTCGGTCCGATGAGCCCAAAGCAGCGTAAAGCATGGCGTGATGAACGCCTGAGTGTGGGGATCCCTACCTAGCTGGGCGATGGCGAATGGTGGGCGAGCTCTATGTATCGGACTGCCTCCGGTCACCTCGCATGCCTCCGAGCCGGGATCTTCGAGAAAAAACGACCCAATCCAAGGGAAATTAAAAAAAGGAAAACTGGGACTTACCATAGGTTCGGTGTGGGGAAAAGGGAACTACGGGCTCGAGGGTGTCGGCTGGATGTCGTATACGGGGCTCGGGCGTGGCCGAGCAGCGGACGAACTCTTTCAGGCTTTCGATCTCGCTCTCGGCCTCTCGCTATCTCTCCCTCACTCTAGGCCTCTCCGCTCTCTGCTCTATCTCTCTCTGGTGTCTCCTCTCCCTCTCTCTGTCTTTCGAGGCTCTCTAAACCGATCTCTCTGTATTTTCCCCTGCCTCTGACTCTCGGTTCCCTTCCTTTTAATCTTTCCAATAGCTGCGCATGGCTTCCTGTTGCTTCTGGCCTACCCTCGACCAAGAAGCCTCTCTCGATGAGTGCTCAGTCGTCCCCGCTGCCTGTCTCGTACCTTCGCTGCTCTATTACAAAGAGTAAAGGAAGAGGGGAAGAAGGGAGGAAAAGGGGGCCGGGCTGGGGAAGAAAAAGGAAGGGGAAGAGGCCAAGCCGGGCCCAGGCGGAAAGGAAGGGGGAAGTTTGTACGAGCCCAAGCAGAAAAAAAGAAGAGAAGGGTCGGGACTAGGGGTGAGCAAAGTTCCTATAGGAACCAGAATCGGAACTCGAGAACCGGGAACCCAAACCCTAAAAAGGCCAAATCCCTAATCTAGCCGCATTCTTCCCCTTCACCTTTGTCATTACCTCCATTCTTTTTATTTCTCAATATGCATGCATCATTTATGAAACATCGTTATCATTTTCTATCTATAGTTGTCTCTTTTTCTTTCATTGCAAAACTTGGAAAGAAGTAGTGACTAAAACTCACTAAGAAGGCGGATATATATGAAGTCATCATGGATAATAAAAGTGTTGACTTTGGATGAGAGTTCATCAATGTGTAAATTATTCCCTCATGCAATAATAGGGGAACCTCTACTCATGCATTTGGTGTTGAACTTCTAAAATTGTTATCCAACAATCTTTCTTTGACATTAAAGACTTTGATGTTTAACTTGATGGGTCTTTTTGTTCCCCCCTCTTATCTTTGCTCCATGCATTACATAAGTTTTTTTTTTTTTTTGATATCCAGGATCCAACTTGGCTCAACCTTACGGGAGCGCATTGCTTCCGCGGGCCCAACAGGCCCATACGACAACCACCGACTATACCTGGAGGGGAGCTAGCCTAGAAACCCACCGTTAGGGCCCCCACTTAAGATGTGTTAGCAGCTGTGGAGTTTCGACCCTAGGACCTCTGCGATGAAGCACCCAAAGCCAAACCAACTCAGTTGCCCACCGGTGGATAAATAGATAAGAAAATCTACTTTTGATTTATAGATTACTATTAATAACCTCATCTATGTGGTTGCTAAAAAAATAGGGAAGAAGAATAAGAGATCTCACATTTGAATGAAATTAAGATAGGGTTTAGTTTGCAATATGATATGTCTATATCTTTGGGCCTAATGTGTTCTCATAAACCATGAGACTAGTGAAAACTCCAATTGCTTCTTTGATATAATTATATTTGGACAATTACTTCTTTCAAGATAATGACTCTGTATAATACAAGAGTAATAGATGCATTAAAAACAGTAAAATTTCCTTAATACTATTCGACAGGTGTATATGGACACTCGTTTTTAGGTAATCGATAATAAAATCCTTATTTATTTTGATTATTGTATTTATTTTCGTTTTACTTAACTAAAGATGAAAAAAAAGAATCTGTTAGAACTTGAAATCAACCTTAGAACCTATAACGGTGTAGGTTCCAAGGTCCAGGTTCCAAATTTCAAGTTTCAAGCAAAACTTGAAAGGAATCTGAAACCATTCACTCCTAGCTAAGACCTAACCCCACTTCATCTTTCTTAATAATAATTTAACTATTTTTTTAAGTTTTAATTTTTTTTTCTATTACTATTTGCTAGTTTACCCCACTATCCATTTTTGCCATTATTATTTTTTAACGACTTATCTAGGCAAAAAAAAAAAAAAACAAATGTCAACAATCTCACATTTATAAACCGATCATCAGCCCTTCCATAACTGATGTGGAATGACTCTAGCAATCTCTTCCTCATACATCAAGTCTTGGGTCGAAATAACAACCTATACTTCTCATTTGATTGTTAGGTCCAGACTTGTTGGTAAAATACGTTCTAATACTAGTGTTGGGTCGTCTTGAGTAGGGGTGATCGGGTTCAGGATGGGTAGGGTCCAGATTTAGACCCTACACCCGACCCTGTTATAACCGGTTCTTCTTTTTTGGACCCTATACCCTATCATGTTTTTATTGGACCATGTTTTGGACCCGACCCTGTTTTTTTGGTCCGAGAACAGGGTCAACCCTGTTTTCATTGGAACTTGTTTTGCAACTGTTCAATATCCTATACAGCTTTGAGTTTTACATTAATTAGTGAAAAAACAATAGCATAATCCTCTTAACGTTATAAGACAAAGAAAAAATCCTAACATTGCATAAACATTAACAACAAATATGGATATAATATTAGTCTCATTCCCACAAATACTTCTGATATGATATAATGTGCTTGCTCTTGTATATACGACGGAGCTCTTATTAAGAAGATATCTTTCTTGAGTTGGATTGAAAATGCTTTAATTAGTGCTACAATAATTAGTAGCACTTGTCTTGCGATTATAGTAATAGTTGAAAGTAGGACCATTAAAAAAGAAAAATAATACATGAGAATAGTTATTTTTAACAATTCTTTGAAAAAAATTCTCCCTTAACTTGATTTAAAGAGAAGCTTTCTTTTTTTAACAATTCTTCGAAGATAAAGAGATTCAAAGGCACTATATAAAGAGACGATTTTTATTTTATTTTAAAAAGGGTAAAAATCGGTTCCAAAACCGGTCCGGTTCCGGGTGGGTCTTTGCTTGGACCCTGTTCCCGGACAGGTTTCAACCGGTTCCCAAAAACTGGAACCGGTTCTCAAACCGGTTTAACCGAGAACCGGTTCCCGACTTTGTTTTTCGGGTGGTCCAGTCCAGGTTCCAGGTAAACCCGGTCCGGTTGCTCACCCCTAGTCTTGATCCCCTCTCACCTTAAAAGGTAGCTCAAACGTCAGAAACTTTCCCTTACACTAATAAACTAACCACTAGCCCTTTCCACAACTGACATGGGATGACTCTAACAATTTAATTGGTTTATTATAACATAACAAGGTGAAACAAGTCTTCTCAAGTTCCGTAAAAGAATGAGTATGTGAATGGCATCACGCACAAGGTTGTAAAAGATTAAATCCGTATATAAAAGGTCACCACATTATACTTGGAAAAATTGGTATATACTTCAAAAAGAGATAGTTGGATTGCTGACAACGATATAATAAGGTCCCGATTCCACTTCATGTATTTGATTATTTCAATCTCTCTTCGTCCAAAGATACCTCCACAGATTGAGCTACTTGATGGTTCATACCTTGTTGAAACCTTCATATTCCAAGGAGGAGGAATAATTCGCTATTTCGTAAATTAGATGTAAAGATAGCTCCACCGATTCTTGAAAAATGCTCAGTCAATCTTGAATTTTAGTGGAAATACAAAGCCCACAATAAAATTAATCACAAACCGGCATCATACTCTTCGTAGCTTCAAGACATATATTAGTAAAGCAGGATCAAAGTTTAATCACAGCGCGCGCTTCCACTAGCCTTTTTCAGCCGTACTCCCATAATCATTTGTTGCTGAAGAATATTAGGAGTAGTTTGTATATTGCGTGCTACAGTGTCAAACTTGTAGATGACACATTGTCTATGCATGCACAAAAACCCTAAAAAAATGCATTCCAACTGCAATGCACATGCCCACTTAGACCTCCCACTGCCCTTATGCAATCGTCTGAGTAGGACGGCTTGTATTTTTTCGCGGGTGGACTAGCCTCACTTTACAGCCAAGAGACCTAACTTTTTACACTGATGTCCAAGCTGAGAATGAGTCCTCTTTGTCGGTTCAAAAAAGTGCGAATTTTGAGTTTAGATTCCTGCCGAAAAACAAACGAAATCAAAGCTTTTCATAATTTCAGAGAGATAACGATACTGCAAGTGTTATAATACGGTGTTCACTTGAGTGGCATGACTTTTTTTCCCGATCACTTAAATGCCATAATTTCGAAAAAATGATCATTCGAGTACTATAACTTTGAATCATTCGTTCAAATGTCGGAAATTTAACATCACATAGCACTTTTAATGAACTTTTCAAAATGGTTGAGGTCGACTTTACCGGCTTATCCTTATTCAGAGGTGTTTCCACCTAGGAGGGCCATCAACGGTTGTTCCTCCAACAAGGGCACCTAGCGTTTACTTGGACGTACGTGTTATAACCCTCAAGTGAACATTACGTAAGTTATGATACTCAAGTCATCAAAACTTACCCTTTTTTACTTGGACGTACGTGTTTCCAAAAAGAAAGATTGGACATGAGTAAATGTGAGCTTTATTAGCGACCGTGTGAGGATAAAAACAAAGCTTGTACATGAATGTGTCCTCTTTGTCAGTTTAAATTAGTGTGAGCTTTGATCGAAACTCAAGTGTGGTAATAAGAATGAATTTCGATAAAAATAGAAAACGAAAACAAAGCTGGGACATATATTAATGTGATTTTTTGTTAGGTACCATGTCATCATGATAAAAGAATATGCGCAACTATGCATAGTTGCTTGGATGATATTTTATTACTTTACTTGATCCAAGTGAACACGTAGCTCATCCAATAATGGTTGCCTAAAAAGAGTTAAATCTCTAAAAAATCTCATTAACATGGCGCTCAAGAAAGGCCAACCCCACAAACAACATATATATGTGACCTCTACGAATATGACCGATTATAAATTGAGATTTAAAAAGGGAGTCCTATTTAACGAGAATATATCTAATATTTGGATTACATATAAAATGGAACAGATTTCCGTACGTGGTAATTCTCTAGATTGGTAAACTTTAAATCTTGTTGGTTAAATCGGGTAAACGGCAACTCACTGGTTGATATGCTGATGGTGATTTACCGACATGGATAACTTCAAGGCACAAAATCAAAACCAAAAGCAAAGAGACGGACACGCGAAAGAGAGGGGAATGTGTCTTGCCATCGTTGTATGGCAGAGTTGGACCAAAATCTCACGTTTTCCTTTGTATCTATTTTCAAGGGAGATGATTAAAGAAAGACGTGTGGGTTGGGTTGTGATTGTAACTTGTTAGGATACACGTGTGAGTTGTATTAGAGAAGTAGTTACACATCCTAATTGGTCCATAACTCACTAGCTTAAACTTTTGAATTGAAGTGGGTCTAACTGAATATATTGATGGGCTTGGGCTTGGACTTCCTCCTTGGAGATCTCCTCAGGTGAAGGCATCTCTCATTGTAGTGGGAGGTAATATATACTATATGGGAGGGACAGACAAGGGCATGTGAGGGTCTGTACTAGCAGAAATACTTCATTACAGGACAACAAAGCGACGTAGACAAACCAAAGAGACGGCGGAGAAACATTATTGGATCGTTGACGTCGAGGGCTTAAGCACAACCCTCTCAAACGTGAGAGGACAACAAAGCGACATGAACAAACCAAAGAGATGGCGGAGAAATGTTATCGGATGGTTGACGTTGAGGGCTTAAGCACAACCTGACGGCGGAGAAACATTATTGGATCGTTGACGTCGAGGGTTTAAGCACAACCTCTCAAACGTGAGAGGACAACAAAGCGACATGAACAAACCAAAGAGATGGCGGAGAAATGTTATTGGATGGTTGACGTTGAGGGCTTAAGCACAACCTCTTGGACGTGAGTATGGAGTATTTCCTTACAGGACAACAAAGCGACGTAGACAAACCAAAGAGACGGCGGAGAAACATCATTGGATCGTTGACGTCGAGGGCTTAAGCACAACCTCTCAAACGTGAGAGGACAACAAAGCGACATGAACAAACCAAAGAGATGGCGGAGAAATGTTATTGGATGGTTGACTTTTGAGGGCTTAAGCACAACCTCTTGGACGTGAGTATGGAGCGTTTGACAGGCGGTTCTGTGCATGTGAACTACACCCTGAAACTCCTCTTTCATTACAGGTCACCAAAGCGACGTAGACAAACCAAAGAGATGGCGGAGAAACATTACTGGATGGTTGACGTTGAGGATTTAATCACAAGCTCTCCAACGTGAATATGGAGCGTTTGACAGGTGGTTCTGTGCATGATAACTGCACCCAGAAACTCCTCTCTCTCTCTCTCTCACACAATCATCATACACGTCATCATGATCTTCGATCACTTTCTCAATTCCCTATAAATACCAATGTTACGTAAGCGTTAGATTTCATCTCTCTCTCTCTCTCTCTCTCTCTGAGTCATGGCCCAAAACAAGAATCTCTTTGCCTTGATCTTTCTTCTTCTTGCCTTCTTTTCTGTACTCCAGTCCACTCAAGCAAGGCAGTTGAAGCTAACCACGCAAAAGCAAAACCCATTCCCAAACGAGCTTCCAACTGTGAATAAACTCCTAGAAATGGAGCCAAGGAAAACCATGGCCGAGCAGAGCAACAACTTGTGTGGTGAAACGTGGAATCAAGCCACAAATACTCGTGCGTTTTCCACTTCGCTGCCGCCGCCACCTCCGTCCCCATCAATGCTATTGCCTTCTACAAGTCATATGAATGGCCTCAAGCCCCCGATTCCTGGGCACAGCCCTGGCATTGGCAATTAGTTACAGAACTAGGGTTCTATAATGGATATTGTTATGTTCAATAGCGTATGTTCTTTTCTTTCGTCGTGCATGTATCATCATTCTGTCTTTGATTAGGGTTAGATGTTTCGGTTTAAGTTTGAGATGGTAGGCTGGTCCGTGTGCTTGTCGTCCATGTAATTATTAATTACTTGTAAGATAAAAGCGTGTGAATCTCAGTTGTCTTTTGTTCATTTATTTTAACTAGCTCAGGTTGCGGTTCTTTTATTTGCACCTTCTTTGAATGTTAGATTCTGAAATATACGTTGTCATGCAATATTGGTCCCTCTCCGTGACCTATATATAAGTTGCTGTTCAGACTTAAATTTTAAAAACCGTTTAATTATTTATTATATAGGAAAATTAGAGAATCGATCTCAGCCCTAAAACAAAAAATATTAGTTAAATTGTATATAAATTATGCCCATATAATTGCATGAACTGGCGCATGGGGATTTTGAACTTAACTGGACCATGCCTGCGATGATTGAAATTATGTATGCCAAGTTAGAAAATTAATTCTTATATTATTACCGAGATTTGGTCACACAATAAATAATCGGCAATAATTTACTCGGTATTTGTACGTGCATAATCATGTGAGGAAGTGAACATGAGGAAGGGGCGAAAGTCAATTATGGTGATTCTGGGCGGCGAGATTCGTCCAAAAGGAAAGGTAGCACATAAAGTCGAATAGGGGAAAGAGACAAAAGGATAATATATTTTATCCATCCTCAAAAGAATAGAAGATCTGGCCTCTTTTCTTGAAAGCCTATACTATCCCATTTATAAGAATGCACCTGGTAGCCACTGCCCTCGGTCAATCCGCCAGGCACAAAGATATTATAGAAAAGAAAATCGTGAGAGGGGGACAATTGTGGAGGAATATAGAAAATGATTAATATTATGAAAAATTTTAAATTAATATATTTATGATAAATTTATTTTAAATTTATTTTTTAATTATTAAAAATTTCAAATTAATATACTTTTGACATATTTATCTCAAATTAATATACTTACGATAAATTTATTCCATCTTACTTCTGTTAAATTTTACTGTCAAATTATTAAGTTGAATGACACATGAAGTAAATTAATATATCAATTTGAAATTTTAGTCTTTAATTATTACAGTTGTACAAGTTTTATTTTTTATAGTATTAATCCAATTTAATGGGGGTATATTTGTCACAAATATATCGATTTAGGATTTCTAGTTATTAAAAAAATTAATTCAAAATAAATTTATAGAAAATTTATTAATTTGAAATTTTTAGTGATCATTTAGAATAAATTTATTGTAAATATATTAATTCGGAATTTTTTGTGATTTTAATTCAAAGAGGGGGACAATTAAGGGGACGTGATTGAGTTGGATGCCACGTGAAGTTGATTAATATATCAATTTGAAATCTTAGTCTTTATTTATTACATTTGTATAAGTTTTATTTTTTTATAGTATTAATCCAATTTAATGAGGGTATATTTGTCATAAATATACCGATTTAGAATTTTTAGTTATTAAAAAAATTAATTCAAGATAAATTTATAGAAAATGTATTAATTTGAAATTTTTAGTGATCATTTAGAATAAATTTATTGTAAATATATTAATTCGGAATTTTTCGTGATTTTAATTTAAAGAGGGAGACAATTAAGGGGACGTGACAGAAACCGGAGAGGAGACAATTCGGAAAAGACACGGACGCTGAAAGCGGTGCCCGTCCAAAAGGAAGAATAGAGTTGCTGTCTTCCGCGCCCGCGTCAGCCGTGAGATCCATCGCGGCGCGGTTGTCTTAGTAAACCAGCGCCTTCTTCCGTAGCGTGTACCAGTGTGGGCGACCGCCAAGGGGCGACCGCCGAGTTGTTCCTGCTGTGTCCTTGACGCTCACCAGTATGCGGGCGAACTAACAGCGACCACCCAGTAAACGCTAGCAACCAGCGAGCCCCGCCGTTGCGCTCGTGGTTCGCGCCTCGCTGCAATCCAACCACGCCCAACGCCTCACCGGTGCTTCAGCAAGCTTCCTGCCCTCCCCAAGCGAGACCATTAGCACCCTATTCACTCCAACGTTCAAAACCGACTCCGGCATCAGTCCAACAGCTCTCTCAGCCCCGACCCCGACCAGTCCCTGCAGTGTCCCGACTCTCACAGCCTTCGACGTCTGTCCAGCAATTTCCGCGGTGATTGATTGCACCCCAAGCGAAGCAAACCCAACGGAAGCAGCACCAGGCAAGCGTCCAGCATTCTCCGAGCATCCAGCACCGGCGCAGCTATCATCAACATCCAGGCGAGGTACTTGTAGTGAGGACGGATTCCTTGAGTTCTCATTCTGTTCTTGCAGGTTTCCAGGTCTTATCAACGAGATTCCTAGCCACCCTGCACTACAATTCAACGTGCTGGTTTTCCGACGATCAGCCGAGCATCACCATCGACCTTGACCACCATTGTCGGCAAAGACCATCGTTCAACAAGTTTCTAGCGTCTCTGGCTCTACCAACCAGCGATTGTTCTTCACAAAAAATCACAGACCAAAGCATTGACGAGCGCACATACTTTCACGTTACATGCTGTTGCTCATTTACATGGTGTTCCTATGATATTGGAGTTACGAATGATGAACGACCAGAGTGATGGTGGTGGTCGGCAATGGCCTCTTGGCGATTATAAGTGGTTAGAGATTCAGTCATGTTTTTATGTGTTCCGAGTTCATCTTGAGGGAGGCGATGGACCGAGCATAAACAAAGGAGCATAAATGATTAAATGATAGTTTTTAATCTATCATGAGAATAATAATATGTTCTCTATCACAAAATGACACAAAAAATAATTATAAATTCTTGTAAGATTCACTCGTTCAAGAATTTATAGCTTACAAAATGCTGTTATTCTCACAGTAGTCAAAAACTGTTATGCTAATAAAACCCCAAAAGGAAGAAAAGGGAAGAAGATGTGAATGGTCGATGATAGATTTAGGCTTGATGTTGGACTAATGAAATTGGGCTTATTGTAATCATAACTAAAAGGAGGGTCCAGTAGGAGATTAGTATGGGCTAGATGTAGTCATTAGGGGTGGCAAAATGAGTCAACGACCCATATTTTAACCCACATTTAATGGACTAGGTAGAAAATGGATTTACTGAGGCTTTAATATGGGTTATAAATGGATTTATTATAATAGAGTCCAATTGAAAAATGGGTCATAAATAGGTCTATCCCAAACCCATATATGACCCACTAATAACTCAACTTAAACCCATTACTTTTGAGTTTCTTTTTCTTTTTTTTCTTCATTGGCTAGTTGCTAGCCACAGGCAAGCTTGAGCCTTGCCTAAGGTCGCCTGAGGTCGCCCGAGCCTCGCTAGTGTCGGGTGAGCTTGACCTTGCCTACTCGGCCTATGGAGAGGCTCGAGTTCGCTTGTGATAGATTGTCGGCTGCCACTGTGGTTGACGATTGGCCAATGAAGAAGAAAAAGAAGAAAGAAAGAAAAGGAAATAAAAAAGGAATAAAAATAAAAATAATTAAAAATTTGATTTAAAAAAAAAAAAAAGTTATTGAAAGGGGTGCATGAGGAAAATATTTTCCTTATTGAACATCAGAAAACATCTTCTAATTTACTTTTAGGTTTCAGCTAAACACTAGAAAATATAGTTATTTTATTGGAAAATGTTTTTCCTAGATTATTAATATGTTTTGATAATAAGGGTCAGGTCGGGTATAGGCCATTAAATTTACATTACATTGAAAATTTATCAAAATGGGTTAAATAAGTCAATATGAGTCAAACCATTTTCATCTCGACCTAACCCAACTATTCGACGATTCCAATAGTCATGAAAGGGGCCTAGATCGAGGTTTGGTGTAGTCGTTATGGAGAATGGGTTTAATAAGAGTGTACTTGACTTGAGCTTTGTTTGCTTTAACATTGGGCTTAGATCACTTGAGAATGGGTTTAAAATAAAAAGCCCATTGTGTCTTTGGCCTAGACTCGTGAAGCCACATTAAACCTACATTCGGACTGGGCCCAAAGGTCCAGCCTGAGTCCCCATTTTGGGATTATTTTTTAAATTAAATAATAAAAAATTTGAAAAATATTAAAGCTTAATTAAAAAATTTAAAATTTTGAAAAAATTTGATGAACAGATAGCTTAGAAGCAGGTCTTGATTATATTGTTTTATTGCTAGATGTAGCTTAGTTTTATTTAATTAACATCACCTTTAGTTTAGGAGTTTTAGTAGTTACCTCTGATATAGTTTAGTTTTAGTATATTGACCTTTTGGACGAGAAATCAGACTCAATTTGAATCTAGCTTAGGGGGTTTTTGTCCCGGGAATTAATAACAAGGCCATGCGTATTCTATACTTAGTCCTTGAGTATATTTTCCTGCACTTTACTTTCATTTTTTTGATTGCAATTGTCTTTTTTTCCTCGATTGCATACTCACGCATGGACATCATTTAGTGGCTTAGGGTAATAAAATGTTCAAAGATTGCCTAAATCATATAGGTAAAAAACAAATCAAATTAGGGTATTGAAATGGCACTAATTAGATAACTAGTGTAATCAATTCCCGCTTCTAGATTGTGTGATTGTGTAGGAAGTGAGATGTCTTCCCACATTGACTTGCCACCTAGTTGGCCCTAATAGGCTAGTGACAACTCCTGGTTAAGCTGAATTTCATGGTTTTTTTTTATTTTAATTTTAGTTTCCCAATGTTATGTGAGGTAAGGGTCTGGAAGAACACACACCAATCGAGGATTTTTTATCCACCCTTGGCATTACCTCTAAACTAGTCTTTTTCCCGACATGCCCATCGGGAGGGTTCTGACAGTGTTGAACTAAAGTTGGTTCTGCACAATAAGTTCATTCTCACCCCATTAGATCACTTTGATAATTTCCTTTTTACGAGCTCCCAAGGCTATTAAATTTAAGAGAATCTGTTTTGGGAACAATTCTGCTTACTCGTATAAAATGGTTGAGAATTTTTTGAAATGATTTAAAGTCAAGGGTCGTATGATTTTTATATGCTTGCAGAAAATTTTGATACGATTGTTAATTAGAGTTTAATTGGAAATTCTAATGCTTAATTGCGACATTCTGCATTAAGCCTTTTGGACACGAGAGCAGGGACTAGCTCAGTGGAATTGATTACTCGTGTCATTTGGTTGATATCATCACTGAAGATGATCGGCCTAGTAACTTACAATCTACACCGGTGATAGTGCGTGTTAGATTGTGGTAGCAATGTATCAAGTTTGATGATATTGAGATATGCATCGAAAGAATACTGTTGGAGGTTCAGAAAAGAGCCATTGCGGTTCTGGATTTCGTAGTTGAAAAACCGGAGAAGGCAGTAGAGAAGTAGATGACAGGTTTCAGAGACAAGACAATAGTTAGTGGATGTTTTGGGTAAACTCCTCTAGATAGTGAAGCGACTGTAGGAGCATTCCATATACCGTCAGGGAACCTCCTAGCAACTCTCAAATGGTTAGTTGATTATCCTTGAAGGTCTCTAACGGATATATTGAAGACTTAAGCATTAAAGGACCAATGAGGCTGTGAAGAGGTTTAGCCACAAGAGCAGAATGCGTGAAATATTGCTATTGTCTTATGAGTTAGAAATTGTCACCTGTCTTGATCTGTAAACCTCTCTTTATTTGGTTTAGTACTGTAATAGCTTATAGTCAAGTATACAAGAGTAAGTGTAGTATTTTTGTATCCCGATAGTGTGATCTATCAAGTGAAGGGAATGATGCTTGGCCCGCATGAGGAAAAGAGGGGAAAAGGGGCGGGGGCGGGGCGAAGGCCTAGCCCCGACCCCTAGGTTTTTTTTTTTTTTTTTTACTTAGTAATAAAATTTTTGAAGTTTTTTTTTAAAAATTTCTATTTATAAAAAATGCAGTAAAATAAGAGAAAATAAAAATAAAAATAAAAATAAAACTTAGTTGATGCCAATAATATTAATGCCTAGTTGATGCAAATAATATTAATGCCTATGTGATGTGCTATCCAATGTAAGTATTTTTGGGGAGGGCCAAATTGGTCCCTAATTTTATATGCAATTTAATCATAAATATATAGCCAAAATTTAAATGTCAACAGTTGGCAATCTTATTGAGTGAAATAGAAAACTTACAAGCAATGAATTGATACAAACCTTTGGAAGTTAGAAGTGACTGAAGAGTGATTACAAGTGACGTAAGGGTGATTTCAATTGATTTTGTGAAGAGAAAAAGAAGACAAAGAGAAGAGAAAAGATATATTAAAGGCCGATTAGAGACTAAGTAAAACACAAAAGGCCATTTTACTTCCATGAAACAGATATTCGGCCTATAATAGGTTAGTGAAGTAAAATGGTTTTTGTTTTGAAAATACTTATACATGCTATCTTGTTCTTTATTAATGCCTTAGGTACGTTCATCTTCGTGGCAATAGATGGCTAATTTGCACAATTACATTACACCTAGTAATCTCGATGCTCGTATGCCTGGATGCACTCCTAAGGCCTAATGTGACATGACAAAGCACTAATAATCCTACTGGGAGTCTAAATCAACCAATTAACATGTTAAATACATTACGAGTAAAACCAAACAAAATATAAACTAATGAAATGATAAAACGCCATAACCGCTAAGTTAACCTAGAGTTCGAGGCATTGGGTGAATCATGCCACAACTTTTGACTCTGTTCTAGCACGGCGTCCTCAGCTATTCGAGTATAAAAAGAATGAGTGGATTCCTATCTTGAGCGAGGATGAGATGAAGCAACGCCAAAAGGATGGAGAAAGAGGGTGAGCCGAGAGGGGTGGGGTATAGAGGGACATGAGGTTTTTGAAGTGAAGAGGGGCTTGAGGTTTGGTTATGAGAGAGAGTGAATGGTGAGGTTGTATATTCGAGGGAATTAAGAGGTAAAAGGAAAATATGGGTGCTCTTGGACATGGGAGACAAGCCAAAAATTGAGATGGATTTTGGGTGTTTATGGAGAGAAGTGATGGAAGGGGTCTTTCTTCAAAATGAAAGAAAATGAAAACATATTGGAGAGTCGAGATCTTGGCCGGATCAAGGAGGAAGATGGGGAGAGTGAGTTCCAATGTGCCAAAATGAGTGTGTCCAGAAAATGAAGAGTGAATGGGTGTGTTATGAGGGCTTCGGCTAATGAAGAGAGGTAGAGAGTTGTGTCGTTGTTGAGAGATTCTTGTGGAAGAGAGGATGGTTGAGAGAGTTTAGGAGTGTGTTTATATGTAAGAAAATAAATGAAGAAATGGGAGAGAGATGGAAAGTAAAGATCACGCAAGATGGAGTGGGAGAGGGCGGAAAAGGTTGTCTAGAATGGGAGTTCTCTCTTGTGTGTTAATAATGAGAGTCCTCCCTCAAGCCAAAAAATTCAAAACAGAGAAAGAGAGAGAGAGCACGCCGGTTCTAGGAGGAGAGGAGAGAGAGAGAGTGAGATAGAGCCTTGACCAAATGACCTTACCAAGCATGCTTTGTCTCCCTTGACATCACTTTACATGCCTCGATTCTCCATTGTACCACAATGTTGGTAAGGGATAAGGGTTTTGACCCAACTTGACCAAGAAAATGGAGGGAAAGAGGGAGAGTGGGCACTCACTTGGCGGGTTGGGCCGTGCTGTTGGCTTTTATTGGTTTGGATCATAGTATCTGCAAGATCGAGTTCTCTTGGGCAGATTGCGCAAGCGTGCAGAAACGGCTAGTATGGGGTAAACATTTGTTCGATCGGACTTAATTTTTTAAGGACAATGAGCTAGTATGTCAACACAACTTACGTAAAAAATTCAAGTTAAAAGGATATTGGCATCACCATCCTTTTGCTCGGCAGCCCGGGCACATGATCAGCAAAAATCTCTTTGGAAAAATATGAATTCTGGAAGCTGTACTTGGAACTAGACTTGAAAATAGACTTGAAATACCCAGCTTACAATCTTCTAAGCCCGTTTGGGCCTTTAATCGATCATGAGAAGACAAGTCAAAATTACCTAGAGGAAGATTAGGTCCAATGTGAACTGGGATGATTGAGTTTCTTTAAATTTACTGTTGATCACAATTTTCGACCTCAGGCCGAGGTCTTCAAACCATGATGTCTCTAGTTTAAAATTATAGAAGAGGTATGATTGAAAAGATTATCACAAGATGATGAAATGAGGGCATTCTTGATTAGGGTTGAAACAGTTATTGGCAAATTCGAATCCCAGTCATTGTGGAATGTATGGATGACCTTTGCAAATTGGAACATGGATATTCATGGACAATGACTCGAGACTGAATTTAGGTGTCAACAATATTTGTGTCCAATATAAGAGAACTCTTTTCAGAAACCTACTCAAATTAGGGAGCTTCCTTGGGTCGCATTTCCTTTACGGATTCAGACTCGAGACATATTCTCACATTTGTGATGATGGACCATATTTTGTAAGGCTTGAATTTCCCTTTCAAATTGCAAGAACTGTTTGATCTTATGATATCTCAACTCTATAGATAATCCTATATGCCCCTTCACTCACATAACGCTTGGAGTCAAATCCTTCTGTGGCCCACTATTCCGTTGTAGAAAATTTTGCCATCATTACTTATTTGCAAGTGCATTGCACTCTCTCTCTCTCTTGATAATCTCCCTTTGACGATGATTGACGATTTCGAGAATGATCATGGCACAAGAGAACAAGAAATCCTGAGAAAAATGAGGATAACTGTCATTCTAGCTCTATTTTGTCAATTGGGTTGTTTGCTCACAATAGAATTGCATTTTCTTAAACTAACAACATTCCCACAGATCCCTTTGCAATGGGGAATTGCATGAGATGGAGCCTTATCGAAAGCCTTGACATTTCGGGGAGGACTTTCCATGTCACTATAAGATACATCAATGGAAGTCAAAGCCGACATATCACAAAAAGGATATTGGATGGAACCGGATAGGCTATTGTGGGAGATATTTAGAACTTGCATGTTTTGCAGTTCTGTAAATTCTCTTGGTATATATTCCAAACAATATTATAAGTCAAATCAAGAACCTTGAGGACTCGTGTTGCCTATCTAAGGAGTATTACTAATCTGCATTTTTTGTTTTTGCTCAAATTCAAGCTCATCAAACTTGTGCATGAGCCTAGCTATGCCAAAAACAATCCACCCAAATTGTTTGATGCCAAGTCAAGATTTGCTAGATGGATAACAATCCAATCTTGATTGGGGCATATCATGTGATTGCATTGCTGCTTAGATCAAGTTCTAGCAACATTCACAGGCTTTGCCATTCCTTTGGAATCTCTCAACTTAAATTATTTGAAGAAAGGTCTAGTACTTGTAACTAAATCCTTCCAGTTATCACGGGTATCTTACCAGAAATGGTATTGTTTGATATCCTAAGCTAATCAAATTGTGGCAATGCTCCCATTTCCATGAAAGCTGATCGTGAAAGTAAATGTGGCTCAAGTTCATAAAGTTTAGCAGCGGATATATTCCAAATGCCCTCGTGATGTTTTCCGTAAGTTGGTTTCTTCAAGCCTCACTCGATTATGAGGTACGCTCCTCAAGTTTTTCAATATAGGTTCAGTGAAATGATGGTTATTGACAATGAAATTTTGCAATAATACCCAAGGCATACATTTTCGTGTGGTTGCCCTTCGAGTTCATCATTAGGTATTCCCAAACACCCAAATGAGTGATCTCATCAATTTCAGGGGGCAAGGAACCAAGAAAATTATTGTTACGAAGGCATAATATAGTTGAATTGGTCATGTTTCCAATTGTTGTAGGGATTGAACCAATCAAACTATTGTCGGACAATCGAACTCTATAAGAATCATTTTCCATATCTTTTCAGGAATTGAGCCTAGAAGATGATTTGAGGAAAGACATAACTAAAGAATCTTCAAAATCTTCGAGTCATCTACCTCTCACAAAATATAACCGACCAAACTATTTTGTGATAAATCTAACTTTATGAGGAGTATCGGTATACCTATTTCTTGAGGAATTGGGCTGGAGATTCCATTTTTGAATATTTGGAAAAGGGATAAATTATTCAAGTTTCCAACGGAACAGGAATTGAGCCACTAAAATTTTTTATTGATAGGCAAGTTACGTAAGAGAGGTGAGGCTCCTAATGTTATAGATCCTAAAAAGTCCACTATTTGATAGGTAGGGAGTCTTCAAACTCCTCATATCACCTATCTCTAACGGATTGGGACCAGAAAGGTCTTTTCAAACACCACAAGTTACCTATTTCTTGTGGAATGGGACTAAAAGGGTCATTTTCTGAAAAATCTATCTCCATCACATTGCCTACGGTGCCAAACTTGATATTGGTTTCTCTTGTTAGTTGACAAAGCTAGAAATTAGTACTTGTTAAACCCATTTCTTGTTTTTTTATTGCAAATTTAGTTATTCATATTCTGTATTAGGCATTTAGTTGATGCTGTCTTCTTAATTTCCTACTTGAAGGCTGACCTTAGTTGAGCTAGAAAACCAATAGCATCCTAAAGGAAGATCACTTTTGAAAGAAGGTGATTTATGGCAAGTTGCTAAGTGAAAATCTATTTCTGTAGGGTCTGAAAGGTGGTTACCTGGCGCCTCGAACTTGCCACTTCATCCTAAGCCTGATGAGGAGGCGGACAGAGATATGAAGGTAGCTCAACTAATCGATTGGGAGAGAAAAGAATGGAAATGGGAAAGCACCGCAATTTGTTGGAGATGGAAAGAGAGCTAATTCCTAAAGTCTATACTCGTAGGAGCCGAGAGAGGGGCAAACTAATCTGGCCATGGTTCATTCACTGTGAAATCTGCTTATCAAGTGGCTTAAAAGAAGCTAGAACAAAATGGGGAAAAGTACCCAAAAAATTTCTAAACTTATTGCATTGATATCGATTTAATCATAAATCTTTCAATTTGACTAATTGAGTCATAAATCTTTTCACATTGGTACCAATTCAGTCCATTCCACCAATTTAGGCTGGAAATTACTGACACGGATGCAGATTGGCGGCGTGGTGCAATCGGCCCCGACGTAGACATTTTTAATAATATGTTAATATTTTATGAATTTTTTTAATTAATTTTTGAATTTTTCCCACTCCTTCCTCTTCTCTTTCCAAAGTGACCATGGTAGAGAGGGCTGGCCTTACTGGGTGAGGTCACACTTGCCGGCCATAGGCAAGGGTCGGCATCACCTGGTCAAGGATGAACGCCACCGTTACGGTGCAACCAGCAAGCCACCCTTGCCGATCTAGCAAGGTCAAGTAAGGTCGACCCTCACCTAAGCCGAACGGCCTCACCGGCATTCTCCCTTGGCCATGTGAGGCTGACCCTTGCTTATGGCCAGCGAGTGCGGCCTCGTCGGCCATGGCCACCAAAAAGAGGAGGAAGAGAAATGGGAAGAGGAAAATAAATAAATAATAATAATTTTAAAATTCAAAAAGTATTAAAAATAAGTATGTTAGCATTAGTCACGCCACGTCTGCCAATTGATGACCACGTCAGCAATTTTCAACTTAAATTGGCCGTATGGACTGAATTAGTATCAATGTGAAAAGGTTTAGGACTTAATTAGTCCAATTGAAAAATTTAGGACTCAATTGATATCAATGTAATAGGTTTATGATTTTTTTGGTATTTTTCCTGAACAAAATGTTAATGCGGCTAAAGTAGATTATGGAACTTGACTAGCCAGCCAGAAATTCGCACATTTTATTTGAATGGTGTGGTATGGGGCAATTTTCAAGTCTAAACCTTATTTGAACATGTCTGTGTCAATTCGTGAGAAAAATTTTATTTGTGTGGCATGTAACCATCAACTTCTTTATTTGTTGAGCTGAGATGTAGCGACTTTGTCATGCTCGTTTGTGAAGGAGGGAAGAAAGTGTACATATTACCCTGTGAGAAACCCCACCTGTCACCCCAAAAAAAAGAAAAGAAAAGAAAACTAAAAACTTGACCTGAATTGGGTGTTCTGATCGGGTCCTTCTCAGGTCGGGTCTTGGGTCATAGAAAACACAGGTCTTCTAGTTTTGGTTTTGGTCGAGTATCAGGGAACCCGACTCGACACGAATAATGGACATCACTATAAGAATCGGTAAAAGGTACTCCTTGCTCGTTAACCACACAATTTTCCCGTTCAAGTCAAATAGCATAAAATTTTGGTGCTAAATATATTACGACGTGACAACTAAGGGCCTGCATGGTAACGCTCTCGGAAACAACTGATTTTGTTCTTTTGTTCCCGGGAGCAGATTTGGAACAGAAATGCGTTTGGTAAATTTTTTGTTCCCCAGAACAGGTTTAGAGTAGAATCTAGAATAAAAAAAAAGTTGCTTCTCGCTCTTGGGAACAATTTTGAAAATCAATTTTTTTGCTCTTTTTTCTTTTTCTTTTTTTCCCTTCCCTTTCTTCTTCTTCTTCCTCTTCCTCCTCCCACCCCATTGCCGCCCCTGGGCCGCCACCGGCGAGCGGCCAGGCGAGGTCCGGCGGGCTCACTAGAACCTTGCCCGGCCACCGGCGAGGCTTGCCGGACCTCACTCGGCCGCTCACTGGCAGCGACCCAGGGGCAGCGACCAAGAGGAAGAAGGGGAGACAAAAGAAAAATAAAAAGAAAAAAGAAAAAAGAAAATGAAAACAAAAAGTATTAAAAATTAAAAGAATCAAAAGATCAGGAATTTTTACCAAACGCATATTTATTTCCGGAGTAAAAAATTTAAACAGTTTATCAAACACCTTAAATACTCAGAATTTGTTGTCGGGAGCAAAATAAAAAAAAAATCATTTCTGATCAGAAATTGTTCCCGGGAACAGAAGCGTTATCATACGCACCCTAAGATAACTTTTCTATAGGCATTTTGGCTTGTCAACTCAACATAAATGATGCCTAACATATGTATAAATAATATAGATATCCAACTAATTAGTCGCCAGGATGCTGAACCATCGCATGAATTGCACCATTTCGATCGAAGTCATTTTGTTAGGCAAGAAACCGCCATGAAGAAGACTGTTTGAATGTGGATTATCCTTCAGTAATTAATCATGTGATATCTTCCAAAGCTGAAAACTGATGCTTTTGACCTGGAAGCAGAAAGAATAACTAATGACAAAGGGCCGAGTGCTCCCCGATCACACGTTTTTTTCAATCACGCGCAATTTCCTCCGAAAATCACAGCATAGTGCTCCCAAAAACTGGCTGTGCTTCGGCTTATCAAAACTCTCCAACTCGGTTTTTCAATCCTGGTCAAGTGGAATACCTTTTCATCGTGCTTGTTGCTTCAACTTTTCTACAAAGTCATCCCCATTATCTCTCGGTTGTTCTCTTATCTCCTCCACCGAATGCTCTTCTGCCTTTTGATTTTAGTTTTCCACATTGCTGCTCTTTCCTCTTTTGTGTTTTTATCTCTAACCCAATCACTGTGTGTGTGCGTGCGCCGTGTATTTTTATATGAATGTTGACCGACTTGCTCTCGGTTTATTCTTCTTCTTCAATGCCGTGTTCTCTTGCTTTCAAATTCCCACTATGTTTCTGTTTCTTAGTCTTTATTCCTCTCCTTTTCCTTTTTTAATCTCACGATCCCATTGCCCCACTATCACTCGGTTTTCCTCTTTTAAAATCTGACTGAGTGCTTTATCTTCCAGCTATCTCATCCAAATATCAAATGTCTGGCTAGTCTTACCTACTATGGCTGGTCTCATCCTGAAACAAATTTAAAGTTCGGCTAAAATTCCACAAATTGCGATCTATTTTGTCCAGATTTTGGCTACCTCCTGCAATCCTGGAATCATATGCAACTCCTACTATCTTGGAGTTAAGACCAACTCCCCCAATCTTGGAAATTTGTCCAATCCCTCAATATTGAAATTGAAGCCAATCCCACAATCTTGGAGCTGAAGCCACCTCTTTCGCAATCCTGGAGTTACAGCTAACTCTCACAATCTTGGAGTTGATAACCGAAATTATATCCAAATGACTAAATAAAGGAAAGGGAAAGAGTAGCTGAATTCTAAGAGGCCAGGCTCATGTTGGATCGGTCTTGAAGTATTCAAATGAGTTTAGGCCCCCTTGCCTCTGAATTCTTGCTCGTCTCCCGTGTTGGGTTGTGTATCGTGATTTAAATGAAGTTCATAACCGAGCATCTGTTTCATTTGATGTGGATTGCTATTCCTAATTTTTTAGTTTCTAATATCCGTTTCGCCAAAAGCTTGGACAAAATAATTTCGAAAATGGATTGACGTGAATAAACAAAGGTCTTGAAATGATCTTTGTTAATTCTTGGACAAACAATGAGAGATTATACATATTGAGACTAGAAAATTTGTTGCCAGCCATGTAAAGGGTACTCAAATGTAAAGAAAATTAAAAGTAAAATTGAACAATTGGTGTTCTTTCATTGATTGATAATCCCTTCTTATCAACAGTATGCATTTTACCGACTAATCCATAATACTTTGCCAAATCTGCTTTAGTCATTGATCTAACAAATCCTTATCAATTTAACTACCAACGTTTTACACATGTACATTTCTTTGTATCAACAATATCTAAAAGTAGAGAAATCTCGTAAGAAATAATAATGTAGAACAATGTGAAACTAATGTTTTTATTTAGGGGTCTAGTTCTGCTGATATCAGCAAATTCAATCTCTAGTTTTTTATGAAATGAGCAACAACTCCACGAGTGAAAAAATCAACGTAACTGCAAATTTTTTAAATAAAATAATAGCTACCCATCTAAAACATAATTACGCACAAAAAGTTAATTTACATGTCAAATCCAATTTCTGCTATAACAAATGCAGGATCATGCTAATTTCCCAAAATGCTAGATGAGGCGGAGAACCACTTACAATTGTGTTAATCAGCAATTGGAAATCAATTTTACCATCGCCATCTTGGAAGTCTTGAAGAATTCTCCTTTACCGACTAAAGATTCATGCCAAAAATTATAAGATGAGCCATCTCTCTCTCTCTCTCTCTCACACACACACACACACAAGAAGACCAAGACCATTCGTTACAATAAAAAATAATCTCCTTAATCTTTTTGGAAAAAACCGTCCTTAGATGAACGTAACCGAAGATGTCAACTCTAACCATAAAAATAGGAGCCCAGAACTTCCAAAAACTTAAATGCATATTTATTCAGTGTACTGTAATTTATCTGTTAAAGCAAAAGCAGTAGCCTAATTTAATTTCACAAAAATATACTATTATTACAAAGTCTAACAACTAATCCAGATTAGTTATCCTATTTAGAAAATCGGGGCATTACGCTTGGTACTTTAAGCGATGACTAAAATCCTTTGAAACTACGTCGGAGCATAAACTTCCATGCTCAAATTTGTGCTGTAAGTGTAGATTAAGTGGAAAGCTGTACTTGTCATCTACATATCGTGAAGAACTATGAGACTATCGTAAAAATGGGAATTCTCCACTTGCATAACCAGCTTAGTCAACCGTTTCAACTGAAAAATGCAATGTGTATAGCTTTGGAGTCGTTGCATTAAAGACAGTCATGGGAAAGCATTGAGGAGATCATGTCTCTTGAGGATGTTCATCATCCGCCCAAACTGAATTGCCAATACTGTTGAGGGACGCTCCAGATCAATGCCTCTCGACTTCCAGACTTCGACTTTGAGATGGGCAAGATGTGGTTTTGGTTGCCAGGCTAGCCTTCGCATGCTTGCAAGCCGATCCGCAGCTTCATCCACTGCTGGGACAAGTGTCACGGGAGCTTCTGGTTCAGGTACCCTCTCCATGCAGCTTGAAGCAACTTCGTGAGCTCAATGGCAGGAAATTTTGACCTTTCTTTGGAAATTGTTGAGTATTGTAGTTAACTTTTCCCCAGTGGACTGCTGTTGTGTTTTTGTGGTTTTATCTACCATATAAGTTAATATTAAATATTCCAGATAAATATTGACGACCGTGAAAGCAGTCATTCAGTAGAGAATTAAACTTTGACAACTCTTTAAATCTCATTTTTTTTAATAAAAACTGCAGAAAATATAGGTACTTAATTGAACTCTGACATCACATAAGCTAACCAAAAGGTAGGAACGCAATGCACGAGCTCGAAGGGTAGAAACTAAGTGTCGCGCAAGACAAGAAGCAGGTGCAAAGTTTGTGATATCCTAAAGCACATGTTGGAGGGCTATTGTAGCTTGATTCATCAGCGCGGTCCACCAACAAATGATCTCCATCCCTTTTTTTTTTTTTTTCTTTTGGTCATAAAAATGGTCTCCATGTTGAATTATCATATTTGAGTATTTTTTTTTTTCTGGGGCTTGACCCTTTGGAACGAGAGTGGACAGTTACAAAAGCTGAATGGTGAAGTATCAAGGAAAGTGGCTCTCCTAAAATAGCCTTTATAATATAATTGACTGAGACGATCTTTGAGGGAAAGTCAATCGTTTATTATGACTGGGTTGCTAGATTTGATGACGTGAGCTACCACCGAATGATCTCCAACTTGAGTGGTCGTCTTTGAGTTTTTTTTTATTTTATTGGGGCAGAGGGTAAGGCTCGATTCACGTGGAACGAAGCTGGGCAATTACAATAGTGAAAGAATATGAATTTGAGTTTCATTGCACACACATTATGTGGAAATTTGTATTATATTTAAAATTATGTACATGAGTGGGAAAATCACAATTGAAAAGATTTTATAAAAGATAAGAATCGACAATATTATCACAAATTGCGGAAGCTCTATCAATGAATATGTATAAATTTTGGGAGATTGACTCTATCAACAAGACTGGCACGAGATTTGCTTTATCAATGAGATTGGCACATATTGTGGAAGATTCTCTGTCTTGGAAGATTTGCTCTATCAAATGGTTACTTTGGGCCAATCGAGAAAGTAAATGCCAAAGGCAGGACAGTTCTCCGAGGGACGAGGATGTTTAATGCGAGGCTGGGATTGGACAACAAAAAGGAATTCCCCTCAAGAAGCACTGCCTAGTTGGAACGAGTGTAAAATAAAACTTTTCTTTCTTTTTGCCCTTTATAGTGGTGGTGGATTAGCTTTTGACCAACTTTGCGTTTTTTAGCCAATCCTTATTTCGATAAATGCGTCATTCCCACTGTTGCATGCATTATTTTGCAAAATATTTATCCATTCTGCTTCCCTGTATCGGGCAAAATGCAGACAAAAAAAGAAAACACAGAAATCTGTCCACTAGGGTTGAGGCATCCATGGACCAGGCACTGTCTATAAGTATCTCAAGGCTCAAAAACGTTAGTCACAACCAAATCATGGGTTCTTCCTTTACCATTGACAAGTCTCCATCCAATTATCACGTGCCTTCTTTAAAAGCCTTCTTCTTCTTCTTAATCTTCTTTTTTCTCTTTGTCAGTTTTGCTTCTTCCACTTCTTCAACTTTCACTGCTGCTGCCAACACTGAGAAACAAACCGAGGCTCTCCTGAAATGGAAATCTAGCCTTGAAGACCGTAGCCAATCCCTCTTGTCTTCGTGGCATGGTAATGATTCTTGCAACTTTCTTGGAGTCACTTGCGATGACTATGGATCCATTACCCATCTCAATCTTTCCTATCTTGGTTTGAGAGGAATTTTAGATGGTCTTGAGTTCTCAAGCTTAACCAATCTACTCAGTCTTGACGTTAGCAACAACTATATTTACGGTTCCATTCCCTCGAGCATCGGTAACCTTTCCAAACTCAATTGCCTTATTTTATGTAACAACACACTCCAAGGGAACATTCCTCCAAGTATAGGCAAAATAAAAAATCTTCGCATTTTGTACCTATATGAAAATTATCTTGGTGGACACATCCCTTCAGAGATAGGTGACCTCAAGAATTTGAAAATTCTTTATTTGTGGGGAAATAGACTTTCAGGGCCCATACCTTCGAAAATTGGGGGACTAACTTCCCTTGTGGAACTTGTCCTATCGATGAACAATCTCAGCGGCTCAATCCCTCCATCTATTGGAAACTTGACAAGTTTATCAATTCTTTACCTTTTCAAAAATGAAATTTCTAGCCTGATCCCTCAAGAAATAGGAAATTTAATATCTCTCAGTGATTTAGAATTGGCTGGAAATAATTTGCTTGGTCCTATCCCTACTTCTCTTGGAAATTTAGGGAACTTAACCAAATTGAGCATTTCACAAAGCAATCTTTTCGGTCCCATTCCTAGAGAGATAGGTGAATTGAGGAATTTGGAGGTTCTTTATTTGTGGGGAAATGAGCTTTCTGGATCCATACCTTTAGAAATTGGGAAACTCGCTCTTCTTACTGATTTAGATTTAGCCGTAAATAATTTGGTTGGTCCAATTCCATCATCTATCCAGAATTTGAGCAATCTAAATCTATTACACATTTACTCAAATAATCTTTCAGGCCCAATTCCTAAAGAGATAGGGAAATTGAGGTCTCTCAAATGTTAGGTGAATTGCAAGTGTACAATATCAACAAGTAATAAAGTGATGAGTGAGTATCGTTCCCACAAGGACTGTTTTTTATTTTATTTTATCCAATTACTTACTGAAAGTGATCAATTCAAAAATCTAGCTAACCAAATCGAAAAGATGAGTAAAAAGTAAACTAAACCAACTAAAATACTAAAATATAGAAAAGGTCAAAACTTAAAGAATTAAAAATAAGTAAAATTAATCTAAAGCAAATTCAAGATCACCAAGGGTTAGAGCATCCAACTTCACTTAATCATTCATAATTAATTTTCTTAACTTTTCATGCAACAAATTAATTTCTAATTGTGTTGGCGAAATTTCCCTAAGATGGATTAAAAGCCGACCTCGGTCTAATAATCCCTAATTAGATATGTTAACCCACACTAACCTTAGGTGAATTTAAACTACCTAAAAGCATTAAGTTCTTGTGGAAATTCCCGGATTTAATCTAAGTAGTCCCAACCTAGATCTACTACCGCAGCCACATAAATAACCTAGTGTACCTTGACCTAGATTTAATTTATGGTTCAATATCACTAATGCGCATGCACACAATCTCCACCCGGTATCATGTATACATCAAAAATCATTCAAAAGTTGGCCAGACTTCTAAAAGCATTAAGATCATGATAAAGAACGACACAATCAAAAATTCTATTGCATGAAAGTCTTTGAAAATTAATCAATCATGGTTAAGATCCAATGGAGCTCTAACAAAAGAAATTTAGAACATAGTAAAAACTAAACTAACAAAAATTAAAGAAAACATAATAAAAACAAATTCACCGAATTGAGATACAAGGAGCTTCAGGTTTGTCTCCTCCTTCTCTCCTTGACATGCATCAACTCCACTAAAATAGAAGAACAAAATCTAAAACCTAAAATCTTCGTAGAGATGGTGGCCCAGGATTCTCCCTTCTTTTGCGGCATAAAAGCAGTTTATATAGCCTCCAAAAATCTGCCCTAGGTTGACTCCTACTAGGATTTGGAAAAGATTCCTCCTTGATTTTCTTTGAACTTTATCTTCAATCATGGTCAAATTCTCCAAATATCTGATTTGGGCTGCCTTTTTCTTCAAGATGAAATATTAGAAAGATATTGCAATATTCGGAAGATCTGAAAATATTTCATACAAAATAAAATTACGTGAGTAGCAATTAAATTCACCCAAAAATTCCTCAAAATTTAGCAAATATCAAGTCTAAATTAGCAAGAATACTCTATTAAAAATAGAGTTATCAATTACCCCCAACTTAGAAATTTGCTAGTCCTCGAGCAAACAATAAACAAACCTCATCTCCAATTATCAATATCCATTCATAATTACGTGAAATCACAACTCAATGGAAAAAATAAATCCCATCAATCCAAAATCAATACATAAGCTATGTCTAACCTTAACTATGCAATCCGTGTGTATGTGTGCCCCTTGACTTTCCAAATCATGTATACTCAAATAAATCAAGTTGATATGCAACACTCTAAACTCAAGATCCACTAACCAAGTCTCATATATTTGTTTTTCAATTCTCTCTCCACTATTGAAAACTAATACTCATTCAAAAATCAATAGGTCTTTAAGGCTTATAATGTGGCTTGGCTAAGGGGAGGGTATAAAGGATTTAAGCTCAACAAACCCCATAAACATATCAATTCTCAAAGCATTTGAATTAAATAGGATTCAAGACATATCATCCATATGCTTACACTATTATAGCCATTTAATTCATAAACACTCAACACTTTAAAGCTTCCATTATTTCTCTTTCCACGCTGTACGGCGAAGTTCCTTCCTAAGTCCCTTCCATAGTGCAATGCTAACCCATTGAGTATCCAAAAGGCTCACTCAAGTTGAAAGTTAGTAGTAGGGATCCGTATGAGCCGTACTAGAGTAAACAACTTTCACTTTATAACTTGCACTTTTTTTTTTTTTCTTGCTTTCTTTTCTTTTCTTTTCTTTTTCTTTTTTTTTTTTTTTTTTTCTTCATTTTTTTTTCTTTTTGCAATTTTTTTCTTTTTTTTGTCTTTTTTTTTCATGACTATTTCAAACTTCGGCAACTTCAGACACATCAAGAATCCATAACTATTAAAGTAGCTTTAAGGATAAACATGCTTATGGGGTATAGGGTAAAGTAATACATTTGGATCAGCATTATAAGGTCATCAAAGAAAAATAGGCTAATTAAGCTCAAAAGGGTACTAGTGATCAAGTAATAAGGTAGGCTTGAAAGGCTCAAATGATCCAAAGAATGCCTATATCACCTTCTTGATTGAGTATAGCATATTAATTTCAAGAGAATATCAAACAAATTCTAAGACTTAGGTGAGTTCTAAAGAATTGCATACTTCCCATTGATCTTTTCTAAGCACACATAACTCAAAAGGCAAGGATAAGTGCTCAAAATATGGATTGCATAATCAAGATTAAAACTAACTCATATATCAATAACCAATTGAACAAGATTTATATTCCCCTAAGAATCACAACAACTTATAACCATGAAAAGGATATCAATCTTGTAGATTACGGTTCAAAATCATCATCTCCTATAAAGTTTGCTATAAAAATATTTCAAAAATTTTAAATAAGCGCAAATATTTTCAAGATTAGCAAAAGTTTTAGCACAAAAAATTTCAAAATTTTCGATCCCCTACCCCCAACTTAAAATGAAGCATTGTCCTCAATGCATAAAAATAAAGAATTAAATACAAAGCAATGAGGCCAACAAATTAGAGTAAGTTCGAAATACTCCCCGGAGATGTGAAGATGGCAATTGTCCATGTTGAATCACGCCAAGAAGGTGAGGAATGGTTCAAGATGTGTCGTTAGAGGTTGCTCGCAGAAAATTTCTTAGCTTCATGATCGCATGGCTGTACGCCTCTAACCCCTCTTCTACCTATCGTGTGCACTACTATCTCTGCAAAATAGAAAATTCATCACCACAAAAATTCTTCTTCTTTTTTTTTCTTTTTTTTTTAAGACAAAATGCAAACCAAAAAAAAAAAAAAAAATAGAAGCTTAAAAACTTGGGTTGCCTCCCAAGAAGCGCTTGCTTTATAGTTCGCGCCGAACTCTTCTCATGCTTTTAAGTAGGTGGAACCAAGGTGATGACAGATGTTTGAGCATTGAAACCTCCTCCATAGTAGTGCTTAAGCCTATGACCGTTTACTTTAAAAGTCCCCTCATTCTCATTGATAATCTCAACAACTCCAAAAGGGAATACTTTGGTGATGGTGTAAGGACCGGTCCATCTAGACTTCAATTTTCCTGGAAACAAACGAAGACGAGAGTTATATAACAAAACTTTTTCACCCACATGAAACTCCTTTCTTAGGATGTGTCGATCGTGCCATCTCTTTGTTTTTCTCTTTGTAAATTCTTGCACTTTCGTATGCATCATTGCGCATCTCTTCCAATTCATCTAACTGAAGCAATCTTTTCTCACCTATTGCGCATATCAAAGTTCAGTTTTTGCAAAGCCCAATATGCTTTATGCTCCAACTCAACAGGTAAATGGCATGCTTTACCAAATAAAAGTCGAAAAGGTGACATACCAATAGGAGTTTTGAAAGCAGTTCTATAAGCCCATAAAGCATCATCAAGTTTTCTTGCCCAATCCTTCCTATTAGTATTCACAGTCTTTTCCAAAATTTTCTTTATCTCCCTATTAGATATCTCAGTTTGACCACTAGTTTGGGGATGATAAGTAGTAGCTACCTTATGAGTGACTCCATATTTATGCAAAAGTGACTCAAATTGTTTATTCATGAAGTGTGTGCCTTGGTCACTTATAATAGCCTTAGGTGTGCCAAATCGAGTAAAGATATACTTTTTCAAGAAATTACAAACAACCCTAGCATCATTAGAGTGCAAAGCCACGGCCTCTACCCATTTAGACACATACTCACAAGCAACTAATATGTAAGTGTTACCAAAAGAAGGTGGAAACGGACCCATGAAGTCAATGCCCCAAACATCAAATAATTCACACACCATGATATTGTTTAAAGGCATCTCATGCCTTCTAGATATATTTCCAGTCCTTTGACACCTATCACAATGAGAAACATAAGCATGTGCATCCTTAAAAAGAGTAGGCCAATAAAATCCACATTGTAAAATTTTAGCAGCAGTTTTGGTGGCACCATAGTGACCACACCGCCTCTCCATCATGGCAATGAAAAAGAATGTTAGGAATTTCTTCCTTAGCAACACAACGTCTAATTATTCGGTCAGCACATACCTTAAACAAGTAAGGATCCTCCCAAAAGTAGTGTCTAACATCGGAGAGAAACTTTTTCCTTTGTTGATAATTCAAGTCGGGGAAAGATGTCACTTACCAAATAGTTCACAATATCTGCATACCATGGAGTTTCGATTTTCAAGGAAAATAGTGCTTCATCGGGAAAGTCATCCAAAATTGGTACCTCATCGCTAGGGGCATTCGGTAACCTAGATAGGTGATCGGCCACAAGATTCTCGGTCCCTTTCTTGTCCTTAATCTCTAAATCAAACTCTTGAAGCAACAAGATCCAACGAATTAACCTTGGTTTCGCATCCTTCTTTGCCAGCAAATACTTTAAAGCTGCATGATCAGTATAGACAATCACTTTAGAGCCAATCAAATAAGAACGGAATTTATCAAAAGCAAAAACAATTGCTAAAAGCTCCTTCTCAGTAGTGGCATAATTCAATTGGGCTCCATTAAGGGTTCGGCTAGCATAATAGATGACTTGAAAAATTCGGTCCTTCCTTTGACCAAGCACGGCTCAATGGCATAATCGCTAGCATCACACATCAACTCAAAAGGCAAACTCCAATCTGGTGGTGTCATTATAGGAGCCGAAATCAGCTTCTCCTTTAATATCTCAAATGCCTGCAAACACTTAGAGTTAAAATCAAACTTAACATCTTTTTCAAGCAATTTCGTAAGTGGTCTTGCAATCTTGGAAAAGTCCTTTATGAATCGCCTATAAAACCCTGCATGTCCTAAAAATCCTCGAAGTAATTTAACGAAGTAGGAGGTGGTAATTTGGAGATAACTTCAATTTTGGCTTGATCCACCTCAATACCTCTAGCAGAGATATTTTATGGCCCAAAACTATCCCTTCCCGCACCATAAAATGACACTTCTCCCAATTTAGCACAAGGTTAGTCTCTTCGCATCTTTGTAACACCAAAGCTAAATTATGCAAGCATGAATCAAAAGATGTACCAAAAACAGAGAAATCATCCATGAAAATCTCAATGTATTTCTCTATCATGTCAGAAAAAATAGCCATCATGCATCGTTGAAAAGTAGCAGGTGCATTACAAAGACCAAAAGGCATCCTTCTATATGCAAATGTACCATATGGACAAGTAAATGTAGTCTTTTCTTGATCATTAGGTGCAATAGGGATTTGGTTATACCCGAATATCCATCCAAAAAACAATAATATTCATGTCCCGCAAGTTTTTCTAACAATTGATCAATGAAAGGTAAAGGAAAGTGATCTTTACGAGTAGCATCATTCAATTTTCTATAATCCATGCAAACTCGCCAACCCGTCACGCCCTAGTTGGAATTAATTCATTCTTTTCATTGGTTAGAACAGTCATACCTCCTTTTTTGGCACTACTTGCATAGGACTTACCCAATCACTATCGAAATTGGATAGATAATACCGCATCGAGTAATTTAATTACTTCGGTTTTCACAACTTCTTGCATTTTTGGATTGAGCCTCCTTTGTGGCTGGATGACTGTTTTGTATTGCTCCTTCATCAGAATTTTGTGCATGCAAATCGAAGGGCTTATTCCTTTTATATCCGCAATGGTCTATCCAATTGCACTCTTATGCTCTCTAAGCACTCGAAGTAACTTCTCCTCCATCACCCCCTGTCAAAGAAGAAGAAATAATCACCGGATAAGAAACACCATCAAGAAAAGCATATTTTAAATAAGAAGGTAAAGGTTTAAGCTCAAGAGTTGGTGGTTCTTCAATGGAAGGCTTGGGCTTCTTTGCACTTGACTCAATTCTTCAAATTTTTGTGATTTCCATCTCGGACATAGTGGACTTGCTTCTAAAAACTCAACGGCCTCTCTAATTTCTTCATGCTCAGTTTCTTTCTCTTTTGGCTGAACCAAACATGCCTCTATAGGATCTTGAGTTGTGGTCAATTCAAGCACGGTCTTTACTTCACCGTCTATGGTATCTATCTTCAAGCAATCACTTGGTCCCTCAGGGTTTTTCATGGCTTTGAGGACATTGAAAGTGACTTGATCTTCTCCCACTCTAAGGATCAATTTTCCTTGTTGTACATCAATGAGAGCTCTTCCCGTGGCTAGGAATGGTCGGCCCAAAATAATAGGAACTTCATAATCCTCCTCCATCTCTAGCACGACAAAATCCGCTGGAAAGATAAATTTATCCACCTTTATTAAAACATCCTCCACTACGCCTCTTGGATATTTGATAGATCTATCCGCCAATTGTAAAGACACGGTGGTCGCTTTTACTTCTCCTACACCTAGTTTCACAAACACCGAATAAGGCATTAGATTTATACTAGCACCAAGATCACATAAAGCTTTATTAAAGTAAGCATCACCAATATTGCATGGAATAGTAAAACTCCTGGATCTTTTAATTTTGGTGGTAGCTTATTTTGAAGGATGGCCGAACATTCCTCATTCAACTTCACAGTCTCATACTCCTCTAACTTCTTTTTGTTAGCTAGGATCTCCTTCAAAAACTTGGCATAGCTTGGCATTTGAGCTAGAGCATCTACAAAAGGAATATTAATGTGCAACTGTTTAAGATAATCAAAAAATTTTGAAAATTGCTTATCTTGCTTGTGTTTGGCTAGCCTCTCCGGAAAAGGAATAGGTGGAACATATGGCATTGGAGATGGCTTGCTCTTTTGTGGCTCATCCTTTTGTTTGATCTCGGTGGAAGATTTGTCCTTGTTCTCGTCTTCTACTTCCTCATCTTGATCTTGCTTTCCAACTTTTTTTCCACTTCTCAATGTAATTACCTTTGCGTTCTCCATGGGATTCCTCTCGGTATCACTTGGCAAGGCACCACTTTGTCTCTCATTAATTCTCTCGAGCTAGTTGCCCCACTTGCTTCTCTATGTTTCGAATTGATGCTTCTTGATTATGGAATCTTACATCGGTACTTCTCATGAAATCTTGAGTGGTTTGAGCTTGTTTTTCCACAGTTTGGGTTAGCTTTGCAACCAAAGCCTCCAAGTTGGAATTATGCTTCTCCATGGATGGTGGTGGTGCTCTCGGTCCTTGTTGATTTTGACCTCCCCAAGATAGATTAGGGTGATTCCTCCATCACGGGTTGTAAGTGTTGGAATAAGGATTATTTTGAGGGCCCCCTGTTAAAATTTGAAACAAAGTTAGCATGTTCGAAGAATTAGCATAAGGGTTACCTACTTGACAATCGGTGCTAATATGATTTCCACCACAAAATTCACAAGATACTCCTTGAGTTTTTAGAGAAGCAATCATATTGCTTAATGCATCAAGTTTTGCATTCAAAGTCCTATTAGTGTCAACTTCATGAACTCCACTTGGCTTTCGGGCTTGGTATCTCTCAGTTGGCCATTGATAGCTATTGCTCACCATCTCCTCAAGTAGATGAAAAGCTTCTTCGGGTGACTTGTTTTGCAAAGTGCCTCCAGCTGCCGCATCTAGACTAGCTCGAACGGTAGGATGCGCTCCGTTATAGAATGTATGTACTTGCATCCAAATTGGCAGTCCATGGTGCGGGCATCTCCTTAGCAGCTCTTTAAACCTCTCCCATGCTTCATAAAAGGGCTCACCATCCATCTGCATAAATGTAGTAATATCATTACGCATTTTGGCAGATTTTGCGAGAGGAAAATATTTACTTAGGAATTTTTGAGCCAAGTCTTCCCAAGTAGTGATAGAGCTGCGGGGAAGAGAAGTCAACCAAGTCTTAGCTTTATCACGAAGAGAAAACGGGAACAATCTTAATTTAAGAGCATCATCGGTAACGCCATTAAATTTAACGGTGTCACAAATTTCAAGGAATGCTTCTAAGTGTAGATTTGGATCATCATTAGGCGATCCACCGAATTGCCCTGCATTTTGAAGCATTTGAATTAAGGATGGCTTGATCTCAAAATTGTTGGCTTGCACTGTCGGCCTCCTTATACTTGATTGTGCTCCTTGAATTGTTGGTGTAGCATAATCTTTCAAAGTCCTCCTTGGAGGTGCGACTTCTTGATTTTCAGCCATTGCAATGTGAATTGCTTGTGATTGTTCTCTTCTTCTCCTAAGAAAGGTTTTTTCAATCTCGGGATCAAACCTGTTCAAGGTCTCCTTGTTGGCTTCGGGTTATGCGATGCTCCTCCACCTTTTATAGAGAAGTGAGTTTGGCCTACAAAAGAAACAAATTAAAAATAATATAAAGGCTAGTCTAAACTAAGAATTGCTCGATATCAATAGTAATTGGAAAATTGTCAAAACAATCCCGCAACGGCGCCAAAAACTTGTTAGGTGAATTGCAAGTGTACAATATCAACAAGTAATAAAGTGATGAGTGAGTATCGTTCCCACAAGGACTGTTTTTTATTTTATTTTATCCAATTACTTTGAAAGTGATCAATTCAAAAATCTAGCTAACCAAATCGAAAAGATGAGTAAAAAGTAAACTAAACCAACTAAAATACTAAAATATAGAAAAGGTCAAAACTTAAAGAATTAAAAATAAGTAAAATTAATCTAAAGCAAATTCAAGATCACCAAGGGTTAGAGCATCCAACTTCACTTAATCATTCATAATTAATTTTCTTAACTTTTCATGCAACAAATTAATTTCTAATTGTGTTGGCGAAATTTCCCTAAGATGGATTAAAAGCCGACCTCGGTCTAATAATCCCTAATTAGATATGTTAACCCACACTAACCTTAGGTGAATTTAAACTACCTAAAAGCATTAAGTTCTTGTGGAAATTCCGGATTTAATCTAAGTAGTCCCAACCTAGATCTACTACCGCAGCCACATAAATAACCTAGTGTACCTTGACCTAGATTTAATTTATGGTTCAATATCACTAATGCGCATGCACACAATCTCCACCGGTATCATGTATACATCAAAAATCATTCAAAAGTTGGCCGGACTTTAAAAGCATTAAGATCATGATAAAGAACGACACAATCAAAAATTCTATTGCATGAAAGTCTTTGAAAATTAATCAATCATGGTTAAGATCCAATGGAGCTCTAACAAAAGAAATTTAGAACATAGTAAAAACTAAACTAACAAAAATTAAAGAAAACATAATAAAAACAAATTCACCGAATTGAGATACAAGGAGCTTCGGGGTTTGTCTCCTCCTTCTCTCCTTGACATGCATCAACTCCACTAAAATAGAAGAACAAAATCTAAAACCTAAAATCTTCTGTAGAGATGGTGGCTCCCAGGATTCTCCCTTCTTTTGCGGCATAAAAGCAGTTTATATAGCCTCCAAAAATCTGCCCTAGGTTGACTCCTACTAGGATTTGGAAAAGATTCCTCCTTGATTTTCTTTGAACTTTATCTTCAATCATGGTCAAATTCTCCAAATATCTGATTTGGGCTGCCTTTTCTTCAAGATGAAATATTCGAAAGATATTGCAATATTCGGAAGATCTGAAAATATTTCATACAAAATAAAATTACGTGAGTAGCAATTAAATTCACCCAAAAATTCCTCAAAATTTAGCAAATATCAAGTCTAAATTAGCAAGAATACTCTATTAAAAATAGAGTTATCATCAAACTATTAGATTTGTCTAATAATAGTTTGAGTGGTTCTATCCCTTCATCAATCGGCGGCCTAACCAATTTGACTACATTACACCTCCGCTACAACGACTTTTCGGTTCCTTGCCCCCGAAGTTAGTAAAATTACTCGTTTGAGTGCTTTTGATTTGTCTTACAATAAACTCGAAGGGCAATTGCCAGATGAAATATGCCAGGGGAATCAATTGCAGAATTTCAGCATCACAAACAATCATTTCATAGGGCTCATTCCGAAAAGCTTGAGGAATTGTAGTGCTCTAATAAGAGTGAGTCTTGACAGAAACCAACTTACGGGAAATATAACAAAAGCTTTTGGAATATATCCACAGCTGAAATTTATGGACTTGAGCCACAATCATTTGCATGGTGAGCTTTCCTGGAAATGGGAGCGTTGTCATAATTTGACAACTTTAAGCATATCCAATAACAACATTTCTAGCAAGATACCCTCAATATTTGGAAGGATGACTAAGTTACAGAAACTAGACTTGTCTTCAAATAATTTGAGTGGAGTGATTCCAAGGGAGTTGGCAAGCTTGCGCTTTTTGCTATATCTCATCCTGAACAGTAATCAGATCACAGGTGATATTCCTAATGAAATAGGACTTTTATCCAAACTGGAGAATCTCAACCTAGCATCAAACAATTTCAATGGATCAATCCCAGTGCAACTCATTCAATGCACAAACTTGTTGATCTTGAACTTGAGCGAAAATAAACTCAAGGGAAGCATTCCTTCTGAGATAGGCAACATGAGATTCCTACAAGTTCTCGATTTGAGTCGAATCTATTGACCTGGGAAGAATACCACAAGAGCTAGGAAAGCGAGAGTCCTTGAAACCATGAATGTCTCCCACAATAACTTGTTTGGTTTGATCCCACAGACCTTTGGTGATATGTTAGCATTAACTTTTGTTGATGTGTCCTACAATAACCTTGAAGGTCCTCTCCCAAATGTCAAAGCTTTTAATGATGCTCCATTTGAGGCAATTTGGCACAACATGAGACTTTGTGGAAATGTTGTTGGTTTACAGAAGTGCAACTCTCCTATGAGCAAGAAAGGTAATGGAGATGGTGGGCATCGAACTACTGCTATCCTTGTTCTTTCGTTCACGGGTTTTTTTCTTCTTGCTTTTATCTTGATCATTTTCTTGACCTTTGTACGTTGTCAAAGAAAGAGTATCAAGATAGAGAAAATTGGACGATCAAATGATTTAGACTTTTTGCGCATTCTGAATTTTGATGGCAAAGCTTTCTACGAGCAAATCCTGAAGGCCACAGAAGGATTTGACTCCAAGTTCTACGTAGGAGAAGGAGCATACGGCACTGTTTACAAAGCTGAACTACCAACGGGTCAAATTGTTGCTGTCAAGAGAATTTCTTCGTCCCATGAAGATGAGTTCCCCCACTTCAAATCTTTTGAGAGGGAGATTCTGGCCTTATCAAATATCCGCCATCGCCACATTGTGAAACTTTATGGGTTTTGCTCTCATGTATACCATTCATTTTTGGTGTACGAGTACATAGAAAGAGGGAGCTTGAAAAAAATTTTGAATGATGATGCGAAAGCATCGGAGTTTGACTGGAACAAAAGGGTAAACATGATTCGAGGAGTGGCGGATGCATTGTCCTATATGCATCATGATTGTTTTACTCCATGGATTCATCGAGATTTGACTAGTAACAATGTTCTATTAGATGCCAACTCTGATGCTCGGATTTCGGATTTTGGCACTGCAAGACTATTAAGGCTAGATTCATCAAACTGGACTGCAGTAGCTGGCACCATCGGTTACATTGCTCCAGGTACTTGCATCCTTTTTTTCCACTGACATTTAGTATCGAGAAAGGCATTATAACTGATCTGTATAGCTACTAAGTTTGTGTAAATTGAATAATTTCTGCTCGTGAGTTTTTAAATATACTCATCACATGTGGAGGAGTCAATGTCGTTAACTTAAAAGGGTAGCTGATGAGGTTATGAACAAATTTTGAATACTTCAATTGCAGAGCTGGCTTATTCTACAATTCCAACTGCAAAATCTGACGTGTATAGCTTTGGAGTCATCGCATTAGAGACGATAATGGGAAAGCATCCAGGATATCTTGTCTCCTGGGAATGTTCATCATCTGCGAAGACTCCTATCTCTTGGGAATGTTCATCATCCACCAAAACTAAGTCACTTGCGTTGTTGAAGGATGTGCTAGATCAACGTCTCTCACCTTCTAGGATTCGACTTCAAGATGCGGAAGATGTGGTCTCTATTGCACGGCTAGCATCCGCGTGTTTGCAAGCCGAGCCACGGCTTCGACCGACCATGAGACAAGTTTCGCAGGAGCTCCGTGATCGAGTACCGCTGGAAATGCCATTCTCTGCGGTCAGCTTGGAGCAACTTCCTGATCTCAATGGCAGGAAATTTCAAGCATCCCAAGGAGATTGTAAGTTTTGAAGCTAGCTTTTCATGTGCGCTGTTTGTCTGTTTGGTCCATAAGTTACTAGTAAAAAATTAACACCCTTGCTAAGAAAAGTTGCACCACTTTTGCCAGCTAATCGGAATTATTATCTTCTTAGTTCTTACCAATCGCACCATGTAAATTATTTTCACTGCAGAGCCTACCTGCCTCGCTGGGCATCGGTGGTTGTACTTTGGAGTCGTGGCACCAGAAATAATTATGGGAAAGCTTCCGTGGATGTCTCATTTCCCTATTATTTCCAGCTTGTTTAATTTGCAAAACGCATTGGATCGACATTGTTCAATTTAGTTTTCTGTTGCAAATGGATAATGACAATACTATCTTTTTGTCCGATATGTAATGTTATTCTTAAACTTTTAGTGATTTAGTTAAGTTGCTTGACTTTTTATGATGTGTAATGTAATTTTAGAACTTTCAATATAGTTCCATTTCATCCCTATGCTATCTTGATAAGTTGACATGAGATACTAATTCAATAAAACTTACATTATATGGAGAGTATCAAGGATGATGATGATCGGAAACTAATTGAACCATATAATGAATTGTGAAATTGGAGAGTGACAAATCTTATCGAAATTTGAGAAATTGAATATTATACAGGCCAAGTGTGGAATAACATTACAAATTAAATACAGGTTGGAGGGCTTGACGACATTATCCCTTGGTGAGAATAACAATTACGTGCTTGTAAGCTAATCAACAATTAGTTACATTTTCCTCCGTCTATGATTGAAGGAAACTTTTCCAATCATATCTTTAACTAATGTACTATATAAGTTATGGACATCATTTACTCAAAACTGGACTAGAAATAAATCTGAGTGATGCTCGTAGTGTACAACCTATCAACACTCCTTTTCTTTTTAGAATTTTTTACTTTCCTACTGAATGCACAAAAATCATTTATGTAAAAGTTTATCAAGTAATTTGTTGAGGATTATTTAATCAGTCGGAAGTTGTTTAGATTTATAATATGTAAAATGTTAAAAAGTGTCCCAGAGTACTTGTCGAGGATTATTAACTGTAATTTGAAAATGTAATCATTTTTTTTTTGGAAATACATCGCTTTCTAGAAAAATGTCTTTTTCAAGTTTCAATATACTCTCATGGGTTTTCACTACTTTTAGTGGCCTTGAGTAGTGCCCCAAAAAGATCTATTAACACCCCTCTTACTGGGAAGATTAATAAAGAAAACGTCGCCGCATCCCTTCAGAGGTGAGATATCCCGATGTGGTTTGACGAATTGCTAGGCAAGTGCAAATAATTCTCTTACAAAGTGGCGCTTGCGCTTAGCATGGGCCCTCTCAACTCTCGCCGATTGCTACTTAGTTTTCTTAATAATTGTGACAATTGGTTTTACTCGAGGGATAGCCACTAATTTATTATGAACAATAAGAAGTCAAGACATGGGAGTCTGTCTTACATTGCGAACTTGATATTTATGGATATGAGGACTTGATTATACTAGATATGCCTAACGCCTAATTTGGTGATTTTTTTTTTAATTTTTGTGAAAGCCAATCATGCAGTCCTTTTTAAAAATCCCTTAAGATATGTAAGACACGTAATTTTGCATCATTCAAACAATCATATAGGATCTAACAATGTCAAAGCAAATAAAGTGCGATAAAGGAAAGAATTCAAGTCATATCAAGCAAAATTAAACATGGCCTGATTATTAAGCCTTGGGATAGGACCCCGTGGGCTATGTATAAAATTAAAGGTGTAACCAACTTAGTCTAGTTGATGGGTTTTTTATAAAACATGTTGGCCAAAACCCGGCCCGTCCGCCCATGTTAGGCCCAATTCAGCCTGTAAGAGGGCAGTTATTTTCTGGTAAAATAAACTGATGTATGAAAAAGTATGTAGTGTCTCTCACTCTAAAAAAGACGGTGAACTCTCTCTCAAGAACGAAACTTGAAGGTTTCAATCTATCCCTCTCAAGACTACAACAAGTATTTAATCCGTGACAAATAATGTACTCCGTTTAGTGATGTGCCTTTCGATTGGTGTTTACATGTATCATCGGGCCCGTTTCCGCATCCGTTTGTTTTGGCATTCAATCGTTCGAGTATCTGTTTGTTTTTAGGAATTCGTTTCCTTCATTGGTATCAGTGTTATTGTATCCTGATTGTTATTGTTGTTTATAATTGTTTTTATGGCTGGAATTCAAGTATCGATGCCGACGACGATCAGGGCGAAAATTCCGATGCCCGACGAGAAAAACGAGTGGTGGCATGCCGCCAGAGGTGGCCAAATGCGCTGCCGGAAGTGGCCAGACACGCCGCCATGCACAACCGGAAGGGACTAGGGATGCCAACGCGTGCAATGCATGCATGCATGGTTGACGTCAACATGACGTTAGTCTGCAGTTACCAAGTTGGATCGGTTGGTCTGACCTGACCCAGTGACCCGACCCATTGACTTGGCCCAATGCCTGTTAACCCGACCCAGTCATCCGGTGACCTGCGTTGACGTTCGTTGACCAGCGTTGATCGACTGTTGCCCTGCGTTGACTATTGACCACCAAAAAAAAATAGAATACTCACTACGGATTATGTGTAATCCCTTTTGTTCTGCATTTATTGCAGGAACAATGCCTCCCCGTCGCATGCATACACCTATTCGCGTATTGTCAAAAAGACAAAAGGCGAGACTTGCAAGGTTGATAACTGAGTTGGCTAATTATTGATGGGAAAGTGGTGATATAACGCGCAAGGTTAATAAGATGATACAAAGAATCATCTGAAAAGGTTATCCCATGCCAGCTTTTGAGATGGTGTAGTCCCTAATTAACACTCTTCCATCTAAATAGCAAGTGGTATTCAATCGCCTATAGGAGGTCAATGTGGTTCCAGATAATAAGAAGCTTGTAGTGGCCTTTTTGAAGGGATACTATAGGACTGAGGCCACAAAGATTTCAACCCTAGGAATGAGTATGACCCGGTGGGGAATGAATGTGCGTGGGAAAAACCCTACGGGTTTTCCCTCTGTCTTCCCTTGGTTGCCAAAGAGGGAACATAAGTTTAAGAAGTCCTTTTATAAGTCTTTCCCTGTTCATAGGTTAATTTTGCATAATTGAATTTGTGTTTATTTAGGATGTTTTATGGATATCTTATGTAGATAGTTTCTTCCATGTTGATGTTGTTGTGTCTTCTGACGTTTTGGTTACATTATGTAAAAATGTGTTTTTTAGTTAATGGATGTTCAATATCGATTGCTTCTATTATTATTAATTCTTTTGAGTAGTTCAAAGAAATTTTAGTAGCTTCAAAGGACTTATCATTGTGTAGAAGTTTATATTAATGACAATTTCAATTTAGGATTTTAGATGATGAGTGGAAACAATAGTGACATTTTGACTCTAAAACCTTATTTGAAATTATTCATTAATATGATTAGTTTATGTGAAATAGATGCATAAATGATAGGCATTAATCATGTGTGTCTAATATGTTCAGATCCAATGGCTTCGGCAACTAAGAGTATAGTTGTTGAATTGAACAAAGGAAAGAAGCTAAACGGTGATAATTATGAAATATGGCATATGAAAATTTAATATGTGCTAGAAGAACAAAAGGCATTTGAAGCTCTTAACTTGATTATGAAAGAGCCTGAAGATGGAAACATTGCATAACACAAAAGAGATAAGGACGCGTTTGCTACATGGAAAAGAATGAACTTGCTTGCTTGCATCATGTTGGTGAGTAACATGGAGAATGATGTCATGCAAGAGTTTAGGAGTTTTGAGAATGCCAAAAAGATGTGGGAAGCATTAGCAACGATATTTGGTCATACATCAGTGACCAAGTTGAGACAGCTCACTATAAGGTTTGACTTGACAAGAAGCCTTATAGTCAGGCCATGAAACAACACCTAAAAAAGATGTAAAACAAGATCAATGCGCTGAAGGATACTGGCCACATCCTAACTGACAAGCAACGAGTGCAAGCAGTTATTCATTATTTTCCTCAAAGTTGGGAGCATATGAAAGTGCACTTGACCCACAATGAGAACATCAAAACCTTTAAGGACGCAGTACACCACCTTGAGCTAAAAGAGGACCGCTTCTTGGCGATTAAGCCAAAAACTAATATTTATTATGCTTGTTCTAGCCTACACAGGGCTTTGAGCTCCATGCACAAGCATCCTAATTCGTTCAAAAGGTGGAAAGGCAAGAGGACGAGCTCTTTAGAGAAGAAACCAAAAGTTAACCAACATGAGAGAGGAAAGCATCCTCATGTGAAGAGATTGTCAAGGGTAAAGTGTTATAATAGTGGCAAGAAGGGTCACCATGTGTGCGACTGTGGCAAGCCAAAGAAGTTTAACACCCCTTGTATTCTTAAGAGCTTTGTTTACGTATTAAGTTCTATATTTTTAACCGAATCTAATCTTTTGTGGACTATAGATTCGGGAGCAATAGATCATGTAGCTAAGGATAGAGAAGCCTTTGTTGAATTCCGATGAGTACCGATTGAAACAAAATGGATTTATGTAAGGAACAACTCTAAAGCTGAACTTAAATGGATTGGCACTTACCGGTTAGTTATGTGTGATGGGCACACTTTGTTCCTACATGATGTATTATATGCTCTGGAAATTCATTGGAAGTTAGTGTTGAGAAAACTTCTAGTTTTGATGATAACAAACCGTTACAGAAATTCATATATGGAAGGAAAGTCACAGGGTGACGTATTCTTCTGAGTCTGCATGGAGCAAAAGGAAAAGTAGAAGAAGTTTATGAGTCTATGTGTACTAGACGAAGAACACAAGGAGACACAAAAGGAGTTTCTGAGTCTAGGTGTACCAGACAGAGAACACAAGGAGACGTAGAATCTCGGTCTGACAGACCCAGAACGAACCTTCAAGACTAGACCGAAAATAGGATCACCAACGGTCGTGATTTTCACTTACCTTATTTATATTGATTTTGTTATCTCGATTCCATTAGCAAAATCAATCATCAAGACAACTTCCAAAGAAGGATCGAATACTTATGGAAGCCCAGATTCTGATTGTATGGGCGAGCAGAATCTAAGGGGATCTAATCTATCTTCAACGGTAAAGAAAACTTTCCTTATAAAGTTTGTCCAAGAAAGGATAGGGAAGACGAATCTCTCAAGGTGATAGCCAACGGTTATTTGTGGCTCAGAGAGTATATAAGGGGAGGATGCGATCAGAAGAGGGAGGGGATTAATATATTTCAAAGGCTGATTCAATTCTTCACTAGTTGTCTGAAAAAATGCGAAATCGAGTGATCATAGTGTATTACCAAGAAGAGTGACTTTGTGAGATATATCATCACCAAATGCGAACACTCAAGAGTGTGTAATCACCTTTGATCATATAGTGAAATCTAGCCGATTGGCTGATCGCGTGGAGAGTGGACGTAGGCTTGACAAAAGCCGAACCACTATAACTCTGTTTGTAATCTTCTCTACTCTCTCTATTTAGTTTCTGTTTGAAGATTGCATAAGCTTTATATTGTTTGCGATTAAAATTCCTTTACACCTATTCACCCCCCTCTAGGTGTTAATACTAGCAATATCAGTTAGTGTCTGTTTTAATGTTTGTTCAACTTGGTTTTAATTTGAATTTCCATAATAACGATGTGGACTTTTATTTAGGTATGAGTTACTATGGTAATAGTTATTTTCTAGATTGTTTTATTGTGTTGGATATTGATTATAGTAATGTCAATATTTGTTATTCTCTCTCACGTCTTCTAATTTATATGATAATGATGTGAATATATAGCATGCTAGACTTGGTCATATAGGCCAACAAAGAATGAATAGACTAGCCAAAGAGGGCTTATTAGGCAATATTCAAAAAGTCAATTTGTCCATTTATGAGCATTGCCTAGTGGGGAAAATAACAAGAAAACCATTTGGAAAGGGAACATGAGCTAAATTTCCTTTACAATTAGTCCATTATGACATATGTGGTTCAATGAATGTTAGAGCAAGATATGGGGTTGTTTATTTCATCACGTTTATTGATGATTATACTCGATTTAGACATATCTATATGATTTCTCACAAATTCGAGGCTTTTAGTTTGCTTCAAGAAGTTTATGAGTTTAGTAGAAAATCAATTAGATAAGAAAATAAAAGCATTGAAATCCAATTAAGGTCAATAATATCTATCCGATGAGTTTAGAAACTTATGTGATGAAAAAGAAATAGAAAAACAGTTGTCTATTCCTTATACTCAACAAAATGATGTTGCGGAAAGGAGAAGCAGAACCTTACTGCAAATGATTAGGTCTATGATGGTGTAGGCCAATTTACCTATCACCTTTTTAGAGTGACGCTTTGTTAACTGATGTTTATATACTTAACCGTGTGTCTTCAAAATTAGTTATTTATACATCATATGAGTTATGGATAGGTAGAAAACTCGATTTAGGTTTTCTTAAACCTTGGGATGTGTTGCCTATGCTCACGGGCCCTCTCATAAATATGAGAAATTGGGTCCTAGAGGCAAGTAGAGTATTTCCATAAGATACTCAGAACACTTGAAAGAATATATGTTTATAGGTGAGCAAGATAGTGGGAGTATAACTGAATTTGAGTCACGAGATGTCACGTTCTTAGAAAATAAATTTCCTAAAAAGGGCTAAATAGATGAGGACTACTCCATATTTGAATTAGATCAAGATAATGAACTTAATGGAGTTCGTCCAAGTGGGAGCAATGTGAGAAGCGTGAAATTAAATTCAATTAAGTATCAATTGCAACCACTTAATGAGACGATATCGTCATTATCTAATTCGAGTAGGGGCATAATGGAGGATAATGTGCAAAGCATACAACCTCTTGTATGGCGAATAAGTCGTAAAAGTATTCTTTGTCAACATTTTGACATTGAATGGGAAACTTTCATAGTGGCTTCACAAGATAAAGATGAGCTAAGGAATGTAAATGAGGCTCTAAATTGCCCTGATAAGAAAAAATAGATGTGCATAATGAAATAGGAACTGGAGTCAATGAAGTTAAACCATGTTTGAGAACTGGTTGAGAGAAAATGCATAAAATAATTCATTGATTTCTCCTAAATGATGAACTCCATGTCATATCAGAAAAGCCTAAACCAAACCCCCCAGATTCTCATGATGATGAGCACTTTGGAGTTTATTGAGAACAAGGCGTAAAAGTGACTCTCTCATATTTTGAAAAGGCATGGTGATTCTCTGAATTTTGAAGTTCCACGAGATTCTCTCCATTGATAATGACCTCACTCAAACACGCAGAAATCTCCTACACAGGCATAATTCTATCATGAATGCTCACGAGAGGAGCAAAGAAGATGTACATTTAAGGGCAAGAAATTGCTAGTTTGAGGAACGAATTTGAAGAAGAGAGCCCTTCACTGAAGAAGAAGGCGAGGATTAAGGAAGGTCTCTACGAAACCAGCTTCTAGCTCAACCTAATTCATGCGCAACAAGACACCAAAATCTGAAGAAATTCAGGCAGCGAAGAAGCATGAACTTACAAGTTTGTCGAATTCAAGTGCGGGAGAGAGATAGAGTGTGATCTTCTTTCAAAAAGTGGAGGAATGAATGTCCAAACTAGGCGATGCCATCTCCTGCATCACAATCTGGTCTTCTCTCCTAGGGCGATGGCGACGACGACGGCAATTACCTGTTCTTCGAGTAAGTCCTCTGCGGTTCTGGTTAGATCTGGTGACGATAGTGGTTGCTGCACTCCGACGGCAATGACGGTGGCTAGGATTCGCCAGCGATAGTGGTGAGGGCCTCACCGTCACTGATTGACAGAGAGGAGAGAGGAGGGGGAGATCGGCGATAGAGAGGGGAAAAAAGGAAATATGTTTTGATTTGGGTAATGTGTAACGGGTAGGGTTATTATTTGACCCGACCCAACCCTAATAATACCCAAACAAAAAAACCCTACCCAAACAAAATTGAGCCCATACCCCCAAAAAGTTCATAATTTCCAAGTTGGTTCGGTTTGGGTTGGGCTGGGCATTTTTGCCACCCCTAGTTATGACTACTTTGTGTGAGAGCCAGTTAATTATCGAGATAATTAACTGAAGTATTTTCCTGGATATTAAAATGGATTGTGAGATTCATGGGAATTTATGATTATTTCATTATAGTCAGTTATTTATGGGAATAATTGGCTATGATTAAATAATAGAGGTACACGATCGTTTATTGAAGTACGTATATCTTGAGAATTATGTAAAATTGTGTGATTGCGTGCTGAAGTAATCCCGGGTGATTACTTAACTGTATTTTCTTTACGTGTGAAAGTTGTGGTATTTTGATATGTGCACACAACCATGCCTATATTGATTGATGAGGAAAGATGAAATTGGCATGAGTGGTTGATGTGCTAGTATAATCATGTAAAGGAAGATATTGATGGATTTTGGATACTAAATGGATTTCGGGGAAAGCGTTACTGATGGATTTTGGATACCCGATGGATTTCGGATACTCGATGGATTTCAAGGAAAGCATTACCAATGGATTTTGGATACCCGATGGATTTTGGAAGACGCGGCTAATGGATTTCGGATACTCGATAAATTTCGGGGAAAGCGTTATCAATGGATTTTGGATACCCGATGGATTTTGGAAGACGCAACTGATAGATTTCAGATACTCGATGGATTTCAGGGAAAGTGTTATCAATGAATTTCGGATACCCGATGGATTTCGGGGAAAACACAACCGATGGATTTCGGGGAAAACGTTATCGATGGATTTCGGATTTGACCCTAAGTGGACACAGTAAATTAGAAACATATGGATACTCGGAGTATAAAGTAATAATTACTATGCGATCTAGATAATTGAATACATTTGCTGCATGATGGTTGCTTGGTTTCTTGCGTGTATCGAACATGTGAAATGTTAGATGCCACGAAAAAAAAGAAGAAGATAGAGCCTTGGTGCGTGTTTACTCGGGGAGGTGCATGATTGGAACACGCTTGACTATTATATACTTGGAATGCTATATGTGTGGTATTTTAATTATGTGAGTATTGGTTTGCCTTTGTATGACCTGTGTGACTAATATCGTGCAGGGTATGTGCAGCCGCAAGGTAAAGTTGCCTGTGATTAGATTTGATTGAGGTTTCATTGCACGTTATAGACAAAGCAAAGCGGTGGTCGCTTGGCTTTTGTTTGGCCATTGTTGGTAGGTTGAATGATTAGGTTGCACCTGAGGCAAGCGAGTTTCCTAACTGAGGCTTATGATAACAACTTACTGAGATTTTATCTCACTGGTTATTGTATAACTATTTTCAGGTCCCTGATGGATGCGCTTGGTTGTTCACTGTTGGGACTAACTAGACCTCGAACCCTAAGGATAAGGGAGGAAGTAGATCGACCCATTTACCCTTATAAATATTTTGATGGCCATTGGATTAGCGCCTAATGATAGGACTAGGATTAAACAAGGTCGCTATGAATTACTATTTTCTTACTATCCCTATTGTTGATGTTTGACCGGGGTTTAATATTTGTTTCCGTATGCGCATATTTCTAAGATAAAAGGAATGGTCGGCGATGCATCCTGGGACGTCACATTCAAATGACCGCAAGTGACAAAGGGGATCGTCGCGTGCTCGATGGTCAGGGGCGTGACATATTGGGTTTCTACTGCACACTCCAACGGCAAGTGTAAATGATCCTTTATGGTTGTTATATTTGAGATTCGATCATCTCAATTTTAGTGGGCTTGATTTGCTTTCCTACAAGAAGATGGTTTATGGCTTACCATACATTGATCATCCTAATCAATTATGTGAAGGTTGTGTCCTCTATAAGAATTCCATAAATGGCTTTCCAAAGGAAGCAACTTATCAAGCAAAAAAGCGACTTGAATTGATTGATTATGATATGTGCAGCCCCCTCACTTCTCAGTCATATGGTAATCATTGATATTTTAATACTTTTATGGATGATTTTACTCAAAAAAACTTGATTGTATTTTCTAAAAGAAAAGTTATAAGTATTTGGTACTTTCAAATAATTGAAGAAAACAGTCAAGACAAGAGAAGGCTGATGTGGAGTTCACTTTTCATACACTGGGTCATGAGGAGTGATTGTGGAGGAGAATTCACTTTAGCCACATTCAAAAAAATCTATGAGAATCATGATATTTGACATTTTTTGGTAGCTCCATATTCTCTTAAACAAAATGGCATGATTGAATGAAAAAGCAAAACCATTCTTAACATGATTTGAAGCATGTTGAAAAGAAAAAAAATTTGCTCAAGGAGTTTTAGGGTGAAGCTATCATGTGTGTAGTCTATTTACAACATAGATGTCCCCAATATGGACTAGAAGGCATAACTGCACAAAAAGCATGGAGTGGGAGAACACCTTATGTTTTGCATTTGAGAATTTTCAATAGAATTGCCTATGCTCATGTCCCGAAATAGAGAAGATTGAAAGTGGAAGATAAGATCAAAAAGCTCATTTTTGTTGGGTATAACTCTTCATCAAAAGTTTATAAATTATTTGATCATAACACTTCAAAAGTATATATAAGCAAAAATATCAAGCTTGATGAAGAAGGCATATGGAAGACAATCAATAAGTTGAAGCAAATGTTCATGGTAATTCCACCCAAATGGAAGAATCCCTCACCACCTTCTGCTCCAATATCTTCAAGTTTATCACCACCAGCTTCTTCAAGTGGAGTTGATGGTGCCAAGATCGAGGAGATTGTTTGAGCTTTATTAAGCCACCGATAAGCTTCACCTTGTATGACTTATTGCAGATTGTGAGTGGCTTGTCTATGATGATGCTACCAAATAAGAAAAATAAATAAAATCCATGAATGAAAAAAAAAAATTAAGCTTATTGAGAAGAATCAAATATGTGAAGCTACATATGTGCCAATATCTTCATGCGTTTACCATGCAATAGTTTAAAAGACTACTCAAAGAAATTTATATAGAGCAGAAGAAAGCAGTAGAGATTTTTTCTGATAATATATTTGCTATTACTTTGGCAAAAAATATAGTTTTCATGAATGAAATAACCATAACAATGTTCAATATCACTTAATTCAAGAACAAGTGAGAGAAGGAAATTGAAGTTTTGCTTGTGAAGCCGGGAGATCAACTAGCAAATATTTTTATTTAACCTCTCAAGATTGATGTCTTTTGGAAGTTCAAGAGTCTATTTGGAATAATTGATGGAAGAGAATTTGGTTTAAGGGGAGCGTTAGTAATTAAACTGAATTTATAAATGTCGTACATGCATGGATTGTAACTGTTCATGTTTCTATGTTTAGTTCAAGTTTTTGTAAATTCAAAGAATCAATCTCCTTGAAATGTTAGATACATTTATGAGTTATTTAATGATAAGAGTCATGTGAAAAGCCTATATAAAAGCAAGTATTGTAAGCAATTTATAAGGATAAAAAAGACAAAGTCTATTTGTTGCTTTCTCTTCCTTGATTCAAGTTGAGTTGAGTGAATTGTGAGTATTTCCACTTTCAAATTATTCCATTACTTGTAAGGATGTCATGGTATAAGACACTTATAGTCCAATTCTTCATGAGATCCTCGTAGTAGAGCACAATATGCCTCGTGGAAATGAAGTATGTCAAAACCTTGAAAGCGGTTGACTCCATCTCCTTGAAATCATTGATCAAGGATGAGGAATTGATCATACGTTTGTATCGTGAGAGTACTGCAGCATGCAGCCAGTATCCCAGAAATGATATACCAATATGGTAAGATGTAGTGCAGGCATGAGCAAAAGTAGAGCACAATTGCCAAAAGTTGGCATGGGATGACATTTAAGTGTCAAAAGCTTCGAAGAGTACACTTAAGTGCCTTTTTTTAATTAAAATTGAGACATTTAAGTGTCAAGTCCAGTGAAGGGTGCTGAAAATTTGGGGATAAGTACACTAGGAGTGCCATAACTTTCGTACGGCGCTCACTTTGGTGCCAAAACTTTTTTTTCGCTCACTTGAGTGCCACATCGGAGTGAAATCGTTCAGGTAAGTGCCACTTCCGGCCAAAAATCGTTCAGTTAAGTGCCAAAATGCATACGTGGAATTTTTCAATGATTTTTCTTTTCTTTTTTAATAAATTTCGATGCCGACGTGGACATTTCAGGGAAAACGACGCCGTTTTTACTGTTTTTAAAATTTTTTTGATTTTTTTTTTTAGCTTTTTTTTCTTTTTTTGTTTTTTAGGGCCGGCGAGGGCCACTGGTGACCCTTGCCAGACTTCAAAAAAATCAAAAAAATCAAAAAAAAAAAAAAAATCAAAAAAAAATCAAAAAAATTAATAAATATATTAAAATATATTAAAATATTGTTCACCGGCGCCACGTCGCTTTTCCGGCAGCCACGTCGAATTGGCACTCAAGTGAACGTTTTTAAAACTTGTGGCACTCAGTGAGCGAAAAAAAGTTTTTGGCACCAAAGTGAGCGTCGTACGAAAGTTATGGCACTCACAGTGTCTAACCCCGAAAATTTGATATATCTTATTTTAGTAATATAATTATCTACATGGCTTGCTAGAAAGCTTAGTCAGCAAAGAAGAGTCATAACGACGTCGTTTTAGCGCTGACATGGCTTTTAATATAAAAATTAATTAAATTATATTAAAAACTAAAATTATTTAAAATAAAAATTGAAAAAAAAAAAAAAAAAAAAAAAAAAAAAAGGAGAAGGGGAGAGGGTTTGGCTTTTGCCATCGCTATCCCACCATCGTCGGGAAGGGCCAGCAACGATGGGGCAAGGGTCGACCTACAACTCGGCCAACCGGCCCCGACAAGAGCGAGGGGGTCGCCAATGATAGCCAATGGCCTTTGGTCCAACTAGGCAAGGGCCAGTGACCCTTGCCGGATCAACTGGGCGATCTCAATTGACCCTCATCCCTTTGTCACCGGCCCTTCCCAATGATGATGGGACGACGACGGCAGCGACGGCAGCGACGGCAGCGAAGGCTGTACAGCTCTTGCCAAACCCTATCCCCTTCTCCTTTTTTTATAAGAAAATAATTTTTTAATCAATTTTGAGGGCTTATTGCTATTGTGGTAATTTTTTTAAAAAAAGAGTGTGACACGAACATTTTTTTAAGAAATTGCCATGTGAATTTTTTTTTTTAAAGAATTGTCATGTCAGCAAAAAAAGTCATTGGAAAATGTCACATAGGCAATTTAGCTTGAATTTCTCGCCATTAATACTTAAATAATCCATTTTTCTCCAATTTTGGTACTTAAGTGTACTTTTTGAGACTTTTGGCACTTAAGTGTCCTCCCGTATTAAGTTTTGACACTTGGGGCGTCCAGCACTCATAGGATATGCATGCAGGGCGAATGTGTCGAGAGAGAGAGAGAGAGAGAGATGTTGAGGAGAATGCTTGTGGGACTTGTGGGTTCCGTTAATAGTTTACTAGAGGTTCGTAAGATAGACCGCCCAAACCAAGAACCATCCGGACTGGCCAGTTCGATCTAGTTCTTGGGAGTGTTGGTCTGGTCCTCAGTTCCTAAAAGTAGAATTGGTATTCAGGCGATCTGATTTATAGTTCCACGAAGGAACCGAACCAGACCAAATAGACTATATATACTTTTTATTATTATTATTTCTTCAAAAAAATAATAAAACATGAACTAAATGCTATCTCATCCAATAGTATCATAAATTACGGCACAATAACTCTTTGCTCATCATTACTTCCATCAATCTTTTAAGATTTATCACACTGTCTCATTATGCATGGTCACACTTTAGCAGATAAAAAAAGTGCCATGTTCCATTGGACCAAATGGAACTGGACCGGAACCGATGGTCTAGTCCAATTCCCAGTCCTAGGACCAAACAGTCCAATCCCTGATCTGGTTTCGCTTTGGAACTGGACCAGACCAGGAACCGATTACCCGTATAGTTTAGCATAGCGGTCATAGGAATTTGCTAGCACTGAAACCAGGTGGCGTAGAAGATTTCTGCTGATGAAGAAAATTACAGAAACATGTCTACGGGTGAAGAAGTACACAATTTCTATATGTTGATCCATCGCCCCCTGCATGAATTATAAGCAAGAAATGCTCTTTTCCTTGAATTATCATCCAACAATATGACAAGAAGCAACATTGTGCTGCATCAATAGTCTCCAAATAAGAAAATATGTGCTTGCCCAACACCATCATAAGCTATTAAATTATTGTTCCTCTCTCACCCCCTCTCTCCCTTTCTAAACCTTACTTTCTCTCTTCCACTTTTGGAGGGAAGGGGTTTGACTTAAATCTCTCCCTCCCCTCCTAGTTCATTTTCTTTTTATTTTCTTTTTGTTTCTTTTCTTACTCTCCTGATCTAGTTTTAAATGTGAGAGTTTTGCTCTCCTAATCTTGCATTTGAGAGATTTTCTCTCCAATCTAATTATAAATTTTGGAGTTTTCATTAAAAAATATTTATCCTCTAATTTAAATGGTGTTCAAAGAAACTTCGGTGTCAAAACTATACTCCGTCAACGCGTTTTCATTAAAAAATTTGGAACTTCGCATTGGCTATAGTGCTTGCTCTCATAGTTGTCAGAATTGAGCCTCTTCAGCATGTTTATGGTTTATGCCGTCTCCGTACGATAATGGTGTTGGGGACGCCGAACCTAAGCATACACTACCGAAAGGCAAAGCCATAATTACAGATGGAGATCCCCATGTGTGCTTATCATTGATGGCACTATGTCGATGATTAACCATCAATCCTTTCCCTTAGATGCAGTTACAAACTAGTTACATTCTTCCCCCGATCCATGTGTCGCTAAAATCTCCCCACTGGAGCTCACGTTGGCATGGCTATTTAGGAGTGTCTCGAAGCACCCACTTCCCGCTTGCTGTGTCCATACGATAACGAAATATCTCACTGGATTATTTGCAGGTTTAGCCCTGGTATCATTTGAAACCGAAATCATACCAAACCCAGTGAACCATCATTCCATAAAAAATGTAACTCTAAGTTTTGTTTTGTCATTTATTACCTGCTAAAATTTTCGGGTTTTGCAAAATAGATTTAAGGTTTATCGGCTTGTTTCATGACATGAAGCTCAAAAGGTTCCTCGTTGATTTGGATGTTTACGAGATTTGGCTTGGCGTGGTGGCTTATTTGCTTCAGTTAGATTGAACACATATACACCCCCACAGAACAGTGAAAATGCCAAAACTATCATCCTATATACTAGAGGCGATTTCTTCGGAGGTTTAACGATCAAAGTGTCCTGTCAAGCATTTAAAAAAATGGAGTAAGTGTCATCAAACAGAAAAAAAAAAAATCAATCATCGGACGAAACATGATAATTACCTCCCAGTATGGTGTTAGCAATAACAATCACAAAACTATGCAGGGAAAATTGGTATAATGACACTAGAAGTGTCAAAAGTTTTGTATAGCTATGTGATCACTTTAATGCAAAAAATTTTTGGTAGCTCACTTAAGTACCAAATCAGAAAAAAATTAATTACATAAATGCCTCTAGCGATAAATTCCGATTAAAAGTCTTCAAATTATTTTTTGCTCTGACATAACTTTTTTAAAAGAAATTGAAGTCGAATGGGGAAAATTTTTTGTCCACCCCGGCAAAACAAACAAAATGAAGTAGTTTATTTTAAGGAAAACTCTCTCTCACTTTGTTACCCTATTCCTATTTTGGGCAGTTCATTTGTTTTACTTCTAGATCAAAACTGAAAACCTACCTTTAATTCTAGAAGTAAAACAAATGAACTGCCCAAAATAGGAATAGGGTAACAAAGTGATTAGCACATCAAGATCGTTATGATTTGAGATTAACGTTTATGATCTCAGGTTGAGTTCTTTTTCTCTTCCTAACTCAAAATCATGAAAATAAGAACAACGATCAGCTGCTTCAACAAATAGATACTACTTCATACACCAAAAAAAGCAAGAATTTTTTTTTTTTCACAAAGCACATTGAAAAAATGACTTTTTAATAAGGAAAAAAAGTTACAAAAAATCTAAAACTTTGTCAACCATGACACATTTACCTTAAATTTTTATAACGCCAAAAACCTCAAACTTGTACTCGTTGTAACATATTTACCCCCAATTTTTTATATAACACCAAAAACTCCAAACTTATACTTATGGGACATATTTACTCAAAAAAAAAAATTGTAACACTAAAAACCTTAAACCATTTTTATTAAACCAAAATTTTTGGATAAATATGACATACGAATATAAATTTAGATTTTTTAGTATTATAAAAAAATTTAGAGTAACCACCCACCCGCAGGTGGCGTTCTTGGTTGTCGCGCTCTCTTCCTCTCGCAAAAGGTCGAGAGTTCGAATCTCGCTTCGTCATAGGGTGACTTACTACCAGTTGCACGTGTGTGATGGCAAGAGCGCGTGTGGCAGGGTTTCTCCCCCATTGTCGGCGGGGTGCGGAGTTCCCGGGTCACCAAAAAAAAAAAAAAATTTAGAGTAAACGTCTCACACTATATAAGTTTGGAATAAATACTTTTATCTTTCAAAAGAATATTCATTTATTACGGGTCAAGTTGAGTAATAAAGTAACATGTCTGGACTTCCCCCGACCACACGTGATGGGAAACTTTTCTGATGGTCGGTTAAATCTCGTGAGAACCGAAATTCAACAAGTCATTAAGAACGACATTGGAAACAAAGAACGACATTCCTTTAGACTACACAATGATTGGTTGAACTTTTGCAATCAAATCCCATTGGATTTTGACTTTCTGGCCAATCTGGTTATTGGACAAAAGCGCAATGGCAAGGAGCTGTCACATCATAAGCCAATTATCCAAGGAAACTTCTTTTTCTTTTTCTTGATAATCAAATATCCTGAAAATTTTCACATGTAGTAAAAAGAAAAAAAACCTGTTTCGCTCGTACCAAAAACTTAACATTTTCTCACATGTGAAGAACAATTAGAGGACAAAGTTGTTAAGCAAGCAAATGACACATGTAGGCGAAGGAGTTGTGGAAAGCTGATGTGCATAAGAGAACTCATAAACAAATGAAAGGAGAGCATGACAAATTAAACTCAATTGTAATTCCTACTATGATACCATATTGAAGCTGAATCTGTAGCCACTTATCGTAAGTGTTCATTTTTGTATACTTAAAAAAAGTACTCTATCCTATATATTAGTTCCGCTCCAAAATTTTAAAATAATATTAGAAAGTCGAAATTATTCTAAATAGATCTTAATAAGTTATGAAAATATGACGAGGAGAAAATATTCAATGGTATCAGCACGCCACGTCATCTGCTGACGTGGTGCGCATGTATCACTAAAATGTTGACACGTGTCTCATAAATGGGACCCGCCATTGGAAAAAGAAATGGCTTCTTTTTCTTTTACCTTCGGCTAGTTCTCGGCTGGTTCTTGGCTGGCTGGCTCAGCTAGCTGGCAGAAAGAAGGATAGAAGAAGGATAGGGTAATTAATGCTAATTTCCCGTTTAAAAAATTCCCTCTCCTCACTTAAATTTTTAGAGGACATTTTCTCTTTCTTTGCCAGCCCAGACGATGCTTCCTCTGCTTCTTCCTCGGTTTCTTTCTCCGCGCAACCCTCTGCCTCCCCAAAAGCCTCGCCGATCATCTGCTTCTGGCACATCGCCTTCCCACAGAGTCTCGCCAATCGCTACTGGGTCCCGAGCCCCCTCCTCCTCCACCTCCGACTGTTTCCAACGCAGAGATTGATTGCGTCCCTCCGTCGAACTTGCTTTCACACCTCGCCATGTCCAATTGCATCTCGAGCCCCCTCCACCTCCCCAGTCGCAGATGGGTCCCGAGGCCTCTCCACCTCACCTCAGACTACTTCCAAGGCCGAGGTCGATTGCGTCCCTCCGATGACCTAGCCGTCACACCTCCCCTGTCCACAACTCTCTCTATCATCTCTCCCAAGAGCCCCGCCTCACATCCTCATCTTCTCACAGCTTCGAAAGGTTGGTCTCTCTCTCTGAAAGATTATGTTTTGATGGATTGAAATGATAGCAATATTGAATTTTCCTTCGCGTCATCAGATTCCTTTCTCGGAGAAATCGAACTGAGTCCTCAAGAGACTGTCAATCCATAGCAAAAGATACTCCTTTTTGGCCGACAAGCATTGATAAATGTGCGATTTGTGTACCGAATTCCTAGGTCTGCTGAATTTTTTGGAAGTAGGAATCGATGAATAGATAGGTTGCTTGTGTAGTCACGGGTTGTCTTGGCTGGTAAAGTTTGGAAGGAAGTCACCATAAATTGGTTGGAGTTGCTTAGTTGGAAGACAATTTAGTGATCTGGCTCTTTGCTGTAGAATATGATAGAATTTGATAGCATATGTGCGTATCTTGATCTAAAAATCACAATGTTGAGTTTGGCCCTTATGCAATTGCTGTTGGTTGAAAAATCGGATTACATATGGTCTGAACTTCTGCAAGAAGTTCTCTTTACCATATCAAAACCATTGGGGAGGCTTGGGACATGGGTGATTGAGGTCATTCCCTTCTCTGCAACATGTTTTTACACTCATGTACCTCCCACACAAGCACACACATATCGTTATTACTGAATGCCTGCAAGTATAAGCGTAGGCTGCATTAGTTTACTTCAATATATATGCTTTCATCTTGGAATTCCTTTTTCTAGCTGTACAAAACAAAAATATTGGTAAAACCTTTTGGATAGCAAGAATATAGAGTGACAGTTGGAAATGTCAAAAGATGAATCTCATTTTAGACAGAGAATATGAAGGAGAATTGTGGAGATGGAAGTTCAGGAGCAAGGCTACTTTGATAGGAACCTTTTGGACCCGTTTAAGTGTAGAACTTATGTGATTTCCTTTTCTAGAGGAACTTGTTACCTCTCCATGGAAGCTATTTCAAACGATGATAACGACATTTTTCAAGTCATTATCATTGAAATGATCCATTGTAAAAGATTTCCGTTAGTCCACGAAAGAGTTGAAAATAGCTGTTTTGTACAATGATAAATATGTCCTTCCGCCGTTCTATATTCGTTTAGACTTTGTTGTGCTGAAAATTAAAAAAAAAAAAATCCATTGCGCCTGTTGTCCAAGCTTTAGGTCAAAATGGACTGCAGTTCCCTTGTTTCCAGTGAAATCAAATTTCCTTAGTATGTGACAAGCACACTCTATAACATATTATTTCCATGAAAATAGATGATGGTAGTTTGCAATTTTTTTTTTGTGAACCAAAGAGACCTTAAGGTTCTCTAAGGCTTGCCCTTCTAGCTTTGCAATTTAACAAATGTGATTCTTTTAATAATATGTAAATTCTACGAAATGCAATTCTTTTGTAGGAACCTACTTCAAGATGTGAAAGAGATAAAAGTTAAATTCATTTTTTACTGATGTCAAGCTGTACTACTTAGGTTTAAATGTCTCGACTTTGAACAATTGAAAAGAAAAATAGGACAATATCTGAAGATAGCCCGCCGTCACCATAAATGCATCATCTTTTCTCCCTTTAGAGAGTATGGCTTAATTTTATCAGGTTAAGCAGAAATTGAAAGGTTCTTATTCAACTGAAAAAACCAAGGATTGGACAAAGAAGTTGAAGCATTGGGTTTAGAAGCTTCTGGCTTGCAGAATTCAAACTTTCCAAAGATGGTTGATGGCACATTTGAAGTAGGATTGCAGCCAAACAGGAGCCTCCTATCTGGCTTGCAGTTCAAAAGCCAGTGGCACGTTATGAAGGCATCGTATCATCAACTGGTCCTCGTGGAAGGCTTTTAAGGAAATTGCTTCTGGTCATGTGCTCCCAATGCCAGAGACACCATTTGAGTTGTACAGGATCATGACGAATCTAAACCTTATTTAAGGTTTGGGAACTTGATTTCAGTTTCTTCCTTTCTTGATTAAGTCCTTCAATATTTTAATGATCAAATGCCGATACAAGAATGTATTTTATTTAACATAATAGATTAATTGTTTATGTTCACCCAGGCCAATCTCCATATCCAGTATCTCACTTAGTGTCGTATGGAGGTCTGTTGCGGAGAAACTAAAGTATAGATTAATTGTTTATGTTCACGAAGTGTTGAAGATCAGAGTTTCCATTCTTCTCTCGCAATCTACCTTTCAGGTATTCAGCTTCATGGAATATGCTGCTCTTTTAACGTTTTTTACCTTCATTGATCTATTTGTTTAAGTTGTCGGTTGATGCACATTGCACTGTTTATAGTGGAGGTGAGCACGGCCCTTTTTCATTCAGTTGGGACCGAACCAAACAAACTGCATTAATATGGTGTGCCAAACCAAACCACACTATGTACTTTTTGGCAACTTTTACTCCACCCTATTTTTCAATGCAAGTTCAACTGCTAACTTCCTTTGGTTTTATTGGCAAATTGTGCAAAAAGCCCGACATGGGTGTTAGCCAAAAAGGAGTATCTTTTGCTATGGATTGACAGTCTCCTGAGGACTCAATTCGATTTCTTGGGAAAAGGAATCCGACAATGCAAAGGAAAATTCGATACTACTGTCATTTCAATCCATCAAAACACAATCTTTCAAGGAGAAAGACCAACCTTTCGAAGCTATGAGAAGACGAGGACGCGAGGTGAGGCTCTTGGGAGAGATGATCGAGAGAATTGTGGACGGGGGAGGTGTGACGGCGAGGTCGTCAGAGGGACGCAATCGACCTCGGCCTTGGAAGTAGTCCGAGGCGAGGCGGATAGGCCTTGGGACCCAGCTGCGATTGGGGAGGTGGAGGGGGCTCGGGACGCAATTGGACATGGCGAGGTGTTACGGCGAGTTTGACGGAGGGACGCAATCAATCTCCGTGTCGGAAACAGTCAGAGGTGGAGGAGGAGGGGGCTTGGGACCCAGCAGCGATTGGCAGAGCTCTGTGGGAAGGTGATGCACCAGAAGCAGATGATTGGCGAGGCTTTCGGGGAGGCGGAGGGACGTGTGGAGAAAGAAACAAAGGAAGAAGTGGAGGAAGCATCATCTGGGTTGGCAAAAAAAGAGAAAATGCCCTCTAAAAATTTAAGTGAGTAGAGGGGATTTTTTAAACGGGAAATTAGCATTAATTACCCTGTCCTTCTTCCGTTCTTCTTTTTGCCACCCAGCCAAGCTAGCCAGCTGAGAACCAGCCGAAGGTAAAAGAAAAAGAAACCCTTTCTTTTTCCAATGGCGGGTCCCATTTATGAGACACGTGTCAACATTTCAATGGTATATGCGCACCACATCAGCGGATGACGTGGTGTGCTGATACTATTGAATATTTTCTCCATGACAAGAGATGTACTTTGAATATATAGGACTTTAACCAATTATTAAGTAAAATTCCACGTACTATCAATTAAATTATATTATATGTCACACGTATTGACAAAAGAGGTCAAGTCAAAGGTACAGCCCTCTTTGTTCATTATATTGGTTTCTAATTATATAATCTCGTACAAGTCAAAGAGACAAATGATGACCTTTAAAGGGTACGCCTCAACCTCCCAAGCCAAAAAGTTACTACTTTTTACCAATTAAATAATAGAATAACAGGGAAAAATATACCGTTGCAGTAATGAGAATCTTCTGACAAAGGTAATTTTCTGTTGGCTCCTGAAATTCCAAAGGGGGGGGGTTGGGGCGTTTGCATAGGCATCCCACAGCTCTCTCCCCACTAAAAGTGTTTAAACATAAATAAATCCGAAAATGAGACAAAATAAATAAATAGTAGAGAAAGAAGGGGCGTTCGATTCTCTCTGCTTTGTGCTAAAACGAGTTTCGCCGAATATATAACCATTCTTGGCAACCAAACCAAAAATTAAAACAAAAACAATGCTTAAGCCGTCAAACTTTAAAAGGGCTTGTGATTGTGACTAAGTTAAAATGGTGGCAGACGACCAAGGATCTCCAAATATACTGTTGGAATCACAACTCTTGTATAAGTTCCGTTTATTTTGCAGAGAATGGATACTTTATAAAATAATTTCCTAAAAAATCATTTACATTGTTTATAAAAATGAGTAAATGAAAAATATCTTTATCGTTTGCAAAAATGTTTAAACATAATTTGTTCTCGATAATGGAAATTTTTGTATTAATTAATTATTTCAAATAATATAAGCAATTATTTTTAAGAAAACTGTTTTTTAAATTATTCATTTTATGTGAAAACAAACGAAATCATAACTACTCATTTTCTTCCATTCACATAATTATCTAGTGGAGCTTGCCCGAACACTAGTTAGTAACTAGTAGTTACTAATATTAAGTGAGAGATGACCTTTTGGTGTCTATTCCTCTTAAATCACTAATCACGTTTTATTATTAAAAAAAGAAGCTTCCACTAACCTATTACCTCAATAATCACAACCCATCACTTCCTTAATTAATTAAGTGTATGTGGTAACTATTATTGTGTCATGATGACATGTGCATGCACGCAAGCAGAGAAATTGGTGCAAGTTCGAATTTGAAAGAAAAGTCGAAGTGTCTGCATCTTAATGTAAGGGCAGGGAAACACATGGGAAAAGACATTAGATGTTTGGGCCTAATCTAATGGCCAATCGACCAAACCGAAGTTCACTAATTAAGTAGACTTCTTACGAAACGGACTACCGTTTAGACCAACAATAAATAAATAAATAAATAAAAAGCTAAATAGCAAGGCCTAAATTGGTAACTTACCTGGTTTGATGTTAAAAAGAACAAGGTCATAAATTTTTTTCCTATTTCTGAATGGAGGCCTCTTCAACTGATCTCCAAATTGGTGGATTACAAGCATGAACATCATCAATTTTCTATCAGGTTTGAATATGAGTGATGTCTATGTTTATAATTGACAATCAGAATGGAGAGAGTTTCTTCATCCTTGATTGAAGAAAACTCCATTTAACCAAGGATGAAGGAAACCACAATTCAAAAAATAAACCTCTCAAAGTTCTTATTTCAAGATCAGATCTCATTATATTGCTAAAGATGCATTTGTGTAATGGCACTAGGCATGAGTCAATTTATCCTCTCTAAAATTTGGAGAACATCCCAATTTCAAATAGATTAGGAGGGCAAAAATAAGAGCACTGAAGAGAAAACTTCAGAATTTCTTGTGCACAAACAAAGTATGGGATACAATGACCATAATAGGATCTGTTCGCCGCAAGGGCTTCTTTCTTCTTCGACTAGTTATATATCATAACATAGATTCCCCATCTTTTGTTGAAGAGATTTTGTATGATACACATAATGAAAAGCAACATGAGCGTTTGTCCCACACTTTCTGATTTTGTGATTAGGCAACTCTCTCCTGGGCTAAATAATGAATAGAACAACAACATCACTGTACCCGGTTACCCACATGCAAACCTAGATATCATTCAGAAAAGGACTACTATGCTAAAACACACGTCCTTCATGTTAAAGCAATCTGCCTGATCCTATCGGTACTTTTTGGAAGTTGATGAAAGCATTTGTCTACTGAAAATAATAGGCTCCACCAACGGAGGTCAATCCAACCACTCAAGCACTGCCTCTCTCTGATAAAAGATCAGGTATCGTTGGGGGAAATGAAGAAAATATAGCCCAGTGATATTTACATAGACACACCAAAAGCAGGGTCATGTTTTCCTCAGTTCTTGTTTGGAGGAAACTTCCTCCAACTTCTCCATTATTGTATTGGCGGATTACAAACGCGCACATCACTCACATTTATATTTAGGGTCTATTTATTTAAAGAAAAATTATTTCTAGAAATTTGTTATCTGACATTCTAGTATTTAGATGAAGGAAAACTAATCGGTTTACAGCAAACCTTTTTTATGGATTGAAAATAAAAAACTTACAAAGAGGGAAAACAATTTCCTCAACTGATTATTGACATCCGAATTTTTGTCAGAAATTTTTAAATACCCATTTATTTTGCAGAAATATATAAAATATATAAAAAGATAAAAGCCAAAAAATTATAAAAAAAAAAAAAAAAAAAAGAGAATGAAAATGATAAAAAAGGGGTGAATGAATAATAATGAAGTCGTGTAGGCCAGTTCTGTCAAGCCCATTTGGCAACTTCAATTTCTAACTTCCCTCCCTCCATTAGTCCAACCCATTTCCTTTAAGTCCTTCGGCCCATTGCTTCATTCCTTAACCCATCAGAACCAAAAGGAAGATAAGCCCGGCCCACGGTTCTCCTCTCTGATGCGGCTCACGTCTGTGAGCAAGGAAAGGCATGCGGGTGATGCAAGAGGAAAGAAGGAATATACGGTGACGTGAGGTGACAGAAAACGTGGAAGCGTCCGTGGGTGAGAGGTGAGCTGTGACGAGAGCAGAGCCAATGGCTTCTGGGATAGGTGAGCTAGCTTTAGGCCTAACGAAAATGATTTCTCCTCACTGAAGCAAGTAGTGCGCGAAGTGGGGGAGGAGGCTCGCTCGACGAAAAATAAAAAACCCACAGGGAACCATGAGGATAGAGTGTTCGGTTTTGAGGAAAGGGGGGCGCTCGAGGGAGATTCTTCAGAGAGAGAGAGAAAAGGCAGGAGAGAGGATCGTCGGCCATGGAGGAGCACAGCTGAAGAGAGCTTTGCGGGAGAAACTTGTTCAGCCAATTGGGAAGGTGTTCGACCAAGGAAAAACCTGAGAGAGAGCTTCATTCGTCGAGGAAAACGAAAAAAACAAGAAGAGACAGAGCGCTTGAAGAATGGGGTCTGTTTCTTCATTTTCTTTGGAGGCATTATTCTGAGGAATACACAGAGGGAGAGAGCTTGAAGAATGGGGTCTGCTTTTTCTTCTTCTTTAGGGGCATTATTCTGAGGAGTACACAGAAGGAGAAGAGAGAGAAGTTCGTTCGTCGAAGCGGCTTTTGGCAGAAAGAAAAGAGGCGTGCTCGAGCAAAACGAGAGAGAGGAGTTTTGGCCATTGAAGAATGGAGGGACTTAGGCTTGGCCGGAGAAAGACCGAGAGAAAGGCATTGCTGGCCGGAGAGGTGGTTTTGCGTCAGTGACCGAGTGAAGGCTAGAATCCTTTGAGTTCGTTCTTCATACGAAGAGGAAGCATACCAGGCGGCATTTGGAGTCTGGACGACGGAGTGCAGCGAAGGTGACCCCACAGGTTTATGACGTTTTGTGATATCTTGGAGACTGATATATCGCGTTTGGACCCAGGGATGACTTAATTTTGTGACTGAAACTTGGGGTCTCCAATGCATGCTAAATGTTCGTCGTATTGCCTGCATGAGATGTGAAATGCTTAAGAACACCGGACTCGAATAGAAAATTTCAAGTGAACTGTGATAATCTAAGATTGAGTTGACATGCGGATTCAGGCATTTATACATCATTTTCGGCCCGAAAATCACATTCAATCTTGTTCTGGAACGCATCCTTTAAATCGCATATCATTTGCTCGACAAAATGCTTGAGTGAAGGGTTGAGATCCATGATGTCGGGTCGCTGTTAGAAATTTAGTTTAATGCTTGATTCTTCCTATATTGTTGAAAAATGTCTCATAACATGTTTTTCTCTGTGTTTTCTTGCGATTTCATGACATATACATTAATCTTATCGAGTCTCTGGAGGAGGAATGCCCCAACGGAACTACCTTCCCTCGCCGACTAGCCTCCCACAGTTTAAAGCCATTTGACTCAGCATCTCTCTCTATTTTACTGTGCTTGTGTTTGTTTAATTTCCGAGATTGCTGATGTTAGAGGTTTAGGTTCGTTGAGATGTTTATTTTTAGTATTCTATGGTCGCTGGAATTGCCGACCGGAAGTGATGAACGCCGGTCGGTGTAGACGATCAGTGGGTGGTGTTGGTTCTGTGACGGCGGAATACAGCGATCGGTGACCGGAGAAGTGTTGGTTTCAAGAGTCTTAGTTTCTGGAAAAAAAGAATTTGCAGGCGAGAGGGGCGTTGCTACGGTGAGAAAGAAGGAGGTGCTAAGGTTGAAGACGAAGAGAAAAAGACAAAAAAGAAAAAATCGATAAAACAAAAAGAGAAAAAAAGAAATAAAAAGAAATGGAAAGAATGAAAAATAGAAAAATAGAAAACAAAAATGGACTTCGGGCTTGTTTGTATTGTGGGCTGGGATAGATTGGGCTGAGAATAGAAAATGAAGTGGGCTAGAGGCTGAGTGTTTCTTTTTTTTTTAAAAATATTCGTGGGCCATTTTGTCAATTCCAAGTGGGCTTTGAGGCCGGCCCGGTCGCTAGTTCAACCCGGACCGATAGGGTCTGGGTTGGTTTGCTCGGGCCAGGTCTCTTGATCCAGTCCGAGTCTTTAATAAAAAGTTCTAAAAAAATCCTTAAAATGTTAAAAAAAAATTAGGAAATATCCTTAAAAATTAATAAAAAGGTTTTTAAATTCAGGAAAACTCTAGAAAAATTAGAAAAAGTTAGAAAACCCATCAAAATATTAAAATTCAAAAGTGGACAAGCCTTTAGAGCTTTATAATAGGTTTTTTTTATTCTGTGTAGCATTTTTTTTAAGAGGTGATATTGGGATGTTCGTCTGTTTTATTTTATGATTATAATTGATTATGTATTTCAATACTTTAGTTATTACTATCTTATTCTAGAATGGTTAAGATGAACCTTAGATTTCTTTCAAATAGGATGCTTATTGTTAGTTGCCACACAATTGAGTTAGGTACCGAAATGGCATTAGTTTTAGAATTAATGTAATCAAGTCCCCGAGTCTAAAATCTTTAGTTGCGTAAATTGTAAGATATTCTCCCATATTTTACTGGGTTCCTAGTCGATCCCTTAAAGGCTAATGACAACTCTTTAGGAAGATTTTTACAGGCTTAATCAATTAAGCTTTTGAACACTTAATGTCTCGCAGGGTATAGGTTTGGGAGAGACTGAATCAAGGAAAGGCCATCGGCCTAAAGTTGACAATAACCCTAAACCTAACCAAAGTTCCCTAATTGGCAAGGGGTTAGCTCGTGACACTGATAAGAAGGAAATTACTTTCCCTGAGCCAATAAACAAATGAAAACTAACTGTTTCCCATCAAAATGATTTACATGGAAAATATTTTCCTTTATTATGTAGTTTTGAATGAAATAAATGCACCCTTAGGTGAGTTTGCTTGTATGATTTGGATCACAAATATAGACCACCAATAAGAAATATGATTGAAGGAAATTTTAGTCTTAATTAGTTTGCGTAATTCATGCAATTAAAGAATTTGGGGCTACATGCTTTGTGTATGGCGTAAGAATTAGGTTGTCTTCCACATTAAGGTTTCTGGGACTGATAGTGTGACCTAAGTGAGTGGAACAATCGCCAACAGCAAAAGCTTGCACATGGTCGTCATTGCTGAGGGCTCCAAGAAAAAAATGGAAACATTATAATGCCAAAGTTGCTTTATCTCTTCTACGAATTCATTACGAATATTAATGACAGATGAAAATCAATAAATTGCCTAGAATATCTTGCAATTTCTTGTGCTAACTGTCCTGTATGCTGCAATATCGACAAGAGGATCACGAATCGAGATAGTGTCACAAATTCCATTAGCAATGATCAGATCAGATCCCTTCCTTACTAAGGAAGTCTAATTTAAAATAATATTTAATGGTGCACCATAAGCCTGCGCACGCTTATGCTTGTGTTCAGAAGATCTAAAAAGAAAAAAGCATTTCTGCAAACATGGACGAGATTTTTGCCATGAAAGTCGGCCGAGATGCTCTTAAAAGGAGAGCTGGCCTTGGAGTTGGTGCAGGCTCATCAACAAAGAAAAGCTCCTCCACTCTCACGGGGTCTCCGTGAACTCTAACTAAAGTTCCTCACTTTTCTTCGTCGTGAATAAACCGTACCCATACACGCCACTTGCACATTTAAAGTTGTCTAATGTCATAATTCCTTACAACTTTAAATGTTGGATTGTTGGTCGTTGTAAGGAACCAAGCCAAGCACATTGATGCAGAAGAAGATGAAAAGTAGCAGTAAACGTTCTTCTTCTTGGTAATGTTCCACGTTCGAGGTTGAAGATTGGCTCTTTATCTCAGTTCACAAGCTTGTAACTCTCATAAGAGCTTGATAGACGGCAACCCCGGCAACTCCAAGGGGCCAAGACAAAACTTAAGATGAGACCTAACACGGAGAAAGCTACTTAAGATCTGAAAAAACTAAATTACTTCATCACGCATTGTAACTAAGCTAGTGTAATTATCATTTTTTGGGAAAGAATGACATTAAAATTATCAAAAATTGTGTGCGGTACTCATCTTTAGTGCCAAAAGTTTCCATTGACTCACTTAAGTGCTAAGCCAGAGAAAACACAATCACTTAAAATGCCTCTAGTGAGAAATTTCGGCCAAATTGATTATGTGGCTTTTATAATTCAAATTTTAGTATGACTTTGCATTGTTTTTTAAAAATCCAATTCACATGAACGTCCAAAGTGACATTGTGCAATGATAATTTTTTAATTAAGATTGACACTAAAGTGATTACTTTTTTAACAACAATTGGGGTTGAAGTGATCATTTTTAATAACAATTAACACTTAAGTAATCACTTTTGGTGATTATTGGCACTTAAACAATCCATATTTACAATTATTGGCATTCAAATAATCACTTGTCAATTTGTCTATGGGAAACCTCTTAGGAGTTACATGCTAACAGGGTACGCCAATGAGCCATGTAGGACTGAGAAATTAATAAAATATGACAACGTCAAATTTCTGGCAATCTAAATCGGATTTGGCACTTAAATGATATTTTTTTAAAATGGCAATTAAGTGATTAGAAAAAAAAATTGGAACTAAAGTAAGCGACATACATAACTTTTGGCATTTCTAGTATCCTTCTCCCCATTTTTGGTAAATGATGCTAAGTAGTTGGAAAGCCGATACTTAATCCTTATTTAACAATAAATAATGTTATTGGTTTCTCTGACTAGAGAAAATATGCGAAGAACGAGCATGTATTACATGAATTAAATCCACGCAAGTATTACATAAATTAATTTCGCTAGATCAAATCAAAACGTTTCAAGGATATGTGACACCCATATTGAATCTCACATAAAAATGCGATGGAGGAGTACTACAAAAAGAGCCGAGACAACCCTCAGGAAAACATGAACACATTGTGGGCTCAAGCTAGCCAGGAGTGGTAGCAATTTGTCTTCCACATGACATGCTTTTGTCTCGGGTTGATCGCTTGGAATTGAGATCGTGTGGCGACTTACATTTTCTTGAATTGCTTGGGATTGTTGGGCACCTAAGCCAGGCCTTCCTTGAACCGATTGATCACTCGAGCTCACCCAAATCATAGAAAGAGAAAGTTTAGAGAGAGAAGCTCGAGGAGAGAATGAAACTTTGATTCAGAAATGGTTAGAGGGCACTCTCTCTTATACTAGTGGCCCTTAGATTATAACCAATGATCAATTTTACATATGGCGGACGAGATCATATCTCTCCAACAACCAACTATAGGTATTTAAGCCAAGAAAACGCATATTTAGGCACAATTATTGTATTGCTTGTCCCTAAGAATGTTCCGGAAGCTCTTGGAGAATCTCAAGGGTGAATTGGTCGTTCTCCTTCAATCATGCATGATCCACTGGTCATAGAAACCTCGGATATATGACATTCTCCCCCATTCATTCGAGCAACGCCCTTGATGTTCACAACTCAGGGAGATGTCTTCTTTGTACGAGCTCTCCTTTTCTTATTTTGCTTGGCTTTGGGCTTTTAGGTCATTTGGCTACATGGCTCCTTTTTCGACTGGGGCACGACACACAGCAAATACTCCACCTCGAGGAAGAGCACTTGGATGGGCATGTTGTGAGTTTGGCTCTTCCAAGGGTTGTGGCTTTGGTTGTGGCTCGATTGTGTGTTTGGCCGCCTTCAAACTCTTGTCAAGGAGATGGATTGCGACGATGGTCTCGGCATTCATCACCCTCTTGATCATCGGCACCATGGACGAACATTTAGGATCGAGCATCATGATGTACTTCGTTTCCATGTTGATCAATGGCTCTTGCTTGATCGAAGAATTGCATGTTGAGAATAAGATTGTAGTCATCAAGCGAGACTATCTCAAAGGGAAGTTTACCTTTCCACCCACCAATTCGGACATCCACCTCCGAAGTTGTGCCTCCACTCGCGAGGCCTTCTAAATTGATGGTCTTGAACTATCTCTTGTTCGATGTCACGCTCAATCCAATTTCTTCGCCACTTAGGTAGCCATGAACACATTCAGGCACTAGTATCAATCAACGCATATAGAATTATGCCACATACCTTGACTTCCACAAATTACCTATCCATTTGTAGCTTATGTTCCTTCCTCTTAGGTATGGTTGGGTCTATATGGAGTTGATGAGCTTCATGCCTCCAAGTTGAACATGCCGCTTCTCTTCTTTAGGTTCCTCCTCTTCTTCTATGGTGAAGATGGCATTGATCTTGGATTTCTTTGGACACTTGTGCATCCAATGGGGACCTTGGAAAATGAAGTAAGGAGATGGTAGGAGTTGATCGAACTTACTCGTGTATTCCCTTTGGGGTTGACTCTTTTAAATGCCAGCTTGAACGAGCCGTCTCTCTAAGATTTGACTTAGCCGCCTTGATCTTTAGGGCCGCGGGGAGCATTTCTACCTTCATTCTCGGAGGACCGATCCAACCTCCAATCCCTTGCTCAATCCTTTGTTGGGTCGGCCTTGGTGAGGTCAATGAGAGACTCGGCTATGGTTAGGACCCTCGAGAGACTTCTCATGTCTTGGCGCATGAGCTTGAGTTTTGCCCACGGCTTGAGTCCATCCATGAATGCTCCAAAAGTCTCCTCCTCTCCAAGGTTATGGATTTGGAGTTTGAGCTTGGCGAATTCCTTCACGTACTCTCAAATTGAGCCTCTTTGCTCAAGACGATGGAGCTTGCTACGGGCTTTTTGTTGACCAAACTCAGGGAAAAGTTAGTCTTAGAACTCCTTCACGAAGTCATCCCATGTTTTCACGAGACTAGCACCGCGATTAGTCTCATCGCACCTATTACGCCACCAAAGCATTGCCGTATCAATGAGGAACATCAAAGCGGTTTGTACCTTTACACTCTCATCTTAGATGTTGATGGCTCTAAAGTATTGCTCCATGCTCCACACGAAGTTTCCACCTCCTTGGCAAATCAATTACCTTTAAATTCTTTCGGTTTCGACACCTCTAGCTTAGGCACCACTTGAGTGGGCACCACTCCATTCACGATGCTTAGCTTGCATAGGGCAAACATAGTCTTGACCTCTTAGATTTTTGCCTTCATAGCTTCGACCTCGTCCTTTTGGGGGTTCTCCTCCTCAAGCACTTAGACTTGATCCCTCAAGAAGTCGATTGACACTTCGAGGGCATCGTCCTTAGCTTGTAGAGGGGCCATTGCTTCGTTGATGCCATCCATGAAGTCTTGATAGAGCTTGGTCTCAACCTCCATATATGATCTTGAACTTCATCGAGTTTTTCCATGAGCTCGGCCATGGCGTTCTGCATCTTCATGAACTTCTCATCAATTGCGACCACAGCTTCTAGCGAGGCTTCTGTTTTCTTTCTTCCATCATGAGTCTCCTTGACTTGAATTGCCACTCCGTCCATGACAGTTTCTTGGCTTGATATTCCCTCAACCAGTTGGTGCTCCCCGATCCCTTGGAACGAATCTCTCTTCTTGCTCTGATATCACTTGTTACAGGCCAATCGTTTGGGATCGAGACTATGCAACGACTTAGACTTTCTTAAATCACTTAGGATCATTGGGTGTCTAAGCCAAGCCTTTGTCGGATCGACCGATTATTCAAGTTCACCCGGATCGTAGAGAAAGAAAGTTTAGAGAGAGAAGCTTTAGGAGAGAATGGAACTTTGATTCAAAAAAGTTCGTTGGTTACGATAAAAGGGAGGACACTCCTTCTTATACTAGGGGCCCTCAAATTACAACCATTAATCAAATTCACATCCAGTGGATGAGATAATATCTCCCCACCAATCAACTACCGGCATTTAAACTGAGAAAACTCTAGACTTCGGCACAGTTACCATATGCCGGTCTCTAAGAACGTTCCAGAAGCTCTTGGAGAATCTCAAGGGCAAATTAGTCATTCTCCCTCAATCATGCACAATCCGCCGGTCATAGAAACCTCGGACCTGTGACACTTTCCTCATCGTAAATAGTACAATGTGTCAATCATCGTGCCTTGGGTTTTGCATGATTTAAGTAGAAAGAGAAAAGAGTATATGAAAGGGTTTGAAGCTATATGATGCCATTTTCTAGTGGCAAATTTTTTTCTCATCTCATAGGAGAACTACAAAAGAGGTGTTTCCCTTATATTCCATATTTATGATGATCGTGATGACCATATTAAGTCCAGGTTCATTTCCTCCTAGTTCTTAACTTGAAATCCGAATATAGCTTATTGAATATTGGCTCTAGTTAGTGGAATTGTAGAATGATTATCCAACATATATATTCAGTATGTCATCAAATTTCCAATAATGAATGTGTCGATTGAAAGGAATGATAAATGCATAATAGATGAGACTGATGCAATGTGGAGGGCAGTCATATAGGCAATGCAGTTTGTCGAGAACACCTAACCTAACCAGTCAAAAGAGTGATTTCTCTAACTAGGGATGGAGGAAATTATGACCCAATAAAAAAGAAGAAGATGTGGCACGGTCAAATGGTGTAGTGTATTTATTGTGATCTTGAAGTTTTCATTCTATGTTCAGAGAGATCGAGAGCCTTTTAGATTAAAACGGAATATGATTTTTTTTCATTATTTTCACGAACTTCGAATAATGGAATAATAGTGCCTTGTGGACCACAAATTGCCATTCAATGGGAAGGGGCAACTGGAATCATAACAAGTTATAAATTTGGAAAATAAATGTTGATAGAAAATTCTTAAATATTCGATAATAATTCTTTTTCCCATAAAGAAAATGAAACCATCAAGAAGGAAACATACTTATGCTTGTGAACATTTTGTAGTACTTTGAATAACTACTTAAATGTTAAGCTCAACTCTTTTGCATTGTACTTGCGGAAACATCTTCACTATTCTAGATACAATAAAAGTCAAATTACCAATCCACACATGTATCAATCTAATTCATGAGATTTCAAAGGATTACCCAAAAATTGACAAAATTTGAAAGTTGGCCAGCAAGGTAAAACAATGGAGTTGTACGAAAAGAAAAAAGCAATGAAATAAATTTTTTTAATCAAACAAATCAAATATACTTTAAATTTCCATAAATTTTCTTCTTAGTTAGTTACGAGATTATCATAATTTAGATTTTCGAGTTAACTTAAACTATCATGGCTCAAGTTCAAAATTATATATGCTTTAAGTTGTGTAAATTAGGTATTCAAATTTTAATTTTGACGATCATATTTATTCAATTAAATGATGAATATTTTCTATTTAAACCACAACTGCAAAAAAGTTTTATAATGGAGATGTTGTCAAAAGATATCCTACATTTATTTTGCCTTGTAATAAATATGTTTAACCGTTGTTTTTATATTGAATGTAAAGATATTCTATATTAATAATGTTTTTAATAATTTTTTTCTATTTTTTTTTTTTAAATTTGATTTATTGGCTTTTTAAGTCTAAAAGTGGCTTCTAAGAAGCCTCCGCTTGGCCACCAGTTTTGTCAATGAAACCGGTGCTGCGAAACCGGTGCTGTTTACCCCCACCCGAAGTTTTCTTTTCCGTCTGTAAATACCTAGGCCACCAAGCTATCTCCTCAGCAACGTCCTCTCTCTCTCTCTCTCCCTCTCTCTCTCTCTCTGTGTCCGCAATGACAGAAAACAAGGTTCTCGTTGCCTTTCTCTTTCTTCTTCTGGCCTTCACTCAAGCAAGGCAGTTGAAGCTAACCATGCAAAAGCAAAACCCATTCCCAAACACGCTTCCAAACGTGAATAAACCCCTTGAAATAAAACCAAGGAGTACCATGGCCGAGCAGAGCAAAAACTTGCATGGTGAAACATCGAATCAAGCCACGGATACTAGCGCGTCTTCCGTTTTGTCGCCACCACTGCCACTGCCGTCCCCATCAATGCCACCGCCATCTACAAGTCTTAAAAATGACCGCAAGCCCCCAACTCCTGGGCACAGCCCCGGCATTGGTAATACGCCGTCACCACCAAGTGCCATGGGCAGGCAACGCCACCGCTCTCTCCTGGGTGTAGCTTAGATAACTACAGGCCCACTGCTCATGGCCACAGTCCGTACGTTGGCTATTCGCTTCAGAACTAGGGTTTAATAATCGATATTGTTATTTTCGATTGCGTATCTTCCTTGCTTTCGTCATGTATGTATCATCTTTCTGTCTTTGATTCGGGTTGGATGTTTCGGTTTCAGTTTGAGTCGGTAGGCTGGTGCCAAGTGTTTGTCGCCCATGTAAATATTAATTATTTGTCAGACAAAAGAGTGCAAATCTCAGTTGTCTTATCCATTTATTTCAACTAGCTCAGTTTGTGATTATCTCATTTGCTCATTTGTTAGATTCTCAAATATTATCCCCCCCACGGGCCCCCCTTCTCTCTCACTCACTATGCGGACATACCACGCTAGTGATTCACAAGAGCAAAAGAAAATCCGAAATTATTTGTTTATATGATCATAAAATCTTGTAACTTGTGCATACAATTCAACACTACCACAACCGTATACTAAGCAGCCTAAAACCAGCTACCGGCTGTTCCGCACAAAGCTAATTTCTAGCAATATCCAAAATCGCACACTTCCTTCATATGCTTTTATGAAAAATGCTCCATCGTAATTCAAGGCACTACGCGACATTAAAACGGGTACTTAAATTAGCATCTATTGTGCTTTGAAAATGTAAAATTATATGCTTTGTATATGTAGTTTTATATTTGATTGATTCACTAAGTACACTCTTTAACAATGAAATCGGACAGTTTGATCATGGCAATTCCTCTTTGTCTTTCACGAGAAGTGAGATGGAGAGAATCCCTTATCCCTACATTCTAGGGTCACGTGTGGAGATCTCAAGTACCAATTTGCTACTTCTTTATGTATATGAACATAATTTGGATTTCTTATTAGAAATGATTGGGTGGTAATCTTGAATCTTCTAGACCATAAAAAATTAAATAACTCCTTAAAAAATCTATGGCACACAACAAAATGCTATTCTTACTTATGATCTTCTACATCCTAGGTCTTCCCGTTTGTCATCGGCTTATGTTCTTCATGTAGCATTCAGACCGAATGACTATGAAATTACGTCGATACTTCCACATATTACGGGTAACATAGGAGACATCTCTATTTTTCCCCCGAGGAATCTTTCGAATTACCACTGCTTAGCTTTCAATTTGCCTCTGACCATCAAATGAAATGTGAATAACCCATTCTCCTCTCTTTGAAACAAGGGGTCTTTTGGTTTTGTCGGTGCTTGAAACAATTTTGTCTTCTCCATATTTCTATATCTCTAGAGCCAATAATTTTATATGAGGAACTGTTGAACTCAATCATTTGTTGCCGTTACTCTTCAGTTTTCTGTTGAGGTACTCAAATTAGATCAGTGATTGATTTCAGGTTTCGTCGTAAACCTAATTGGTTACTTCTAATTATGGAAATCAATAGTTCAAACCGCACTCAAAGGTAGGGCATTTCTAATTTTTATAGGAACTTCTGTACCAGAAACAATGGCATCTCCAATTATAGCTCCTCTGGGATGTAAAATATATCTCTTCTCACCATCCCCATAGTGTATGAGACAAATGGATGCATTTTGATTAGGGTCGTATTCTATGCTTACGATTCTACCATATATGTCTTTTTCATTCTGTCGAAAATCGATTTTACGGTATAGACGCTTATGACCTCCCCCTCGTGCCTGCGGTAATGATTCCTCGACATTACGACCTTTACTACAACGATGTTATCCATAAATCAAATTATTTCGTGTATTGGATTTCACTTGACTGTCTACGGCTCTATTGTGTGTGCTCGGGGTAGAAGTTTTGTATAAATGTATCGCCATACTATTAATATTAAGTATTTGATTCAAGTTCTTTTCTTTCTAAGAGGTGGAACATAATAACCCGATTGAAGCTAAAAACACTATTATGCTAACAAAACATATTTTTTATTGAACAAAGGCCAGCGTGGCCATAAGTACAAGCTTTTCAATGACTATTCTCCAAATTAAAAAAAAAAAAAAAAAAAAAAGAGAGTAAAAGATGAAAACGAGACCACTTACATCCGCTAAAATCCCTCTGTGTTTGATAGCTTAAGACAATTTCATACATTAATTGAGATTCAAGTAAATCAGCCATCACCAAGTAAAAACCGCTGCTCCTTTCGATATGTTCAATTGTCAAACCACATGACGATGAGACATAATGGATTTTATGGGCCAGTGAATAACGTGGTGTCGATTGAAAAGATTCTCCTAAGTTATGATTTTGTTTGTCAGATTGCTAACATCTTAAACTTACATAAATGGAAATAAAATTTCCTTATTACATTTCGGCATCTGGCACTAACCATTAAATTCTGCAAAAGCAATCAGACATACTGAATTACTCATTGAGAGGAACAACCCCAAGAGATGGGTGACCGGTACTCCTACCATCAACCCTTTTTTCTGTTTCCATTCAATTGACCTATCGCATTGCGTAATGCGTTCACCAACCATCCAATTAAAATGAAAATCCTCGCTATCTCCTCAGATGTATACTCCTGCACTATGAACACAGCCACATTACCCGCAACACGCGCTTACCCTCCTCACACCAACCATCCCTCCTGATCTCTACAAGCCAATAGAGGGTATCCCCTTATTTGGAAACATAATAACAGACCTCTTTTTAAGATTCGCCCATCGATCCAAGAAGTTTATCCCCATTCAATAGGAGCAATTGAGTTCCTTCCTATGCCCCCGTTGCCATCCTAGAAGCTAGACAAAAGCCGCATGTTGTCTTAGCGCTCCTGGCCCCTATGATCACTCTTCACCCTCATAGGACCAAGAAGGCCACAGGCTTTTCCCCCGAATCACCCACCTACTGGAGGGATCCCTACTTTGATACCATTTATCATGGGTCGGCAGTTTATTGGCTAGGGAATGACCCGTATGACACATAGCCAGCAGAATTAGCCAGGTCAGCCTTCATTCATTAATTATTCTAGAGAACAATATGGTGAATAGCTTCCTTATACGAGATTGTACCATGCCCTACTTAGCTCGGATATCTAGTTCATCAAGTGAGATAGTAGATCATTTTAGGCTCGACAACTGGTTTTCAGCCTACCATAGCCTTATCATCACCTCTCGACCAATTTGTGTACGAAATGTCAACCCTGCCTTTAAAGCTCCTAAGAGATGTATTTGTTTAATCCTATAACTTCTAGTATCAACTGTCTTAACGCCACTCCCATAGACTAGTTGTATTAGAGGTGTCAATATGGGTCATAAACCCATATTATGACCCATTTTTAGTTAAATGGGTCAAGTGAAGATTAAATATGGGTCAAATATGGGTCAAGTGAAAGTTAAATATGAGTCAAATATAGGTTGAGTGAGTTATTAGGTAGACCCATCATCTTTCTCCTTCCATCCCCTCCTCTATGCGTTCTCGACCTCCGTTGCCAATCCGATGAGGTTCACACAACAATAATTAAAAAATCAACTTTTTTTAAATTATTTTCCTCAAACTATTTCAATTTAGAGGTATCCACATTTTTTTATTTACTAATTTTTTTATTATTTAATTTACTTTATAAATTTGATATGAAATTTTTATTCAAATAATTTATATGTGAAAAGTTTAAAGTGGACTAAATAGGTGGGAGTATATTTTCTTAAATTAAGTTAAATATTAATATACGTTGGTAATATGGGTCGGGTATGGGTTGGGTATGGGTCAGGTCGGGTATGGGTTATCAAATTTACATTGCATGAAAATGGGTCAAAACGGGTTAAATGGGTCAATGTGGGTTGGACCATTTTCGACCCGACCCACCCATTTAACACCCCTAAGTTGTATTCATCCCCTTTACGTCACTCACTTTTCACTTGATGATCCCAAACATCACTTCCAAGGGTCACAAATACGAGAAGATTCACAGACCGTGACACAAGAGTTTCACTGAAGGTTCCTTTAGCCGGAGAGCCCGAGCCGCCATAGTTAGTCCTTTCTTCATCATTTGAATGTGCATATGCGTGTTTTCTATGCTGGAATGGTTGTTGTTTGAGTATTCGTTCCGTGAAGAGGTGGTTGCCGACAATGTTTTTACGTTGGCCCAAATTGACGGCCACGGTTGTAGTTAGATAGTTAGCCGATTCGGTGTTGGCGTTGGCATGGTTATCAATGCCGCCATCAGTTTGATTTATGCTCGCCGGGGAAGGTCGGTTTGTGGTGGAGATCTCGCTATTGGTGGAGACGTTTTCGGAGATGGTCTTGGTGAGGACTCGGGGAAGAAGACGAAGTAGAGAAGAAAAATAAATAAATAAAATAAAATAGAAGAAAAAAAAAAAAGTATATTAAAGACCGGGTCGGATCCTGTTATTGGGTCAGATCAGGTTATGGAATGGATCAGATTGGATGAGCCGTGGGCTGGAGGCCGGGCCGGATGAATGGGCTGAATAGTGATAAATTGAGGCTTGGGCTGAGATTGAGCTGGAATTGGGTTTAGATTGATTAGGGGCCTGAGTTTGGGCAGCTGGGCTCGAGCTGCTGCAAAAGCTCAAGCCATATGATTGAAGTCATAGTCGAATGAATTAGGCGCTGTGGGCTTAATGGATTGTTGGCCGGGTGTATGAATTTGGATTAGATTCATGGGCTGAGTTGACATAAAAGGACTGGGCTCTCGGGCTAATCAGAATTCGGACTCCACCTGGACCATTATGGTCCGGGTCAGACCAGTAATCAGACCAGGTTCCTTGGCCCGGTCCGAAGTCCATTTTCCAGAATTAAAAAATAATTAAAAATTTTAAAAAATCCAAAATGTGATTTTGAATATTTTTACTAAATTTTAATGTTAATTTTAGTCATAAAAAATTTGATAATCTTTTGATGAAGATTGGATTCAAAATTGAATAAGCTTTAGGCCTTACAATAGGTTTTTGGAATATTTTATTTTTAGAGACAATACTACGTCATTTGTTTGCAAACTTTATTTCAATTTTATATGATTGTGCTTTTTCAATTACATTGATTGTTAATTTTCACTTTTACCATGCTTCGGTTAAATTATTAGTACCATAATAGATAATTATCACCTATGCACTTAATGGACAAGAATCTTAGGCCTCATAGCTGTTAAAAAGATTTCTTGGTTAATTCGGTGAACAAACAATCAAGTTTAGGTACCGAAATGGCACTAATTAGACAGCCAATGTAATCAAATTTCTAATATATAAATCACCGAATGCATAGAAAGTAAGGAATTCTCTCATACCTCACTTGTTTTTAGTCAGCTTAAAAGGCTAATGGTGACTTCTTCCTTTCATAGAATTTTTAGGATCAATTCGAACTTAAATTGCAAATCCCGTGTTACACGGGTATGGTATTGGGAGACACCACATTTACGATGGAGAGTTCATTTGTGTTGTCAAGTGAAGGTCCATTAGAGACCTTAATTTATATTTACAATTCAAATTGTCTCATAAATAAGTATCTCTAAACCTATTCACCAAGGGTAGGTCATTAAAACTTAAAGCAAATAGCTACTTTAGTCACTTCCTCAGATATGATTGTTAATGGAAAGTACAAAGATTCGACTTTTTCCTTAATAAATCCCGAAAGGTCAGTCAAACCTTTTTGTCGGTCTCACTCCAAAACAATGATATCCTTATCGAGACAAACCCTCGTGGCTGAAAAAGTAGAGTTGGAGCGTGCGCTGTGCATGTGAACCATGATGTCTTGTACTAATGCAAGTCTTGAAGCTGTGAAGAGTATGTTGACGATTTGTGGTTAAATTATTGTAGGCCTATTGTGTTTCCACTGAAGTTGAAGATTGACCAAACACTTTTCAAGAGTCTTGCCTCGGGACAATGTTGGAGCCTTCTTTACACCCAACTCGAAAATAGTGAATTATTCTCCCTCCTTGGAATATGAAGGTATCAATAAGACATCAATTACTCCCCCGGCTGTCGGTGGGGTGCGGGATTCACAGGTTATAAAAAATAAATAAATAAATAAATAAATAAGGCATCAACCATGAAGCTGTCCAATCTTTGTAGGTGTACTATTATCATTATATTGGCAAAATTGAAAAGTTTAAGTTTAAAATGACATGAGTATAATAGATTTAAGATTGATTAGGTTATTTTCTCCAAACCTTCAAATTGATGGCAATGTGGTTGCAAGTGAAAAAAATAAGAACTTGATCCTAGGCTTTTCTTTTTCTTGTTCAATAGAAACACCAAGTGACTACTTGGATTAGCTTTTGCCCTTTCTCTTGAATCTATATTGTTTTAACTGATACATTTTGTGTTTGATTCAAAAAACAAAAAGCTTAAATAACAATAACAGAAAAGGATTGTTTTTGTGTTTCAGATAATCCTTTTTTTCTTTTTTGAATTTTCCCATGGGTAATGTATTGATTTTTTTTTTTTGGTCGATCTTACGTTGTTCCCACTCGAATTTACTATCAGACTTTTGCCCTACCTCCTTATATGGCGTAAGAATCGAAACTTACACTTGAAACTAAATCATTCCTATCCCAATCCTCCCGAGAATGTTAAGATTTGAACCCCACCTCTCCCTTTCCAAACAATAAGAAAGATCATAACCAATCAAATTCAAAACCCTAGCCTATCTCCATGAAATTTTTTCCTAAGTCCTCCTCTCCTTCTTTAAAAATTATTATAAAAATGGAGACGCCTTTTTTGTCTTCCTATGCTGACGTAATGGGCGACTAGTTTCTTTTAATCATCTCTCTCTACTCCTGCTTTGGAATACATATTGCCAATGCTCCTCCTGAATCTCTTCTTGCTCTTGAGTTCGACTATGCCCTGCCCCCCTTGCAGTTGGAAAGCAACGGTGAAATATGCTTGGATGCTTCGCTTTCCCAATTGGAAGTCCACTGACTGGGGTCGTTTGGAAATTACAGCGACAGGGAAATTTAACCGAGTGATATTCTGGATACCTGTAGGTGGGCAAGTATAAGTTATGGCATTACTTAAACTCATTGGGCAGTGAACATGGAAGTAGGGAATGACCCGGATAGGCCTATAGCTTCCCTGTGCATAAGGTTAGGGCGTTTGTGGTTAGGTATAAAATCCAAACTTGAACTTTTGCTTGGGGAACGTTGTATCTATAAATGTAATACGGGTATAAACTCCAAATGGACGACGTGAATGACTTATTGCAACGTCTTATCAGAAGTTGACAATAAATCAACTCTTATCTCACTAAGTGGGGGATAATGGTTGTATGTTATATATCAAGATACATTAATCAAAAAATCTTATCTCACCAATTCTTTTTATCTCAATAGGGTTATATTTTCGCTTGTCCTAATTGAAAGGAGTTTTTCCAGCCATACATATGTTTGGTGGATTATCAATTATGAACCTGACTAAAATGCAAAATGAACTAAAAACAAATATGTGCAGTGTCTATACACATTCTACCAATCGAGCCGTCCACAGATGAATGGAAATATGACCTTGCATAGACGCATAGGATTAGTAGACATCTGTCATGTATAAAAATTATTATGTAATTCAAAAGGTGACAACATAATATTAATTAAGTGTCTACTTATTAATTAGAAATCATATCTAGAGTTGTTGATGTAATTTTTGAGCTAACATTGCAGATGCTTTCATTGCTATAAGATAAATCCTGCAATTTATTTACTGCTTTATTGGGTATCAATTTAGTGGTTTGCATACTCGCATAATCATCTTATATGTTAGGAAGTAATAAAATAAATCCAAGCTACTTGCCAAACATTTTTCATGAAAAAAAGGGTACCGAAAGGGTATTAGAGAAATTTAGTATAATTAAGTCTCATACTCATAAACTCTAGTTCATAGGAATAAAGTATTTCTTCCAATACTTTATTTGGGTTTCTAATCGACCTACCTTAAACTAATTAGTGGTCATTCCTTATCAAAAATGACTTGCATGTTAAGAATTTGAACCTTAAGTTGTGAATTAGTATAAATTTAAGAGAGTATGAGTCAAGTCTAAGCTTAATAATCCATTAATCAAACCCTTAGATAGTGCACCTGGCAAGGGTGAGGTTATGACAACCTTGATTTAGTAATTGAATCTAATGAACCTGAATATTTTTTATTAACAACTATTAGTATTTTAGTGAGGGTCACATCAATGATATGTGTTCATCATGTACATAGTCAATAGTATTACATATCGAGTTGAAGCCATTAACATGCCATAGTTGTTGATACAATTGAAAGAGTTAGGCCATGTAGAGGTCCATGCATTTGCCATGTCGGATATCAATTGTCATCGTTGATCACACCGACTGGTTTAGTGATTATCATACCAAATATGACTCAATTAGACAAATTTCTTTTGGTGTGAAGGTAATTTCTTTTATGAATTTTTCTTATTTTCGGCATTGATTTGTCTAATTCAGCCTCCAAATTGCTGTCTGGTTATTGGTAATCGTCTTGCAAGCATAATTTGCCTTGGGCAAGATGGGATGCTCATAACAACAATAGAAGAAATCTTATATCGAAGAGCACGCACTTCTAGAAATCTAGCTTTGTTGTTGATAGCTACCCTAGCAGGATTCCTACAGGATCCAGCCGTCTCACATGACGGCTGGGGGCTTTGCCCTGGAATATGAACAAGATCTCCAGCAAGATCGCAAGCTTCCACTGGAGTATGTGGATTCTCATTCCGAAAACTTAAAATTTAGGGATTATTGTTTGAGGAATATTAAAAAGAAGAGTTGGGAAAAGTATCCAAACTGGGGCAAACGGACAAAAGTCCCGCAGGTTCATGGACCGTCAACAGTGGAGGAAAAAGTAAGAGTTCGATAACATGAAGGGCCTGTTCCACTTTTTAAAGATTTAGTTTCTGTGGAACAGAGAGGACAGGGAATCAAATCACGCCGCACGTTCACTGGTGACGGGGAGGCACATGGAAGCATACGGTCACGGGCGCAGGAAAAGTAGCTTAGTTTTGCTTTCTGTGAAGTGCCTTAAATTTTAAGCAGCTTAGCGAGACGGCTGGATCCTGGAGGAATCCTACGAGGGTAGCTATCAAAACAGCTAGATTTCTAGAAGTGTGTGCTCCTCGTTTTCTCTTACTATAAATTTGAACCTGGGCCTTTTGACGGTGAAATAAAATTTTGAATTTGGCTTTTGCAGTCACTCGCTTCTGCAAGCTGACAAAGATAGCGGCATTCGTGGGAAAGGTAGAATACATCGCAGAAAACCAAGGGGTCAAATTTTGTCCATGTGCGGCTCTGGGTTTCTACTTTGGAAGTTCCAGTTGCTGCTGCTCAGGCCCCATGCTCCAAAGCCGCCGCAGATGAACAGTGTGGTCGGGATAGACTGTCCGTCTTCGTAGCCTGCTTGGTCTGCAATTTAGGACTAAGGACTGACGTTGGCTATGGCAAGATTTGGGGCGAGGGTTGCCAGATCTACGACCCTCATCCCATATCTAGGTGAGGGCCTAGCTCTTGGTCGACCGTCACCCCACCATTGCAAGCCCTTTTGAGTGATGGTGGGATGGTGCAACCCTCACCGAATCCTCATCGCTACTCCTTTTTTTTTAAAAAAATTAATTTTAATTAATATTTATATTAAAAATAAATTTTAGAGGTAAAATGACATTGTTTTAGGATTATAGAGCAATACGAACATTTTTTTTTAAAAATTGTCATGCCACATGGATAATTTGTTTTAAAAGAATTGTCACGTCAAAAAGAAAATCGCCGAAAAATGTTATGTTAGTAGTTTGGCCGTAATTTCTCAAGATTGGCACTGAAGTATTTCATTTTCTCCGATTTTGACAATTAAATATATTTTTTGAAATTTTTGACACCTAAGTGTCCATCTATACTAAGTTTTGGTACTTGAGGTGTTCGGCACTCTGTTATTTAAGCTTTTTATTTTTTGAATCAAACACAAAAACGTATTAATTAAAACACTATAGATTCAAGAGAAAGAGTAAAAGTTAACCCAAGTAGTCACTTGATGTTCCTAAAGAGCAAGAAAAAGAAAAGCCTAGCATCAAGTTTTTTTCCTTTTTTCACTTGCAACCACATAGTCATCAATTCGAAGGTTTGGAAAAAATAACCCAATCAATCCTAAGTCTATTGTACCGATATAATTCAAATCTAAATTCTTCAATTTTATCAATAATAATAATATTATAATTATAATAATACAGCTTCAAAGATGGGCAGCTTGATGGTTGATACCTTATTGATTCCATCACATTCCAAGGAGGGGGGAATAATTCACTATGTTCAAGTTAGATGTTCCCGAGGCAAGAATCTTGAAAGGTGTTTGGTCGATCTTCAACTTTAGTAGAAACCAAAAGGCCTAGAATAATTTAACTACAAACTGTCAACATACTTTTTGCGGCTTCAAGACATATATTAGTATGCGGGATCATGATTTATATGCACTGCGCTCTACACCTGTCAAAATGGGTGCATAACCCATTTATGACCAATTTATATATTAAATGGGACATAAATAGGTCATGCTTTCTTTTTAAATGGGTCATAATGGGTTTAAAACTAAAAGACTAAAAAATACATAGGTCGTTAATGGGTCAAAGTTTAAACCTACTTAGAATCCAACTACTCTTCACTCATTTGAGAGGACTTCTCTCCTCTCCTCTCCTCTCCTCTCTCAAATCAAAACGACCAAACCTTCTTCATCGCATGACAACGCATCGTCTCGCTCCCACCGCTCGCACAGCAGCTCCTCCTCTCGTTTGCACGGCGGTGCTGTTGCACGCGATCAGCACCATCGTCGGACCTCTCTCAATCTCCGACTATCTCTCGCGCTTGCACAACCCTAGTCGCCCCGCCTTGCTAGTTTGATTGACCGTCAAAACCCAAGTAAGTCTCGTTCTCCCATATGTGTGCGTGATTTTTAAAAAATAAAAATAATTTACAAAATTTAAAATAAAAATTATTAAGAATTCGATTTTTAAAAAATAAAGAATATTAAAGGAATATAATCTTTTTTAAAGATTATAATAATAAGTTTTCCTAAGTTTAGTTAGATTAGGAAGTGTTTTAATAATATGGGTTGGGTCGGATATGGGTCGGATATGGGTTGGGTTGGGTATGGGTCAAAAATTTTATACTATCTTAAATGGGTCATAAACGGGTTAATGGGTGATTTGGGTCGATCATTTATGACCCGACCCAAACCTGACCCAACCCACCCATTTAACAGGTTTACTTCGCTCGCTTCCACTGGCTCTTTTCAGCCCCAAGGGTTTGTCTCAGTATGGAAATTATACTTTGGAGTGAGACCTACCCAAAAGGTTTGACTGACCTTTCGAGATTTACTAAGGAAAAAGACGACTCTTTTTTTGAGTTCGAACTAACTTGTTTACCACTACAACGAGTGCCCGTGGGGCCAATCGACTCACAAAAACATTTTTGAGGGGGACCTTTCTAATTTCCGATTGTGCATTGATTGTTACAGCTTCGAGATTCTTCCATGTGTAAAATAATTCTGAAGTCGTATGCTTCCTTGGTTATATATATTGGCGAAGAATATTAGGTATAATTTGTATATATTGGGTACTACAGTCATACTTGCAATGACATATTGTCTCAACATTTCTCTCTTAACTTTTATATGGCATCAATCAAATTGATTAAGAGATAAATCGTGTCATATAACCGACCCTTTCATCGGTTTTTGCAAATTAGTCTCACTCTCTCTACTTCTGCTTGGGAACACATTTTGCCGATGCTCCTCCTGGATCTCTTCTTCATCTTGATTTCGACTATTTCCAGCCCTCTTGTGGTTGGAAACCAACGTTGAAATATGCTTGGATGCTTCGTTTTCCCACCTGGAAGTCCACTGACTTGGGTCATTTGGAAATTACGGCAACAAGAAAGGGAACTTAACCGGGTGATACTCTGGATAAGTGCGGTGAGCAAATAAGAGTTAAAGCGTTACTTAATCCCATTAGGGAGAACACGGAATTAGGGAATGACCCGGGTAGGCCTACGAAGAAAAAATAAATAAGAAGATACGATTTTAACGAGATTCAGTGATGTGCCTACGTCCTCAAGTAATCCCCTCTCAAAGTTTTTGTTATGTTTTTCTTTTGAGAGAGACTGCCATTTTATTGATGAAGTACAGGAAAGGAAGGCAATGAGAAAAAACCCTAAAGCCAAATAGGCAATTCCCAAATTCCCAAAAAATACAGAAATCAAATAAATATACATAATTTCTTCCCAAATATTAGGACCTGTGCAAATCACGCCAACAGCCTATGACTGCCCTATGCAGAAGGTTAGGACGTTTGTGGTCAGGTATAAACTCCAAACTCGAACTTTTGTTTAGAGAATGTTGTATATATGCATGTAAGACCGGTATAAACTTATAATGGACGACATGGGTGACTTACTACGATGTCTTATCAGACATTGACCACCCGCTGCGGTGGCTCCGCTGGTTAGGCTCCTGTGACCCTTGCGCTTCAAGGGGAGGAGTTCGAAACTTGGGGGAGGCACTTGGTGACTTAACCTTTGGTGGGAGTGTGGTGGTTAGGCTCCCATTGGCCCCGGGGTTTACCACCCGGCTACCGGCCGTGCGGGGTTCCCAGGTCACAAAAAAAAAAAAAAAAAAAAAAAAATGGTTGTATGTCATAGATTAAGATACATAAATCAGAAAATCTTATATCACCAAGTCTTATCTCAATAAGGTTATATTTTCGCTTATCCTAATTGGAAGGAGCTTCCTTTGGCCCCACATCTGTTTGCTGGATTGTAAATTATAACCCCACTAAAATGCAAAAATAACTAAAAAAAAAAATGTAAGTGTTCATATGTGTCCTACCAATCAAAGCCATCCACAGATAAATGGAAAAAAGCCCTGTATAAACGCATAAGATAAGTACATATTTGTCGTTTATAAAATTATTATGAAATTCAAGGTAGTGACAACACAATATTAATTTGGATGTAATGTAATGAGTCATGCCAACCACATAATTCATAAGTGAAGTCTTCCCGCAACACATATAGACAAGGTGATTTGTATGCATTGGTAGTGATATAATCAAATCAAAATGTTGGAATATCACTGCATGGAAAGAATATAAGCATCGAAAAGTTACTCCCAAGTATAAATTTTCAAGAATGAGAATCCACGGACTCCTGGGGGATCTTGCAATTAATTCTTCTATCGGTCAAAAAATAGGCAGCGATCTCGTTCGGGACTCAACGGCAAAAATCGCCAGGCCGCCGTGGGAGACGGCTGGATCCTACGTACGCTAGAAGCGTCCGCATCATCATGAAGTTTAGTATCTGCAAGTTGACAGAAGCGACGATCGGCGGAACATTTGGCAGAAAACGAAGGGGTGAACTCCAACAACCTTTTGTCCTTTCACGGGAAGTGGACAAACAGAGAATCCCCCAGCCCCGCATTCTAGGGTCACGTGTAAAGATCTCAAGTACCAACTTGCTGTTTCTTTTTACATGTACAAACAAAACTTGGATTTCTTATTAAACGGAAAAGGGAGGCCGGTGTGACCTCAAGGGGCAAGCTTTTTAGTGGCTTTTCTCCAAATGATGAAAAAAAGGAAAAATGGAGCAAAAGGTGAAGATTAGACCATAATGTCCGCTAAAACCTTGTATGTGTTTGGGAGCTTAAGACATTTTTATAGGTAAATTAAATTTTCGAGTCAAGCACCCATTGCCAAGTAAAAACCGGCACTCCCCTTGATATGACAGTATTTTTTTATGGGCAAATGCATAACATGGTATTGATTGAACATACATTTTTTTTATGGTTTATCTATTCTACGAACAATCATTTGTATTGCTTATAAAATAAATGAATGAAAAGTATATTCATTGTTCATAAAAACATTTAAACATTAATTATCAATAATGAAAATAATTTTTAATAATTAATTATTTTAAGAGACACAAGTGATGATATTTAAGAAAATATTTTCAGAGCCATTCGTTTTCCACGAAACAAAGAGAGCTTGAAGCTTGAAATCCTAAATTTATATATTTGATATCGATAATAATAGTGAAGAAATTGTCTAAAATAACATTGTAGTTTTTCCTTTTCTAACTTTGAAAAGGCTTTTTCGCATAAAAATTCACTTGTTTTCTTCTTTATTTTTTTTCTTTTCAAAGATTTACGTTTCTTGATAACTGGTATTAGGGCTTGATTCGGCGAAATAACGGGAGCGACGAATATCGACGATGGGAATGTTAAGATGGATCGTAGTGGCGAAGTTTTATTTTGATTCTAGTTCTTTCTTTTTCTTTGACAGTTGTGCGCTTGGAAAACCGCACGGAAATTTTGGGAAGATACGGTCGGCAGGGACAGACGCACATGATCGCCACTTTCTATAGCACAAAATAAAACTGGAAACATCATAATGATAAGGTTGCTATATCTCCACCACGACTTCAGTACCAACACTAACGACAGATGAAAATCAATAAACTACAAACAAGATGACTCAATTATGCGTGCTCATTGTCCTCTTTTTCCCGCAATCTCGACGTGGAGGATCGCCAATCTATGATATTAGCGGCACATCATAAATATCATCACATCATAATTCGATGTATTATTGGCTTGTTAAATCTAATTTAAAGAATTATTGAGGTTTACCTCAATGATCACCTTTTTTGCATGAGAAGGGTGAGATGCCCTACCTTTTCAGGAATATTAGGATGTAGACGATTTAGCTTTAAGAGTAGATTTTGACTCCTATGTTCTCTAAAGAGGTAGGATAAAAGTCTGAGTATTAGAATATGAATAAAGTCGGAATCGATTAAAAAAAAAAAATCTAACCTAAAGGATCCCCAAGTTAGAGAGACCCACGAAATCCTACCAGGGATTCACGACTTTTCTCGGGGAAACCGGACAATTCCTTGAGAAAACTTAGGGTGGTGCTGGTGCGGCACCGTTACTTTTCCTTCCACAGACACCACTGGTCTCATCTTCTCAGCTGCGTACTCCACCACCCCCGGGGCCCCCTTCTCTCTCATGGCCTTCTCTCCAAAACCCCAGCCCTCCTATATAAACCACGCGAGTTGATGGTCTTTACGTATCTCCTCAGTGGCCTCCTCTCTCTCTCTCTCTCTCTCTCTCTCTCTGGCAGCCATGGCCAAAAACCAGGTCCTCTTCGCCTTCGTCTTTCTTCTTCTGGCTTTCTCTCTAAAACTCCAGTCCATTCAAGCAAGGCAGTCGAAGCGAAGCATGCAAAAGCAAAACCCATTCCCGAACAAACTTCCCAACGTGAATAAACTCCTAGAAATGGAACCCAGGAAAAACGTGGCCGAGCAGAGGAAAAATTTGCCTGGTGATACGTTGAATCAAGCCATGGATATTAGTGCGTCTTCCACTTCGATGCTGCCGCTGCTGTCCCGCCCATCAATGCCGCCACCATCTACAGGTCTTAAAAATGGCCTCAAGCCCCCAACTCCTGGGCACAGCCCTGGCATCGGTAATTCGCCGTCACCACCAAGTGCCATGGCCGAACAGAGCAAAAGTATGCATGGTGATACGTTTAATCAAGCCGCGGATACTAGTGCGTCTTCCACTTCGCCGCCACCACCGCAGTCGCTGCTGTCCCACCCATCAATGCCGCCACCATCGATGGGTCTTAAAAATGGCCTCAAGCCCCGTACTCCTGGGCACAGTCCTGGCATTGGTAATTAGCTTCAGAACTAGGGTTCTATCATTGTGCTGTTATGTTCAATTGCGTATGCTGTTTATTAATCCTCTAATGCGTCTTCCACTCCACCGCCGCGTCACCACCAAGTGCCATGGGGGCGACAACGCCGCCGCCATCTCCCGGACGTAGCTTAGATAACTTCAGGCCTACAGCTCCTGGCCACAGTCCAAGTGCTGGCCGCTCGCTTCAGAATTGTCATGTTCACTTGCGCATGTTCTTTACTTTCGCCATGCATGTACCATCATTCTGTCTTTGATTAGGGTTATTTGTTTCGGTTTAAGTTTGAGTTGGTAGGCTTGTGCAAGTGCTTGTCGTCCATGTACATATTAATTATTTGCGAGGAAAAAGCGTGAAAATCTAAGTTGCCTTTGGTCCATTTATTTTAAGTAGCTCAGTTGGTGGTTCTTTTATTTTAACTAGTATAAATCCTGAGAACATGACAATGTCATCTTGGAGGACAGATTTTTGTGACACGTATATGCAGGTGATGCCCCATATCAAACTAGATAAATTGAGTCAATTTATTCCCTAACTTGAGCGCAACTCAATCATACAAACCAACAGATATCTACAATGACCGATGATGCTTCATTTCCTCGAAATTTCTCACGAAACATAATCATGAATTCTTGTAATTTGGCATATCTCTTGTAATCGGTCATAATCCTGCTAATAAATGATATAATAGAAAAAGCTTATATTATCATTTGCAAATGTAAATTTTTGCATGAGCATAATGTTTATCACTTGTTCTTATAATCCAAGAGTATGGGATACGGAGATCTAACTATTTAGAGATATATAAAACATTTTGCTAGTCTCATGAACCGATTAATTCTAATCTTCGACTTATGCAGCCGGTCTTAATTCGAAATAATTTCAAACAGAACCAGCACGAAATGTTCATTGTTTGGGGGAAATTGAAAAGGAAAATTAGGAAGAAGGTTTCCAAATGGGGCAAACGGACAAGCGGGTAGGTTCATGGACCGTCGACGGTAGAGGAAAAAGATGGAATCTGTAACATGAGGATCCCAACCACTTCTATAAGAATTAATTCTTGTGGAACAGAGAGAACAGGTAATCAAATCACACCGCATGTTGCGCCTGTGACGACAAGGCGCATGGAACTTTGGAAGCACGCGGCCACGGGCGCTGTAAAAGTAGCTTAGTTTTGCTTTCTTTGAAGTGCCCTAAAGTTTGATTTCTAAGAGTGAGAATCCACATATTCCTTTGGAATCTTGCAATTTGTTCTTTCACCGGCCAAAAAATTGCTGCCGATCTCGTCCGCAATCAACGGCCAAAGTCGCCAGCCGCCATGTGAGACGGCTGGATCCTGTGGGGAATCCTACGTGCGGTAGCTGCCAACAAAGTTAGATTGCTGGAAATGCGTGTTTTGTCGGGACTTTGTTATCATAAAATTAACATTTCGTTTGTTACACAAAAAAATATATTTCAAGGATCATTTTAGAAAATGTGAATATTTTTTTCAATTGTTGCGACCTTTTCGAAGGTGGATCACTTAGGGAAAAGTTAATGAACTACTATAACATGTGATTAAACTTATTTATTGGAGATGCTACCGATAAGTTATGGGTTGGTTAAACACCCAAATAAAATGTGGGAGTTTATTTCACTTTTGCGAGCCAGAGATTTATAACTTCAGGGATTTAGTTACGCTACATTTTTATTTATTTTGAAAATACTTTACATGCAATGTTTGCTAGTTTATAGCATGCCACTAATATGTAAGATATGACCAGTCAAGTGCTCAACCAATGTAATAACATCCAACACTAAACATGCGGTTTATTCATCATCAAAAAAGTTAATACAATTATGATTCAGAAAAAATATGCAAACGAAATGCATGCATACTATGTATGATCGTGCACGAAATTCTAACTAATTGACATGCGGTTTATACTGTTTCCTTCCATTTTTATTGTCATGCCTAATTTAAGAAAATCTTTTATAAACCCTGGAGTCTTATATTAGAAGGAAATTGACTTATATGCACTAATTACTAAGTGAGGGGCAAAAATGGTACGCATGCTATGAGACTAAACAAAGTTTTATTTTATGCAATCTATATGAAAACTAATAACATTTTTTATTTGATATTTTTGTGAAAACTATGAACTAACCTGAATTTATATGAATTCTAAAACTAGCACACATGGCTCTAAGTAACAATTATGGATGTGCCCTAAACTCTACATACGCAAGAGACAAATGACGTGTAACGACAATGCATAAGATTAATCATAACATGCTCAATATTAGCAATCCACACAAGACAATATTGGGGTTCGACCTTAATGTCTAAAGGTCGGAAGTCCGAATATGTCTATTGGTGCATGAATACAATTGAAAGTGATAGTGACCCAAGGATTTATCAATTATAAACATGCACTTAAATCACATATTAGGACCGTCAATCATTCAAACAAACCTCATCCTTACCTTGTAAAAGAGTGTGGCTAACAGGTTGTTGTAAAACTAGCTCTGGACAAAAGAAACAAAAACATAATTGGAATAGCTTGGATAGCAAAATAGGAACAAATTAAAGAAAAATATGGTCGACTTAGCTTGGAATGGGGACGAGAGTGCAAGAATTGCGAGCATTGTGAGTGCCGTCATGGCAAATAATCCCGGCCGTCCAATCCCTTCAAGCAAGGTAATGAATTAGCGTCACTCTCCATGCTCTTGGCGCTCTGCTAAAAATTCGTCATCAGACAATACTCCTTTTGTTCTAATTTTGCAAACATGCTTCCAAGTTCGAATTTGTTGACAGAGGGCTTGCGAGCGGTGACCGGCGATGCAGGTGGCTTACAGTGGTGCACGGTGGTGTTCGGGTGGATGGCTGGCGGGACTAGAAAATCCTGCTAGAAAAAATCACCAAGTGAACGAAATTGTTTCATTAAGCTTCTCGGTTGACCACGTCGGGGATCGATCACTACTCTTTTACTTTCAATTTATTTCTTTCTCTGGATAGGTCCAGAGAAAGAGATGAGTGCAGGAGAAAACTTTAGCAAATCCACGTGTGATGGAATGCTCTTGGACTTTTGGCTTCTTCTCTTCTACCAACTCTCGGCCATTGACGTGCAATAGTGTAGGATGGACTGAGATTGCGAAGACACCAGATAAAACAACAGAACTTGCCGATCGCAAGAGAAATCGTCAATAATCTGGAGTTCACTAGGATGGCTTTGATGTTCACTAGGTTCGTTGGACTTCCTGGTTGAACAGCTCTCAGTGACGGGAGCAGCAGCAACTGGCCATCGCTAAAAGTTGGGCAAAGGTGCAAGGAGGCAGCAGCGAGTTGCCAAGGGCTCGCAGTGTGGCAGGGACCAATCATGATGCAATGTGCAGACTCGTTGATGGGGCTTCACAGCAACCGCTCTCTCATCGACACAGCAAGTCGTCGGGAGCAGCAGGAGGCGCTGGAATGGCGACTGTATGGGTCGGTGGAGACATGATCGTGGGATGTTTGGCTGCGAAGTGCTTAGCCGTCATCTCCCTCTCTCTTTCTCTATTCTGAAACCTCTGATTATCGACCCTCTTGTCACGCTTTTTTTCTCCTTGACTTGACTGTTCTCTCTAAAGCTCTCCGTGTTTTCTCGCCATTTTTCTTTCTGTTGCGACCTGCCCTTCTCTCTTTCTAATCATCCCCTTCTATAGTAGAAAACTCCCACGTATCTTTGGAAGTTTTGAATCTAGGGAGACTCCTTTCAGGATGATTGGTGATCCTCTATGAATTTCGGCCTTTTCCATGCACCATTTTTTTTCCTGCTTTTACCAATGTTGCCATGAATGTTTCCACGTTCATTCACCATCGACCAGCTCATCCCATCAATCTCTTGCCGATATTCCAGTGATTCCTCTCTCTATTGATTCCTTTCCTTTCTTGATTGATCTTGTCCAAAGGAATCTCTATACAAGTCAACATGCGGAAGAAGAGAATATGGTGGATGATGGCACACCCATTTTTCCCAGTTCTTTGACATGATTGAACATTGCAGAAACACTCAAAATCCATCCACGGCTTCATTCCCAAAAGTGGAGACACTTCAAACTTGTGAGTAATTTATTAAACCGCACCCAATTATTTTAAAAATTTAAATTGCTTTTCTTCATTTTTGGTTGGAGCCTCCATCCATTTTTTTTTTAATTAATGACTTATAAATATGGACTTCACTCTCATTTTTTTAGTTAAGTTTGTGAACGATAATCATTACTTATAATCTATCGACTAGAGATATGATTTGCGGACGCTTTTTCTGATTAAGAACGGAGGAGAAAAAAACCCTTGAGAGTTAAGAAGGGCTAATTGTCAAGATGTTAGGAAAGAGTCTTATTTGTATATAAGCGTACTTCCCCACAGTTCTATTTTATAGGGAAATTTTTCAAAACTTCCTAAACCAATTATACTTTTACAAATTTAATCTTAAATATTTTAATTTTTCAATTGAATTATAAAACTTTTCATCCTTGTCACTTGAGTTTATTTAGCCAATTTTGGCTGAAAATTACCGACATGGACATGGCCATCTTAGGTAACACGATTGACATTGATGTGAATAAGTTTTTAATATTTTAATATTTTATAAATTTTATTTTCTTTATTTTTTAACCTATCTCGTTTTTGTTGTCGAATTGAACTTATCTCTTGAATTTTTTTCCAAAAAAAAAATTCTTCTCATTTGGAATCGGAATCATCTTCAAAATTCACTTGGACATGCCATTGCCGAGGGTCGTTGACTGACCCTCGTGGGCCAGAGGCGAGGGCACCACACCTCTCATGGAACCCGGGCAAGGATCGGCGACCTTAGCTGGCTGCAGGCTAAAATTGGCAAGAAAAGCAGTGCCAAAACACCGGGAACCCAGCAAACGACACCACAAACACCGGAAAACCATACTGTAAAATCCAGAAACCCAGCAAAATAGGTAGCAAAAGCAGAGCCAAAGCACCAGAAACCCAGAATTCAGCAAATGTAGGTACTGTTGGCAGCAAAAGTACAGCCAAAACAGCAGTGACCCAGTAAACAATACTATAAAATCCAGAAGGTCGAAGGACTTGAGCTTGTGCTCAAGTCGCTAGAACCGAGTCACACAAATAACAAGAAATAGATAATCAAGGCTGGCCTTGCTCGTGGCCTGGGTGAGGCCCATTGCCGATAATGACACGTTGAAGTGAACTTGGAAGACGGTTCCAACTCTAAAGGAGAAGATTTTTGTTTTTTGACGAAATTCCAAAGGAGAAGATGATTGAGAGAGATAAGTTCAAAAAAAAAAAAATAAAGAAAAGAAAAGAAAAATAAAAATGATAAAAATAAAAAACAGTAAAATATTATTAAAAGTTGTTTATGATAGCGTTGGTTGTACTACGTAGAATAGTAGTATCCATGTCAGCGATTTCTAGCTAAAATTAGCTAGATAGACTCAATTAAAAAAAATGAAAATGTTTAGGATTCAATCGGCAAAATATGAAAATGCTTATGACTCAATCACCAAAATTGAAAATTTCATATTAAATTGATAAAAGTGCAATAATTTAGGATTTTTTGGATAATTTTCTTGTTCTATGTGTTCGTACAACGGTTTTTTGACCCAATTACATGGATTGAGCTCAATTAGTTTTCTAGTTTGACCCGCACCAAAGGCAAAGATGGTTCTGAAAAGATTCGACAAAGATTCTCAAACTTCTCAAGCCCAACCATCTTATAACTTTCTTCAAAGGACTTCCCTCATCGATGGGCTGACCAAGACTGTTCTGAGAGGATTCGGACTCGGCAGGACTCTCAATCAATCGCACAAGTTTGTGCTTCTTTATATATGTGGCCTTCCTTCTAATTTCTTAACTTTAATGCAAGGAGGTTTTCTTGTGAAAGAATATGCTGTGCATATTTTATTATCCTATTTATTGATAGTTTAAATTGGAAAAATGATACTAGTAGCACCATAACTTTCGTAGAACAAATGTTGTAACTTTTCAAATGATTATTCAAGTGTCATAACTCTTAGAAACCGATCAGCTAAGTTAAATGGACAATTTCCTTACTTGAAAATTTTATGTGGTAAGGAAAACATGGTTACCTATGGGGTTTCAAAATACAAGTCATTTATTGAAAATTTGGAATTTCCTCTTATATACATTGTGTTTGAATATTTTTATTTCCTTAGAATTGGTTTTATCTGTTCCTGGGGATATCAAGATGTCACTCAGTGACAGTCACTGCATTGGAATATTCTCTAGGAAGGATATTTCTAAAGAGACAAAAAAATAAAAATATCTTTGCACAATGAGCAGTTCTATCCCATTGATGTTTTTTTCCTCGTATGTGAAAGTTTCTTGGACAAGCCTAACTAGGGCAGAAAGTACTTAACTATAGCAGAAGGCTATCTTTTTGTGTCCTTCGATGTTTTTAGCTAAATCCAGCAAAACAAACATAGTCGATCGTATTGATATAAGTTAAATTTTGTGGATAGCCAAATCCGATGAGACTTCATTGCTTAATTTTATACTTCATACTCAAGAAAACCGTATAAAAAAGCCTTCCTTGTATAGTAATACTGTATGGGGGAATTCCTTTCCCAAGCCAACTCACACGAATAAGTAGGGCAACAAAGCATCTCAGCTCGGTGTAATCAGCAAGCTTGTGTGATCACTGTTTTCTCATAAGTTTTCCAATCATCCATTGGTGATGGTGATCTATTTACTAACCAAAACGTGGCATTCACTATTTTGGCGCACAAATCTTCATTGAATTCAGCATTGGATGTAAAGCGCGAGCAATCATCAAAATATTCCTTTTGTCAATTTTGTGACTCTGTCCAACTGTGGTGTGGCGACATCAGAGCGGTATTTCCATCATCTCTTCCTTCGTGCAAAATCGGCGGAGCTCCCTAGAATATAAATGTCAACCCTTTATAAGTTCTTAAGCACATAGTCTTCCATCCTATTTGCCTTTTCATCATTGCCATCCACAACGTGAACCCACCAAGCACCTCACTCTTACACTCAAGAAGACAAATCCATACATTCTTCAAAACATCATCAACAAAGAACAACACTAGCACCACCCTTGTGTGGAACTTGAGAGGGTCCTTATACGTCTGAGTGTACACAACCCACATTCTCCAAGGTCTAGTAAATTGCTGTACTGAATCTCACTCTCCGCTAACTACCAATGTTGTAGTGTTCAAACAAGTTTAGCTTCTTAGTCCAGTGGCCTCCAGATAGACCTATTTGACTTAGAATGATTATCTATTTCTCACTCATGTGTTTGAGTGTCATGTGCCACACTTGAGTCATGTCTTGATGAAAAGCCTTGAAATATCAAAAGATGAGCTAATCACTATCTTTCCTTGGAAGAGTACGATGTGTTGTCTATCTCTCTGTGTCATGGATTTGAGATTTTCGTAACCAAGGGATCATGTATGAATGAGGAAGAATGACCAATTTGCCCCTGAGATTCTCCCAGAGTTTCCAGAACATTCTTAGGGACAGGCGAGACAATAATTACACCAAAGTCTAGAGTTTTCTCCGTTTAAATGCCGGTAGTTGTTTGGTGAGGAGGTATGATCTTGTTTGTCGGATGTAATCTCAATTAATGGTTGTAATTTGAAAGCCTCAAGTATAAGAAAAGTTGCCTCCCCCCTCATTATAACAATCCAACCATTTATGAATCAAAGTTCCATTCTCTCCCAGAGCTTCTCTCTCTAAAATTTCTTTCTCTATGATTTGAGTGAGCTTGAGCGATCAATCGATTTGAAGAAGACTTGGCTTAGATGCCCAACGATCCCAAGTGATCCAAAAAAAGCTTAAGCCGCCACATGGTATCGATCCCAAATAATTAGCCCGTGACATCTACATCATAGTAATTATACCTTGAGAGACCTCTAAACCTCCTCCTTTTAGTAATTCAATATTCGATCTTGCCAAGAGCACTCAGTGTGTGACACATAAAATTTTGTGGAGAAATTGAACATTCGTTTTTTGTGATGTGTAAAAATAAATAAATGAATAAATGGACAATAAAAATGATGAATGAATAAAAGTAACCACCGTAGAGAAGGTCTCAGTACGATTCGAGTCTGTTTCGAAGACTCGGTCCAGCCCATTCCATTCATCTGACTAGCTAGTCGTAGCCTATTAAATTGTGGTCTTATTTGACCAATCCAATTGGGCCCTAGACTGAGTCCGTTACTCAAGATACCCACTTTAATTCGCCTATCTAGGCTCAATATCCAGCGATTAGCTCAGCCCACGAGCCTTTCTCCCTTCCCCCCTTCTCTCGGACGATAGACGACACGCATGCGTGAAGCGCATCTAGAATCGAAGAGCACACACGACGTTATGCCATAACAAGATCGATTCTCTCTCTTCCCTCTAGCTCTCATCTAATTTACCGGTCTTCTTATATAATCGGATTTTGGGCATTCGTCCTTATCATTTTTTCTCCTACCTCGGACTTCCATAGCTCACATCACGATGTCTTTGGTTCTCCATCGCTTCTACCATGATTCAACCTCGGTGGCAGCTTCCTATTGTTGCGTAGCCATCTGTAACGCTAGGTTTCCTCCTCTGTCGAGATCCGTCATCTTTGTCGTTCTAAAATTTCTACCTCTTGATTGACAGTTCAGGCACCAGTTCCGCATCCTAGTTAGGTCTAGTGTTAGATTTACCTTATTTTCATCTAGTTAGCATTCATATAGTTCATGGAATTTAACTTCTCAATTTTAGATAGAAAAAATTATATGAAAATATTAAAAATTGAGAAAACTAAAATTCTAAAAATCACATAGAGGTAATTACATCTTAGGGATAGCTACCTACAATGGTTATTTTGAATAAAAATAGGTAATCTTTGGTTTAGTTTAGGTAGATTAATCTCTTAAAAAATATTGGATTGTGTTTGAATTTAACTCATGGGGTTACTGTCCCGAGGCTTAATAGTAAGGCCGTGTCATATTCTTTACTTGACTTGTATCGAGTTACCTTTCCACGCTTTACATTTTTCTCCTTCTCCATGACCATTCTTAATGTATTTATTATGATATTTTGTTTTCGTATTGTGATTCATATTCTTTAGTTGGATGATTAGGTTACTTTTTATGATCATAATAAGCAAAAAAATATCCCACAAACACTTAGCAAATGAGAACCTTAAGGCTCATAATTAGATAAAAGGACTACATGTGACACGCAGTTGACAAATAGTTGAGTTTGGGTACCAAAAAAGGCATTGATTGAATAACTAGAATAACCAAGTGTGCAAACTTAGATTTTTGGTTGCTGAGGCAGTGAGATACACTCTTGTATCTTACTTGACTCCTAACTTGCTCCAATAGGCTAGTGGTGGTTCATTCACATGATAGAATTCTTTTAGGCTAAATCAAATTAAAAATATAAATTCCCAACATTGTGAGGTAAGAGTTTGGGAGAACTTGTGCTAATTGAGAACCGCTAGTTCCCAACTTGATATTATCTATAAACACTTGTTTCCCTCGGACACGTCAGGAGGTTCATGACATCTTCCCTACCCCAAATAACCAAACCTTACGTTATATCTTGCACCAAATTATCTTCTCGTAACTTCTTTTTGTCATTTCTTGGTAAACAAGATGGGCAAGAAATTTTGAAACTCACACATCCCACAAAGTTACATAGAATGTAGTATGCTCACCAAAAAAGGAGGGAGGACTAGGTCCGTTTGATCTAAAACTCTGGAATAATGTATTGACGGGTTGCATGCCTTGAAGCCCCATCAACGTACCGTCTTCATCCCTATGGAGTACTTGGGTTCATCATATTAAATGCATAGGCACTCCCATTATGCAATTGAACTAAATGGCAGTATGGCTTGGAGTTGGTTATGTGTTCTCAAGCCAAGACTTGTTTTGACACCCATTATCTCTAGCCAAACATACTGTTGCAAAGAGATATACAAGAAACTCAGAAAAAGAGGGACTGATCGTGGACTGGTATCAATTAATTTGGACCAGAAGTATTAGCAAGCATAATTTTATTAGCTGGCTTGTTTGTAGAGATAGACTATTGACAGTAGTAGTCATATCACGGACTTTGTCTTCAGTATGCAGAGGAAGATAAACTTTGAAAAAGGATTCCAAAAAAAGTTTATTCTAAATAATGAAGTTTATTCTAAATAATGAAGAAATAATCAATAATTGAAATCAAATAACAAAATCAAGAAAAAGATATTGATAAAGGGGAAAATTTTCAAAACGCAACTAGAAAATCTACAAAACAAGTCCGAAATCTTTGACATCTCGAAAATCAAGGAAAATGGGTGAATTTGAGATCAAATATCATAATCCATTTGTATTTTCGAAGATCCCACAATACTCTTTGATTTAACCCATTTGTATCTTCGAATATTCCATAATCCTCTTTGATTTGTGGGACCACCTACTCTTGTGACGCTCTAATTTTTTTTTATATAAGCATTTGCCTGTTGTTCTACATGAGTCTCCTCCACTTTAGAAGGACTCAACCCCGAGTTATTGTCGGGATAAAGGGGAGTATCTCGGAGAATGATACTAAAAAGGTATGCTACGTTGAATGTTAGGGAAATATTGAGGTCACAAGGAAGATCAACAACATAGGTATTGTCATGATTTTCTTCATGATTCGACAGGGGCCAACTTTCTTGTGCTTCATATACTTATATGTACCAACAAGAAAGTGTTCCTTGTGAAAGTAGACCATCACTTCGTCACCCTCAGCAAATATTTTGAGGTGATGGTGTTTATCTATGGCAACTTGTTGAAAAGCCTCAGAAATGGGAACAATAACTTGTTAATTGCCTTTCTCTGTAATCATGTTCTTGCCCTCACATTTACGGACGTTTAGCATAATGCATGCACTTGCTTCTTTGGGGCTTGGGAAGTGTTACTCTTTAGCTTCAAAGTAATTTTCATCTTTTTCCATATAAAAGAGTATATGTTCTCTCGAGCCTTGTGGGTGATATCAATGTCGTATTACCATGGTCGTCCTAGCAAAACTTGGCATGCATCCATCTCCACCACATCACAAATAATGGTGTCCTTGTAGGACTTTTCAATTGAAATAAGTAAATGACATACCAATGTTACCTTGAGTTCGGCCCCTTTACGAATCCACCCGATTGTATAAGGGGAGGGATGTGATTCTATCTTTAGTTGTAAATGGTTTACTAGGGCCTTGGACACTATGTTCTTACAACTACCATTGTCGATAAGGACATCGCATACTTTGCCGTTGATAGTACAACGGACATGGAAAAGACTATTCCATTATGTGTCCTCTTTTCACAGGGCAAGCAACAGTCACCTAATGACGTAGTTGATGTACTCACCCTCTTTGTCGTCCACTTCTTCTTCATCAACCCAATCATCTTCGTATATGTTGTCATTGTGCTTGACAACATCGGTCATCTTCTCGCCATGGGCAATTGCTTGAATGATGGCCCAATTCGTTATACTTGTAACATTTAATTAGTTGTGGCTTAGCATATAGGTCTTGGGCATTCAAATTGGTGCTATGATTGTTTGCAACAACGGTTCCTTGGGCGCCCCAGTAATACTCCCTAGAGTTTGGTTCATAGTGTTGATTTGTTGGTTGGAGGATTATGGAACATCTAGTTGTCTCCCCCTTCCAAATGATCCTCAGGCGGAATAATTGTTAGCCCAATTAAGGGGACTAATTCTCTCCAATTGCATCTCAACCATCCTCAACAAAGAACAAACGGTGTAGTGAAACATGGTCTTGAATGTCAAGTCGCAAGCCATTAATATACTTGGCGGTCTATTATGCCTTCGACTTAGCCAAGTTGTTGCTGGCGAAAAGTCGGAGAAACTCCTCCATGTAGGCGGCTTAGCTACTTACAATTCTGGTTGTTAAAACAATACTAGTTCATAATTAGTCGGGAGGAATCAAACCTTCAACGTTTCCTTCATTCGGTTCCACGTTCAGATGAGAGTTTTTCCTTGTCGGCGTCAGGTCAGTTGTGTTTGCTCCCACCAAGTTGAGGCATCGTCCTTCAACTTGTATGCTAGCAATTTTATTTGGCGGTCCTCTTCAATCTCCATGACATTGAAGAATTTCTCCACTTCCCAAAGCCAATCCAGATGTCTCTAATATTCAAGTTGCCATTGAAGATTGGAAGGTCAACCTTAAGTTGATATTGTTTGGGGTCTCGTTGGTGTCCCCTATTCTGGTGGCCTCCATGAACAAGCTCATCTAGGAACTCTTCTTCATCTTCTTCTTTAGAGTCCTCAACATCGGCTTGTCACCTCTATCAGGGATTTGCCCCACATTTGATAGCTACCTTCAGGACTTGAGTGACTTGAGCACATTTGGCCGAAAGATTATCAGGTGGGGGGTTGGTAGACAAATGCTGGATGGTGACAAGTAATTCTTGAAACCTCCGTTCGGTTTGCTTTGCAAATTGGTTGAACACAACTCGTGCAATAGGCTCATTTCCATGGCTTTTAGCTATGGGGAGATTATCATTCACGTTATCAGCCATCATCATAGGAGAAACTTGCTCGATACCAAATGATGTAGACGAAGATAAACTTAGAAAAAGATTCCAAAAGATAATGTTTATTCTGAATAATGAAGTGTAGATTACAATATTTTAGACGGCTATTTATAGGGAGATCGCCATCTAGGAAATAATCAATAATTGAAATCAAATAACAAAATCAAGAAAAAGATATTTATAAAGGGGAAAGTTTTCAAAATGCGACCAGAAAATTTGCAAAACACATCCAAAATCTTTGACATCTAGGAAATTAAGGAAAACACGTGAATTTGAGATCAAATATCATAACCTATTTGTATCTTTGAAGATCTCGCAATGTTCTTTGATTGAACCCATTTGTATTTTCGAATATCTTGCAATCCTATTTGATTTGTGGGATCGCCTACTCTTGTGATGCTCCAATGTTTCCATATAAGCATTTGCCTATTGTTCTACATCATACTAGGTGTATCTTTTGTTTGAATGACATAAAAGATAGAAACCACTTATTCTTTGAGTGCACTTGGACAAGTAGTGTGTGGTGTAGTATTTCGGCACAAAATGGAATTTGGCGTTATCTAGGAGGTTGTAATTGAAAACTTCGATGGATGTTGGGGCCACTAAAGGCAAAATTTTGGATGCAAGACTTCTCAAACTATTTTTCTTAGTGACAATTTATTGCATTTGGATGGTACATAATTGAAGACGATTTCAAAACAAGTCGACTAAGCCTCATTTTTTATTGGCTAGGATTCAAAAGGTTGTAAGAGGTAGGGTGTCACTCTACCAAAAGTGTAGGCTTTCCTAGGCAAATGTTTTATTGGCTACTATATGGAGACTTCTTTCCTCTATCTTCTTGCATAATTAGTCTCTTTGTAATGCTAGGGGAGTTCCCTAAGTTTTGGTACCTCATCGATCAATGATATTCACATATTTACACAAAAAAAGAAGAAGATGGACCATAACTCTTCCAAATTAATTGAACTACTATTATGTAGAGTGAATCGGTAAAGTACTTAAAAGAATCCGGTGAAGGCGCCAATAACATCATGCCTGTTTCTTATTAGGCAAGGCCTTATTAAATTCTACTAGTCCATCATGAATTTGTTAAACTCATCTAAATAGGATATGAAAGATATATCGTCAACCATTGAGAAATGACCAACCTCTTTAGCATATGCAAGATATTATTGAAACATCTCATTAGTTAAAGTGACTCAATTTTGTCCATAACGTTGTTGCATCCTTCTCTTTGGTCACTTTAGTCAAAAACTCATCCAATACATTCAATAGGATTATGCTTTTCACTTTCTCCATGAACCCTACGCTATCGGCCACTTTAATTGATTTTGGCAATTTATCCATGCCTTCGCAAACCTTGGGCTATTATGCATCTTAGTGCTTCATAACCCAAAATTGTCCAACTAGTTAAACTCCTAAATCTTCATCCTTGCTCTAGACATAATTGCAAACACAACGTTTTTGGATAGTGATTAGACAAGTAGAAACTCCAAATCAACTTTAGAAACCTTAACCTCAGCTTTGATACCAATTATGGTGAAAATAATGTGAAAGCTAATAGATCTTGCAATTTAAGTTAAAAGCTAGAAGAAGAAATTAAAATCAAAGGTGAACAATAAGGACACTAAAGATTTACATAGTTTGGTATGAGTGCCAATTATGCTTTACAGAGGGATCTAGTTGCCAATAAATTTATATCTAGTACTCTTTCTCAAAACTATGACAATCTACAAACATACAAGTGAATTGACTTTATAATTTCCATGGTTTCTTTGTTAGCTATACTAAACCGTACTTTCCACCGTTGATTTAAGTCACAATACCTGTATACATTCAGTTTGTTAGCAACATAACCGCATGGTAGATTTCTTTCACTTAAAATCTTGAGACTTCTCTCGCTAATGTGCCCCAAGCGCATATGCCACTATTCAAACTTTCAAACATAATACATCCGACATCTCTATGGTGAGATCTATCATTGTCTCACCTTGAAGTTCATATAGACCATTGTGTTTGATACCTCTCATTATTACCAAAATACCTCAAACAACTTTTAAAATTTCAAATTCTAAATTATATCAACAACTACCTGAATTTGGGGCATTCAAGGAAATCAAGTTTTTCTTCAACTTTGGAGCACGCCTTACTCCAGTTAATATCCTCACAATACCTCATGTATTATGATTCTAATATCGTTAACACCTACAACATCGCATTATGCATTGTTCCCAACTGCACTTTACAATCCATGCATTGATTATTAGTAAACTAGTTTCTATTTGGTGTAGTATGAAATGAACAACTAGAATCCATAATCCATTTATCAAACAATGAAAAATCAGTGACAAACAAAACAAATTGGTACTATCCGAATTGCCATCAATTATAGCTATAGAATCAACTGTAATTTCCTTAGCCTTCTCATTTTTCAGCTTAAGACAATTCCTTTGAAGATGCTCTCTCTTGCCACAACTCCAATAGACAACACCATCATTCTTCGATTGACTATCTCTGTTTATGTTTATACTACTCCTACTAACATACGAACTAGATTTTCCTTTATTTTCGCCTACTAAAGTAGCATATAAAAGTTTGCCAAATTATCTACTATAGATATCCTCACTCAAAATTAAATCTTGAACCCCATTAAGCGCCAAGCTTGTTGACCCAAAGAAATTACCAATAGCGGCAACAGTAGAATTCCAACTATTAAGCAAAAAGGATAATAGAATCAAATCATGTACTTTATCTTCAAAGTTAATCTCAAGTGAACTCAACAGTAGAATTCCAACTATCGATCTCCCTATTTCAACAAAATGGGGAATTGTGCTAGTGAAATTGTTTATTGATAGGCAAGTTCTATCAGAGAGGCGAGGCTCCTGATTTTTGATGGTATGGATCCTAAAAATCTATTATTCCATAAGTAAGGAGTCTTCGAATTCCTCAAATCACCTATCTCTCGTGAATTGAGATTAGAAAATGTCCTTTAGTGAAAGGGCTAATTTCGTAAGTTCCCAAAATTTTGCGAGAGAAGAAGGAATACATCTTCAAAGTCTATTTCCAAACAAGTAAAGAGTTTTCGAACTCCAAGTGCCATTTCTTGTGGAATGGGACCAAAAAGGTCATTTTTTTGAAAAAAATATTTTCATCACGTTGCCTATGGTGCCAAACTCAATATTGGTTTCTCTTGATAATTGACAAAGTTAGAGATTAGTAATTGTTAAACCCATTTCTTATTTTTTATTAAAAATTTATCTCTTCATATTCAATTTTTGGCATTTAGTGAATGCTGTCTTCTTCATTTCCTACTTGAAGGTTGACCTTAGTTGAGCAAGAATACCAATAGCAACTTGAAGGGAAGATCACTTCTGAAAGAAGGTGATTTACGGCAAGTTGCTAAAAGAGAATCTATTTTTGTCTAGTTTGAAAGGTGGTTGCCTGATGCCCGGAACTTCCCACTTCATCCTAAACCTGATGAGGAGGTGGATAGAGATATGAAGGTAGCTCAACTAATTGATTGGGAGAGAAAGGAATGGAAACTGGAAATCATTGAGCACAATTTGTTGGAGGTGGAAAGGGAGCTAATTTCGACAGTCTATTCATACGAGCCAGGAGAGGGGCAAACTGATCTAGCCATGGAACATTTGTGGTTCATTCACTGTGAAATCTGCTTATCATGTGGCTTTGAACAAGCCAGAACAAATCGTTAATGTGGCCAAAGTATCGAGTTTTAGAGAAGTGGAAAGTAGATTTATGGAAATTGATGTGCAACTTGGATTGTCAGCTGTAAATTTACGCATTTAATTTGGAAGATGTATGTGTCATGGGCCGGCAATTCTTTGGCCGCGGAATAGCCCGTGTGGCGCCTAGTGAGTAGACAACAGCAAACCAGCTTTTGTTCTATAGTTGTTCTAGTGAACAATATGGCGAATAGCTTTCTTATACAAGATCATACCACGCCTAGCCTAGCTTGGGTGTTTAGTCCATTGAGGAGACAGCATATCACTTTTGGCACAACAACTAGTTTCAGCCTGCTATGACCTCATCAGGAGGGTGACATTAGCTCCCGACCAGTTTGTACATGGAAGCCAACACTACCTTCAAAGCATCTAAGAAATATAATCGTTCGATCTTATAACTCCTAACATGAATCGTCCTGATACCACTTCCATAGACCAGTTGTATTCATCCCCTCTACATTACTTACTCTTCACTCGATAATCTCTAGCTCAACTCATAAGTGTCATGAGTATGGGAGAATCGCGGATCGTGATGTTCTCCCCCACTCAATTCCACAACGTGGGCTATTCTTTCACTTCCTTATGTTGATATGCCATTTTTGGATCATACATCGAATGGCAATGCTTGCCTAACAAAATAGGCTGCTCCATTGGCAGCTTCTTTTGATTGCAGCTGTTTAGGCCCCTTTTCACCTACACTTTTCCTAGCAAGTGTAGCTTTTTTCATGAATTGCTATTTTTAGGAGCACTCTCTTTTACCTACTAAGCTACATGATCCCGATAGACCAATTGAGGTTTCTTTCATTGTTGAAAATGTTGTAGCAAACCTCTTCTTGAGATTCGCCAATTGATTAAGGAACGTTTTTCCCATACAGTAAAGAATTAGATATTTCTTGTGGCCCCATTGACATCCTAGAAGCTAGTCAAGAATCGCGCTTTGTCTAAACACCTTTTGCCCCCTTGATTCACTCTCCACCCTCATAGCACTAGGTAGACCACAAGTTGTCTCCAATTCAACCCACTTACTGGAGGGATCCTACTCTGATAACATTTGTCATAGACCGGCAATTCCTTGACAACGAAGTAGCCCATGCGGCGTGTGGTGAGTAGCAACACTAGGCCAACCTTCATTCTATAGTTGTTCCATAGAACAATACGACAAATAGCCTCCTTATATGAGATCATACCACACCTAGCTTAGCTCAGACGTTTAGTCCATCAAGTAAGAAAGTATATTACTTTAGGCTTGACAACTAGCTTCGGCTTGCCATGGCCTCATTAGAAGAGCAGTATCAACTCTCGACCAATTTGTTCATAAGAGGCCAACCTTGCCTTCAAAGCTTCTAAGTAATATAATTGTTTGATCCTAGAATTCATAGCACCAACCGTTTTGACACCACTCCCATGGACTAGCTATATTCATCCCCTCTGTATCACAAAGGGCTACTCCCATGAGCACATAAAAGTGCCAAAACTTGGCATAGGTTGACATATAAGTGCCAAAACTTCCAAAAGATACACGTAAGAACCAAAATTGGAGAAAAAAAGAGATCATTTAAGTGACAACAGCAAGTATTTCCAGTCAAATAGTTGATGTGGCATTTTTTGGCAATAATTTTAGATGATGTGGCATTTCTTTAAAACAATTTTATCCATGTTGTGCTAACGTGGCTCGATAATTCCAAAATGACATCGTTTGGTCCAAATTTGATTGTTAATATAATATTAACTAAATTAAATTAGAAACTGAAAAAAAGGCAACAAATCAGTAAGGGCCCCACCATCGCTGGAAAGGGCTGACAACAGTTGGGTGAGGGTCGACTAGGGTCATCGAGCCTCGGCCAATGGTTGGCGGCCCTAGTTGACCGCAGGCCCGACTGCAAGTGAGGGCCTATGTGCTCTTGCCTAGATATGGGGCGAACAGTCAAGGGCCTCCCCCAAATTAAGTGAGGGTCGTCAACCCTTGCCCAAATTGGGCCAAGGGCTATTGCTGGCTATGGTGGGGTTGGGTGGCAACCCTACCCTAGCTAGCAGTGGCCCTTGACTCGATTTGGGGGAGGCTTGCCACTCCTCTCCCTAGATTTGGACGAGGGTGTCTAAGCCCTTGTCTATAGTTGGCTAGGGTTGTTAGCCACTGGCCAGGGTGTGGTGACTTTGGCTGACCTTGTCCTATCATCGTTGGCCCTTTTCGGTGATGGTGAGGTAGCGACGACAAGGGTTGTGGAGGCCCTTGCTAATTTGTTGCCTTTTTTCTTTTACTTTAGTTTTTAAATTTAATTTAATTAATATTTGTATTAAAAATCAAATTTGAGGGCAAAATGAGGTCATTTTGGAACAAGGATTGCTAAGTGATCATTTCGGTTAGCCATATAGACAGGTTTTATTAATAAAATAATGTTGGATTTCCAGTAAGTCTTGTTGGAGTTGATACTTGAGTGTCTAATTCAAAAAAAAAAAATGGCACTTAAGTATATTTTTGGGAAGTTTTGGGCGTTATCATCGGTGCCACATTTGGGTGTTCTTCTCTCTTCACTCGATAATGCCAAATTCCACTCACAAGTGTCATGAGTACGGGAGAATCACGGATCGTGACATAAGCAAATTTCATGTGTAAACCTTATCTAAACTTGTCTTTGCCAATTTGTGAGAAAATTTCATTTATGGTGGCGTGGAACCATCAACTCCTTTATTTGTCGAGTCAAGGAGATGTAGCGACTTCGTCATACTCATTTGTGAAGGAGGGAGAAAGTGTAAATATTACCATGTAAGAATCCCTACCCACCACCCAAAAAAAAAAAAAGGAGAGAAAAGGAAACCAAAAACTTGACCCTTTGATCGGGTACTTCTCGGGTTGGGTCTTGGGTCGTAAGCACATCTCTTCCAGTTTTGGTTCCAGTTAGGTATCAAGGGAACCCGACCCGAACTGATTTATTGACAGCCCTATCGGATGTGGGAAAAGGCACTCCTTGCTTGTTAAGAGCACATTTTTCTCACTCAAGTCAAATAGAATAAAATTTTGGTGCTAAATATATTACAACGTGACAACTAAGAGAAGTTTTCTGTAGGCATTTCTGCTCGTCAACTTCATATAAATGATGCCTAACAGATGTATAAATAATATAGATATCCAACTAATTAGTCGCCGCGATGCTAAACCATCGCATTAGATTGCACGATTTCAATCAAAGTCAATTTGTCAGGCAAGAAACCGCCACGAAGAACACTGTTTGAATAAGGATAACCCTCCAGTAATTAATCATATGATATCTTCAAAGCTGAAAACTGATGCTTTTGACTGGGAAGCAGAAAGAACAACTAATGACAGAGGGCCGAGTGCTCCCAAATCGCATATTCCTCCCCGATGGCGCGCAATTTCCTTTAAAAATCACGGCTTTCTCTCGACAAGTGGAATTCCTTTTGACAATGCTTGTTGCTTCAACTTTTCTACAAAACGATCCCCATTATCTCTCGTTTGTTGTCTCTATCTCCTCCACTGAATGTTTTCCTGTCCTTTTCTTTTAGTTTTCCACATTGCTGCTCTCTCCACTTCAGTGTTTTAATCTCTAGCCCTATCACTGTGTGTGCGCATTGTATTTTTCTATGAATATTGACCGACTTGCTCTCGGTTTATTCATCTTCTTCAATGTCGTGTTCTCTTGCTTTCAAAGTCCCACTATGTTTCTGTTTCTTAGTCTTTATCCCACTCCTTCTCCTTCTTTAATCTCACGATCCCATTGCCCTCCTATCGCTGGGTTTTCCTCTTTTAAAATCTGACTGAGTGCTTTATCTTCCAGCTATCTCATCCAAATATCAAATGTCTGGCTAGAACTTATCCCTCATAGTCTTATCAACTATGGCCGGTCTCATATTGAAACAAACTTGAAGTTCGGCTAAAATTCCACAATCCTCAGAATCACGATCTATTTTGCCCAAATTTCGGCTCCCTCCTGCAATCCTGGAGTCATATCCAACTCCCACAAACTTGGAGTTATGACCAACTCCCAACTCCCAACTCCCAACTCCCACCATCTTGGAGTTGTGTCCAATCCCTTAATCTTGGAATCAAAGCCAATCCCACAATCTTGGAGCTAAAGCCACCTCTTTCACAATCCTGGTGTTACAGCTAACTTTCACAATCTTGGAGTTGCTAACCGAAATTATATCTAAATGAGTTGCAATCTTCGACCAATGTAAATAAAGGCAAAGGAAAGAGTAGCCAAATTTCTAAGAGGCCAGACTCATTCGGGATCGGTCTTGAAAAATTCATATGAATATAGACCCCCCTTGCCTCTAAATTGTAGCTCGTCTCACATGTTGGGCTCTGTATCATGATTTAAATGAAGTTTGTAACTGAGCCCCTCTTTCGTTTGATGTGGATTGCTATTCCTAAATTTTTGGTTTCTAATATTTGTTTCGCTGCCAAAAAGCGTTGACAAAACAACTTTAGAAATATGGATCAATGTGAACAAAAAAGGTGTTGAAACGGTCCTTCATTAATTCTTGGACAGAAACACAAACAATGAGAAAATTAAATGTATTGAAACTGAGAAAATTTGTTGCTGGCTACGTAAAAGGTATTGAAATGTAAAGAAAATTTGGACGTAAGTTTAAACAATTGGTGTTCCTTGATAAATTTTGTAGTTCCTTCTACATATTACAATTCAAGTGTTTACACCTACTAGTAACGATTTACAACAGTTACTAGGAAAACTTCACAAGTTATACATGGCTTCTACGATCTGGTATTACTTATTTATAATTCTCGAAATCATCGATTTCATTGCCTAATGGCTGTTGCCTCCACTTCTCTGATGATTTTTTATTTGACAATTGCATCCAAGATTTGCGGCACCATTATGACTGTTGCATCAATTCCACTCTTCAATTACCATCGCTATTGTACCCACAATAATCAACTCCACTTCTTAGCAATTGCATCCGAAATGGTCAATTTCACGACTTCATAGTTGCCTCACTCCCACTTCCTTGATAACTACATCGGTTTTTGTCAACCAACTTGGTTTGTCGCTCAACGGCTTCCAACACTTGGCCCCACCATTGGCAATCTTTGTCGGATAGAGCTGGATTCCATCACTATGACGTTATTGCTTTAGTCATCAGTCAAACAAATCCTCATCAATTTAACTACTAACGTTTACCACATTTAACCACTAACGTTTAGGGGTCTAATTCTAGCGATATCGACAAATTCAATGTCTAATTTTTTATGAAATGAATGATAATTCATTAGTAAAAAAAATAAAATTAAGTACATATTTTAAACAAAATAATACCTGTCGATATAAAACACAATTATGTACTAAAACCCAATTTACATGTCATATCCAATGTTTGCTATTACAAATGCATGATCATGCTAATTTTTCCAAAACGCTAGAAGAGGCGAAGAACCGCTTTACAATAAAAAATAATCTCCTTAATCTCTTTGGATAAAACCTTCCTACATGCACTTTTCCTACATACACGTAACTGAAGATATCAAATCCAAGCATAAAAATAGGAGCCCATAACTCCCAAAAATTTCAATGCTTATTTTATTAAGTCTAAAATAATTTGTCTGTTAAAGCAAAAGGAATAGCCTAATTTAATTTCACATATATAAACTGTTAATGAAATCATGACAACTAATGCTGATTACTTGTCCTATTTTGAAAATCGGGGCAATACACTCGGTACTTCTTTTTTTTGGTTCGAAACCCTCGGTACTTTGAGCGACGATTAAAGTCCTCAAATTAGTATGGTAAGTGTAGATTAAGTAGAAAGCTGCACTTATCGTCATCATGACTTGGGAAGCCATCTTGTTAACCTATATACAGCATATGAGGCTATCATAAAACTGGGAATTCTCCAGTAGCAAAACCGGCTCATTTAACAATTTCAGTTGAAAAATGCAATGTGTAAAGCTTTGGAGTTGTTGTATTAGAGACAATCATTAAAAAGCATCCATGAGATCATGTCTTAAGAATGTTTATCATCCATCCAAATCGAGTAGCCAATACTGTTGAAGGACGTGCTAGATCAACGCCTTTCAACTTCTAGACTTTGGACTATGAGACGGGCAAGACGTGGCCTTCGTTGCCAGGCTAGACTTCACGTGCTTCGAAGCAGACACGCGGCTTCAACGGACCATGAGACACGTGTTACTGGAGCTTTGAGTTCAGGTACCCCAAGAAATGCCATTCTCTGCTTTCGGCTTGGAGCAACTTTGTGACCTCAAAGGCAGGAAATTTTGAGCATTCTGGGAAATTGTTAAGTTTTGTAGTTAACTTTTCAGGTGTGGACAGCTGTTGTGCTCTTGAGGTTTTGGTCTGTCATATAAGTTACTATTAACTCTTCCAGCTAAATATTTATGATCGTGAGAGCAGTCATTAAGTAGAGAATGACTTTGACAACTCTTTAGATCTCTTTATATATACACACACTATATATAAACTGCACAAAATAAAAATATGATGTTGCATAAGCTAATCAAAGGTAGGAAAGCAATTCACCAGCTCGAAGGGAAGGGACTATCTTGAGTATGTCTTAAATTCTGTTTTAGGTATTCGACCTAAATTGAATTTTTTTTTATGAATTGAAATTTATGGTGACTAGACTTGAGAAAAAAGTGGAGGTTTAGTGCTGGTAGAGACCAAAAATAAAATAAAACTGGAGCCGTATAAATATTTTTTTCTCTCAAGCTATTAGGTTTTAAGTAGAGATAGAAAAAGTACTAAGATTTTTCGAGCCACATTTTGTGATCGTTGAATTTTTATAGTGGATTTTGCTTCTCCTCTCCCGTGATTTTTCCTCCAAGGATTTTCCACGTAAATCTATGTGTTATTTTTTCTTCTTAGTTATAATTTTGCTATAGTTTCCGCGTTGGTCATAAAAAACTAAGTATCATGCAAGACAAGAAGCAAGTGCAAAGTTTGTGATAACCCAAATCACATGTGGGAGGGCTATTGTAGCTGGATTCATTAGTGCAACCTACTAACAAATAGTCTCAGCTTGAGTTGTCATGTTCGAGTATTCTTTTCTAAGGCTTGACCCTGTGGAACAAGAGTGGACGGTCACAAAAGCTGGTTGGTGATGTATCAAGGAAAGTGGCTGTCCTAAAGCGGCCTTTGGATATAATTTGCATGAGAAGAACTTTGATGGAAATTTGATCGTTTTTTATGACTGGAGTGCTAGATTTATTAACATGAGCTACCACCGAATGTTCTCCAACTTGAGTGGTCGTATATTGAGTGTTCTTTTTTTTTAGGAAGGAGGTTTGATCAACGTGAAACGGGCAAATACAAAAGCTACTTTGGGCCAATCGAGAGGAGGTTGAATGCGGGTTGGGATTGGAAAAGAGACAGAGAGAAAGGGACTCCCCTCAATGGGCACTATTTAGTGGGAATAAGTCTAAGATAAAAGTTTTCTTTCCTTTTGCCCTTTTATAGTGGTAGTGAATTTGCTTTTGACCAACTTTGTGTTTTTTAGCCAATACATATTTCGTTAAATGCGTCATTTCCACTATGCATCCAGTCAATTTTGACTAGAAAGCAATAAAGTAAAAGTTCAATGGTTGAATGAATACTTTATTTTGCGAAATATTTATCCACTATGCTTCCTCATTTTGGGCAAAATGAAAATGAAAAAAGAAAACATAGAAATATGTCCACTAGAGTTGAGGCATTCACAGAGGGAAAATGTCCAAAAAGTTTTTAATCTATTGAACTTTTATCAATTTAATCCTAAATCTTTCAATTTTGACAATTGAGCTCTAAATCTTTTAAAATTTGCTAGTATAGTCTATCAGTTCAATTTTGGTTAGAAATTTCTAATGTTAATGCTAGTCGTCTTATGTGCACGACCGACACCGACATATGCAAATTTTATCAATTTTTTTAAAATATTTTATTTTTATTTCTTTTTTCTTTTCTCCTCTCTTTTTTTTTTTTTTTTCTGTTTTTTTCCTACCTGGGTCATCCAACCTTGGCAATGGCCAACGACCGGCCAGAGGCTATGACTATCTAGGAACCCTTGTCAGCCTCAAGTGAGCTCACACTCGGCTGGATTTGGCAAGGGGTGACCTCACTAGACTTGGGTGAGCCTTGCCCTCCCCAAATCTGGTGAGGTTGCCCTTGTTGAGATCTAGCAAGGGACAACCTCGCTAGCCATTGTCAAGGTAGGGCGACCAAGAGAGGAAGAAGGAGAAAAAAGAAAGAAAAAGAAAATAAAAAATTAATAAAATTTGTTAACATCGGCATCGAGTGTGTTATGTAAGATAGTTAGCATTTACGTTAATGATTTATGGTCTAAATTGGTCATATGGACTACATTGGCACATTTTTTAAAAGTTTAGGACTCAATTGGCATAATTAAAACGTTTAGAACTAAATTGGTAAAAGTGAAAAAGGTTTATGACTTTTGTATAATTTTTCCCATCCATGGACTGGGCATTGTCTATAACCATTGATTCGCTTCAACTTAGTTAAGCCTGGCTTTGATACCAAGTGATTGAATAATAAACTAAACAGAACAAGAAAATAACTTGAACACTAGATTTGTAAAGTTCGATTTGTGTGAACTACAACCATAGGGAGATTAGTGTAGAATTTCACTATAAATCAAATGATATAATGAAGATTATAACCATACTCCAAGTTACTTAAACACTCAATTTTCCTTCGTATTACTCAATAACTCACACAATGTTTAGCCTTACAATTCCAAACATAATAGTCATTCGATCTCAAAAAGGAATTACACAAAATCTTATCACAAGATTTTTGCGACTTTAAACACTCGGGATGTAATTCACGAGTACTAGCTCTCTTGGATGCTCTTCACAATGAAGATGTTTCTTATAAGGAAGACTTAAATCCAATATAGGAAATCCCATTTCAGAAAACCTATTTCAATTAGGAAACCTACTCAAATTAGGAAAATTTCCTTTTTGTCTCAAACATGAGACATATTATCAATAAATACTTGTAGATGAAAAATCCATGAAGCCTTAATGGAGGTCGATGCATTTTGGAGTGTTGCGCGTCATTTAAATCTCCTTCTTAGCCCGAATCATAGTAATAATCTACGGACGGCAACAGTGTAGGAGGCGAAGTTCGAGTGGATAAGAAGGCGTTTCGTACACGAATGCACCATATACCGCGAGGGGAGGGAGCAAAATATTACTTATTCGTTGAACCAAAACATTCCAAACAGTTTTTAATTAGATTGAGTTTACGAGTACTTTTTCGGAAAAAAAGAACAAGAAAAGGATGGTTCAACAAACCACATCAAACCGTTTTTTCATGGTTCAATTTGGTTTATATTTTGTGTGAATTTATGAATTGTTAAGGGTAAGAGTTTGGCTTTTAGGAGAATTACCATGTGGACGGTATGCATAGACTAAAAGTTTTCATTTACCACAGGAAAGTGGGAAACTTACTGATTACAGATTCACCAGCATACGTCCACAGGTGAACAACATATTTACGATAGTAATGGAATCTCGCTAAAAACTTGAAGGGAAAAGATCAAATTAGATTTTTTTTTTGTCGGATAGATCAAATTAAATTAGCTTGGTAGTTATTAATACATTTGGTAATTTACCAAGTTGATTGGATTCGCCAACCTTAGACTTCCATAACCGACTACCATGTATTATAGAAAAGTAGCTATTATTGAACAATTGAAGAAATTACTAACACAAAGTAGTGCGACAGTTACTGCTATATTTGATGATTTACTAAGTGCACTAGAAAATTACTTATCTCGACTTCATATGCAAATACCCTTTTTATTGGTGAAACTTGAAAAATTAAATTACCCATCTATTGTAAAAACTAAGGGTAAGTATATTGGACTGACCGAACCGAGAACCACCCAAACCGGACCGGCCAATTTGGTCTGGTTCTCGGGAGAATTGGTCCGGTTCCTAATTCCACGAAAATGAAATTGGCAATTTTTAGTCCAGTTCCCAGTTTCAGGGGAACCAAACCGACTTTTTTAAATATAATTTTTAATATCTTTAAAATAGTAATAAACCTTAAAATAGTAACAATTTTATATTTTTAAAATTTTTTAAAATTTCTTTTGCTAAGTGACCGGTTCTCCATCCCAAAAATTGGGAAGCAATTTGGTTCCCACTCTGGGCTTCTTCTTCTTCTTTTCACTCAAATTCACCTTTTTTCCTCCCAAAAACTGGCCGAGTCTCCTCAAAATCACCGTGCTTTTTGCCATTTTTCCTCTCGGCTCAACTTGGTTTTTAAATTCTGGCCGAGTGAAATTCCCTTTGACCGTGCTTGTTGCTTCCACTTTTCTGCAAACCATCCCCATCATTTCTCGGTCGTTGTCTCTTATCTCCTCCACCGAATGTCCTCCTGTATTTTTCTTTTAGGTTTCCACATTGCTGCTCTCTCCTCTTCTTTTTTTATTTGTAGCCCAATCACTTGTGCGCTTGCCTTATATTTTATCTATCAATGTTGACCGAATTGCTCTCGGTCTTTTCATCTCCTTCAATGCCTTGTCCTGTAGCTTCCAAACTCCCACTCAGCTTCTGTTTATCAGTCTTTTTTTTGGTAAAGGTAAGTATTTTATAGCTATCTACTAGGATTTACAAAGAAGTGCGATCTGGCACCAAACACGCACTCAGCGGGACTATAGGTCACTGGAGTGAGTGGGTGCTAGGTTCATTGACAATAAAAATCAAAAGGGGCTACACATATACAGCCATACAAGAAGGATATAACTAAGAGAGGACACCTCCGTCCTTCTGTTTCTCAATCTTTATCCCTCTCTTTCTCCTCTTTTAACCGCACGATTGCATTGCCCTCTCATCTCATCCAAATCTCAAATCTCCAGCTAGATCTTAATCTTTATAGTCTTATTTATTATGGCCAGCCTCGCCTTGAAATCAAACTCAAGAGATCAGCTAAACTTCCACAATCCTTGGAATGGCAATCTATTTTGTCCAAACTTCAGCTAACTCCCACAGTTCTGGAATCATATCCATTTCCCACGATACTGGAGTTGTGCTCAATCACTCAATCTTGGAATTAAAGCCAATCCCACCATCTTGGAGCTGAAGCCAACCCTTTGACAATCTTGGACTTATAGCTAACTCTTACAATCTTGGACATGCCAACCGAAATTATATCCAGATGACTAGCAATCTTTGCCCGATGTAAAGGCAAGGGAAAGAGTAGTTGGCATTCTAAGAGGCTAGACTGATGTGGGATCGGTCTCGAAAAAATCAAATGAGTTTAGGTTCCTTGCCTCTGAATTCTAGCTCGTCTTGCATGCCAGGCTATCTATTGGACTGATTTAAATGAAGTTTGTAAACGAGCCCCTATTTCATTTGATGTGAATTGCTATTCAGTCTCCAATATATGTTTCATCAAAAAGTGTCAATGAACTACCTTTTGAAATATAGATCGTTGTGAATTGACAAAGGCCTTGAAAGGGTCCTTTCTTAATTCTTATTTAGGAAACTTAAACAACAAGAAATTAAAGCTACGGACACTTGTGGGAATAATCATTGCCAGCCATGTAAAAGGTATTGGAATGTAAAGATAAACTAGAAGTAAAATTGAATAACTAATGTTCTTTGGTTGATTAGCAGTCCCTTCTACAAACTCAAATTCAAGTATTTATACAAAGTACTTGCAATTTACAACAATTACTACGAAAACTTCACAAGCTACACATGGCCACCACAATTGCTAATTATTTACAATCCCCGAAATTATCAATTCCACTACCTAGTGGTTGTCATCTCGACTTCTCTAACTATTATCTCTTCAACAGTTGCATTTGAGATTCCGATCACCATTGCGACAGTTGCATCACTTCTTCTCCTTTGCGGCTACCATCGCTAGTTGTACCCACAATTGTCGGCTCCACTTCTAGGCAATTGCATCCAATATAATTGATTTCACGACTTGACAGTTATCTCACTCCCAATTCCTTGATTGTTACATTGGGTGTTGTCGACCCCCTTGGTTTGTCAACCAACAGCTTCCAACACTTACCTACGCACAATTTTTGTCGGTTAGAGCTACATACCATCTTATCGATGGAGTGCATTTTACCGACTTATCTCCAACTCTTCGTATTTTTGCTTTAATCATTGGTCTAACAAATCTTTATCAACTTGACTACCGATGTTTGACCCCTTTTTTGGTGTCAAATATCTAAAGGTAGAGAATTGCCGTAAGAAATACAAAGGAAGAACTTTGCAAAACTAAATATGCCGGTATAGACAAATTTAATCTGCAGTTTTCTTATGAAATGAATAATAAGCTTACAAGCGGAAAATATAAAACTTAATTACATGTTTTCTAAACAAAATAATAGCTTCCCATCTAAAACATAATTATGGAGAAAAACCTTATTTAAATGTCAATTTAAATTTGTGTTATTACAATTGCATGATCATGATAATTTTTCCAAAATACTAGACGAGGCGGAGAACTACTTACAGTCATTTTCGAATTTTTGCACACAAAATCTGATGTTGGAAATCAATTCTACCATTGCCACCTTTATAGTCTTGAAGGATTCTCCTTTACCGACTAAAGATTCATGCCAAAAATCTTTTGAACTGCTTCTCTGGTTTTGATCTATTATATAGGTAAATCCTCTTGCAGATAAATTTTGACGACCATGAAAGCACTCAATCAATAGAGAATTAAACTTTGACTACTCTTTATATCTCACTTTTATAAAAATTGAGCAAAATACAGGCACTTCATTAAACTATGATGTCACGTAAGCTAACCATAAGGTACCAAAGCAATGCACCAGCTCAAAGGGTAGGAACTAAATGTGTGTTTGGTAACCATTTTGTTCTCGAAACAATTTTTATTCAAAAATAGTTTTTTCTTATTTTGTTCCCTTAATGAGTTTCTAAGCATTCCAAGGTATTTGGTGATTACACAAATTCTATTCTCATAATAGAAATTCGTTTGTTATAACTCTCAAATTTTTTGTAACTAAAATTTCTTTTAATTTTTTAATAAATTTATTATAATTTTCTCTTTTTTTTTTTTTTTTCCTTCTCCTCTTCTTCTTCCTTAGTTGGTCATTAGCCATGGCGATCGCCAGTGACCGGCTAGACGAGAGCAAGCGAGTTCGTCGGCCTCAAGAGAGCCTTGTCGGACCTTGTCTAGCCGGTCACTGACCATCGCCATGGCCGGTGATCGGCTAGAAGAAGAAGAAGAGGAGGAAGAGAAAAGGAAAGTAAAGAAAAATAAGAAAAGAAAAGAGGAAGAAAAAAGAAAATGATTTGGGTTTGATTCTGAAGTTGTTCTCAGGAAGAAAGAAGTAATTTTTTTCTATTTCTTGATTTAATTCCAAATTTATTCCAAGAACAAAAGCATTATCAAGCGAATTTTAATCCTTTTTTTTTTTATTTTGGTGAATAAAAAATAAAAATAATTACTATATAGCCGGTTACCAAAAAAATTTTAAGCGTCATGCAATACAAGGAGCAAGTACAAAGTTTGTGATAGCCCATATCACATGATGGGGGCTATTGTAACTTGATTCATCAGCGCGGCCTACCAACCAACGGTGTCCAGCTCGAGTTGTCATATTTGAGTGTACTTTTGTCGGGGCTTGACCCTATGGAACAAGTAGCCGGTTACGAAAGCTAGTTGGGGATGTATCAAGGAAAATGGCTCTCCTCACGCGGCCTTCTGTTATAATTGCAAGAGAAGAATTTTAAGGGAAAGATGATCGTTTATCATGACGGCCGCTAAATTTATTAACGTAAGCTACCACCGAATGTTCTCCTGCTTGAGCGGTCGTATTTTGAGTATTTCCTTTTTCTCTTTTTGAAAATGGGGGAAGGCTTGATTCATGTGGAGCAAAACTGGGCAATCACAAAAGTTTCTTTGGGCCAATCGAGAAAGTAAATGCCAACGGCAGGAAAGTTCTTAGGGTGCGTTTGGTACAGCATTTGCAAGGGGCTTTCAGTCCAATGCAAATGCTGAAAGCCCAAAGCTACTTGGGGAAATGCTATTGCGTTTGGTAAAAATTTTTTGCAAATGGACTTTGAGTTGAATGTACGTTTGGTAAAAAAAACTTTCGCAATGGGCTTTGATGGGTATAATGGGTATAATATATGTATATATATATATATATATAATTTTTTTTTAAAAAAATTGACCTAAAACCCTTCGCCGGACCGGCGAAGGGCTACGGCCGCCGGCGAGCGGATCTCGGCGCCGGCGGCGCCGATGGAGGTCGCCCGACCTCGGGCGACCACCGGCAAGGGTCGCGCGACCCGGCCGAGGGCCGCCGGAGGTCGCCCGACCTCGGGCAACCCTCGGCGAGGGTCGCGCGACCCGGGGGCCGCGCGACCCGGGCGACCGCCGCCCGGGTCTCGCGGCGCAGCGCCCTCGCCCGGGTCTCGCGAGGGTCGCGCGACCACCGGCCGCCGTCGCGCGACCCTCGCGAGACCCGGGCGAGGGCCGCGGCGGCCGCGAGACCGGCGACGGTCGCCGGGTCGCCCGACCTCGGGCGACCTCCGGCGGCCCTCGACCGGGTCGCGCGGCCCTCGCCGAGGGTCGCCCGAGGTCGGGCGACCTCCGCCGACGGCCGCCGCGCGCAGATCCGCTCGCCGGCGGCCGTAGCCCTTCGCCGGACCGCCGAAGGGTTGCCCCATTTTTAATTAAAAAAAATAAAATTCAGGGGTAAAAACGGAAATATGAAAAATCAATGATGGTAGTTTTGGAAAGAAAAAATATGGTTTTAGCATTTGGGGGATGCTGAAAGCCCAAGGCTGGTCCCTAGTAGCCTTGGGCTTTCAGCATTTTGAAGGCCAGCTTTCAATTGAAAGCTGGCTTCAAAGCTGAGCCAAACGGTTCAGCATTTCCCCAAGGGGCTTTCAGGCCTGAAAGCCCCTTGGGAATGCTGAACCAAACGCACCCAAGGGACGTGGAGGTTGAATGGGAGGTTGGGATTGGGAAAAAACAAAGGGGATTCCCCTCAAGAAGCACTGTCCAGTTGGACGAGTGTAAGATAAAAGTTTTCTTTCCTTTTGCCTTCTTATAGTGGTAGTGGATTAGCTTTTGACCACACTTTGCGTTTTTCAGCCAATACATATTTCGTTAGGTGTTTCGTTCCCACTTTTGCTTATTTTGTAAAATAATTCGTCCATTCCACTTCCTCATTTCGGGGAAAATGCAGACAAAAAAAGAAAACACAGAAATCTGTCCACTAGAGTTGAGACATCCACGGACCAGGCACTGCTTATAAGTATCTCAAGTCTCAACGACATTAATCACAACCAAATCATGGGTTCTACCTGTATCTTTGACAAGTCTCCATTCAAATGTCACCTGCCTCCTTCAGGAGCTGCATTCTTCTTATTCTTCTTCTGGTTCTTTGTCAGCTTTGCTTCTTTGAACCCAACTTTCACTGCTGCTGCCAACAATGAGAAACAAACAGAGGCTCTCCTGACGTGGAAATTAAGACTCGAAGACCATAGTCAATCCCTCCTGTCTTCATGGTGCGGTAATGATTCTTGCAACTTTGTGGGAGTCACTTGCAATGACTATGGATCCATTACCCATCTCAATCTTTCCTATTTCGGTTTGAGAGGAACTTTAGATGGCCTTGACTTCTCGCGCTTAACCAATTTGCTCAGTCTTGATGTTAGCAACAACTGGCTCTATGGTTCTATTCCCTTGAGTATCGGTAACCTCTCTAAGCTCAACTGTCTTAATTTATGTTACAATCAACTCGATGGGAACATTCCTCCAAGTATTGGCAAACTAAAAATCTTCACATTTTGTACCTATGTAATAATAATCTAAGTGGACCCATCCCTGTCAACATAGGTGACTTGAGGAGTTTGGAGAATCTTCATTTGTGGGAAAACAAACTTTCAGGGCCCATACCTTCCGAATTTGGGGGACTGACTTCTCTTACTGAACTTTTCCTATCGAGTAACAATCTCAACGGCTCAATCCCTCCTTCTATTGCAAACTTGACACGTTTATCAATTCTTAACCTTTGCAAAAATGAAATTTTCAGCCTGATTCCTCAAGAACTAGGAAATTTGATATCTCTCAAAGAATTGCAATTGGCTGAAAATAATTTGGTCGGTCCAATCCCTACTTCTCTTAGAAATTTAGGCAACTTAACAAAATTGAGCATTTCAAAAAACAATCTTGTTGGTCCCATTCCACGAGAGATAGGTGAATTGAGGAATTTGGAGGTTGTTTATTTGTGGGGAAATGGACTTTCTGGATCTATACCTTTAGAAATAGGGAAACTCACTTTTCTTACTAATTTAGATTTAGCTGTAAATAATTTGGTTGGTCCTATTCCATCATCTATCCAGAATTTGAGCAATCTACATCTCTTTCAAATTTACTCGAATTATCTTTCAGGCCCAATTCCTGCAGAGATTGGGAAATTGATGTCTCTTAGCATATTAGATTTGTCCAATAACAGTTTCAGTGGTTCAATCCCTTCATCAATTGGAAGCCTAACCAATTTGACCATATTACACCTTAGCTACAATAACTTTTCTGGTTTCTTGCCTCCTGAAGTTAATCAAATTACTCGTTTGAGAGCATTTGATTTATCTTACAATAAACTCGAAGGGCAATTGCCAGATGATATATGCCGAGGGAAACTATTGCAGAATTTCAGCATCACAAACAATCATTTCGGGGGGCTCATTCCAAAAAGCTTGAGGAATTGTAGTGCATTAATAAGACTGAGGCTTGACAGAAACCAACTTATGGGAAATATTTCAGAAGCTTTTGGGATATATCCACAGCTGGAGCTCGTGGACTTGAGCCGCAATTATTTGTACGGTGAGCTTTCATGGAAATGGGAGAGTTGTCGTAATTTGACAAGCTTAACAATATCCAACAACAACATTTCTGGCAAGATACCCTCCATATTTGGAAAGATGACTCAATTACAAAAACTGGACTTGTCTTCCAATAATTTGAGTGGAGTGATTCCAAGAGAGTTGGCAAGCTTGCAGTTTTTGCTAAGTCTCTTCTTGAACAATAATAAGATCACAGGTGATATTCCTAATAAAATAGGATTTTTGTCCAAACTGCAATATCTCAACCTAGCATCAAACAATTTTGGGGGATTGATCCCAGCACAACTTGGTCAATGCATGAACTTGTTGAGCTTGAACTTGAGCAAAAATAATCTGGAGGGAAGCATTCCTTCTGAGATGGGCAACATGCGATTCCTAGAATTTCTTGATTTGAGTCAGAATCAATTGACCGGGAGAATACCGCAAGAACTAGGAAAGCTTAGTGTCCTTGAAACCATGAATGTCTCCCACAATAGATTATTTGGTTCGATCCCACAAACTTTTGATGATATGTTAGCATTAACTATTGTTGATGTGTCCTCCAATAACCTTGAAGGTCCTCTCCCAAACATTAAAGCTTTTAATGAGGCTCCATTTCAAGCAATTGAGCACAACAAGAGACTCTGTGGGAATGTTGTTGGTTTACATAAATGTGACTCTCCTATGAGCAAGAAAGGTAATGGAGATGGTGGACATCGAACTACATCTATCCATGTGCTCTCATTCTTGGGATTTCTGCTTCTTGCTTCCATCGTGATCCTTCTCTTCATCTTTGTACGTTGTCCAAGAAAGAATATCAAGAGAGAGAACATTGCACGATTGAATGATTTAGACTTTTTGCACATTTTGAATTTTGATGGCAAAGCTTTCTACGAGCGAATACTAGAGGTCACAGAAGGATTTGACTCCAAGTTCTATGTGGGAGAAGGAGCATATGGCATTGTTTATAAAGCTGAACTACCAACAGGTCAAATTGTTGCTATCAAGAAGATTTCTTCATCCCTTGAAGAGGAGGTCCTTGACTTCTTATCTTTCGAGAGGGAGATTCAAGCCTTATCAGAAATCCGCCATCGCAACATCGTCAAACTTTATGGGTTTTGCTCTCACACACAACATTCTTTTATGGTGTATGAATACATAGAAAGAGGAAGCTTGAGAGCAATTCTGAATGATGATGAGAAAGCATCAGAGTTTGCCTGGGACAAAAGGGTAAACATGGTTCAAGGGGTGGCGAATGCATTGTCCTATATGCATCACGATTGTTTTCCTCCATGGATACATCGAGACCTGACTAGTAACAATGTTCTGTTAGATGCTGATTATGAGGCTCGGGTTTCAGATTTTGGTACCGCAAGACTATTGAGGCCAGATTCATCAAGTTGGACTACAGTGGCTGGCTCTATTGGTTACATTGCTCCAGGTACTTATATCCTTTAGGATTTTTTTTCCAATGACATTTAGGATCAAGAAAGGCATTATAAATGATCAGGGTAGTTGAAGGATACAAAGTTTGTGTAATCAAAATAACATATTAATATCTACACATAATTTTTTACCTATACCCATCACATGAAGAGGAAACAATGTCATTAATTTTGGTGTAGCTGATGAGATTATGAACACGTTTTGAATTCTTCACTTGCAGAGCTAGCTTATTCAACAATTCCAACTGAAAAATCTGACGTGTATAGCTTTGGAGTCGTTGCATTAGAGACACTAATGGGAAGGCATCCAGGAGATATTGTCTCAAGGGAATATTCATCATTGACCAAAATTGAGTCATCGGCATTGTTGAAGGATGTGCTAGATCAACGTCTCTCCCCTTCTAGAGTTCGAACTCGAGATGCCGAAGATGTGGTCTCTATTGCAAGGCTAGCATTCACATGTTTGCAAGCCGATCCACGGCTTCGACCGAGCATGAGACAAGTTTCCCGGGAGCTCCGTGCTCAAGTACCGCTAGAGATGCCATTCTCTGCGGTCAGCTTGGAGCAACTTCGTGACCTCAATGGCAGAAAATTTCAAGGATCGCAAGGGGATTGTAAGTTTTGAAGTTAGCTTTCATGTGCACTGTTTGTCTGTTTGGTCTGTAAGTTGCTAGCAAAAAATTAACACCCTTGCTAAGAAAAGTTGCTCCTCCTTTGCAGGCTAGTCAGAATCATACTAGCCAATCTTATTCGACAATTTTGATTATCTTATTATTTCTTACCTATACCACCATGTGAATTTTTTTCACTGCAGAGCCTACTTACCTTGAACATTATTGGAATGCTGCGCGTCGGTGGTTGAACTTTGGCTTCTGTCTGTCGTCTCATTTCACTATTATCTTCCAGCTTGTTGCATTGCGATAAGGAAACAATTTGCGCAATGCATCGGATTGATATGGTTCAATGTAGTTTCCACGGAAAAAGAGACAATGACGCAACTATCTCCGCATTTTGTCAAATGTGTCTAGTGTGCAATGTCATTTTCCTAGCTTTTACTGATTCAGTCAAGTCCATTATCTTTTGTACGATATGTAATGTGATTTCTGAATTTTTATTATGGTACTGTTAGATTCCTATACTATTTTAATAACCTGACGTGGGACATTAACTCAATAAAACTTACACTGTGTGGATAATGGCAAGGGCGGTAATGACTCCAGAAACTAATAGAACCATGTAATGAAATGTAAAATAGAGAGTGAGAAACCTTATTGAAATTTGAGAAATTCTATAATGAATACACATGCCAAGTGTGGAATGACATTGCAAATTAAATAATAATTGGAGAGCTTCACGTCATTATTCCTTGCGACAATAACAACGATGTGATTGTAAGCTAATCCACAATTAGTTATGTTTGTTTCCATCTATGGTTAGAGGAAAATTTTAACAATCATATCTTTGATCGACGGGTTACAAGCTATGACTCTCTTCCACACATAAGTTAATTAGATATATATTTTGATGATGCCCATATAGTACAGCCTATCAGCCCTCCTTTTCTTTTTGGAACTTTTTACTAACTTTCCTAGTGTATGCACAAAACTCATTTATGTAAAAGCTTTCCAAAGGGGAAAAGTGTTAGAAAAGTCATAAATCTATTGCATTTATACTAATTTAGTCATAAATCTTTTAATAGTGCCAATTCAGTCCTAAACCTTTTGATTTAATGTCAATTCAGTCCTAAACTTTTTCATTGTGCCAATTTAGTCCTAAACCTTTTGAACTAGTGTCAATTTAATCCTAAACATTTTGACTTTGTGCAAATTCAGTCCTTCCAACTAATTTTGGCTAAGTATTGCATTGGCACTAAGTCAAAAGGTTTATGACTAAATTAGCATTAGTTCAAAAAAATTTGGATTAAATCGGCACTATTAAAAGGTTTATGATTGAATTGGCATCAAGTCAAAAGATTTAAGACTAAATTGATACCAAGTTAAAATGTTTAGAACTAAATTAGCACCATTAAAAGGTTTAGGACTACTTTGGCACAAATGCAATAGGTTTAGGACTTTTCCAACACTTTTCCCCTTTCCCCTTTCCAAAGCAAATTGATGAGGATTACTTAATTAGTCAGAAGTTGTTCGACATATAATGTGTAAAATGTGAAAAAGTGTCCCTAGAATACTTGTTAAGGGTCATTAATTAGCGACCAAGGAAAAGGGTCATTAATTGTGTTTTCAAAATGTAAACATTTTAATCTGAAGTAGATCGCTTTCTGGATACATGCATTTTCAAGTTTCAAATTAGCCTCGTGTTTTTACTACTTTTAGTGGTCATGACTAATGCCCCCAAGAAAATTTGTCAACAACACTAAAGGTTGTCACGATCCTCCCGACCCATGTGGGTTTGATAGATTGCCGGGTGGGTGCAAATAATCCTCTCACTAGATAGACCTTTTACTTAGTATGAACTCTCTCAAACTCTATCAATTGTAACTTCATTTTCACCTTAATATTAACAATTGGTTTTATTTTGGGAGTTGCCACAAATTATTACAGGTCGATTAGAAGGTAAGTAAGACTCAGGAGTCCATCTATCCCTTTTATCCCTTAAGATATGTAAGACAAGTAATCATGCGTCATTTAGATAGTCATACAGTATCCAAAAATATCAAAGCAAATAAAGTGCGGTAAAGAAAAGAACTCGAACCATATTAGGCAAAACTAAACATGGCTTCGTTATTAAGCCCTATGGCAAGACCCCAATGAGCTATGTATACATTTAATTGTGTAACTAACCTAGTCTAATGAATGCATATTCCTAAACTAGATGATAACAATAAGATATTAAACAAATAGAATGAAATTAAGCTTGAATTTAACTAGGTTTTATAACGCAAATTTTTTCTAAATGCATTTTCAATATTTCCATTTTTTTATCACTTTCATTTTCCTTCATGAATGACTTAAGGCCTAAACTAAACTAAGGGTTTGCTTGTTTCATGCAAGATGTATCATTTTAAGAAAATGTTATCTAGGAAGTCAATTTCCAGGAAAATGACTTTACTTTCCAGTATTTGGCTGAAACTTGAAAATCAATTAGAAAATACTTTTGGCCATTGATGTAGAGAATTTGACTTGATTTTCTAAGAGATTATTACTAAAAAAATTGATTTTTAAAATTTTTTAAAATTACTTTTATTTTTCTTATTTTCTTTTATGTTTTTGTTTTCTTTTTGTTTTCTTTTTTTTTCTCTTTTCCTTTTTTTTTTTTTCCTTTTTCTCCTCCATCTACTTCAGCGCCACCATCCCCATCTCTGTCCTTTGGTGGTTCATCCCTACTGACTTGTGAGGGGCGATCTCACCCTAGGCTAATGAAACTTGAGCCCCCCAGATTTCAATGGGCCGAGCGTTGCCAGCCTCACCAAATTGATGAGCACAAGGCCTCACTAGAGATTGGTGAGTCACGTCGAGTTCGAGGCCTTTTGAGTTAATCGTCTACTTGAGCTAGAATAAGATTTGTAATGTCCTGAATTTCGATCCATCTCGAGATTTATGAAATGGTTATTTTATCAATGCATTGTTAGTTACGTTTACTCTGAGCTAGCCCCTCATGAGTTAACTAGCTAGCCAGAAAAGCAATTAAGGATCGATACGCGAACGACTAGTGAATTCCATCAGGGATAGGCCGCTCAACCATAAAGATCAAAGAGGGGTGATACCACGCTGTTACAGGCCAATTAGTGAACAGAAATAAATCGATTCAGCAAAAGTACAAGGTCAGATTATGGGTGATTCCGCACGACTTTGATATTGACTACGAACAACGTTAAACCGATTTCCTTTTGGCATTGTACTTAGCGTGATCAATTAACCCATCATGATTATATGATAATCGAGGATCGCCCTGATTTGAATAAACACGATTGTGGATTGAAAAGCTATCAACCACGGATCAAACGCGCGAGAACCCCTAAACGCCACTGGATAGTTAAGTCATACTAAAGTCGTGATTGATCGATAATAACCACGAATTTCAATCTGGTTTCGAGAATCGAACTTTCAAGGATGTCGAGACTAAAATATTGGACGTTACCCTAGTTGATTCTCGAATTTATCGGTAAGCTTGGAAATTATCGAAAAAGGATTTAACGGGCCAAAAAATTGGAACCAAGAGGAGATGGGCCAACTAAAGGCCCAATGGGCCTTGTGCCCATTAAGGTTCAGCCAAGTGGGCCCCAAGCCAAGCCCACCAAGCCCAAGCAAGCCCAACTTCAAGCCTTGAGCCCAATTGCATTTTCTAGCCCATTTCTCCACAATTTGAGCCTAAGCCAATTTTATTCAAGCTTGTATAAAATCTTGGCCTGTATACGCGTATAATATGGTATACTATACTTTGAGAAATTATCATTTTACCCCTTCTAGAAGTGGCATTTAATGTTGGAGGACAAAAGGCAAGAAAGTCAAGAGAATTTATGAAGGGAAATGATGATATGGAAGGGAAATTGGACTTGGCTTCTCTCTCTCTCTCTCTCTCTCTCTCTCCATTTTGTAGCCTACTCCCACATTTCTCACTCTCTTCCTCACTTTTTCTCCCTCATTTTCTCTCTTTTCCTTTTGTTTTCTCCATGGTTCTTTCCCTTGGATGCCCCCCTTGACCAACCGCACCACCCTCACTAACCAACTATTTTGGACTGTTGTGCTGCTGTGGTGCCGCCCAAGCTGCGCCTCTCTCTCTCCTTTGCGGTTCTCACCTCCGCCGAGACTCATTTTTTGCCGAGCGCCTTTGTAATGTTTTGGATGTAGCCATGCATAGCCCTTGTCGCTGCCATCGTGCTCGTGTCGTCGGAATCGTCGCCGAGTGAGTTTACGTTCTAATCCCTCGATTAGTCCGTTAAACTTGCTCAGGGTAGATTAGTTTATTGTTAATCTTGGTTAGGGGATCAATTAGGATTAATTAGAGTTAAGATAGGTGGTTAGTTAGATGACTATGATTAGGTTGGATTAATCTTGCTTAGTGCTCACTAATTGGGGTTTAGTTGGTTGATTCAAGATTAGTGGATTAATCTTGATTAGGCTTAATTTATTAAAATGAATTGATTTCTTTAATTCTATTATTGTTTTATTGAATTCTGAATTTAGTTTATTAATTATAAAATTCTGGAACTTCACTATTCATGATATACTGTTCACGCGTACTATTCACGAGCACTGTTCACGTGGTACTGTTCATGCAGAAGCGAAATTTTGCCAAAATGAACATGTTTTGATCATATGATGTGCATTTTTAGTTGTTGAATGCATGGACATTTGTATGGATTGTGTGGGGTTATAAAAAGGGGGAAACCCGAGGTGTCGGGCGTATGTTTTTGTCCCACGTGGTCTTGAAATTAAAAGGGGATATGCTTTGTTTGTGGGACATGGGAATTAGATGATTTCTTGAGATGAAAATGGGACTACATCTGTTTAATTGACTATTTCTGCAAGCACAGATCATGTATGCATTTGGCTAATATTCAAAGATAAAAGTGAGTTGTGGTGATATGCTTACGTGGTCACTAAATTGAACCCGTTGCCCCGATCGAAGTTCAGGGGATGATAGTCCAACTCGTCGGAATCCTAGCGGGAGTCCGGATGCAGAGTCACAGTAGAAACCGAGCCCATGCTCCTTCGGGAATGTCATCTTGGGAGAGAGCCCTTGACGTCGCCACGCTTCATGGGGGAGGGTAATGCCTAGCTATGCCAGTAGACATTGGCAGGAGTTCGGTTGTGGCCCTGAGCGGCATTAATAAGTGGAACACGTGTGAATGTAGGGGTGCATGTGAAACATATTGTGAGGTGTTCTGATTATGCATGTGCTGTTTATACTGACCATGGCATATGTGAGGTTATATCGTGCAGGGTATGGCAATGGCAAGGTAAGATTGTCTGCCAATCGACTCGCTTGTGATTGATCACTGAGATGATTAAAATGCTGGTTGCATTGTTATGGCACACATGAGAATTTATATCATGTAGGGTATAGCATGACCGGGTAAGGATGCCTGCGAGTCAATTGATTGCTGATTGTTTGTTATGGGGTTTACTAGATAGATCACATGGTTAGTAAGTCAAAGTGAGGGTCGCTTTGCAATTAATCTGCCATCATTATGAGGATTTGCCTATTAGGAACCTTGAGGTGAGTTGGCGTCCTAACCGGGGCTTAGGGCAATAACTCACTAAAATTTTATCTCATTCGTTGTTGTTAAACATTTTTAGGTCCGTAGTTATGGTACCTATATTGCCATGGATTGGGAAGTGCTGGAGCATATCGTAGAGGGCAACAGGTTGGTGTGCCAGTTGGTTGAAGGAAGTAGATTAACCCTGTTTAGTATCTTTAGATGACTATAGAGGAAGTGGCTCAATTGAGGGGCTTCTATATAAACTTCCTAGGGTTAATTAGTTCAAGAATAAAAACGACATTGCTGTCGTTGTTTGTGATCTTTATGCTATCCCTGCTGTTTATTGATTGGGTGTTGTTGATTTACTTCCGCATGCGTTTAATCACAAGATAAAAAGAATAGTTGACGACGAGTCCTGAGAAGTCGCATTCATTTGATAAAAGTGAAGGGGTTGTCGCGTGCTCAGAATTCGGGGCGTGACAAGGTTGATGGTGGAGGAAGTGGAGGGTTTCGAGTGGATGACGACGAGCTCGAACGAAGAATCAAGCCTTGGGCAATCGAGTTGATGAGGCTCTAGCTTGACCTTGCTGGATTTGGCGAGGTGGTACCTCACCTAAGACTAGCAACGTTTGAGCTCACTTGTGGCAGGCGGCGGCCAAGAAAGAAAGAAAACGAAAAAGAAAGAAAAAGAAAAAGAAAGAAAAAAATAAAAGTAAATAAAAATTCTAAAATTTTAAAATATAAATAATTAAAAATTCAATTAAAAAAAAAACTTTTATAATAACGAACATTCCATTAACCAAGGACCCAACCCGAGTACCGAGAACCTATATATAGTGTTTACAAGCCTAGGCCTAAGTGCCGAGGACCAGAGCTTGAGTGTCATGGATCAAAGAACGGCCTTTATGGACTTGAGCTTGAGTGTCGGGGTATCAGGCATGCACACAAGGGGTTTCGGCCTTGGCCTTGATGGATCCGGGCATGGGTACCGAGGGCCCAAGCTTGGGCACTGGGTTCCTAGGCCCAGCCTTGATGGACTTGGGCCCAGTCACTAGAGACCTTGTCCTGAATGCCAAGATTAAGGAACCAACTTTGGAGTTTCCGAACCCAAAGTAGGGTTTCGAGTCCAACCAACAATAACTAGTCATATTTTAGAAAACGTTTTCCATTTTTTTAAAGAAGAAATCATTTTCCTTCATTGAAACTTTAGCAGGAAACTCTTTTCCATTGACTAAAAATATATTTTCCGCTGATTCCTTTTTTTAAGCTAACCAACTAACGAAATATTAGAAAAATGTTTTCCCGAAGATTGTTTTCTGCAAAATCAATGGACCCATAGACACATTGTCAGCAACAAACGAGCTACGACGGTAGAATCAAGCCTAAACATGATGCAAGCATAGAATTTGTCATAAGGCCAATATGAGACCGAAAGCCAGTTGTCCAACCATACATGCGGTCTGGATTGCGGGCTTTGGGCTTCATTTTGCACACTGAGCGGCACCAACGAACATCCAAAACGTTCCTACGCACCCCCGAGCCATGGGGGCCCGTGAGGGTTGGCCCGGGCCTTGCCAAATGGATTAAATGAGTGAGGCTTGAAGCTTTCTGTCCATAGTCTGGACAGCGAATCACATTCCTCAACAAAACACAAACTGAGCAGAGTCAAAGGGGAAATCACTGTGAATGAATCGTAAACCATGTTTTCACTAAAATGCAAGCATAAAAGACCATGAAAATAAGATCCACATCTTCAGAGATTAGGAGGTTGGCATCTCCTACTGAAGTTTACCTATCGAGCAACATTCTCACAGGCTCAATCCCCGTTCCATCAAAACTTGAGGAATTATTCTCTTCTTCACCTGATTGAGAATGCAATCTCTAGTCCACTTCCTTGAGAATTAGAGAAATATGTACTTCTTGAAGATTTAGATTTGTTGGAAACTAATTTGGTCAGTCCAATCCCATAATCTCTTTAGAAATTAAGCAATCTCAGTTTAAGCGTACAACCTTCCTTGAATAATCTTTCATGCTCAATTCCTACTGAGATAGGGAAATTGATATCTCTTACAATTTTATATATGTCTGGGAATAATTTTGATTGTTATTATCCTCACTGATAACATCCCTTGATAACATCCCTTCTGGTTTTTTGTTGCAATGAATAAGTACGCCCATTTGGAAGTCCTGGCTAACAATTAGATCCGTCAAACGGTCAGCTCAGATCGAGTCGAAATGGTCATAATATGTCATATTCTCCTTTCTCCTGTTTGGGAGTTCTCTTCTTTATGCTCATCAGATTTCCATAACTCCTTCACCCACATGTGTCTTTTACTCGCATGTGTCGTTTGCTCGCATAACAATTTTGTCATTTTATTGGTCTTCACATAAGAGAGAATGTTAAGTTTCAAGTATGAGCTAAACGTTTCTTTAACATATTAAATTTTCAGAACACCCAATTGCGTGCACGCTCGACTTCGATGCAAGTAATGTTAAGAATATCATACAAATTTGTTGAACAATCTAGTAGACTGTAAATGTATACTTCTAATAAATGTGATTTATCATAAAAATAATTGGCCTATTCATATATCTAATAAGATTTTGTCATATGATTTTATAAATAATTTATTTTAACTTTTTTTCATCTGTAAACAATATCCATGGTGATTATCTTGCAGAATCTTCCCATTCGAGAGATTACAATGTTAAAGATGTTGAATACCTCTCAATTTAAGAATCTATTTCATTACAAAAACTAAGTCGTTGATGTATGTCAATGCTATCAACAAATAAAATGGAAGTTATTGCATGATAAAGAAGACAAATTGTTGATAGTAATACACGGCGTGTCAAACGAGTATACATGATCTTGTAAATTCCCAAGATGTCCTTAGTAGTCGTTGTCGCAACTCTCTCTCTCTCCACCTTTCCGTGTGTGTAGAGGAGCTTGCATTTCATCGAGCTCCATCTCAATGACACTAATTAAAGAGATGCTGCCTCTGACCTTCGTTATATGGCTAATAGATATTAATCTCATTGCAAATTGATGAGATCCAACTCATAAGGTAGGGAAAATTTAGGATTTGAGTTAGGGCTTCTTCATAAATCATAATGGCCCTACGTATGTAATGTGTATACATAATGGCTGCCTGCGATGGTCCTTCCAATGAGAGCGCCCAAACAAGATGCATTCCTTATTTTAACGTACTAGTGCCCATACGTCTTGCACACCTTATTAGTAAGAGAATATTTTTCATCTCCTCTGGCATGAGAATACCCTCAAATTATACATTCTAGAATTTAGACAAAGTAGTTTAAGGACTTGCTTAAGTCCTAAAGAATAATTGATTATCAGACAACATAAAATTTATGGAATTTTAATTGTTTAAATAATAATCATCAACCTCAACTTTACACTTGACATTCACACATTTCAAAATAAACAATTACCAACCTCATTTTCTGCATTAGATTTTAATATTAGAATTCATTTTTGGGTGTAGAAATTAGGTGTGCATGAGCTCAAGTCTTTCTTATAGTGGGAGATGGAAAATGTAAATTTCGAAAGGGTAAAAGATATAAAAAATTATAAACTATTCCTCATGTGACATATTTACTTCAAACTTTTTTTGTGACATCAAAAACTTCAAACTTGTATATATTAAGTAAATTTACCCCCAAACTTGTACCAACGTGACATATTTAATTCAATTTTTTTTTGGCGACACATTGAAGTGAGTTGAAGTAATTTTACAATGCAAATGATTGTAATTTTGTGTTAATGATAAAGTCTTAAAACTTCAGTGCGTCATTCAATTAAGTCCCAAATCGAATAAGTTCTCTAGGATATCAATCAAATCTCCGTGACATAATTGCAAATGAAAACTTATTAAGAAATGAAGAGAAAGAATTCTTCTCCTTTTGTTTACACAAATAGGAGAATAATGCTGCCAGTCTAGCTTAAAAGATTTGTGTTAAGTCACGAAAGACTTTTGAAAACATCACAATCAATTGCTTTAAGTGCACAGTATTCATAATGAGTGTACAACTTAGGAAAAATAGGCACTTCCATGTTTATCTCTACTCCAAAACTCTAGTTGATTTAATCCAAATCCCATCGACGAGGTGAAATCATGATTTTTAGCATGCCAATATGCAGATGAATTCCCATGTTCCTCCTAAGCACGGTATCCTTCTCAGACTCGAAAACCTCCGATTGGGTTTTAATAGAAGATATAATCTACCATGCAATATCTTGAACCAACTAGATATTCCTTCCCATGTAGATCGAGTCTCAAGTTTGAAGATTAAAAGACATAATTTATCATCCGACATTGTAAACTTTTTATTGAGTGGTCATTGACCAAAACTTGAGACATGTATTAAGCTCGTGTTCCACCATATGTGCCTAGAATGTGAAGAGATGAGTGCTACATAAGCATTTCCAAGTAAATTAATCAGTATGGATAAAAAGAGGACATAATATTTTCTCAATTAACGTTAAATACTTGATTGGAAAAATAAATTTTGTAGTAATACTTTCCGTTGTTTAATGATTCAAATCTACTCATAACAAGGTGATATCACTCATTCTAGTCTAATGACATAAAATATGATTGAAAGTTTGTACATTTGTATGATTCTCTGTGTTTTTGAGAATACTATTCTTTCATTTGCAACTTTCTTAGAGAAAAGCACGTGAAATCCTTTCAAATTATGCTAATAATTTTTAAAAATTTGAAGCAGCGATGTGCACTTAATGTAAATATGAATTAATCTTTATAGTGTGGGGTAACTAGTTAGAATTTACATAACATTGGGTATGCAATATAAATTATAAGTGGTAACTAATTTAAGAGGTCTCATGAAAATGCATCACAAAAGCTATTCAAGCTAAATGGGAAGGGGCATACATATCTCTTGTTCATGAGGTTTATCAAAGCTGTTCATTTATGCATACTCCACGTGAATCTTAACCTTTCAAAACTTGGGGGCCATAGGAAGGTCATGGGTTCACAGTGAATTGAAGTTAAGGTCGACTCCATTGGCCTATCTTCCTTCAGAGTTGTTTCCACTTATGTGGACTGTTAGCGGTAGTCCCTCCAGTAAGAGTATCCAACCTAACTACATTCTTTATTTTAACGTACCGGTGTCATCCTTTGTTTCAAGTTGTTTGTTTTTTTCTCCAACAAGGTGGGCATACTCCTCTATTTTACGTTCTAGAGTTTAGATAAAACAATTTAAAGATTTAATTAGGTCCGAATTTGATAATTCCAGAATAAACAAACATTCTGGAACCTTATGAGCCAGCAGATAGGGAATTGAGACTTTTTGAGCCGGCGGGGTCCCCACCTAGTTCCTTGCATGACAATGGATATGCGAGAATCTAACAATTATAGGAGCCTGTGAAAGAACGACAAACTGAGATTGAGACACTTTTCTTCACACAGATAATTAGGGTTGAGCATGGTCCGGGTTGGGTCAGTCCACCCCCTAACCCTAGAACCAACCCATACATTGTTGGTCCTTAATTTTTGGGACCGAGGACCGACCCTATTGAGCTTGAGACCGAGGATTGGACCGACCCAATGGGTTCGGTCTGGTTCTAGGGTCAACTCAAGACCAATCGATAATTTTTTTTATTTTATTTTTTGTATTCACTGAAAAAAGACAAACCTAATATTTCAAATTATATATCCATCAACAATACAGCATTTATTAATCAAACTATAAATACCAGTATATATTTAACAAATTTAAGATAGGGCAATAATAAAAATTTCACATTTACTAAAAGTAAGAAACCATAAAAACAATTAAGACTCCTTATAGAGCTGTAAGGCGAGCGTTGCTCACGAGTAAAGAGGATTTCTAATTAGGGCTTTGTTTCATTCTAATTTACTCGGTGACAAGCGAGGTTAGTGAAGAGAGGTAAGCGGCACAAGCGTTGAGCAGCGAGTAAGGTGAGCATCGAGCAATAAGTAGCCAAGGCAAGTGAGGTGAGTGTCAAGCAGGGCGAGGTTGCTCATGAGTAGAATTGTTTCTTTTGATTTTACTTGGCAAATGGAAAACTAAGAGGAAAAAGAAGAAAGAAGAAAACAATGGTAATGGAGAAGGAGGACACCATTTGAGGGAGAATTAGAAAAAGTCCTAAACCTATTGCAATTGTGCCAGTTGAGTCCTAAACCTTTTTTTGACCAGAAAAAGTCCTAAACCTAGTGCGTGTGCCAGTTGAGTCCATCCGGCCAAATTTGGCCGGCCGGAGCCGACGTGGGCCGGCCGGCGCCGGCGACAATTTTTTAATATTTTTTTAATATTTTTTGATTTTTTCGAATTTTTTATTATTTTTTATTAATTTTTCTTTTTTTCTCCCCTCCCCCCCCGCCGGCGGCAGTGGTGGCGGCCAGCGCCGACGAGGCTGCCGGCCACCGCGTGAGGGCCGCGGAGCCCTCGCCGGCGACCTCGCCCGCACTCGCCTGCACTGGGGCCGCCGGCGAGGGTCGCGGCCCGGCCGCCGGATCCGGGCGGCGGGGCGCCGGCCGCGGTGAGGCGCCTTCGCCTGATCCGGGCGAAGCCGCGCCGGCCGCGGCGAGGCGCCTCTCGCCGGATCGGGCGATGCGCGCCGGCGGCGGCGAGGCACCTTCGCCAGATGGGCGAGGCCGGCTCGCCATGGCCGGCCGCGGGCGGCGGCCTCGCCGCGGCGGGCGAGGCCGCCTCGCCGCGGCCCCGTGCCTCGCCCGGTCCGGGCGAGGCCGCCGGCGAGGGTGGCCTGGTCGACGGGGCCGCGACCCTCGCGGCCTCGCGCAGCGGGCCGGCGGCCTCGTCGGAGCTGGCCGGCCACGCGCCGCGGCGTGGGGGAGGGGGAGAAAAAAAGAAAAGAAAAAGAAAAGAAAAATTAAAAAAAACAATAAAAAATTCGGAAAAAAATCAAAAATTATTAAAAAATTGTCGCCGGCGCCGCCGGCGCCCACGTCGGCCCGGCCGGCCAAATTTGGCCTGGATGGACTCAACCGGCACAATCGCAAAAGGTTTAGGACTGAATCGGTCAAAAAAAAAGGTTTAGGACTCAACTGGCACAACTGCAATAGGTTTAGGACTTTTTCGGCAATTCTCCCCACCATTTGAATTAAGGTTTGCTCTATACAATAGATAAAAAAATATATTACATATATAATAAATAATATATCTAAAATATATTATATATAAATATATATTTCATAGTCAGGGTTAGTTCGGGTTGGACCAACCCTAAATTGTCAGGATCAGGGACCAACCCACACATTGTTGGTCCCGGAATTTTAGGACCAAGGTCCAACCCAGTCCCCTTAGGAACCGGACCAGGACCAGTAGAGTTGGGCTAGTCTAGGATCGGTCCAGGGTTGACCCTGGACCAATGCTCACCCCTATAGATAATCCATCAGGCAACAAGTGCACTCACCTACCAACTCAAACCAAAGCATCAACTCTCCTCGAACGCAAAATAATGACACATCAATGAACGAAAATGAAGAACGTACGCTATTGAAGAAATCCACTAATCATATACAACTCACAAGTAGATGTAATATTTCTTTGAGAAATAACCTTTGCCGGAAGTTGTCTAAAAATCTGAGTTATGATTCCCTACGTGCCTAAGCATAGTGTATGGATAGTAATATTGCAAAACTCCAGCGTGCTCCGGTCTCTGATAGCCTGTCTTCGCGTACCACCCTTCGAATTGCTGGGTTCAGGGTCCCCCGCTCCTAAGCTGTAATACCAATTGTTCAATGTCAAAGACGCAGGTCTAATACTACTTATTAAGAGTTAAGCGATTGTCAATTACAACAAACACTGTCTTTTATTATTACAAGAACAAATACACAAAAACACTCGCACGCTAAAACTCTGTTCAAAGTCGCTGCTCACTGCACACTCATGCCACTCTTTGATACAACCAGAGGTGAGTGGCTCATGATTCTTTTCAAGGTTCCACCCAAAACCTATCCTTAGATATAGGTTTCTCAATTTTTTGAACAAGTTCCAGGGTTGGTTCAAAGTTCTAACAGGTTTGTTTTTTCATCTTTAGTTAAGCAAAAATAAATAAATAAACACAACAATAAAAATGACCAAGGATTTTATTATCAATTGCCTAAAAATAAGTGTCCATATACATTTATCGAATAGTATTAAAGAAATTTTATGGTTTTCAATGCATTGATTGTTCTTGTATTATATAAAATTATTATCTTGAAAGAAGTAATTACCTAAACATAACTGCATCAAAGAAGCAATTAGAACTTTCACTAGCCTCAAGGTCTTTAAAAATAAAATTTCTAGTCATAAAATGAAAGTTCAGACTAGTGGTTCCAAATTATACACTTATCAAACACTATGAAATATTTCAAGATTGCGTGAAAATATAGACTAAGAAAAATACAAAAACTTATTCTAGATTGTAGATTACAAGTTCCAGATTTCAAGTTCTACCAACCTAGAATATAGAACTTATCCATCGAAATAGGTTCCCCATATTTTGGAACCTAGAATCTATAACCTACTCTGCGTACCTTAGAACCCAAAACCTATAGGCACCCAGTGATGAGATTCTCAAATTTCAAGTTATATCCTACAATCATGCTCATCATTAGGTACAACGCACTTCACCAACGCCGCACAGTACATGCAATGCAAGCTCCTAGGTCACTCTTTGCATACACTACACAGCACCTTATAACCCTACCTATGAGAAATAATGTCGGTTAGCGAACCCTACACCCCCAAAATATCTTTTAAATTTATTATTTTATGGCAACTTGATATTAAGACAAAAGCTGGAGAATTTTGGAGTGGACAAGGACGAGATAAATGTAGAGAACTCCAGAAAGACAGAGATCTTCTATAACGTGCCCTCCCTTGACAGAACTTCGAACTCTGCACAAACATAGAATGATGATCCATCCATGAACGAAAATGAAGAACGTGCGCCACGTTAACAACGACAAAACTTTAGTTTTGAAGCAAACGAACTCAGCATGGTGCTCTCTCTCTCTCTCTCTCTCTCTCTCTCTCTCTCTCTCTCTTCAGAACGTGCGCGATTGAACATAACGACAGCAAAACTCTAGTTAGGAAGCAAATGGACTCGGCATGACTCTCTCCCTCTCTATTGAACGTATGCAATTGAACATAATATCGACAAAATCCTTAGATTCGAAGCACATGGGACTCAGCATGGCGCTCTCTCTCTCTCTCTCTCTCGAACGTGTGCAATTGAATATAACAACGACCAAATCCTGGTTTTGAAGCAAATGGACTCAGCATGGCTCTCTCTCTCTCTCTCTCTCTCACGTGTTAACAACGGCCAAATCCTGGTTTTGAAGCAAATGACTCAGCATAGCTCTCTCTCTCTCTAGAATGTGCGCAACTGAACATGATGTTGACACCCAAATTTACCCCTACATCACGTGACGATCATGCGAGAAAGTCGAGCAACCATTGGACCATATGAGACGGACATGTGGCATCAATTAGTTTATGGGCTTACATATGGGCCATCGACAAGGTTGCCAAGACGATAGAATCAGGAATATTTCGCGCCCGACTATTACGATACAAGTCAAGGTGTCAAATTTCAAAAGAAAAGGCGCGGAATGAAGGCAGTGAATAACTAGCAACTCAATAGAGGCGAAGCAAGTTAGAGCCACGTTCAAGACGGTTGAGTCAACCGTGCAGTGCAAGTCAAGATTACAGCTAAGGCGGTTGAATCAGCTATATAATAGAAAACATGATGGAAGTCGAAAGCGGTGGTTCAAGACGATAACCGCTCAGCCAGGTCCTATAAATACCCTAAGACTTCCAATAGAGCACCCCCCAAAAATCACGACAAATCCTTTGTCTTTTATGCTAGTTTTCTTTAGCTCAGCGTAGCTATAGTTTAGGCTCTCATCGTTGATTCAATTCCAATGAGTGTCACATCTAAGCTAGTGTCGTCAATTAAATTCCAATGCTATCTCATCTGTCTAGCATCGCCGATCAAATTTTGGCGTTGTGACCTCACTTCCATCCTCCATCCCAACAGCGTCAATTAGATTTTGGTGTTGTGTTTCCACTCCTATTTGTTCACCTGGCGTCTTCAATTAAATTCCAACGTTGCTACTTTACTTCCATCCATCCATTACCATTAATTAGATTCCAGTCATGTTTTATCCGTCAGTCTGTTGCGTCCATTCTCCAACCCAAGGTCGTTGATTAAATTCCGACATTGAGTTCTGGAGATTATCTATTTATCCATATCCATACACGTACATTTCCCTCCTATCCAATAGTTCAGAGTCCAATCTCACGTACCTAGCCATATTGTTGTGGAAGTCGTCGTCTTTATCTATTATTGTCCAGTAATCTATTGTCATATTTAGAGTCAACGTCCTTGTTCACTATCGAGCAAGTACGGTTGTGTATCGTTTTGGTTTAGTCAAAGTGTCTGTGTCAAACTATTTTTCCATTGGTCATTTAGGAGGTGTTGATATTGTAATCGCATATCATTATAGTGTAATTCTTGTTACATTGTTTTTATCAGATCAAGAAGTGTCCATTTTGGTTTGTTGATAAGGTTTCAAGCCCAAATCAATAGTTTTTATCACCATTAAACAAACCCATTTGCATTTGGCACTTTTGGTCCAATACTAGCATGGAACTTGAGTCTCCTTTAAATAATAAAGCTAGAATACTCTCTACTGAAAAGATATTACGTCGCGAGATTGAAACTAGACAAAACATTCCTTTGACTCGTCTAGTGGGCATTTTCCCAGCGTGCAACACTTTTTTGGCACGCCTGGTGGGACCATATTCAAAAGAGTCGATGACCATACAGCAGAATTTCAAGCATCATCAATTTTGGCCTCATGCCAAACGTCCACGTACTCTTGCCTCAACCTTTTATACCAATTGAAGAACCATCTATCAAAGGATGGATATGAGTTGAATGGTAGTTCGGTTCTGACCAAGCAAAGGCACAAACAGAGGACTGGTAAATGGGCAGTACTTCTTTGTGGTGACGAGGGAAGCATTCTGTAAAGGAAGAGAAGGGGGCAAATGCTTGAGATGAGGACCAAAGGTAAAATGCCCAACTTCGGAACAAGAATCCATGAATGTCAAAGAAAGGTATCCTTTCTCCTTATAAATGTGCAAGGCATTAAGATGGAGTAGGTGCGAAGCTGCATGGGCGCCAGTTGAGATTTGTGGGTAGTCAGCCATCGTGATAGCACAATGTGCTTTCAGGAGCAGGATTGATGTGTGTATGTATAGGCCCACGGATTAACTGACTCAACCAACTAGCCTAGACTCACGGGAAGTGGATGCAGTTGAAATAATTTAAGTCCCGCCACAAGAGTTTGGCGCGAAAATTAGAAGTCCAAAATGCTGCAAAAGAGGAATTGGCATTTCATAACTATAAAGGATTTTACAAGTCGTAAAAGATCAAACACAAAGTTATCGGATTTGGAATTCCGGGCTTTAAGCCTCTGCCTAGTATTACACCGGGCCACCTCAAGCCTGATATTGTCATCGAAATTCTTGACCTCCAAATCTTCAAGGACAAAAAGAGAAGCTTGGAGCTCAGATCCTACAATGGACTTTTGTTTGGATTTGGCCCACGTTTTTGACGGACTTCCATTAGCCTTTGCTCGAGAAGAGCCTCTTCCTTCTCCAAACCAGTCAGCTTGTTTATGATAACATCCAAGGACTACTGTTTAGTTCTCACCTGCTGAGCTACTTCCTGTATTTGATCATTGGGTGCAACGAAGCTATCTTTCGAAAGAATGAGAGCTGAAATCTGATTATATTTGTCTCGATAAGAGTCGAGCATAGTTGGAAATTGCTCTTTGAAATCTTTCAATTTCAATGCCAATTCATCAGGCAGGCGAGAAGTCATAAGCTCATCTAGCAATTTCTTCACTTGCCGGAATACTGTTGGGTTAGATATTATCATGGACAAACCGTCGCTTAGAAGATTTGGGATGTGTAGCAGTTTCAATATTGCGTTGCTAACCCCAGCAAATGTCGTCTTTGATGAAAAATCATGAAGGCTAGCAGATACAGCATAAGAAGCTCTGTCCAGGAGTTGTTCGACATTAAAAAGATTAGCTGGGGAAGGTATCCCCTCCTCGAGAGTTGTTGATGGAGTCCTGGTTTCGAAAGAAGGGTCGATGATGAAGGACTCACAAGTGAATTAGTGGCCAGAGATGCAATAGGCATCGAGATCGGGCTTAGGGCCTCCACAGCAGCCGAACCAGATGATAAATGCTGGGGCACAGAAGCTGGAGGTAGAGATAGCTGGCCTTGAGATGATTGTAAAAAAGCTGGTACTTGGGTGACATCATCAACATCGGATGGTATGTCCTCGACTACTATTAGGAAAACGAGTTAATAAAGAGATCAAGCCAGATGGACCTAGAAATAAAAGAAAGAGACATACTAGAAATATGGGTGACATACTAAAAAAGCTGGTACTTGGGTGACATCATCAACATCGGATGGTATGTCCTCGACTACTATTAGGAAAACGAGTTAATATAGAGATCAAGCCAGATGGACCTAGAAATAAAAGAAAGAGACATACTAGGAGCAATTGAAGGTGAAGGATACTGCGTAAATGCTGAGCCTTCATGAATTGAACGGTGGTGTTCACTCTCTATAGAATCCTTTCCAAGCGCATCAGCTAAGTCGTCTTGATCGGGTGAAGCTTGTTTGTCCACATATAGAACTATAGCCAAACTTTTTGCATAAAGTTTAGCCCTCTTCTAAGCAGATGATGACGAGCCTTTCTTCCTCTTGAGTTGAGATACTAACATGTTTAAGGTGGCTTCATCATCAATGTGTTCAGCTGACTGAATAAAAGAAAGTAAGGACAAGAGCAGTTAAATGTTCCTAAGAAACATTTAGAAGGACTTACCCTCAGCAACCAATTCTTCCGTTTCTGAGACCACAATTCGAGGCAATCTTGGAACAGTTGGAAGATCAGCAAACGCCCCTGGGATTGTTAGCCGGCTAGGGTGAGCAGTAGGAATGGCAGCGGCCTTGCCTCTTGTTTCCTTCTAATGTAACGTACTCAACACAATTGGAAGAGCAGGAACATCACTGAGAATGGCTGAGCAGGAACATCACTGAGAATGGCTATGTTTTTGGAGCTTTGTCCACTTTGTTTTACTCGTTGAACAATGGATGTGAGAATATCGGCATAAGAGTCATCGAATCGAAAAGCAACCCATCATTCGACAAATTTGGCAGTGGCACCAGGGCAAGGATCGAAATGCTCCAAATGTTCCACTGAAAATTGAGCATGCACGGCTTCGGTAATCTAAGTACAGCAAAGTAAGGGACCATCCGACTTCAAATCATACTTCTTCTTGTCCATATGAGGGAATTCCGTGGAATATGCAATCGGCATCAGAATAGTCTGATGAAGGCCAAATTGCTTGGCGCAATATTATGGAAAATATGCCTCAAACCCAGGGAAAAACATTCCTTTCATGGAAAGGCGAATCGGCAGATCTACTAGAGTAAGGATGTGCAACTAGAATGAAGTGAAGTTCACTTGGCCGAGATCTGGATCGAAGAAGTGATTGAATTCGATAGTCTCGTAAACAAACATCACAGGGTCATTAGGATCAGTAGATATGATACAATGGAGATAATAGATGAACGGAGGCATATCTGCACGATCTAACTTCTTCGATATATTGATAAGCAGCCGAATGCCCAAAGGCAAGGGTTGCGGACGTGTAACTCCTGGCAGAGAATAATGGTGAAGATTTCGAGGAGTATTACAAAATAGGAATGGGAGATGAAGGTGCATCCATGCTTGTAGAATCCATAATGGAGCAGCTCCTACCAAATTGGAGGCTAAACCAACATAATCCTTGGACACTTTGATAACCAGATTGAGGAACATGTACTTCGACAACCAGAACAAGAGGAAATTGACACGTTCTGCAGATTCGACGGGGCCAAAGTCTATAGTAATGCTCAAGGAAAGGTCCGTAAGCCAGAGCATCTTCAGAAATAAAGTGATTGTCAGGAACCTTTAAGTTCTCGATGGGGTCCCCATGGAAAGAAAAAAATAGTTGACGGATGAAGACCAAAAGCAGAGAGCAGCACCTAGCAATCCCTTGTCTAGATTATGTGACACCATACTAACCTCTAACGCTTCGTCTATTCCTGCCCGCATCCACAAGAGCCTAGTCGGCTTTATTGTCCTTGAACCGCAAATACCAAAGGTGGAACCTTTCCTTGAAAGAGTTAAGACTCCTAAATTTGGCAAAAGAGGGCGTCCAAATGTCCTTAATAAGAGAACGCTGAAAGAGAAGCTTCTCACCTTTCTTAAAAGGGAAACAAGGCTTCAAGGTTGGATAATGTGACCATGGTGAAGAAGGTATGGACCTAGCAACGATCGGTGACTTCTGAGATCAAGGATCATTAGGTCGGGATCAAGTTCTATGTCCATGAGGCTAATCAAATCGAAGCAATAATGTGAAGTTTCCTCGCTATTGCGAAGGTCATTAAAGCGTGGAATATGGAACTCGGGCTTGAAAGTTTTGGAAGCCATGGTAGAAATACAAAGTAGAATACCAAGGGTTTAGGGCTTAAGGAGTGTAGACGACAGAAACGGAGGCAGAAGAAAACGCCAAATTTGAAATATGATGGGCAAGCAAAAAGCAAAGCGACGTTTTGAGACCTAATAGGAGTCGAGGATTCGTGTCAGCCGGGAGACGTTAGAAGTACTGTGACGTCCTGGATTTCGACCCACTTGGGCACGTGTGAAATGATTATTACATCAATGCGCTGTTGGTTACGTTTACTCGGAGTTGGCCCCTCACGGGTTTAACTGACTGTTCGGAAAGGCGATTAAGGACGGATGCGCGTACGATTAGTGAATTCAATCAGGAACTGGCCACTCAACCATAAGGATTAAGCAGGGATGATACCACGCTGTTGCAGGTCAATTAGCGAACGAAAATATCAATTCGGCGAAGTACGAGGTCGGATCACGGGTGATTTCGCACAACTTCGATATTAACGACGAACGATATTAAACCGAATTCCTGTTGGCCCTGTATTCAGGGTGAGCAATCGATCCCTCACGATTACATGACAACCGAAGATCGTCCTGATCTGAATATACACGATCGTGGATTGAAAAGCTATCAACCACGGGTCAAACGCATGGAACACCTTAAATGATGCCTAAAAGTCAGGTCGTGCCAAAGTCGCGATTGGTTGAGATTAATCACGAGATTCAGTCCGATTTCGGGTACCGAACTTTCAAGGACATCGGGACAAAAATATTGGACAACGCCTCATTAATTCCCAAAATTTTCGGTAAGTCCGGAAATGGCCCAAATTGGATTAACGGGCAGAGAGTAGGACCGGATTTTGGGAATCGCGCTTCAGGGGTAAAAAGACCAAGTACCCCCCTTCTAGAAGCTTATTTGATTTTTAATTTTTAGGGTTTTTCCCCCCTCTTCCTTCCTTCTCGCTCTCTCTCCCGCGCTCCTCCTCTCTCTCCTCCTGCGCCCCCCTGCCGCACGTCCCTTCTTCCCCTCTCTTTTCTCTTTTTCTTCCTGCCTTTTTCTCCTTCCCCATGCGGTTAGCCCTGCTCTGATCCTCTGACTTTTCTCTCTCTCTCGCTGGCTTCTGCTGCTTTGACGCTGCCCTCTCTCCCCTCTCTTCTGCCGCTGCTTCTTCTTCGCCGGTTTCTGCTTGGCCGGCAACGGAGCTGCCGCTGCTTGCTCGTCGCCGCGCCACCACCCACACAGCTCCGTCGTCTCACCGAGAGGCCGTCGGACGGCCCGCGGGTCACCGCCCGACCCTTTCTGCCCTCGTCTGACCCGACCAGATCCGGCCGCCGCCAATCGCACGTCGGACCGCCTGAGGACGGCCATCCGCCGCCGCGAGCCACCCCCAACCGCAGCCGTTGCTACTCTCCCCCTTCTTCTTCGGTTTTGCTTCTGCTTTGTCCTTCCCCTTCGCCAGCCGAGCTGCCACTGCATTTTCTGTTTTGCACCGCCACCACAGTAGCTCCGTCACCGTCACTCGCTTGTCCTCCCCTCCGCCTCAGCAACTCCGCCACCTCCTCTGCTCGTTGCTGGGGTTGCCTCACACCTCCGGTCAGCCAGCCGTCCTCCTCTCCCTTTCAGCCGGCCACCTGTTTTCCCATCGCCGAAGCTCCCCGCCGATCGCCGAAGCTGTTGGCCACCGCCCAGGCGTCCCCGAGGAGCCGCCCCCAGCTGGCCTCGGGCTGCTGGATACCTCCTTCTTCCCCGGTTTCCCCCTCGGTCGCACGGACAGCGGGCCTCCGGCCAAAATCCGGCCACCGCGTCGTCCGTCCCGACACCCTGGAGGCACCCGTGCGACCGCCTCGTCGTCCCCATCGCAACCGCGTCTTCGCCGTCGTTAAACGGTAAGTTTCGGCTCTAAACCCTTGATTAGTGTATTAATCTCGTTTAGGGTTAGTTTAGTTAGGTTAATCGGGATTAGGTGGTTAGTTATGGTTATTTTGGCTAATCAAGGTTAGTGGGGGTTAATATTGTTTTTTTATTATTATTTTGATAATAATAAATTATATTTTTGATAATTATTGTGTTTAATAATTATTAATTAGGATAATTTTCCGTATTTGAATTAATTACTTTCTGATAAGTAATTGTGGTAAGTGGTGATTTACGGGAATTATCAATCGTCGCATTATTGCGAGACGATTATTGTATGAGGCGATAATTGATTGATTTGTTGATTGGTTGTTTATGCCTTATTGATCGAAGTACATTTGTTCCGAGAGTTACGTGGTATTCCCTTATAAAACTGGTTGATTATTAGATTATCGCAATGTGGCGATTCATGGATAATATGTGGAATATTTACTGCTTCGTATGTGGACTTCATGCATGTCTTGTGCGGTTTATGATGTATGCTTATGAGTCCACTAGAGCCCTGAGGTGTGTTTACACGGGGAGGCAAAGGTGATTGTGCCTTAATACGTGTTTACGCGGGTAGGTGCATAATTGGAACACGCCTGACTGTTGGGTGCATGAAATGCATGTGTTGTGTTCTGATCATTTGGTAACCCGTACATGTGTGTTTGTATCGTGCATGATATGTAAAACGATTTGATTGCCATTTGTTCTCGTGAGGAACGTGTCTGTTAGGTACACGATGTCCGGTTATACCCGGTAGATCGTCAACCTTCGGGTTATGCCGTGGCCCAAGGGGTCGTAATAATTAGAACATGTTCAATTGTTGTATGCATGGAATGCATCTATTGTGTTCTGATTATGCGATTATATGTTTGATCCTGTGATTATGTGTTTGCCCTATATTTGGCACGTGTGGTTATTATCGTGTACGGTATGTGCAATCGCAAGGTAAGGCCGTTGTGATTGAATTGTTTAACTATCGATTGTTAGTACTTTGAGAAATGTACCTATTAGGTACTCCTGAGGTGGATTGGTGCCCTAGCCGAGGCTTGGCGCCCGAACTTACTGAGATTTTATCTCACTGGTTATTGTATAACCATTTTTAGGTCCGTTGGATGAAGAATCGGCACGTGTTGCGATTTGTGGCTTCGGTTGAAAGAAGTAAATTAACCCTGACCTTGTTGGTGTCATTGGCTTAATAGGGAGATGCCCGTGGTACAGGCTTGTACTTGTAAACTTCCTAGGGCTAATCATTAGATAAATAAAGCTGCACTGTTGATGGTGTTTTCTGATTGACTTTCTTGGCTATCCCGATTGTTATGTGGTACAGGGATTATTTATCGCTTCCACATGTGTTTAATGGAAATATAAAAATAATGGTTGGCGACGTGTCCTGGGACGTCGCATTCAAATGACCGCAAGAGAAAAGGGGATCGTCGCGTGCTCGAGGGTCGGGGCGTGACAAGTACAAAGGGCATAATCACTATCCCGGACAGATAACGCGTGGAATGAGGTATATCCTTTAAAAGAAATAAAGTTCCCATTTATTTCTTTTAAAATGAGACATGTTGACACCCAAATTTACCCTTACCATCCCATGATAATCATGTGAGAAAGTCAAGCAATCGTTAGATCATACGAGACGAACTTGTGGCATCAATCAGTTAATGGGCTTACATATAGGCCGTCGACAAGGTTGCCAAGATGACAAAATCAGGAATATTCCCCGCCTGACCATTACAGTACAAGTCGAGGTGTCAAGTTTCAAAAGAAAATGCGTGGAATGAAGGCGGTGAATAACTAGCAACCCGATAGAGGCGAAGCAAGTCAGAGTCACGTACAAGACTGTTAAGTCAACCGTGCAGTGCAAGTCAAGATTACAGCTAAGGCGATTGAATCAGCTGGATAATAGGAAACATGATGGAAGTCGAAGGCGGTGGTTCAAGATGATAACCACTCAGCTAGGCCCTATATAGACCCTAAGACTTCCAACAGAGCACCCCCGAACATCGGAGTTGGGACACCAGGAATGCCATTACTTTCGTACGGCGCTCACTTTAGTGCCAAATTTTTTTTTTCGCTCACTTGAGTGCCAAATCGGAATAAAATCGATCACTTGAGTGCCACTTCATCGGAAAAGCTGACGTGGCCGCCAGAATGCCGACGTGGTAGCCGGAAAATAATATTTTAATATTTAATTAATTTTTTTGATTTTTTTTTGAATTTGTTTTTGTTTTTTTTGTTTTTTTTTGTTTTTGTTTTTTTTGTTTTGTTTTTTTTTTTTTTAAGGCCGGCGAGGGCCACCGTTGACCCTCGCCGGCCACCGAACTCTCGCCTAGATTGGCCGAGGGCCCCCTCGCCGTCGGCCGCGAAGGCCTTGGGTGAGGCCGGCGAGGCCGTCAAAGGCCCTAGGTGAGGCCGGCGAGGCCGTCGACGGCCTCACTGCGCGGCGGCAACGGTGAAGGCCAGGCGGCCCTTGCCCAAATCTGGCCCTGGGCAAGGCCGCAATGGCTCTTGACAGCCGCGTGGAGGCCGCGACGACCTCACCCAAGGCCTTCACGACCAACGGCGAGGGCCCCCTCGCCCAATTTGGGCGAGGGTTCCACGGCCAACGAGGGTCAACGGTGGCCCTCGCCGGCCTTAAAAAAAACAAAAAAAAATTCAAAAAAATTAATTAAAATATTATTTTCCGGTGGCCACATCAGCTTTCCGGCGAAGTGGCACTCAAGTGATCGATTTCACTCCGATTTGGTACTCAAGTGAGCGAAAAAAAAAATTTGGCACCAAAGTGAGCGTCGTACAAAAGTAATGGCACTCTTAGTATACTTACCCCTCCAAACATCACAACAAATCCTTTTATCTTTTATCCTAGTTTTCCTTAGTTTGGCGTAGCTATAGTTCAGGCTCCCATCGTTGATTTAATTTCGGGTAGTATTATATCTGAGCTAATGTCATCGATTAAATTTCGGCGTTGTGATCTCACTTCCGTCCTCCATCCCAATACCGTCAATTGGATTCTGGTGTCGTGTTTCCACTCCTTTCTATTCACCCAACATCATTAATTAAATTTCAACGTCGTTACTTTACTTCCATTTATCCATCACCGTAGATTAGATTCCAGTTGTGTTATATCTGTCAGTCTACTGCATCCACTCTTCAACCCAAGGTTGTTGATTAAATTCAAGCGTTTAGTTATAGAGATTATCCATTTATCCATATCCATACACATACATTTCCCTCCTATCCAATAGTATGGAGTCTAGTCTTTCGTACCTGGTCATATTGTTGTGGAAGTCATCATATTTATCTAGGGTTAATTCCAAAAAAAACCCCAAACTTTAGGTCCAGTCCCAAATATACCCCAAACTTTTTTTTGTCTCAAGAAAAACCCCAAACTTTAGGTTCAGTCCCAAATCTCGCCCGAACTTTTCTTTTGTCTCAAAAAAACCCTAAACTTTAATTTTAGTCCCAAATCTACCCCGAATTTGGTTTTGTCTAAAAAAAAAGAGTTAATATCATGAAAAATCCCAAATTGGTACATATATGACAAATTTACTCAAAATTAATTTTTTGATCACCAAAACAAATTACCATCTATTAGTTTTTGTTAAATTTTATTGTCAAATTGCTAAATTAAATAACGCATCGCAATTTACGGGTATACTAATTTGGGGTTTTACCCACCGTTTGTACTAAAAAAATCATCAATTTTTGATCTATTCTCAAATATACCCCATGGTCTAGTCCCAACTTAACATGGCATTTCCACATAGATAATAAATACAAATAAGCAATATGTCATAGAAAATTATTTTCAAAGTAAAATCATTTTAGGACATAAAAAATTAGGGATTACTAATACGGCTTTTGGACGAGAGGCTAACGAGGACAAATTTAGGATTAGAGTAAATTTTGATGATTTTCTTTTTGACAAAAAAAAAAAATTGGGATAGATTTGGGAATTGACTAAGAGTTTGGGGTTTTTTCGAGACAAAAGAAAAGTTTGGGGCAGATTTGGGACTAAACCTAAAGTTTGGGGTTTTTCCGAGACAAAAAAAAAGTTCGGGCAAATTTGGAACTAAACTTAAAGTTTAGGGTTTTTCTTGAGACAAAAAAAAGTTCAGGGTATATTTGGGACTAGACCTAAAGTTTGGGGTTTTTTTTGGAATTGACCCTATTTATCTACTATTGTCTAGTAATCTGTTGTCGTATTTAGATTCGACGTCCTTGTTCACTGTCGAGCAAGTACGATTGTGTATCATTTTGGTTTAGTCAAAGTGTCTATGTCAGACTATTTTTCCATTCGTCATTTAGGAGATGTTGATATTGTAATCGCATATCATTATTGTGTAATTCTTGTTGCATTGTTTTTATCAGATTGAGAAGTGTCCATTTTGGTTTGTCGACAAGGTTTCGAGCCCAAATCAATAGTTTTTATCACCATTAAACAAACCCATTTGCATTTGACACTTTCTGTCCAATACTAGCATAGAACCTAAGTCTCTTTCAAATAATAAGGGTAGAATACTCTTTAGTGAGAGGATATTACGTCGTGTGGTCAAAACTAGATGAAACATTCCTTTGACTCATCTAGTGGGCATTTTTCCAGCGCGCAACGCATGACAACAACAAAACCCTAGTTTTGAAGCAAATGGACACAGCAATTGAACATAACAATGACAAGACCCTAGTTATAAAGAAAATGGACTCAACATGGCTCTCTCTCTCTCTCTCTCACGTGTGCAGTTGAACATAACAACGACTAAACCCTAGTTTTGAAGCAAATGGATTCAACATGGCTCTCTCTCTCTCTCTCTCTCTCTCTCTCTCCCTCTCTCTCTCTCCACTGGAAGAGTAGATATAGCCGATCTTCCAATAGATTATTCCAAATAAAGCATGAGGTAAAAGAAATATAGTAATAATTACTTATTCTATTTTGTCAAAAAAATCCAAATCACCAAATATAGCTGACACATAAAAGTAAGATCTATTTCTGAATAACCTTTGCAAGAATACATACGTGCATAAACATAGCGTGGTGCATACTATATGTCATTTCGAAATCTAAAATGTCTCCTAAATATATTATAAGACATCATGCATGAATTAGTTCATACGAGGCTGAAATGAAGTGCTTTCCACAAAGAGGCAGATCAGCAAAAATTACAGCAGAACGTGTCATGTATCAACATGAGTTTCCATCCTTAGATGACATGATAAAAATCTACAAATTTACATGCAATTAGACCTAAGTGTGAGGATGCTAAGTCATGAAAGGCCTCAAGTCTAATCCCAATCATAAAAATTCATACAAAAATGGCAAACAGAACATGTGAATGCACCAAAACACCAAGATAGATTCTAGAGTCAACTTTGGACGCATAGTTAACATACCAAATGATGTTCAATTGAGGTATGCAATCTATCCTTGGAAAGATAATGATGTCGACTACGATTTCATGAGACACTAAAGTCAGGAAATCACATTTTCAAGCTCAATTTCAAACAAACATGCGTCGGGTTAAAGCAAAGCAGAACAAACCCAAGGAAGATTTTTCGAGGTTTCATTGACTAAACATACTCCAAAAATTTTTGAAAAAATATATATTATAGCGAAAATCCATATGAGCAATTTGTATGAATACAGCACAGTCTGAATCTAAATACAAATATTATAAAAAAAATTAGACCAATAGTAGAGATTGATAAAAATTCACAGATCATGGCAACTAACACGGACGTTTGAGGCCCAATCGACATACCTAAATGAGATCAAAATATTTTAGAAATATTATATGTTGTAGAGGAATCTGTTGTGAGCAATTTTCGCGAAGAAACTGCCTTAGGATTTGAATCACGAAAATCGATAAAAAATCGACGAACCGCGAAGGTCAGGAAAACATAAAGCACATCAAAATACATCAACATTCTAGAACATATGTACTGATTTCTAAGTTTGTTTTCAGGTAGTAAAGGATGTCCATTCGGGATGCACAATATATCAAAATGAAGCTTGTGAAGTGTACCTCTCATGTCTAGAATGCATCAAATCCAGATTCCGAGATTTATGCTCTCAAATCAGCCATAACAGAAAATAGGTTCAGGCCCTACAAATTTACAGAACATGTTCGAGCATTCAATCATCATCAAAGCATTCATAGATCATCAAAGCATCCCTAATCGATGATTTTGAGCACATAAGATATCTTAATCTTTGAATCCTAGCCCTAGTCGACTAATTCAACCTCATCTCATTGGATTTGAGTTCGACGATTATTACCTTTTGTGTTCAACTTGAACCATGACCAGTTGAACTCCAACGATCTTCGATCAAGGGACGCTGAACCACCACAACCACCAAGGATTGTCGAGGATCACCAAAGGACCCTAAGGACGGCAGAGGACCACCGGAGAGGGCTGAATTGGCTCCGGTTCACAGGTTAGGAAGGATTGGCTTGGTTCAGGACTAGTTTGAATCGCTGATGAAGGGAATGGCCATCAGAGCTTCTCTGATGGCTATCCGACCAAACTCCGACAACCAAAGGGTTGAAGAGACACTTTGGAGACGATCGGCGTTGGTTAGACCACCTAATAAGGCCACCGGATGTTCGGTTCCCTTCTGGATGTGAATTGTGATGGGAGAACGGTAACAATTCGAACAATATCGAATTAACGTAGCGGAATAAAATAATCTCCCCTCTTGTGTAAACCCAATAGGAATCGATATAGTAGAGCAAAATAAATACCAAGCACGCAAACACAAGACAATTTTTACGTGGAAAACCCCCTCGATGTGAGGAGATAAAAAACCACGGGACCGGAGTCCACCCGAAAATCTTCACTATCAACAAAATTGGGTGAACAATGTTCTTCTCTAGTAAATACTAGAGGTACATAGCAGCAAAGATCTCAAAAACATAATTCTTGGCAATACACATAAACTTCACAAGAGATCAAGGATAAATCTGACAAAAAACGTAGGTTTTGATCAATCCACGAAAAACCTGATGTAGGGAGCTTCAAACGAAAATCAAACCGTTCAAATTCGAGGAGATTGCGCCACGAACACGCTGACAAAATTTCAGCTCAATTGGACCTCGAATCGACCTCCGATGTCAGCTTGATGTAAATCAGACTTTGCCTCAAACCCCAGATTTTCTGCTTTCTCTTTTTCTCTTGTTACTATGTCTTTTTGCGGCTACCACTTTAATGATAGTGAGAAACCCTATTTCTCCATATAACTTATTATATGAGCTCAAGCCCTTTTGGGCTTGCAACTCATTGGGCTTCCTCCACATAGGAGTGAACCCAGCTAACAAATCTCCCCCTCACGACAATGTGGAGGGATTCTCCATCTCTGCTATCAACCGGCAATATTCAAGCTTTTCTCTTGGTAGAGTCTTCGTCATCATATCAGAGCCATTATGGTCCGTATGAATTTTTTCAAGTTCCAACAACTTTTCATCTAGAACATCCCTTATCCAATGATGTCTAATATCAATATGTTTCGATCTAGAATGAAAAGATGAATTCTTACCAAGATGAATTGCACTTTGATTATCACAAAATAGCATACACCTCTTTTACTTGAACCCAAGTTCTTCCAAGAACTTCTTCATCCATAGCATCTCTTTACTAGCTTCAGTCGCTGCAATAAATTCAACTTCGGTTGTAGAAAGTGCAACACACTTCTGCAATCTTGACTTCCATGACACAGCTCCACCCGCAAAAGAAATCAAATAACCAGAAGTAAATCTTCGAGTATCAATATCTCCTACCAAGTCGGAATCTGTGTATCCAACTAACTCAAGTTTCTCGGTCTCGAAACTGAGTTTCAAATTTGAAGTTCCCCGCAGATACCTCATAATCCACTTCACTACATTCCAGTGCTCTTTGCCTAGATTTGACAAATAGCGACTAACAACGCCAACTGCATGTGCCAAGTCTAGGCGTGTACATACCATCGCATATATTAAACTTCCCACAGCTAAGGCATATGGAATACTTTCCATATCTTTCTTCTCTTTATCAGTCGTAGACTTTGCTTCATATTTAACTTAAAGTGGACAACAAGAGGAGTACTAACCACTTTAGCCTTGTCCATGTAAAATTTCTGAAGGATCTTCTCAATATATTTCTCTTGCGACAAAAACAACTTCTTAGCATCTCTGTCTCGGGTAATTCTAATGCCAAGAATTTGCTTCGCCGAGCCCAAGTCTTTCATGGCAAAAGACTTGCTCAATTGTTTCTTCAATAACTCAATTTGTGAAGCATTCCTACCAACAATCAGCATATCATCAACATAAATCAAGAGAATAATAAAGCCATTATCAGAAAATTTTTGGACAAATACACAGTTATCCAAGAAAGTCTTCTTATAGCCCTGTTCTATCATAACTGATGCAAACTTTTTGTACCACTGTCTCGGTGCTTGCTTTAGGCCATAGAGACTTTTCTTCAGTTTGCACACATAATCCTCTTTCCCTTTCACTTTAAAACCTTCAGGTTGTTCCATATATATCTCTTCCTCCAAGTCACCATGTAGGAAGGCTGTTTTGACATCCATTTGCTCAATTTTCAAATCTAGAGTAGCTGTCAACCCTAGTACCACATGGATAGAAAACATTTTCACTACCGGAGAAAATATATCATCAGAATCAATACCCTTTCTCCGATCGAATCCCTTAACAACCAATCTAGCTTTGTACCGTGGTTGTGAAGTATGTTCATCTTGCTTCAACCTGTATACCTACTTGTTCTTCAAAGCTCTTTTACCTTTAGGTAACTTCACTAGCTCAAAAGTATGATTATCATAAAGTGACTGCATCTCATCTCGCATAGCATCAAACCAATTGCTTTTGTACTCATCTTCAATTGCTTCTGCAAAGCACTCTAGTTCACCTGCATCAATCAATAATACATACTCATCTTCAGAATACCTAGTGGAAGGTCGTCGGTCTCTAAAGGATCTCCGGACTAGAATATCCAGTGGAACATCTAATTGAGCATCTGGTTCAGGAATAATATCTTCCGTTTCAACATGTTCAGGAACATGTGTGTTATTTAGAACATTGATTTCCTGCTGCTTTTCATCAACTTGGGTAGGAATATTTATAAGAGGAATTGGATCCAAATCATCACTAACCTGTGGTGCAAAAATCGTCTCTGCTTTCTCAATATCCTCTATTGTTTGATCTTCCATAAACACAACATCTCTGCTTCTTACAATTTTCTTTTCAACTGGATCATAAAATTTGTAGCCAAGCATATCCTGTCCATAATCAATGAATATGCATTGCCGTGTTTTCACATCAAGTTTAGACCTCTGATCTTTGGGAATATACACAAATGCTTTGCACCCAAAGACATGCAAATAATCATAAGAAACATCTTTGCCTGTCCAAACTCTATTAGGAACATCAAACTCTAAAGGAACGCATGGAGTAAGATTCAATACATATGCAAGCGTACTTAAAGCCTCACCCCAAAAGGATCCGGGTAGCTTTGATTGTGAAAGTAAGCATCTTACCCTTTCAACCAGTGTTCTGTTCATTCTCTCAGCTAAGCCATTTAACTGAGGCGTCTTGAGAGGTGTCTTTTGATGTCGAATACCCTGTTGTCTACAATATTCATCAAAAGGTCCAATATACTCTCCCCCATTATCAGTTCTGATGCATTTCAATTTCTTTCCGTCCGTCTCTCAATCGAAGCCCGAAACCGCTTAAAAGCATCTAATACTTGATTTTTAGCTTTCAAGGTATAAATCCAAATTTTCCTTGAAAAATCATCTATGAAGATAACAAAATAAAGAGAGCCACCAAGTGATTTTGTTTTCATAGGACCGCAAACATCAGAATGCACTAAATCCAATATACCTGACTTTCTTGAAGGAGGGGAGCTTTTAAATGCAACTCTATTATGTTTTCCTGCTAAACAATGAGCACACCTCTTTAGCACCGAACTTTTCAATCCTGAAAGGAGCTTCTTTTTGGCCAATATTGACAAACCCTTCTCACTGATGTGACTGAGCCTCTTATGCCATAACTCAGCTGCATCTCCGCTATCTACTGCATTAATTTTTTTCTGTGGACAACTTTGCCTACATAAGGTACAACGAAGAATATTTTTCACCTCTAGCCACAACAAGAGAACCTTTGGTGAGCTTCCATTGACCATTACTGAAGGTGCTACAATACCCCTCATCATCCAATTTGCCTGTGGAAATCAAATTCAAGCGGATATCAGGTATATGTTTAACATTATTCAATACTAACCTCGTGCCATTGCTGGTTTCTAGGCACACATCACCGATGCCTACAACTTGAGCCAGCCCATTGTTTCTCATCTTCACATATCCAAAGTCGCCTGACCTATATGATGTAAAGAAATCCCTACGAGATGTAGCATGAATAGATGCACCACTATCGATTACTCAATTGGTCTCATGAGATATAAAATTCACCGCATCACCATAAAAAATAATGAGAAAGTCTTCTCTAAGTGCAGTAACACGATTGTCATCGCTGTCACTATCACTTTTCTTCTCTTTACCTTTCTCCTTTTGTTTCTCCCTTTTTAACTGGCGACAAAACCTCTGAATATGTCCCTTCTAATGACAATAATGACACTCAACATTAGCAAACTTATTATACTTACCTCTGCTTTTATCTCTACTCTTATCTCTGTTTCTGGGACCTCGAGACTCACTTCTTCCCTTTTTCTCAACCACCAAGACATCAGTATGTGAAGAGGACGATCCTTGTGTCTTCATTCTCATCTCTTCATTCAAAATACTACTCTTGGCCAAATCCATGGTAATCGTACCATCTGAAGCAGAATTAGACAAAGACGTTCGAAATGTCTTCCATGAGTTCAGCAAAGTACCAAGCAACCATAGTGCTTGTATCTCATCATCAAACTTGATTCCCATCGCAGCCAACTGATTTATAATTCCTTGAAAAGAATTTAAATGATCAATCAAACGAGTACCATCTTGATATCTCAGAGCCATCATCTATTTTATCATAAATAACTTATTATTCCCAATATTTCGAGCATATAACTGTTCGAGCTTATTCCATAAACTGCGTGCATGTGTTTCCTCAATAATATGGTTCAAAACATTATCATCTACCCACTGCCTAATATAACCACACACTTGACGATGAAATATAAACCATTCAACATCAGTTTTATTCTCCGGTTTCTCCTCAGCAAATACAGGCAAATAAAAATCTTTCACATATAAAAGATCTTCCATCTTCCCTTTCCAAATATGATAATTTGAACCATTTAGTGTAACCATTCTACTCGTATTCATTTCCATTATTTAACACAAGGCAGAAAAATCAAGCAACAACCAGAAGCTCTGATACCACTCTGATGGGAGAACGGTAACAATTCAAACAATATCCAATTAACGCAGTGGAATAAAATAATCTCCCCTCTTATGTAAACCTAATAGGAACCGATATAGTAGAGCAAAATAAATACCAAGCATGCAAATACAAGACGATTTTTACGTGGAAAACCCCCTCGATGTGAGGAGATCAAAAACCACGGGACCGGAGTCCACCCGAAAATCTTCACTATCAACAAAATTGGGTGAACAATGTTCTTCTCTAGTAAATACTAGAGATAAATAGCAGCAAAGATCTCAAGAACATAATTCTTGGCAATACACATAAACTTCACAAGAGATCAAGGATAAATCTGACCAAAAACGCAGGTTTTGATCAATCCACGAAAAACCTGATGTAGAGAGCTTCAAACGAAAATCAAACCGTTCAAATTTGAGGAGATTACACCACGAACACGCTGACAAAATTTCAGCTCAATCGGACCTCGAATTGACTTCCGATGCCAGCTTGATGTAAATCAGACTTTGCCCTAAACCCCAGATTTTCTACTTTCTCTTTTTCTCTTGTTACTATGTTTTTTTGCAGCTACCACTTTAACGATAATGAAAAACCCTATTTCTCCATATAACTTATTATATGGGCTCAAGCCCTTTTGGGCTTGCAACTCATTGGGTTTCCTCCATATAGGAGTGAATCCAGCTAACAAATTGGAACTCTCCAATGACTTAGGCCAATTTGGGGTCACCGAAGGAAGATCGATGAACAGGAACTCTCCAATGACTTTTTGGACAAATGCCAACCACCTGAAACTTCTAGAGGAGCTGAGGAACATTGTTGGATTGGTGCGAAAGTCGGATTGGTTGCCAAATTGCCGATTTTGGGCTGAAGAAGGCCCCAGCCTATTCACTGGCTCAAGGATCAAATTCAAACAGATCGGAAAAGGAGGTTGGGCTGGCTAATCGAAGCAACGAATGGAGGTGCCACCACTTCAACAAGGATGAAGAGAGGCTAGAGGACGTCGGCTGGGGTGGAGCGTCGCTAGCGGGGGCCTAGTTTGGCAGTGAGAGGCGTGGTAAGGAGGATAAGGCCAATGGTCCAAATGAGAAGAGAGAGGGCAGGAAAGGGGGGAAAAAAGAGAGAGAGAAATGCATCATAGAGAAAGAAACTTTCTGCACAAAAGAGGCCCCCTCTTGAATTTTGGAGGGAAAATGATATATATACCATCCCCAAGATCAAATCTTGGTCGTCGGTTCAATCTGACGGCTAATTAGGTTTTAACTAATTTCCTTACTCATTAAGCAAGTTTAATTCATACATGTGCTCATTTGAACGGCTATAATTCATTGAAATCAACGGTCGAAATTAATTTTGCGATTAAGCCATAATTAGGGATATCTTTGTAAATTCACAAAATTCGGCGAGCATTTCTATAAAAATTGAAAAATTGAATGCCGTGAGGAGGTCGACGCATGTTGGGCCACACTTTGGCAATTGCTCGCCGCCAAGAGTCGACTAGAGGAGAGCCAAACACTCGCGATTGATCAGACCGATCTAAACTAATTTGGCTGCATTTTGGCAGTTTGGTCCTTGTTGTTTTGAAATTTATGCAATTTAGCCTTTGGGGAAAAATGACCTAATTTGAAGAGAAATGGTCAAATTTGAAATTAATTAGGCGAATTAAACCATATAAATGCAATTCGGGAATTCTCTATTGGCCTAATTGCTTAATTAATATGAAAAACAGTGGACCCACATCATTGGTGTGCTCAATTGGACTTTCTAGGCTAAATTGGACGATTTTATGCAATTTATTACTCAAAATGCAAATTAATTGAATTTGGATTCACTTAAAATTGCAAGATACCTATTGAATTAATTGCCCATACATAGAGTGACTTATTGCACTCAAAATGACCTTGAATTGATAGCGCAACCTTTATGCCCAAAATTGAATTTGGGTCTAATAGTGAAATTGAACCTCAGTTTCTGAAATTAAACCTTAGTCTTGACTAGGTCAACTTGAATTTCGCCAATTAAAGCACATTAGCTTGGTTTTCTAATATCCAAGTAAGCTCAGTTCCTCAAATTGAGATGCTCTCGAGTAAATTTCCCAAAATTGACCTTGGATTTGGACTTATCTCACAAAAATGAGTAGAATGGAAGTATTCATTTGCAAATCATATTGAATTGATTCGGATCCCTAATTAGGGCTAAAAATGAGAATTCTTATTTCGGCATACCCGATCTCAAAATTAATTGAGCGAGTGAATGGGTAATATTCTTTAAATTAAATGTCGTAAAAAGAACTAGGCCTAATTATGACTAGAATGAAAGTAATTCTATTTTTGATCTATTTTGAATATAAAATCAAAAAATTCGGAAAACAAGGTTCTTAATTGATTTTCGCAAAAAAATTTACGCTAAAGTCAAATTCAAGTGAAAATGAATCTTTTTGTGCGAAAAATCCATCTTTGACTCAGGAGTTTGACTTTTGGTCAACCCAAAAGTCAACAGTTTGACATTTCGAGTTTTTCTCGAAAACAACTAGGAAACTACCTAAAAATGACATTAATTGACACTGTTTTTCAAAAACCAGGCTCCGTCGTGATTGGAACCCTAATTTCAATTTGTTTTACCTTTATTAACATGTCGACTAAAAATCAAGTGTCAATAGCATCGTCTAACGACACGCCACCTATCGTTTTGATCATCTTCACCTCGTATGATCAAAATTGATTTTTACAGGAAAAAATTTCGAGAATCAACTAGAACAAAACAATCGTCTTTTTCCTCCAATCCCATTCTTCATGTCCGATTCGTATTGACCATTTATATTGCAATTTCCGAGCAATAAACAATAAAAAAGTTCAACCTTCGATCTCCATATCAAACTTCAAGCGAAAAAATTCAACGGAAAAATAAGATAAATCATAACGCAGGCTCTAATACTAATGTTGGATAAAGGTGTCAAGAAGAAACGGCTAACCTTTCAATGCACAACAAAGGCAATTATTTAGAAGTGTACGTTGAAGCATCAACAAGTAATGGATGAATCTATGATTTCATGATGGTTCGAATACAATCACAAAGAAGATATTGTAGTTCCATAGTGTTAATGCCAATTGTATTCTTAAAGTAGATAATAGAACAAATTGTGTGTATTCTTTTGAGAGACAACCCTTTATACCTTTTCAAAATATACCTCTCACATCACATCACTCCAGGAGAACTGTTGTCTATTAAACACCCCATCATGGACGAAGCATCGTGATATAACACGAGAGATGACGGTCATAAATCAGTCGTTGGGCGAGGATTGTGAGAATACTTCACCGGAAGGAAGAATCAGCGTTCGCCTACTTTCTCATTGCCCAATGCTCACCGTTTCTTGTCTCTCTCCCCGTGTATTGCTGAGAACAATGCCCAAAATTCTCTTTTATCTCGGTCTCCTCTTCCTCAGACTATCTCTCCCCCTCGGCCTCCTCTCTCTCTCTCTCTCTCTCTCTCTCTCCGACTCTATTTCCTTTATATGGCCGCCGAAGTGCATGGCCTCTGCCATGCCAACCTAGCCCCTAAATGGATGTCTCGCTCGACACCTCTTCCGTTGCTCTGTCCCCTCTGTCCTTGTCGTCCTTGTTTTTTTCGTTTTTTCAAAACGCACGAGAGCAAGAGGGAGGAGAGGCCGGGTTTGGGGGAAAAGAAAATGAAAAGTGGGCCGGCCTAACGAGAAGGAAAAGGAATTAAAGGAATTAAAAAAAGAAGAAGATGGCCAGCCTGACCCGGTCTTTTCCTTTTTTTTCATTTTTCTAAATAATAATAATAATAATATCTTTTAATTAATTTTTTTCTTAAAAAATATTTCTATTACTATTAATGTAAATGCTCCTAATGTTTGTATGCTATGCAATTTAATGAAAATTACTTTGGTTAGGGCTTTAAAATTAATCTATAATTTTCTATATAATTAATAAATAATTGAAATGGTCGTCAAAATTTAGTTACCAATATTAAAGACTAAGACCAAGTGCCCAGGCTTAGTCCATCGAGGATGGGCCTAGGACCCCGACTCTTGAGCCCGTGACCCTAGCACTTATGCCCAAGTTCTCGATAGATAGGTTGTGTTCATCTAGGTTGATCACATGCCTAGTGTGATGTTCTGAATTTCGACCTATTTTGGGATATATAAAATAGTTATTTTATCAATGCGCTGTTAGTTATGTTTACTCTAAGTTAGCCCTCATGAGTTAACTACCTATTCAAAAAAGCAATTAAGGATCGTTATGCGTACGATTAGTGAATTCAATCGGGGATAAGCCACTCGACCATAAGGATCAAATAAGATAATATTACGTTGTTGTAGGCCAATTAGCGAACGAAAATAAATTGATTCGGCAAAAGTACGAGGTCAGATTGCAGGTGATGCTGCATGACTTCGATATTAACTATGAACGACATTAAACCGATTTCTTGTTGGCTTTGTGCTCAAGGTGAGCAATTAATCCCTCATTATTACATGACAATTGAGGATTGCGCTGATTTAAATAGGCACAATCGTGGATTGAAAAGCTATCAACCACAGGTCAAACACATGGAAACTCCTAAATGCTATCCGAAAGTTAGGTCGTACTAAAGTCGCAATTGATTGATTTTAACCACGAATTTCAATTTGATTTCGGATATTGAACTTTCAAGGACATCAAGACTAAAATATTGGACGACGCCTCATTAATTTTCAAATTTATCGGTAAGCTCGAAAATTGCCGGAAGTGAATTAACAGGCAGAGATTTGGAGCCAAATATTTGAGAATTTGTGCTTCAAAAGTAAAAAGACCAAAATGCCCCTTTTTTTAGAAGCTTGTATAGGAAGTTTTCTTATTTTATTTTCTCTCCTCTCCCATTTCTTCTTCCCCATGTTGGCTTCCTCCTTCCTCCGCACGTTTATTTTCTACCCCTCCCCAATGTTGACTTTTCTCTCCTCTCCCTTATTTTTCTTCTCATGTCCACCAGCCACCCCACCTTTTTCCCCTTCAGTCTCTCTCCTTTCTCTCTTCCCCCTTAAAATTTCTTCTTGGCTTTCACCTTAGCCTCATGAAACCATAACCATCTTATTGCCCTCCCCATCGTGCCTAGCCATTGCACCCTGTCATCGTCGATCCAGGCCATCCAAGCCGCTCACTCACTGTCGTGCTGCCGTGCCGCCATCCGCTTCTTGGTCTCACCATTGCCGAACACCCCATCTCACTAAGACCTATTTTCATCGCCTCTTGTCCTGTCGTTTCGAACATAGCTGCTCGTCGCCCATGCCACCGCCATCACGTTTATGTCGCCGGAATCACAAAACCATGAGTTGTTTTCATAATCCCTTAATTAGGGTATAGTCTTCCGTAAGGGGGTAGTTTAATTAGTCTTAAGTGTGGTTAGTGGTTAATGAGGGTGATTTATGTTTAAATATGGTTTATATGCCTTGATTATGCTTAAGTAAGATTATGTTAAGCTAATTGTGGCTTTATTGTACGTAGTTGTTAATTAATTGGGTTTATGATTAATTAACATTATATTATATTACTAAGCTTGCTTATGGTTGATTAATTTGGCTAATGAAGGTTTAGTCAAAATTAATTATGATTAATTATTTATGGGAATCATTAATTATAATTATTTTATTTTATTGAAATTATTTATTTATGGAAATATTAAATTATTTTGTGGAAATTAACTAATTAATTATATTATTTTATAATTTCGAATTATTGTTTATTTCTGATTATTAATTATTTTTGGGGAAAATAATAAAGTATGATTATTTATTGGAAATTGATTTAATTGAGTAATTTTGTGGGAAAATTACAATGGTCTATTTTTCTAAAGTTAATAGTATTTCTATACTACATTATTAAGTGACATTGGTTTATTAAAGAAGGGTTTTATTAAATGAAATTGTTTGGGTTGGATAATTATTTATGGGATTGGTAAATAATTAGAAGTATTTTGTGGGAGTTAAATTATTTTATCAAAATGATTGACTATAGTATTGTATCCTTCATAAATGAGTATCTTTGGGTTATAATCCTAGTTTATACTTATTTTGTGATGATTGATTATTTAGGGGAATAATTGATTGTCGTTAGTCGTGGAGATGCGTGTTTATCTATTAAAGAGGAAACCCGGTGCTACCAGAAGACCGCCAATCCCTTGGGGTTGTACTATGGCTGTTTGGTCGCCTGACAATGGTCAGTTGCTGAGTCGCGATAGAGGTTGGACCAATATTCCTTTAGAAATGCTGTCTGGGGGGAGACCTATGATGTAGCCATGCCCTCGGAGAGGACGATGCTTGGTTTTGGACCAATAGACCACCAATCATAAGATTGTGCTATGGCCTAGGGGGTTGTAATAATTGGAGCACGTGTGAGTATCAAGGCATAAGAAAGTTTTATGAATGTTATGGTTATGTTAATGCTTATTGAAAATGCCATGGCTTGAACTATATTATTTCTGCAGGGTTCGTGTACCAAGGCAATGTGACATCGCTTGTGATTGCAGATAATGGCTAATGATTTATGCTGTGATTGAGGTTTCTTTACATGTTATATAGAGGGCAAAGCAATAGTCGCTTTGTAATTGATCTGCCATCGATAATAGGTTGCATGATTAGACTGCACCTGAAGCGAGCGAGTTTCTTAACTGAGAGTTAGGATTATAACTTATTGAGATTTTACTTCACTAGTTATTATATAACAATTTTCAGGTAAGTAGGATGGAGAACCGACACATGTTGTGGCTCGTGGTTATATTTAAAGAGAGTATATTAACCCTGGCTTTATTGGTTTTGTTTGCTCGATAAGAAGAGGCCGTTGTAAGGGCTTGTACTTGTAAACTTCCTTGGGTTAATCAGTAAATAAATAAAGCAACACTTTTGAATGTGTTTCTGGTTAGGTTTTCCTACTATCCCTGCTTTTGTAATTGACTAGGTGGTGGTGATTCACTTCTGCATGCGTTTAATTAAAAGATAAAAATAATGATCAGCGACGCGTCTTGGGACGTTGCATCTAAATGACTGCAAAAGAATATGGGTTGTCAAGTGCTCAAGGGTCGGGGCGTGACATCCCCGTCGATTTTGGTATCAGAGCCTGGTCAACACTTGAAATGATAAGGTGTGATGAGTTTTGGGATAGTTAGTAGGAAATACATTTTCTTTACTTGCATGTGATTGTTTATAGGATCTCTTGTGGTCTTTTATGATAAAAGGGTTGTCTCAGTTCCTAATTCCATATTGGAATTGGGAAGCAAATTCTATGAGAATCTTGCAAGACGAACAATCCTGATTCGAGAGTCCTTAAGGAAGGGAAGTTGAAAGATAGGCTAGTGCTAAAGGAAGAGCACTAGGGGATCCTAGATTTGATGAAATCCTATAGGCGTTGGAAGCCTTAAGCATTTAGATAAGGCAACGAGCTCAAACTCAAGCTATTGTTGCTGTTGCTGCTTAAATTGGTTGAACAGTTCCTTGAGCTAGAGCCATTCAAGTCCGCTGGGGCAGGTGATCCTGAGGTCACAACCCTCTGGATCAAAGAATTAGAGTAAGCGTTTACATTGCTAAAATGCTTTGAGGAAAATAAGATAGCCTTGGCAGAGTACCAATTACAAGGTAGCACTAGCACGTAGTGGGAAGTAACCTAAGGAAGGGTTTTGCCCAAAGGTATAGTCCCTAAGTAGAGTATCTTCGTCGAAGTGTTCAACGGAGAATACTTTTCTAAGTGCATACGAGAGCAGAAGGCAACTAAATTCCTGCAACTTTGTTAGAATCATTTGTCGGTCATGTAATAAGACGTTAAGTTTGCAGAGCTTTTGAAGTATGTACCAAAAATGATTGGCAATCTAGTAGACTAAGTCAGAAGGTCAAGGATGGTTTGAAATTGGAAATTAATGATCAGTTGGTGCCCCTGAACCTGAAGGGCTATGATGGATGGTACGAGGGAGCCCGACTAATTGAAAAGGACGTGGTAGAATGAGCAGCTACATCTAGATCGTGGTTTGCATCTTATAGGGATAATCATTGGCTTGGAAAAAGGTTGATGATAGGAGGAATGGCGTTGGAAAAATCGGTATGCAACTCGAATGCTAGGTGTCGATTCTGTGGGTGACAATACGAGATAGTTACGTGTCTTGTTTAGACTGGAACATGTTTTGACTGCGGGCAACAATGCCGCATTGCAAGGAATTATCCTTGTCAATAGTTAAGGACGCAACCTCAACAGTCACAAGTGGGACAATCGACTGAAAACACTACGCAAGACAACTTTAATCGCCATTTTGTTCAAGAATAAGTATATGTTGTTACCAGGAAGGAGGCAGAAAATTCTCAAGCTGTGATTACAAATACAACTTCCTAGTGTGATCATGTTGCTAATGCGTTAATTGGTTTGGAGCTATGCATTTGTCTATAGCTGAATACTTTGTTAAGTTGGTGGGGTTAAGACCAAAATCATTGGAAGCGGCTCTTAGCATGTTGATAAGGTTATCTGCAGTAGAATATTCAGATTGTGATACAGTCATTGGTAATCGAGTGTAATTGATATATTTGATTGTTTTGGCAATGTATGATTTTAATGTGATTGTTGGAATGGATTGGCTAACTAAGTATTGAGTTATAATGGATTGCTATCAAGAGGTAATCCAATTTAACCTGTTAGGTGGGGTTAGTTTTGAGTTCACTGGAATCAAGGAGGACCCTCAATCCCTTTGAATTCATCATTGTAAGTAACTCATTTATTGGATGGAGATTGCTAAAGTTATTGGATGATCGTGGTTAATATGTTAGTTGAGGAATCAAGGATGGAAGACATCGTAGTAGTACAAGATTAATTTGATGTTTTTCCTAAGGAATTGTCAAGATTGTCCCCATAAAGGGAGATAGAATTCATAATTGACTTGGTCACTAGGACAAAGCCAATTCCCAAAGCACCATATAGAAGGGCATTATTAGAATTGAAGGAATTAAAGGTGCTGATGCAAGAATTATTAGATAAAGGAATTATTCATCCTAGTACGTCTCCCTAGGGAGCACCGGTTTGGTTTGTAGGGAAAAAGGATGGATCATTGCACCTATATATCGATTATTGGTAGCTTAACCAAAGAATGGTCATGAGCAAGTATCCATTACCAAGGATAAATGACTTGTTTGACCCACTTCAAGGAACTTCAATATGTTCCAAGATAGACCCAATGACAGGCTATTAATAGTTGAGGATTAAAAAGGAGGATAAGCTAAAGAAGACATATCGTGTGTGATTTGGTCACTACGAGATTACCGTACCGCCATTTGGATTAACTAATGCACCAACTGCTTTTATGGATTTGATGGATTGAGTGATTAAGGCCTATTTGGATCAATTCGTAATTGTGTTCGTGAACGATATATTGGAATATTCGAAGAATTCAAAGGAACACAAACAACGATTGAGGGTGATGCTATAGACCATTTGAGAGCATAAATAGTATACCAAGTTTAATACGTGAAAGTTTGGGTTTACTTGCATTGCTTTTGTTGGTTGTGTGATTTTGGATGATAGAATTTCTATGGATTCACTGAGATCAAGGCAATCATGAATATGCCAAGACTTATGACAATGACAAAGGTTTAAAGTTTTCTAAGTTAGGCAGGTTATTATAAACGATTCATAGAAAGATTTTTATGATAACTACGCCTCTGATGCGAATGTTAATGAAGGACATAAAATTTGAATGGACGGATAAGTGTGAGTGTAATTTTTAAGAGCTTAAGTATAAACTGACTACCGCACTAGTTTTGAGGATATGATCTAGTATCAGAGGTTATGAGATTTACCGTGAGATGTTGTATAAGGGATTGGATTGCGTTGTAAGGCAACAAGGAAGATTGATTGCTTACGCGTCACGACAATTGAGGCCATTGGATTTAATGAAAATCAAATAAGTTTTATCTTGATAATTTGAGGAGTTGTAAGTATGTGATCATAAGTGATGATCTATTAAATGGTGATAATCTTTGATAAGATTTACAGTAGATGGTTCATTGCACAAAAGCCTTAGATTCTATAAAGAACTAGGGTGAATTGTTTCAAGAGACGGTTGAGATATGAATTTACCTAGGGTGGATTATTTTGGGAGATAATTAAGATAGAAATTTGAGGAATTGATTTTTGTCTTTGGTGGATTAATAATTAATTATCCCATGATACTATATGGATAAGTGGTGAAACAACATTATCGATGATTTCTTCTCAAGGTATTAATAAGGATTTGAAGAAGTACTTGAAAGCTTTTGGTGCATTAAATGATATTTGGTTTGCACTAATTTTCAAGTGGTTAAAGTGATATTCTTTGTTTAGATATTAAATGGACGGATCAGATTTCAAGTGTTGATAAGTGATCACATGTAAACGACCTCATGGGTTGACGAGCTAGAGAAAGCTTTGTACTTTGATGTGCTCAGATGAGATTAAAACCGTGAGATTTGGTATGAGACGGGCCAAAGCGAATAATATCTCTATAAGTTAGTCAATGTTAAAAAGGATGTCATTTCTAATAAGTATGTGGTTCAAGGATGCATGTAACAATTAGTTTGATGAGAGTGGAGAGTGATCGTCAGGGCCAAAGGAACTGAGTAAGGAGCGACTTTTGGCAAGTTTCTAGGATGTCAAAGGGAGTTGGAATGAACTAGATTACGCACCAAACCAGAAGAGAATGTTTCAAGGATAAGATTATTATCATAAGAGTGTAACCAAAGTATGGTCAAGTTTGTGAAACTCCAATTTATTGGAACAAAGTTAGAGAAAGGATGATCACTAGTCCAAAGATTGTTTGGCTGTTAGTGGATGCTATTAAAATTATCAAGGACAGACTAAGGACAATGCAAAGCCACTAGAAAAGCAATACATACAAAAGACTAGGGGTGTGCAACCGGACCGGATTGACCCGGGAACCGGACCGGACCACACTGAAAAACCGGTCCGAGAACCGGTTCCACTGGAAAACCCACCCGACCTGGACCGGTTTTTTTTTTTAAAAAAAGAAAGAACAGGCTTGCAGATGAACAAATCGACGGAAGTCAAGGAACCCTAGCTTTTTCTCTCCCATCGTTGCTCGCTCCTTCTCTCCCGATCTACTTGCTCCGCCGCTGCTCAACCGACAAGGCGACGATTGCTGGTCGCTTCTTCTCCCCCGACGACAAGTGCTGCTCACTTCTTCTCCCCCAATCGACTTGCTTTGTCGCTGCTTGTCAAGGTAATCGATTTTTCTCTCTCCCTCTCCCTCTCCCTTTTCGTCCTTGCGTGTGTGTTTGGCGGTTTGTGTCCACTTGTCCATGGCGCACTTGCCAAACCAGATCCGGGTGGGGGCGTTGGGAAGGTGGTCCGCCCGGAGCAAGATGTTGCCCGGGACCTTCGGAGAGTTTCGGGTTTCCGGCTCAAGGTCCCGATTCTCGTCGGCGCAAGTAATAGCTTCCTCCATTCCGCTTTCGTTTGTTCAATCGTGGTCGCTGGTGATCCAATTGGGCTGCCACTTGCTTGCCGAACGGATTTTATTCAGGATTCACGTTGAAGTTTCCGAACGCCTCCCTCGGTTAATTTTCAGTTGCGGTGCGGTGATTTTGATTGCTCTTGAGCATTTGCGATCGAGTCGTTGGTTTCTGGTTGTAGGATTCTATTTGTTAGTTAAGGTCCTATGTGGTTCTTACTGTTGATGAGTCAATGAGGCATGCCTTGTGGACGCGAAGAAAGGAGAGAACTGAAGCTTTTATCGCCAGAAAATGTTATGTTTGGTTCAACGGTTAGAATGTTTAGCTCCGAATCCAGACAATGAGCTCTCTTTGCTACTAAGTGTTTTGTCATGTTTGAGTCGAGGATTGGATTTTTGTTCACTTGTCGGTCATCGACCGATTTAGGCGATTTCAATAACCTCGGCTTTCGTCTCCCTCGTTGTGCAACAAGTTTAACTGGTTCAATCATTTTCAATAGTGAACGGCTTTCGGAGCTCGTTGCACGGCTTCGGAAATTCGAAGGGTGTGGATGAGGCGAGGTCTCGTCCAACAAGTTTGATAGCGCTCTTCTTGCAGCTTAGGTATTGCACAGCTATTTGCCATCCTTGAGACACTTCATTTTTTGATACATTCGGTAGCCTCAAAATTTTGACAACAGTCTTTTTATAAGTAAGAAGTGATATTTTAATACTTATGCAATCGAGAAACAATTTTCATTGGTGAATACTTTGCACTTTGTTTGGAATTCTAATGTCGAGTAAATATGGAAGGATGAAATAGATGTGCAGCTTAGTAATAGGATCCTTGTCGACATAAGTGCATCGTCTATTATATCTATTGAAGGTCATCACTTTCACTTGAACCGATAATGATAGCCAATGAAGAATGATAAGAAGATTATCTTGTTGCAGAAATTGACACTTTACCTAAGTTAATATATGCATGCACCGAATTAGGCTCGGGATGGTCTTCTTTGGAACTAATGCCATATTTGCATCTTGGGTCAATCATCCGTAAAGTATTTGTATCTTGGGTCATTAGAAGTTTGTCATGAGTGGAGCTGATTTATAAGTATTCTACATTTTATTAAATGATAATGATGAATCTCTCCACATTTTCCAGACTATCAAAGTCAGTTACTATGATATTGCAGAAACAAGCTTAATTTGGCATTCATGATAATCTATGAAACAGTACATTTTGAATCATTTAAACTAGAAAATGGGGAAAGCCTTATTTGAAAAGAACGGATATCTTAATGAAAAATCAAGTGTATAATTGGTGATCATTAGTTCTGAACATGGAGCTGAAGTTCAAGCATGTTGAAAGAGTTGTTGATGCATTACAATAGGTAAGCTAGAGAGTTAAAAGTAGTTCAGGACAGCACATCAGACTGAGGTTTTTTGACTACCTTCCAAGCGCATAAATATCTTAATGTCTAAGATATTGTACTTGACAGATTATTTCGGTATACTAGGCAATAACTCTTTCTAGTATCCACAAATGTGTCAACATTTTTTATGACAACATAAAAGAAGATGCAATTGTTTGGGGGTAGAGAAAAACAATTACTTTGGCTGTGCATTAAGTTTCATTCAAAGAGGATCTATGGATTCCTACAAAATAGAAAAGAAGAATTATTTGAGGATTCTTTAAATAAGTAGCTTGATGTTGGTTCACATCAAATTTTTTTCTACTTATTTGCCCAATAATATTTGAGATTCATGAACCAGACTTTTTTGTATCCAGGATTTGTATTAGACAAGGAAGATCGAAGCATCACTAGGTCTGATACATACTTCAAGGAGCATGGTTTCTTGTTGATTTTTCTTTGTACATGAATTGCAGGTCTTTTTTAGAGATTTTGCACAAATGTTGTGGGCGATCGATTTGCTCACCAAATGGAGGAAAGGAGTTGGAGTGGGTGTTAGAGCAAATGAGGAGAAAAATGGTTCTATGTCCAAGCATATTCAAGTTAACCACGTCGCCACCTCTCTGTCCAAGCAAATTAAAATGCTTATTTTTTATGCAAATTAACTATGTCTGGTGGAATATTGAATGTAATGCAAAGTTAAATTAGTAGTTGTGGGAATGAGGCTAATGTTAGACCATGTTTGTTGATAATGTTTATACAATGTTATGATTTTTGCACTTTCTTGTCAGTCGAATTAGGATGATTATGTTATTGTTTTCTCGCGAATTAATGTAAAATTTGAAATCGTATAGGATATCAAGTGGTTAAAAAATAGGTTCTAATAAAAACAGGGTATTCCCTGTTCGTGGACCGGAAAAACAGGGTCGAGTCTAAAACAGGGTCTAATGAAAACAGGGTCGGGTACAGGGTCCAAAAAATGGAAACCGGTTATAACAGGGTCGGGTACAGGGTTGAGGTCTAGACCCTACCCACCCTGAACCCGATCACCCCTACAAAAGACTAAGATTGTTGGAATTTTAAGTTCAATGTTGGTTGCCCTTAAGGTGTCGTCGGTGAGAAGGACATAGCAATTTGGACACTACCAGTGCCTTGGCTTGGTGGTATGCGAGGTAAGGCTCTACAAGTCCAATCGAGGATTCGAAATCTAGAGGTGACAACAAAGTTGCTTTTGGCAAAATTGGATAATGCTTAGCCTATAGGAACTAAAAAGGAATTGGAAGTGATTTGGTAATATCAGGGTACGGAAGGAACGACTTGGGGGAGTGAGGATTCAATGAGGTGTCAATACCCTCATCTGTTTAAGGATATTGGAAGTTCTGCGAATTTTGAGAACGAAATTTCTGTAAGGAGGGAAGAGTTGTGATGTCCTGAATTTCGATCTATTTCAGGATATATGAAATTGTTATTTTATCACTGTGCTGTTAGTTACGTTTATTCTGAATTGCCCTCTTATAAGTTGACTAGCTATTTGAAAAGGCAATTGAGGATCGATATTCATACGACTAGTAATTCAATTAGGGATAGGCCGCTCGACCATAAGATTAAATATGATGATATTACGCTATTGTAGGCCAATTAGCGAATGAAAATAAATCGATTCAGCAAAGGTATGAGGTCGAATTGCAGGTGATTCCGCACGACTTCGATATTAACTACGAACGACGTTAAACCAATTTCTTGTTGGATTTGTACTCGGGGTGAGCAATCAATCTCTCATGATTACATGACAATCGAGGATCGCTCTGATTTGAATATGCACGAACGTAGATTGAAAAGCTATCAACCACGGGTCAAACGTGCGGAAATTTCTAAACGCTGCCCGAAAGTTAGGTCATACTAAAGTCACAATTGATCGATTTTAACCACGAATTTTAATCCAATTTCGAATATCGAACTTTTGAGGACGTCAAGACTAAAATATTAGACAACACCTCATTAATTCTCAAATTTATTAGTAAGCCCAAAAATTGCCGGAAGTGGATTAATGGGCTGAGATTTGGAGTCAAAAATTTCAGAATTTGTGCTTCATAGGTAAAAAGACTAAAATGCCCTTTCTAAAAGCTTATATTGGAAATTGTCTTATTTTATTTTTTATTTTATTCTTTTTCTTTCTCTCCTCTCTCATTTCTTCTTCCCCATGTTGGCTTCCTCCTTCCTCCACTCGTTTCTTTCTTCCCCCGGCGGGGGCGCCCCAATGTTGACTTTTCTTTCCTCTCCCTCATTTTTTTCTCACGTCCACCAACCACCCCACCTTTTTCCCCCTTCGTTCTCTCTCCTTTCTCTCTTCCCACTTAAAATTTCTTCTTGTTTTTCACCTTAGCTGCATGAAACCATAACCATCTTATTGCCCTCTCTATCGTGCCTAGCCACCGCACCCCGTCATCGCCAATCCGGGCCATCCAAGCCGCTTGCTCGCCGCCATGTCGCCGTCCGCTTCTTAGTCTCACCATTACCAAACACCACATCTCGCCGAGACCCATTTTCATCATTGCTTGTCTTGCCATTTAAGACATAGCTGAATGTCGCCCGTGCCACCGCCGTTGCGTTCGTGTCGCTGGAATTGTAAAACCGTGAGTTGTTTTTCTAATCCCTTAATTAGGGGATAATCTTGCGTTAGGGGTAGTTTAATTAGTCTTAAGTGTGGTTAGTGGTTAATGAGGATGATTTATGCTTAAGTATGGTTTATATACATTGATTATGCTTAAGTGAGATTATGTTAAGCTAATTGTGGCTTTATTATGCTTAGTTGTTAATTAATTGGGTTTATGATTAATTAACATTAAATTATATTACTAAGCTTGCTTATGGTTGATTAATTTGGCTAATGAAGGTTTAGTCTAAAATTAATTATGATTAAATATTTATGGGAATAATTAAATTGAAATTATTTATTTATGGAAATATTAAATTATTTTGTGGAAATTAATTAATTAATTTATTTTATTTTATAATTTCGAATTATTGTTTATTTCTGAATATGAATTATTTTTGGATAAAATAATTAAGTATGATTATTTATTGGAAATTGATTTAATTTAGTAATTTTGTGGGAAAATTACAATGGTCTATTTTTCTAAAGTTAATAGTATTTATATACTTGCATTATTAAGTGACCTTGGTTTATTAAAGAAGGGTTTTATTAAATGGAATAATTTGGGTTGGATAATTATTTATGGGATTGGTAAATAATTAGAAGTATTTTGTGGCAGTTAAATTATTTTATCAAAATAATTGACTATAGTATTGTATACTTCATAAATGAGTATTTTTGGGTTATAATCATAGTTTATACTTATTTTGTGATGATTGATTATTTAGGGGAATAATTAATTGTCGTTAGTCATGGAGACGCGAGTTTATCTATTATTGAATATTGAGACATGTGATTGGGTACCGTTAATTATTGAGGTACATGATGGTTGATCAATAATTGACTGAGGCACGTGGCTAATTATCGAAGTGTTGATTGTGGACGAGTTCTTGTTAAGTGATGACTATTGTAGGAATAGTTAAGGGTGATAATTATTTTGGGAAGGCATGTAAGTGTCATGATGTTAATTGATTGGAATTGATTGTCAGATTATGACTTGAATTGTTGTTTGATGACTGTATATTGTCTGTTGAATTGTGCAAGTTTATGTGACCATTGATTATTATTACATCGTATTATATGTGTGTTAACTGCAATATTATGTCGTATGAGCATCAACCATGGTTGCATTTACAACAGAGGAAAGAAAGAATGAATTGGTTGATGGTTGTGCTACATGGTCACATTAAAGGGAAAATCCAGCACTGTCAGAAGATCGCCAATCCCTTAGGGTTGTGCCGTGGCCATTTGGTCACCTGACAATAGTCAGTTGCTGAGTCGCAGTAGAGGCCGAATCAATGTTCCTTCCGAAATGCCATCTGGGGGGAGGCCCATGACGTGGCCGTGCCCACGGAAGGGACGATACTTGGTTTTGGACCAGTAGGCCACCAACTATAAGGTTGTGCCATGGCCTAGGGGGTCGTATAATTGGAGTATGTGTGGGTACCAAGGCATAAGAAAATTCTATGAGTGCTTTGATTATGTGAATGCTTATTGAAATTGCCATGGCTTGAACTATATTGTTTCTACAGTGTTCGTGTGCTAAGGCAAGGTGAGATCACATGTGATTGCATATGATGGCTAATGATTTATGCTGTGATTGAGGTTTCTTTATATGTTATAGATAGGGAAAGCGATAGTTGTTTTGCAATTGATCTACCATCGATAATAGGTTGCATGATTAGACTGCACCTAAGGTGAGCGAGTTTCCTAACTAAGGATTAGAATTATACCTTACTGAGATTTTATCTCACTGGATATTATATAACTATTTTCAAGTCCGTAGGATAAAGAACTGACATGTGTTGTGGCTCATGGCCGTATTTGAAGGGAGTAGATTAACCTTGATTTTATTGGTTTTTGTTGGCTCAATAAAAAGATGCCATTGTAAGGGCTTGCACTTGTAAACTTCTTAAGGTTAATTAGTAAATAAATAAAGTGACACTTTTGATTGTGTTTCTGGTTGGGTTTTCCTACATCCCTACTTTTGTAATTGATTGGGTGGTAGTGATTTGGTTTCGCATGCGTTTAATTAAAAGATAAAAACAATGGTCGGCGACGCGTCCTAAGACGCTGTATCTAAATGACCGCAAGAGAATAGGAGTTGTCATGTGCTTGAGGGTCGAGGCATGACACCTAGGACCCTAACCTCATATGCCCAAATCTAGTGAGGCCGCACCTCGAACAGATCTCAAGCACCCAAACCCTAGTCCATTGAGACTCGTCTCTTCACGTTAGTGCTCACGCCCATCGAAGATAGACATTAGTAAACCTTCATAGACCCAGGAATAGGCATTGAGGATAGTGGCCCACCCTTGATGGACTCAAGTATGTACATTGAGATCCCGAACCTAACCTTCATGGATCCAAGCCTAGGCTTGGGCGTTAGGGATCGGAGCCCTATCTTGATGGATGCGAGTTTGACCTCGATGGAACTAGGCATGGGCATTAGGTCTGAAGTCCAAACTCAATAGACCCAATGTCTAGGCATTTGGGATCAAGTCCATGGCCTTGGGGTTCACAACTCGACCTAGATGGACACGAGCACAAGTATCGGCTAGAGACCTAGGCCCTAGCCTCGATGGAATCGAATACGGCCTCTGTGTACCTAAGTTGAGCCGCTAAGCAACTAGGCATGGGCACCAAGTTCTAGAGTTTGGCTTTGGTGGACCCAAGACTAGTGCCCGTGCACATTCCTAGGAGTTGGGGATCTGAACTTGAGATCCTAGTACCTTTGCCCAATTCCCTAGCTATCCATGCGCAAGTCACTAGCGCCTAAATAATATATGTCTATTTAAGAAAATCAAATGAGATTCTTCTTAGCAAACAACGAAAAATGTGTTCCAGTTTTTCAAGTCTTAGCCAAATATTGAAAATATTATCATTTTCCTAAAAAAGGACCTTTTGAATTTCTTTTCCCAATAATGTTATATTTTTGGCAAAATAAATAGAGTTTAAAAAGTGAACTTAGACAAAGGAAACGATAGTACAATGAGCTTGGACAAAACTAAGTGCAAATAAAAAATATGAGAAAATTTCAAAAATCCCAAATTTAGCCCACTGTGACATTTACTCTAAACTTTTTATGTGACATAAAGATTCTAAACTTGTATTTATGTAATACATTTACCCCAAAATTGTACTGTGTGATATATTTATCTTAAATTTCTTCTTATGAAATTAAAAACCCAAAACTTGTACCCGTGTAACACATTTACTCCAAAAAATTTGCGTCAAAGAAAAAAATTTGAGGTTTTTTATCGCAAAAAATATTTTGGGTATATATGTCATGTGGGTAAAAGTTTGGGGGTTTTTTGGTGTTATAGAAAAATATATTGGGTAAATATCCTATATGGGCATAAGTTTAAATTTTTGGTATCATAAAAAATAATTTAGAGTGAATATGTCATATTAGGTAAAGTTTGGGATTTTTTATGATTTTTACCCTAATAAGAAAGAAATGAGAGAGAAAAGTGCTACAGGAGAAGTGCACTATCAATGCCTTAACTTGTGTATGGCGTTCACTTTAATGTTAAAACTTTTCGACGGCGTACTTAAGTGTCAAAATCGGAGAAAAATGATCACTTAAGTGCCATCGCTGGTCTACTTAGCCAGAAATCCTACGTGGCATTTTTTATTAATATTTTTAGCTAACGTGGCTTGTCAAAGCACAGGGATGTTGAAGGACATCGTTTAACTAATTTTTGGCGGATCACTTAAGTGCCAAAGTTTTTGAAAAATGATTTTTTTATTGCCAAGATTTTTAAAAAGGATCATTTAAGTGTCAAATATTTTGAAAAACAATTTTTTCATTGCCAAATATTTGTTGACATTGAAAAAATCGTTTTTCAAAAAAATTGACATTGAAAAAACCATTTTTCAAAAAATTTGGATCTTAAGTAATCCCTTTTCAAAAATCTTGGCACTTAAAAAATAATTTTTCAAAAAAAATTGACCCTTAAGTGATCTATGAAAAGTTGGTCAAACAACTTAAGTGCCATGTCAATTAAAAAAGTCACGTGTCAATTTTGACTAGAATATCTCGCCCGAGGTACTTAAGTGATCATTTTTCTCTGATTTTAGTACTTAAGTATGCCAGTGAAAAGTTATGGTATTAAAGTGACAAATGCATAAGTTATGACACTGATAGTGTACTCCTTCCAAAATGAAATATTCTTGATCTTTGACAGTTGGGATTGCAAAAGTATCTTCGGAGATCCTTTGTCCCATGCGACATTCTTAATAAGTCGCACTCACAAGCCTTCCAGAAGTTTGACGGCTTAGGAATTTTTCGTTTGATTGCTAAGAATGGTCATTACTTTAACAAAACTCGTGCGCTCCAGCTAGCACAAAGCTGTGAGAATCAAATGTCCCTTCTTGCTCTATTTATCTATTTATTTTGTCTCATCTTCAGATTTATATATGTTTAACAATCTCAACGGGAAGGGAGTTGGGGGAGACGTATGGCTCCCCCATTTCAAGAGCCAAACATTACTTTTGTCAGAAGGTTCTCATTACTTTAATTTTTTTATTGTATTTTTTATTTTATTAATTCATAAAAAAGTAGCAACTTTTTCGATTGGGAGGTTGAGGCATATGCTTTGAAGCTTATTGTTTGTGTCTTTGACTTGCACGAGACATGTAATTAGGGACTAGTAAGTGGACAAAGAGGAGTGGTGGGGGTCCTTGAAGGGTTGGTGGTTCTTGTATGTTTAACTTGACCTCTTTAATTCCTGACCATGTCTGCCACATAATATGATGCGAAGTGACAACACGTGAATTTATACTTATTAATTGGCAAGAGTTCTATAGATTCAAAGTACAACTCATGTATCATTTAACTATCATTTTCACTTTTTAATCTCATGACTTTAATTAGTTAACTATCATATAACATTACTCTTTAGCCCTCTTAAACATAGATATCAACGAATAGAATTAATTATCATTTTTTTTTAGTTTTCAAAATTTTGGAGGAAAGAATAAAACACAGGGTAGAGTACTTTCTTTAAGCTCATGCAAATAGACACTAACAATAAGTGGCTACTTGTTCAACTTCCGTATGCCATAGTAGTAGGAATTCTCGATTGAGTTCAATATGTCCTACACTCCTTTCACCCTCTATGAGTTCTCTTCTTTATGCACTGTCAGCTTTCACATGAGAGAATATTAAGTTTCAAGTATGAGCTATACATTTCCTTTAAAGGATTAAAATTGTAGAACTCCCAATTACATGCGCACTTGACTTCAATGCAAATAATGTTACGAATATCGTATAAATTTGTTGAACAATCTAGGAGACGGTAAATGAGGACTTCTAATAATCACTGTTTAAATATTTAATAAGATTTGGTCACACTATCTGATTAATAACTTTATTTAAATTTTGTTTTTCATCTGTCAACAACATTTACGGTTATTATCTTGAAGAGTTTCCCCGTTCGATTACAATATAACCTTTCAATTTAAGAATTGACCTCATTACAAAAATTAAGTCGTTGATACATGTAAATGCTATCAACAAATATAATGCAAGTTACTGCACAACAAATAAGACAAATTGATGATAGTAGTACACGGTGAGTCCAATGAAAGATGTCCTTAGTAGTTGCTGTCGCCACTCTCTCTCTCTCTCTCTCTCTCTCTCTCTCCCCACCTTTCCGTGTGTGTGTGTAGAGGAAATTGCATAGCGTCGAACTCTGTCTCAATGACGGTAATTAAGGAGATGCTACCTCTGACCTTCATGGCAAAAGGATACCAAGCTCATTGCAAATTGATGAGATCCTACTCGTATGGTAGGGAAATTTAGGAATTGAGTCAGGGCTTCTTCGTAAATAATAATGACCCTACACATGTAATGCCTAATAGAACAATCGACTTTCAGACAACAACAAATTTATGGAATTTTAATTGTCTAAATAATAAACATTATCCTCATGACATTCTCACATTTTAAAATAAACAATTACCAACCTCATTCTCGGCATTAGATTTTAAAATTAGATTTCATTTTTGGGTGTAGAAATCAGGTGTGCATGAAGGCAAGTCTTTCTAAACGATGGGGGATGCAAAATGTTATTATAATACACATGTGGGTTGTGTTAGAAAAGTAGTTCCACATCGGAGAATTGATGTGATGTGGAATAGTTAATATATACTAGTTGGCCCATAACTCACTAACTTAAGCTTTTGAGTTAAGATGGGTCCAATTAGATATATAGACGAGCTCGGGCTTGGATTTCCCCCTTGGAGATCTCCCAATGCAAAAGGGTATTGAACTTCTGCTACGCGCTCCCAACAACTAATATCAGAGCCGATGGTTACAGTTTCTAGGCAGGTGAACATTGTAGTATGACAATGTGGGCCTATGAGGATGGCCCAGGTGGGCATTGTGGTGTAATAACGCAGGCCCGTGAGAATGATGTTGGGCCAGAAGGATATCCGATTTAAGGGGGAGTAGATCTAACACCGGAGCTCACACGTGAAAGGGAGATTATTAGGATACACGTGTGAGTTGTATTAGAAAAGTAGTCTCACATTGGAGAATTGATATGGTGTAGAGCAGTTAATATATACTCGTTAGTTCATAACTCACTTGCTTAGGCTTTTGAGTTAAAGTGGGTCCAATTAGATATATTAACGGACTCGAGCTTGGATTTCCTCCTTGGAGATCTCCCCAGGTAAAGGTATCGGACTTTTATTGTGCGCTCCCAACAAATATAAGTTTTGAAATGTGAAAAGAATGCTTAATTACAAAATTGAAGATGGCTTTTGAAATTATTTCTTTTCTTTTTCACATGTTAGGAAGAAATCTTCAGGATATTCGATCAGCCCAAAAAAAAAAGTTTATTAGGGCGGCTTATGATGCGACAGCTCTATTCCGCTTCTACTTGAATTTCGGCTCTCATGAACCAACCATCACAAAAGTTCCCCGTTACTGGTGGTCGTCGGGGAAGTTTAACCGTGTAATTTTCTTTGCTTAATTGGCGCTTGCGCACTAGCCAGTTTTGCCGAGATTTTTAAGTGCGTCGTATCCATATTCATGATGGTAACGTTCACAATCAGCAATAAATGTTAGACTAATTACATTCGACGGGTCCAATTATGCCAAACGACAAAGCAAACTTATTCTTGTTAAAATATTACCCTTAATTTATTAAAATATTTAAGAGTTTTTTTTTTTTTTGGTGACCTAGGGAACCCCGCACCCCGCCGACAGCCGGGGGAGTAAATCCTGGGGGCCACACGTGCTAGCCACCACACACGTGAAACCAGTTAAGTCACTCTATGACGAAGCTGGGATTCGAACTCTCGACCTTTTGCGAGAGGAAGAGAGCGCGAACCCGAACGCCACCCAAGTGGGTGGTAAAAAAAAAAAAATATATTTATAAAAAAAAAATATTTAAGAGTTAATACTACAAAAATCTCAAGTTATGCTCATTATAACACAAATACTCCAAACTTATTTTTGTGTCACTAAATCCTTAAACTTGGTTATTGTGACATAAATATCCCAATTTTTTTCGTATAAAAAAAATCTGAACTTATACCATTGTGATAAATGTACTTTGGATAAAACTAAAATGAAGGGTATATAAGTCACATATATATAAGTTTTGGGTTTCTTCATGACACGAAAAAAAAAAAAAAAAGAGGGTGTATTTGTGTCATAATGGGTAAATTTAGAGTTTTTAGAGATACAAAAAAAAGTTTGAAGCATTTATATCGCAATAAACATAATTTGAGGCTTTTTGTAATATTTGCTCGATATTCCGATATTAAGTCATGCATTCATGTAAAAACTTAAATTTTTAAAACGGTTGGCATTGTCTTACAAAAACTCACATGGTTCATAGTAAGAGGTCCTAAGTTTAAATATTTCTAGACCCCCATTTGCCTTCCCAAATTCCATATCTCACTTTTTAGACTTAGGGAAAATTGCACAAATTGTCCATATCAATACCAACCATGCCATATAGGATGACTATTGGCTGAAAGGACTTAATTGACAACTAGTCAAAAGATTTAGAAATAAATTGATAAATTTTTAAAGACTTAAGACTAAATTAACACAATTAAAAGGTTTATGACTAAATGAAATATTTGGATTTGAATTGACCATTGTACAATATATTTAAGGCTTTTTGAACAATTATCCCTGCATTTACCCATGCCGCATGAAATGGTGAGCTATAAGGAGGCAGTTTTTTATTCATCTATGGCTCTCATTCTAATTTGATGATATCCACTTTGAAGATCAATCTTGGAAAAAATAGTTGCACCATGAAGTTGGTCAAGAAGATCATCGAGTCGAGGAATAGGAAAACGATACTTGATAGTAATCTTGTTCACCGCTCGACTATCAATACAAATGCGCCATGAGCCATCTTTCTTTGGCACGAGAAGAGCAGGGATAGGACATGGACTCATGCTTTTTTTCACCATTCCTTTAGCCAAGAGTTCATCCACTTGTCGTCGAAGCTCTTCATGCTCTTTGTGACTCATGCGATAGGCCACCTTGTTTGGAATGACAGCTCTCGAGACAAAATCAATGCAATGTTGAATGTCTCTTGCAGGTGGAAGACCGGGTAGAATCTCTTTTGAGACGAAATCCTTAAATTCTTGAATAAGAGGTTCTACTAGAGAAGGGATACCATAATGTTCTTCATTCTCTTTTAACACCACAAGAATACGCCTTCAAATATTTTTCTAAAGCTTTATCAACTTCAAATTTAGAGAGTAAATTATTTCCTTCCCCATTAGATGGTTTAAGAGTGTCATTTATTTTGGAAAGACCCAAGATAATTTTTATTCCATCCTTCTTAAGAGTGTAAGTACTTTTTGAACCCATCATGCTTAGTTTTTCGATTAAATTGCCATGGCCTCCCAAGAAGTAGATGGCAAGCATCCAGAGGAACAACATCGCACCAGACTTCTTCCATATATATATTTCCAATAGAGAATTGAACAAGACATCGTTTATTGACCCTTACCTCGTTCCCTTTACGAAGCCAAGAGAGCTTGTAAGGGTGTGGGTGTTTCTTTGTCTCAAGGCGCAACTTGTCCACCATTGTTGTAGCCACTACATTCTCACAACTTCCTCCATCGATGATAACATCAAAAAAATTTCCATGAGAAGTGCATCTAGTATGAAAAATATTATGACGAAGCCACATACCATCCTCATTAGGGGTAATATTCAAGACTCGACGTAGAATTAGAGTCTCTCCTTGATCTCCATAGACAACTTCATCTTTTTCCTCGAATGTTTCGTTGGAACTGAGGGAGCATTTATGCTGCTCTTCCCCAAGATCTTCTACTAGAGAGATGATCTTGCAATTTGGACATTCAGATGCAATATGTCCAAACACTTGACATTTGAAACACCGTATAGAGTTTGAGCACTTAAAACTTGATGCTCCATCATTCTTAGGAGTCGACTTTGAAGTGGTCACCCTAATCTTAAAAGTAGATGCCCTCTCATCTTTAGAAAAGTCTTCTTTGTTCCGATACCGAGAGGTATGACCACGAGCAACTTTAAGTTGCCATTCAACCTTAAGTGCCAGTTGACAAACATCATTATAAGTCCAATAAGGTTGAATTGGACAACATTACCAACTTCATATCAAAGTCCACCAAGGTAGTGGGCAATAGTTTTCTCTTCTCCTTCGGAAATATCACAAAGCATCATAAAATGATCAAACTCCGTGGTATATTCTTCCACGGACATCTCCTTTTGTTTTTAATTGTGGAATTGAAGGAAATTATCTTGACGGTAGTTTGGTGGCAAAAACTTCTTCTTCAATTCTTTTTTCATCTTCTCTCACGTTACGATACGACTTCTTCCTTCATGAGCTCATTGTTTCTTCAAGTGCTCCCACCAAATAAAAGCATGCTTTTTGAGTTTGATAGCAACTCGCTTCACCTTATGATCATTTGGAATGTCTTTGTTGTCAAAGATTCTTTCTACAGCATGCAGCCAATCCATGAATTCCTCGGGTTGCATCTTCCCCTCAAATTCAGGAATATTAACCTTTACATAGGAATCGTGTTCAATTCCATGAAACCTTCGATGTCGGTGTCGAGGAAGCTCTTCCTCACTCAAAGCATGACTTTGAGCACCGGCAAAGGGATTGATGTCCTCTTCATCAAAGGGAATATCTTCTTACTCATGAGGCGAATCATCACGTTCTAGAAGTTGGAAGCATTGCAAAGACTCCTGTGGTTGCTGCACTTGTCTCCTTAAATCATCTACCTCCACATCTTGTAGGTCTCTTTCTCGAGCTGTAGAATACTCAACATTCGATCCTTGTCGATGACAACTAGCCATTGAACGGAAGCTTTGATACCAATTTGACATCGGATAAAATGTAGAGAAATAGGAGGTAACATAAGTAAAAACTAAATTGGATAGATCGCTTGCCACTTGTAGGAATTCACCTAAGAGATAAGAGCATAACAAGAAATCCTTCTTGTTTTCAAGCCAAAGGTTAAATGAGTTAACACACAAATCAAGTTTGCCTTCTTATTCATTATAGCGTGCTTATATAGGCAATCTTGGAACAACTCTTCAAGCAATGAGAAATTACTAGAATTTTGGAAAGACAAAATGACTCATAAGAAAAATCACTAAAATCTTAGAATTTTGGAAAGACAAAATGTAAGGAAAATGTTTAGAATCTTGGAATTTTGGAAAGACAGAATGACTCATTAGGGAAAATTACTAGAATCTCGGAAAGACAAAAATTACTTATAAGGAATATAAACTAGAATGAATTTGGACATCCTTCCGATACAAGGTTTTGAATGAATGTGGACACCTTTCTATGCTCAGGCATTATTAAGTTTCAAGTATAAGGTAACCGTTTCCTTTAACAAATTAAACTCTTAGAATACCCAGTTGCATGCGCACTTGACTATAAAGCAAGTAATGTTAAGAATATCATACAAATTTGTTGAACAATGGAGTAGACTGTGAATGAATACTTCCATTAAATGAGATTTATCGTAAAAATATTTGGCCTGTTAATATATCTAATAAGATTTTGTCATCCTATCTGATTAGTAGCTTTATTTAAACTATGTTTCATCTGTCAATAACAATTGTGGTTATTATCTTGAAGAATATTCAAGCAATTACAATATAGCCTCTCAATTTAGAATCTATTTCATTATAAAAATTAAGTCATTGGTATATGAGGAAAATTGCCAAAAAAGTCTTAAATATATTACATTTGTGACAATTTAGTTATAAGCCTTTTAATAGTGTCAATTTAATCCTAAACATTTTGACATAAAGCCAATTCAGCCCTCCCGTCTAATTTTGGTTGGATATTGCTAACTAGACACTGGCTGATCCACCAAGCATTATCGACGTTATCGTGGACAATTTTTAATGATATATTTTTAAAAAAATCGATTTTTTCTTTCTTTCTCTTTTTTACCCCTTCCCCTTCCTCCAGCTAGTCGTTGGACCATGATGACCGACCAAAGGAAAGGGCCCACGAGGTCATAGCCTTTGTTGAGGACAAGCCTTCCTAGCCCAGTGTGAGGCCGCCCTCATGACCTCTGGCAAGGACTCAAGCCTCTCTAGGTACTAGGCAAGGCATGACCTCACTAGATCTAGCAAGGTTGAGCCCCATCCAGCCATGGGGAGGCTCACCCGTTAGTGGTCGCCTCTGGCCGTTTGTTGGAGGAGGAAGGGGGAGGGAAAAAAAGAGAGAAATAATAAATAAATAATTTGAAAAATTATTAAAATATTATTAAAAGTTATTTATGTTAGCATCGACTATACTATGTAGACCGGCCAACATTCACATTAGCAATATCTAATCAAAATTAGTCAGAATGATTGAATTAACTCTTAGTCAAAAGGTTTATAACTAAATTGACACAAATATAATAGGTTTAAAACATTTATGATACTGTTATCTTGATATATGTCAATGCTATCAACAAATAAAATGGAAGTTATTGCACAACAAAGAAGACAAAACATTTCTGATACTGTCGCTATTTCCGTTGAATTAGCCAAAACTCTCCCTCTCTCCACCTTTCTGAACGTGTAGAGGAGCCTGCAGTGCGTCAGGCACTCTCTCTGTGACGATAAACGAGATGCAGCCTCTGACCTTCGTAATATGGCTAAAGGATACTAATCTCATTGCAAATTGATGAGATCCAACTCATAAGGTAGGGGAAATTCAGGAATTGAGTTAGGGCTTATTCGTAAATAATAACGACCCTACGTATGTAATATGCATACATAATTGGATTAATCGATTTTCGGACTACAGAATTATGGAATTTTAATTGTTTAAATAATAAACATCATCCTCAACCTTATGCTTGACATTCTCACATTTCAAAATAAACAATTATCAACCTCATTTTCTGTATTAAATTTTAATAATAGATTTCATTCTTAGGTGTAGAAATCAGGTTTGCATGATGGCAAGTCTTTCAGTTTTGTCCATATTTATGATGGTAATGTTCCCAATCAAATAAGAAATGTTAGATTAATTACATTTGAGGGATCCAATTATGCCAAACGACAAATCAAACTTATTCTTGTACAATATTACTCTTAATTTGTTAAAATATTTAAATGTTAAAGTATGTCTTCTTCTAAAACCTTAAACTTTTAAAATAGTTGACAGTGTTTCACAAAAACTCATATGGTATGAAAATAAAATGTCATGAATTCAGATATTTCCAAGCCCTTATTTGCCTTTCTAATTTCATATTTCCACGCTTTAGACTTAGATAGAAATGCAAAAATTTTCTATGTTGGCGTTTGACTATTGCCTACATTAGTGATTTTCGGTCAAAATTAATTGAAAAACTAAACTGAAAATTTTTCAAAAGTTTTAAAATTAAATTGACACAATTAAAATATTTATAATCAAATTGGTACAATTGAAATATTTAGGATTAAATTAATCACTGTATAATAAATTTAAGCTTCTTTAGATAATTATCTACGTATTTTTGCTTGCCGCATGGAACGGTAAGTTGTTTGTTACAAATGAAATGAAACATAATTGATTATGAACTTTGAGTCTTGTCTGCCCCGTTAGATTTATAGAGAAGATCCTCCACCAAATCTTCAACATGCAGAATTATTTTGTGAGGGTGTGCCAAGGGCACCTTTTGAAGCAGTCGACACTGACTATCCGGATTACGAGAATGATCGTTCCTCGGCTCCTCTTTTCAGCAACACGCAACCCCCACACTGACAGTGGAAGTTGAACGCGAGACTCATCCCCATCAACATCTCCTTAGTCGGCAAAGTAAAATAAATTTTAAAAAAATAAAAGAAAAGCCATAATCATTATATTCTATTTAGGGGAGTTAAAAAAAAATAGCTTAAAACGTGAAACCAGCCTTTTTTCCCAATGGCCACGTCATCTTAATAATTTAAAAATTTTCGAGGCCCCTTGCCTTTGTCTCCTGCTTTTTTCTTTGTTTGCTTGTTAATAAGGGTCTCTTTGGCAACGTTTTTGTTTCTTTATTTTTCTGTTCTTTTGTTCGCTACAATAGAAAAAGAACAGAAATCCGTTTGGTAATGCCAATTGATTTTTTTATTCCCTGGAATAAAAAGTTGTTCCTAGGAATATATTTAGAGTAGAAATAAGAAGTACAAAAAAAATAGCTTTTTGTTCTTGAAAACAATTTCTAGAAAATTATTTCTTAGGGATTACTCACCACCCACAGCACACCGCTGCCTGCTGCCTACCTCGATCGTTGGCCACCAATCACCGGTCACCCTTGCCCACTTGCCGCCGGCCGCCCTTGCCCACTCGTTGTCGGCTGACCACCGGTCGCCGCCTCTCACTATCGCCCTTCGCCCGGCGTAACCGGAGGCGACCAGCGACCCAACGCAATGGTGACAAGCGGCGACCCAACGCGACGAGCAGCGATCGGCAACCGGTAGCAGCGGCTGCAAGTGACGACCCGGCAGCGGCGAGCAACCGATAACTGGCAACCGGTAGCGAGCATGGCCAACGACTAGCAACCTACGGCCGCCAACCAACGTTCGGTGGCTGCTGACGACCACCTACCACTGGGCAGTCATCAGTCGCCAATTGTTGGTCGCGCCCACCACCAACCGCCAATTGTTGGCCGCCACCTCTTGTCGCCGGCCGCTGCCCACCGATTGTCGCCACTATCGAGGAAAAAAGAAATAAAAAAATTTTGTCTGTACCAAATGTATTTCTATTTTTTTTCTATTCTGAGAATAAGAAATTTTTGTAGTTACCAAATGCTTTGTATTACTTAGAAATTGTCCTGGGGAATAAAAATAGAAAAGAACTATTTCTTAAAAGAAATTATTCCTAGAAGTAAAAATGTTATCAAATGTACTCTAATTATCTCCAAGAGTGCGGCTGCCACCCCCAAATCAACACTTGAGCAATGACTTTTTTTTTATTTTTTAAAATTTTCTATTTTCAAATGGAACGGGGCCACATTGCTCTAATCTCTAATCGGGACGAACAATATCGATGGAATGATAATTTGATGAAGTTTGGTGTGGAGGTGTAGTGGTCCTCATGGACCCCGATCTTCCAATTATGCTGTGACGTCCTGAAATTCAAACCCTTTGAGAGATGAATGAATATGAATTTCGTCAATGCATTATTGGTTGATCTCGCTCAAAACTGATCACTCCCGAGATACTGACATTGAGGGGAAAGGCTAATAAGAACAAAACTCATGCGACTAAAAAACTTGACTTGGGAAAACGACTCAACTGTGAGACTTGCGTAAAGACGATCCTGTAGTTATACAGGCCGATTTCAGGGATGACTAAAAGTCGATTCACGGACAGAACATAATGGAACGACGGGTGATTCTGTTTTCTGTTATCAAGCCTAGGAACGACCCTATGTCGATCCTTGGTAATCATTTACTTTGAAATAAGAATCTATCATTCGCAATTTCATGTAGTCAAGGATGTCCATGTGTCAAGAAATCTTGAACGTGATTTGACACGAGTCAGTCACGCGTGAATCCTCAAAATCGCATGTCAGTCTGAGTTGTACCAAAATAGCATTCGGGCGAAATTGACAAGGCATAAGAATCCAGTATTGGACTTCGAATTTTCTAGAACGTCCAAAACGAACTTTTGGACAATGCTTTTTCGATAGTCGATAGTGTCAGTTGAGCCGAGTTTTTGGAAAAGGGGTTTATAAACCGAGGAAATGAGCTTACGAGGATGTGGGTCGGGCAAGACCAATGTGAGTCTCACGCCTAAGGTGGGACAGCCACCACGGTAGCATCGAGGCAAGCAAGTGAGCCCGTTGGACCCAACCAACCAATTTACTCTTCCGAACCTATTGTCTAACCTTGAGTCGTTTCGAGCCCAACCAATTCCCTAGCCTATTTCTATTCATTTTCTAGCCTGTTTCTTAAGCCTGCCCTTCATTTTCAGCCCAAGGGCAATTTGGGAAATCTACGAGGTGGAAATGACCATTTTGCCCATAGATAACTGTGAAGAAATGACAAAAGAAGAGAGAGAAGATGATGTCATTTGCTTGGGAAGTTGGGGCAAGCATTTATGGCCTTAATGAGGCTTATCTTTCAGCCATCACTTCACTCTCTCTCACCCCTTTAGCCCTCAAAACCACACACCTCTCTCTCATTGTTTTTCTTCCTTCATTCTACTTCTGCTTATGACTTTCCTCCAAAAACCAGAGTTGTTCACGGCCTTCTCGTGCTGATCACTACTCGTGCCACCCACCACCGTGCTGAGGAGAGGCAGCCCGTACGCCCCACGTCAGCCATTCACCGGTCGGAGCCGCCGGCCGACTCGCCAGCTGGCTAGAAGCTAGTCGTCCCCAACCCGCCTACTATTGTGTTGCTCTGCCCATTTCAATCGTTTTCCTCCATTTCCGACCCAACCACTGTCCAGCCCAACCACTAGTCGTTCCCCCTAGACCCTAGGTGCAGTCGGTCGCTGGCCAACCACTCACCGGAGCTCCGACCAGCCCGTTTTAGCTCCGATCAGCCCTTTTCTCCTTTGATAGTCAGTTTTTTAGAGTTGCAAAGGGAGTCCAAGTTTGTTGCTACTGTTTTGACCCCGGGACCGCCTTGGAGTATCGTTGTTGAGGTCCTCGGGTGTCGCCTTCGTCGTCCCCACCGCGTCCGTGTTTTTGACCCATTTAATGAGTGAGTTTAGCTCCTAACACCTTGTTAGTGCCTAAACTTGCTTAGAGTTGGGTTAATTAGTGGTAATGTTGGTTTAAAAAGTTTAATTAAGTTGTATTAGCCCTAAGATAGGTGGTTAGATAGATGGTTAAGATTAGCTTAGCTTAATCTTGCTTAATTGTGCTTAATTGTTGATTAAATGTGTTTATGTGTTAATTAATCATGTTTAGCTTAATTGATTGATTAATTGGTTTGATTAATGTTTTGTTTAATTTCTGAATTTAATGTTTTAATAATTGAATTCTGAAATTACACTGTTCATGATTACTGTTCTCGACACTGTTTACGGCACTGAAAATGTGCATAATTTCATATACTTGATCTTATGATGTGAATTGGATGTGTCATTGCATGAACATCTACTTGAATCATATGGTTTTCACAAAAGAACTAGGAAAAGGATTTGTCTGAGGGACACGGAAATGGACTGCTTTTATAAGAAAGGATTTGAGGTTTAATATGCAAGTATGTGTGCATTGGCTAATGCTCAAAGATAATAAGTGGATTGTGGTGGTATGCTTGCATGATCACTAAGTTGAATCCGCTTCCCCAACCGTAGTTTGGGGGGGTAATAGTCCGATTTATCATAAACCCAACGGGGGTCCAGATGCGGAGTCACGGTAGAAGCCGGGCCCATGCTCCTTTGGGAATGCTGTTTTGGGAGGGGGTCCTTTGACGTCACCGCCCCTCACGGGGGAGGGCGATGCCTCGCTATGCTAGTAGACACCAGCGGGGGTTCAATTGTAGCCCTATGGGGCAGTAATAATCGGAACATGTGTGGATGCAAGAGTGCATGAGAAACATTGCATCATTGATTTCGATTATGCATGAGGTGATCACATCATTTATGACATGCACGCATGAATTGATAATGTGCAGGGTGTGGCAATAGCCAGGTGAGATTGCTAGTGACACATTTCGTGTGTGATTGATGAACTGCATCATCTAACTACCATATGCATTGTGTGTATTGGACTAACATATAACATGCAAGGTATGGCATATTGGGTAAGGTTGCATGCGAACCGATTAATTAATTGTTGGTTGACCCTGTCTGTTGTCGGTTGCTGATTGCTGGTTGCTTATTATTGGGTTGAGTGAGGGGTGGTTCTGGAGAGATACCCCGGGTTGAGTTGGTGTACTAATCGGGGCTTAGGGGTAGAACTCGCTGAGATTTTATCTCACTGATTATTGTATAACCACTTTCATGCCCTTAGAATGGCGCACTCACAGTGGAGAATCCTACACTCGCTCCACTAGTGATTGACCCGACGGAGCTTGAGTCCAATGGGTTCGAGTGACCGTGGTGCTGAACCCGAGGGTTTATTTTGTATAGTTGGATTAGCCTAACCTAGTTTCTTTTTTATCTGACTTAGAGGATGGATTGGCCCCCTTTGTTGGGCTTGTAAATCGGAAACGATCATCCGATGGTTAATCCAGTAAGAATGAATAAATGAGTAGTTGCTATTATTCTACTGTTCATCCATCTATCCATGTTTGATTATTTGATTGTCTGTTTGGACTGGAGATGGTTTGTCTTCCGCTTACGCATAATGAAAGATTAAAATGAATGGTCGTCGACGAGTCTTGGGACGTCACTTTCAATTGACCATGGTAAGAGGTTGTTGTGTGCTCAAGGTTCGGGGCGTGACATATGCCATTCGATGTGACAAGTCGATATGGCTCACACCGAAGATGCCCCTCAATTGTTGGCGAGGCAAATCTATTTTTTATGGTTGAAACGGAACCAAATCAATTATTGTTTCACGTTTCCAATTCCAAAATTATGTAAATAATAAGTTGGGGTGAGCATCGATCCAAGGTTGACCCTGAACCAAATCAGGACTGACATAACCCTACTAGTCTTGGTTCAATTCCCAGGGGAACTGGGTTAGTTTTTGGTCTTGGGATCTTTAGACTAGCACTATGTGAGTTGATCCTTGGTCCTAGGAGTTTCGAGTTGGCCCAACCCGAATCAACCCTGACCTTATATATCTAATACATTATTTATAATATTTTTTATCTGTTTTAAAGAGCAAACCCTAACTCAAATAATGTCTTCCTCCTCCAATACACTTGTTCTCTTCTTTCTTCTTTATCCTTTTAGTCTTCAATTAGCCAAGTAAAATTGAAAGAAACAGCTTCACTTGTGAGCAACCTCGCCTCGCTTGCCGCTTGACACTCATTCGCTCACCTCTAACTACTCACCACTCGATGCTCACCTTGCTCATTGCTCGATGCCTACGTCACTCACCTGTTTTTGCTAACCTCGCTCGTTGCCGAGTAAATCAGAAGGAAACAAAGTCTTAATTAGAAATCCTCTTCGCTTGTGAGCAATGCTTTCCTTATGGCTCTATGAGCAATCTTAATCGTTTTTATGATTTCTTACTTTAAGTGTGAAATTTTTATTGTTGCCTTATCTTAAATTAGTTGAATATTTAGTTGCTTAACACCGCATTATCAATAAATATGTAATTTGAAATAGTAGTTTGACTTTCCAGAAATACAAAAGATGAACAAAAAAAATCATCGATTGGTTCCCGGTTAATCCTAGAACCGGACCAAATACATTGGGTTGGTCCAATCCTCGGTTCCAGGCTCAATAGGGTCGATCCTCGGTCCCAAAAATTAAGAATCAATACTGTGCGGGTTTGTCCTAAAGTTAGGCGGTACACCAGCCTAATGCGGAATATGCTCACCCCTAATATTATGTCCATCATCACCTCGCTAAAATCAAGCCTGTCCATACTCCATACAAAACCAAAACAAGTTAAGACCTATCTCAATTTCATCATCTCTATCCTAAAATGAAATCAAACTAGTCCTGACCAATCTTTCAGTTTGCTTCTTCATCTTCTTCATAACCATCCTTTATTAAATTTTCTTGTTTAGTAGATATGGCAATATTGTCCCAAGCTATAGGAAAATGCTCTCTGATCATCTTCGCACTTATGATCTCCCATGAAATTCTCTTCATATATGGAAGGCCAATGAAGCCTCCCATAGCTCACGACATCGATTCCCTTAAGGAAAACTACCAAATCACTATAATGTAGCTTGGGAAAAAGTGTCAAAAAAGTATCAAACCTATTGTATTTGTACCAATTTAGGCTTAAATATTTTAATGGTGCTAATTTAGTCATAAATTTTTTAACTTGGTGTCATTTTAGTCCTAAACCTTTTGACTTAGTGCCAATTTAGTCCTAAACCTTTTAATGGTGCCAATTTAATCCTAAACATATTCAATTAATGTTGATTTAATCTTAAACCTTTTTATTTGATGCAAATTCAATCATTCTAGCTAATTTTGGGTAGAATTTGCTAGCGTGGATGTCTATCGGCTGATGTGGCATTGTCGATGCGATAGGAATAATTTTTAATAAAATTTTAATAAATTTGTGACTTTTTAATTGTTTTTCTGATTTTTTTCATTTTTTTTCCTCTGTCCTCCCTCTTTCTTCTTCATTTGGCCAATGGTCAGCCTTGCCAGATCTAACTTGGGTGAGGGCAACCTCGATATGGGCACTGGCCTGGCCCAGGCTAGGGCGATCTCACCGGGCATTGCTTAGGTGAAGGTGATGCTTGTCGAGGTTACCTTAGCCCGGGCGAAGGTCGGCCTTGTCGAATCTAGCTTAGGCGAGGTCCACCATTGCTTGGGCTAGGGCAACCCCATCGAGGGCAACCTCGCTGAATGCCACCTTAGTGACGATAACGTTTGGCAAGGCTAGCCTCATCAGATTTAGCGAGGGGAGCCCTCGCCGAGGCTGCCGTCGCCCAGGCGAGGGTAAGCCTCACCAAGCTAGATTAGGCGAGGCTGACCCTTGCTAGGGCTCAGCCTTTCCCTGGCCAGGCTAGCTCGCTTGGCCATTGTCGATGGCTAGCCATCACCAATCGGCCGACCACCACCCAAACTTAGATGAAAGAGGGAAGGGAGAAAAAAAAGGAAAAAAAAAAGAAAAAAAAAGAAAAATGAGAAAAACTAGTAAAAAATCAATAATTTATTAAAATGTCATTAAATATTGTCAATGTTAGAACTGGCGGTACCATGTTAATCTATCAATGTTCACGTTAGTAAAATCTGATCAAAATTAGTCAAAATGACTAAATTTATATTAAGTCAAAAATTTAAAATTAAATTAATATCAATATAATAATTTTAAGATTGTTTTGATAAATTTTTGTGGAGCTCGTAAGCGGTAAGATGGTCGCACAACAAAAGATTGTAGAGAAAGGAGTACTGTTGCGAAGCAAACTGGTGCAAAGTTTTGGACTTGACAGCTCGGCAGCAGTTTATGTGGACGATTTTTGTCCGGTGAGGCCAGGAAATAGTACCGTTTTCCTCGAGAAAAAGATGTCGAATCGAAAGAAATGAGTGGAGGTGATAGGCACGCAGTCGCTGCGTCAAGAAATGATTTCCAACCCACGGAACCCGGCCACAGCCCTGGTGCCGGCCATCCTTTCCAATGCAAGGTTGCTGCAGAACCAAATTCACATTCATTTGTGGTTCATATATTTAAAGGCTTGTTCTCCAAATTGGTGTATAGCTTATATTGTTGTGGGGTCTCTGCTGTTTTTCTGTCATGGAGATTTAAATGATAATGATTTAGGTATCTGTAGTCAAGCACTTGTACGAGAGGAGATCAATATAAAGCCTTATTGTCAGCTCATTGTGCAGAGACAGAGCACAGATATTGTAACCCCTCTCTCTCTCTCTCGTCCGAGTTCTTGTCAGCATAGTGCACTCTCAAACACGCACATTCTGTCTCAGGTGTTCGCACAAAAGCACACCTCGTAATATGCATTACGCAAGCAAATTTTAAGAATCACAGGCAAATTTAAATGAAATGATCTAAGTATAAGTTTATTTCATGAAAAATATTATATTTATGAAAAATGTTTTTTAGGAAGTTAATTTTTAGGAAAATGATAATATTTTTTTTTGGTGTTTAGCTGAATTCTAAGAAAGAGCTGGAAAATATTTTCTGTTATTTGGAAATGAAAATTTGATATGATTTTCCTAAATACAGGTACATTATTCCTGCACTGATGACTTGCGCCATGGGCAATTGGGGAATTAGAACGAGCAACGGGATCCCGGGTCCAACCTTGATGGACCCCCCGGCGCCCATACATAAGCATTTAGGTCTCAAGCAAGAGCACATGCACTAGTGCTATGTCCACAAAAGTTGGAACTAAGAGCCCAATGCCCATGCCTAGGGTCCATAGAGGCTGGACTTGAGACCCCATGCCTAGGCTAGGCTCCCTACCTAAGCCAGGGTCCATCAAGGCTAAGGCCCAAGTGCCTATGCCTAGGTCTCAGAACTCGTACCCAAGTCCATCAAGGTTGAGCTTGGTTCCATCGAGATAAGGCCCAAGTCTTGATGATCATGGGCTCTGGCACTATCGATTATGGCATTGGCAGTGGGGTCTCAATTGAGCACAGGCACCAGGGTCTCGAGCCTCAACCTAAATGGACCTAATTCGAGTGCGGGGGATTTGAGCATGGGTAATGGGGTCTCGAGCCCAACCTAGATGGACCTAGGCCCATCCTCTGTGGATTTGGGCTCGACCTTGATGGACTTGAGTGTAGCGCTGGGGACTCACACGAGCATTGAGGACCCAACCCTCGGCCTCAATGGGCCTAGACTTGGGTGTAGAAGGCTTGAGCCTAAACGTCAAGGACTTGCACACAACCTTTGTGGACCTAGGTCGCGTCCTAAGATTTGAGCATGAGTATCGGTTTGATACTTGGCCTTTGTGGACATTGGCTTGGGTATCGAGGCATCAAGCATGGGCAACAAGGCCTTAGGGCGATCCTTGATGGATCGAGGCCCTAGTACTAGGAAGCTAGGCATTGGCATTGAGATCCCCAGCTCGGACTCGATGGACTCAAGTATGTGCATAGAGATCCCGAACCTAACATTAATGGATCCGAGCTAGGGCCTAGGCATTAGGGACCAAGGCCGTACCTTGATAGACTTGAGTTTGGCCTCAATGGAACTAGCTTAGGCTCCTGAGACTTGGACTCTACGTTGATGGACCCGAGTGTGGGCTCTAGAGTCCCAAGCCCAAACTTGATGGACCCAAGGTTCAAGCATTAGGGTCAGGTCCCTGGCTTTGTGGTTTGAGCCTCGACCTAGATGGATGCAGGTGCAAGTATTAACATCAAAGGCCCAAGCCTTAGCCTTGATGGAATCGGGTCAGGCCTAAATAGTCCTAAGCCAATGCGCTAACGAGCTGCACATGGGCACCTGGTTCTCGAGTTTGGCTTTGATGGACTCAAGACTAGTGTCCATGCTCATTCCCGATAGTTGGGGTTTTGGACATGAAACCCCAACGCTGTGCTAAGTTCTCTAGCTATTTATGTGCAAAATCACTAATGCTTAAATAATGTATGTCTATTTAAGAAAATCAAATGCGATTTTCTTTAGCATATGATAAAAAAATGTTTTTCAGTTCATTTTTAGGTCTTAGTCAAATACCGAAAATATTATCATTTTCCTGAAAAATGACTTTTCAAATTTTTTTAGTAATATTATTCTTCTTGCAAAATAAACAGAGTTTAATAGGTGAGCTTAGACAAAGGAAATGATAGTACAATAAGCTTGGACGAGACTAAGTGCAAATAAATAAATTAAAACATGTGAGCGAGAAAAGTCAAATTGTATAAAGAATGTGGTCTTTGACAGTTGGGATTCCAAAAGTATCTTTGGAGATCCTTCGTCCTATGTGACATTTTAATTTAGTCGCTGTCACAAGCCCTTTCGAAGTTTGACGGCTTAAGAATTTTTTTGTTTTAATTTTTCGTTTGATTGCTGAGAATGGTTATCACTTCAACAAAGCTCGTGCGCTCCAGCTAGCACAATGAACGGAGAAATGTCCCTTCTTGCTTTAATATTTATTTTGTCTCATTTTTGGATTTATTTATATTTAGCAATTTCAGTGGAAAGGGAGTTGCCGCCGTATCCTGATGGTCAACAGAATAACTTTAATCCTGTGCTTTGGAGCTCATCATTTCTCTTTGACTTGACATCTTTAATTTCTGACCATGTGCGACCCACATAATATAATGCGAAGTGATGATGCACGAATTTATACTAATTAATTGGTTAGATTCCTATCGATTTAAAGCACAACTCATGTATCATTTAAATATCATTTTCACTTTCTAATCTCATGGCTTTAACTAGTTAACTATTGTTTGACATGACTCTTCAGCACTCTTAAACATTGAAATCCACGAATAGAATTAATTATCATTTTTTTTTTCAAAATTTTGGAGGAAAGAATAAAACACAGGGTAGAGTTACTTTCTTTTGGTACATACAAAGAGCCACTAACAAAAAGTGGCTACGTGTTCAACTTTGGTATGGTACAGTAGTAGGAATTCTTGATTGAGTTCAATATGTCCTACTCTCCTTTCACCCATCTAGTGAGTTCTCTTGTTTATGCACGACAGCTTTCACATGAGAGAGAATATTAAGTTTCAAGTATGAGGTATACGTTTCCTTTAAAGTATTAAGCTTCTAGAACTCCCACTTGCATACGCACTTGACTTCAATGCAAATAATGTTAATAATATCATATAAATTTGTCGAATAATTTGGGAGACTGTAAATGAATACTTCTAATAAATGTGATTCATCACTATTTAAATATCTAATAAGATTTGGTCACACCATCTTATTAATAACTTTATTTAAACTTTGATTTCATTCGTCTACAACATTTATGATTTGGACTTGAGTAAATTCTTAAACTACTCCATCTAAACTCTAAGATGTAAAATTCGGGGGTATTCTCAAGTTAGAGGGGAAAAAATATTCTTCTACTAATAAAATGTGTAAGGCATGTGGACACTGCCAAGTTAAAATTAGGAACGCATCCTAATTAGGTACCCTCACTAGAGGGGTTACCGCAAGCTGCCCTTATAGGTGACAACACCCCTGAAGGAGGATAGGTTAATGGAGTAACGTTTAACTGCTCTTCATGTGCTCATGACCCTCTAATAGCCCTGAGTTGAAGGTCATTTATTATCTTGAAGAATTTCCCCAATAGATTAAAATGTAACCTCTCAATTTAAGAATCGATCTCAACAAAAATTAAGTCATTGATGTATGCACAACAATAAAGACAAATTGTTTATAGTAATACACGGTGTGTCCAATGAGGATATTCATGATCTTTCGTAAATTCCCAAGATGTCCTTAGTAATCGCTGTCGTGACTCTCTCTCTCTCTCTCTCTCTGTGCACCCTTCCGTGTGTGTGTAGAGGAGCTTGCATTGCGTAGAGCTCCGTCTCAATGATGGTAATGAAAGAGATGCGACCACTGACCTTCTAATATGGCCGAACGATACTAATCTCATTTTAAATTGATGAGATCCAACTCATAAGGTAGGGGAAATTTAAAAATTAAGTTAAGGTTTCTTCGTAAATGATAATGACCCCACGTATGTAATGCATAATGGACAAATCGATTTTCAGACAACTACAAATTTATGGAATTTTAATTGTTTAAATAATAGACATCATCCTCAACTTCACGATTGACAGTCTCACATTGCAAAATAAACAATTACCAATCTCATTTTATGTATTAGATTTTAATATTAGACCATTTTTGGGTGTAGAAATCAGGTGTGCATGAGGGCAAGTCTTTCTAAACGATGGGGGATGCAAAACATAAGTTTTGAAGTGTGACAAGAATACTTAATTACAAAATTGAAGATGGCTTTTGCAAATATTTCTTTTCTTTCCCATACGTTAGGAGGAGGTTTTCAGAATATTCGATTAGTCAAAAAAAGAAGAGAAAAAAAGTTTAGTAGGATGGCTTATGAGATGACAGATCTATTCGTCTTCCAAAATGTGGTTTTCTATGACTACTTGAATTTCCTCAATGAAAATATTTTGATTTCCTCATTATTTTCATTAACTTATTGAATTTCTAGTCAGGTAACACTACCGCAGATTCTATAAATAGCATTCGAGTTGGTGCTATCTAGGTACTCCATCCCTCCCTCCCTCCCCGCAATGGCTCCAAAGAAGGTTCTCTTTGCCTTCGGCTTTCTTCTTCTAGCCTTCTCTCTAAAACTCCAGTCCACTCAAGCAAGGCAGTTAAAGCTAACCATGCAGAAGCAAAAGCTATTCCCAAGCAAGCTTCAAAATGTGCATAAACTCCTAGAAAAGGAACCAAGGAAAATCATAGCCGAGCAGAGCAAAAACTTGAATGGCGAAAGCTCAAACGAAGCCATGAACACTAATGTGTCTCCCACTCTGCCATCACCATCCCCGCCAAGTGCCATGGTGGGGCGGAGTATGGTGGGGCCAACTACTCTGCCACCGCCGTTCCCACCAAGTGCCATGGTGGGGCTAACTCCACCGCCACCATCTCCTGGACGTAGCTTAGATGACTTCAGGCCCACAGCTCCTGTGCCACCCATGCCGCCATCTAAAGGCAGTACGTTAGATGGGTATAAGCCGCCAGATTCTGGGGCGTCACCTGGATTCGGGCCTAGCTTTGACAGCATCAGACCTGCACCTCAGGGCCACAGCCCCGGTATTGGCCATTCGCTGCAGAACTAGGATTTTATCATCAATATTGTTATGTTCGACTGAGTATGTTCCTTATTTTCCTCATGCGTGTATCATCATTCTGTCTTTGATTAGGGTTAGATGTTCTGGTTTAAGTTTGAGTTGGTAGGCTAGTGCATGTTTGTCTTCCACGTATTTGTGCATAAAATCAAAATGGCATCTTCTCGGACTCGAAAACCTACGATTAAATATTGGAATGCTACAATTCAGGGTTCTTAACAGAATCGATGGGATCTGGATTAAATCAACTGGAGTCTCAAAAGTAGAGAAAAAACATGAGAGTGCTTAAAGCACCGATGCTCAGATCAGATATATTCATTAGTACACGGGGATCAAGCCACCGATCAGCCGCCGATGGATCGCCGATCTAGGACAGCTGGCCGCAGTCGGAGATGGCGACGGGCTTCGAGGTCCCGCCGGAGCTGGGCCCCACCTTCTCGATGGCCTTCACGACGTTCATCCCCTCCACGACCTGCTCCAACACGACGTGCTTGCTGTCGAGCCACTCGGTCTTGGCGGTGCAGATGAAGAACTTGGAGCCGTTGGTCCCCGGGCCGGTGTGCTTCTTCACGAAGTTCTCGTCGGCGAACTTGGAGCCCTAGATCCACTCGCCGACGGTTCCGCTCCCGGCGGTGATGTCGCCGCTCTGGCGCATGAACCCGGGATCACGCAGTGGAAGGTCGGCCCCTTGTAATGGAGCGGCCGACGCCCTTCTCCCCGGTACAGAGCGCCCGAAAGTTCTCCGCCGTGGGCGTCACGGCGTCACCGAACAGCTCCATCACAACCCGGCCCGCACGCTGGCCGCCGATCGTCATGGAGAAGAACACACCAATTTCAGGGGGAGCGTAAGGACATGGGGTTTTGGGGGAATGGAGAAAGATGAGATGACTATATAGAGGGTCGGCGAGTGGGAATGTTGGAGGCTACCGTTCGATGGGAACACGTGTCGTACTCTGAGCGGGTGCGATTAACCTGGGTTGTCGTGATTTCTTGCGAAGCGGCACGGCATATTCCTTCGTCACTTGTCAGGCTACTCACAAACCACGGATCGAAGAAAATCAAACGACGTCGTGGCTCGCTTTGGGACCTCTTGTGTTTGGATGTCCCTTCTTTGGGAGTGCTGCTCATGAACTCCGGATAATAAATAAGCGATTCTTTTCTACCAAAACAAACGAATCTTCGAAACTACTAAGATTTACCTTAGTGGTTATATTTTCCACATGAAAAGGAGGAGGTGAGGGGTTCGAATTTCCATTTTCTCAAGGAATTGGGGTGGAAATATTTAATTCAAGTGTTGATTTCAACTCTCATTTCCTATAAATAGACAATACAAAGTCTGAGTTAAGAGTTAAAGTATTATTGATAAAAAAAAAATAAGAGAGGACTTCGAACACGTATTTTAATTCATATTTAGTGGAATAAGTCATATATGAATCAATTAAAATTCAATATATAAAATTAAATGGATCTAAGGAAGCTAAGCCTAACTAATTATGAGTTTTAATGGATGAGAAAAAAATCCACTTTCAACCCCCTTGATTTACTAGGAAAGACCTATCCAACGCTCGTCATCGACTGACGCCTCACCAGAGACAGATCGTTCGCCTTCCTCAGCCCCACTTGCAGCACCACCACGGCGGCACCGATCAAAATCGCCACCAGGATGTTCACACCATCACGCCCGTCTTCTTCACTGTTTGCTTCCTCCTGACTTCACACACGGTCTTCTTCTTCTTCGTCATCCTCCTCCTCATCTTCGTTGATGGCAGCGCGTCATCTTCCTTCACAATCCTAACTTTCTCATTCTCTTCGAGCTCGATTTCTTCCTCCTCGTTAGCGAGAAGTCTCTTAAGATATTCGTTTACCAGATGGCTGATGATGTAACAGCTCCATGGCATTAGGTTTAACCAATCATTAGTAGCCAAATGAAATGTCATTCCTCTTTTCAGATGCCGTTTAGTATGACTACTTGAATTTCGGCATGAGTGCCCGTCATCCCAAAAATTCCCTATCATTGGTGGTTGAGCGGCAAGTTTCAACGTAAAATTATATTGCTTAATTTGGCGCTCGCGCACTAGACTGTTTTGCAGAGTTTTTTAAGTTATGTGCTTTTTGTCCTTATTTATGATGGTAATGTTCTTCATCAATAAGAAACGTTAGACTAATTACACTCGAGGGTTCCAATTAATGCAATAGAATTATTAATTATTTCACGTCACATCAAATTTCCAATATATAATATTTTTAACGCGATTCACACGTGGATCTCAATAGCAATGTCAAACATGATGGATTAATGACATGTTCATAGGTGACTAAGGCTCCATTTTTTTGTGGAAAACATTTTTCGGGGAAATTTTTTCTCCATGCATTTAAATTATTTAGGAAAATGAATTAATGGAGAAGATTTTCCTAGTCGATGGAAAATGGTGCTTAAATTTAAGAAAATGATTTCCTCTTTATAAAATTAAAAGCCATTTTTTGTAACATGACTATATGATGGCGCTTGGACAAGAAATTCTACGCTTGGGCACAGGAACATCAACACTCATTCTCAATCCCTCAGTTGTAGTGCCGGAACTAGAGGTTAGGGTCTAGTCTATTGAAGGCAAGCCTGAGTCCACCAAGGCAAGGCTTGAGAACCTAGTCCCTGTGCTCGGGACTCTAGCACCAGTGCCTGAGGTCCCAGCACCTGAGGTTTGGTTCCCTAGCATCTAGGCCTTGGTCCATCAAGGCCAAGCCAACGATCCTAGCATCCCTACCTAGACCATCTAAGCCATGCCTAAGACTCCATCTGCCATGCTCTAACCCATTAAGGCCAAGCCGAGGACACTAGTGTCGATGTCCATGCCTAAGACACTAGACCTGGGTCGCCAACACCCATGCTTGGGTCCATTAAGGCCAGACCCAAACACCAATGCTCAGGATTCCCATGCCCGTGCTTAGGTCCATTGACGTTGGGACTAGGACCCTAGCGGTCAGGCATAGTCCATCGAAGCTAGGCCTGAGACCCTGACTCCTAGGCCTACGACCCTAGCACTTCTGCCTAAGTCCTTAGCACATGGGTTGTGCCCATCTAGATCGAGCTCGTGCTCGAGACCCCTACCACACGTGCCCAAATCCAATGAGGCTGTGCCTCAGAGCCTAAGCCAAGTCCCAAACACTCAACCCTAAGTCCATCAAGGTTAGGCTCTGGACCTTAGTGCTTGTGCTCAAGTTAATTGAAGAAAGACATCAATAAACCTTATAGACCTAGGAACAAGCATTGGGGACTAGAGCCCAACCTTGATGGACTCGAGTATGGACACCAGGGTCCTAGACCAAAACTTGATGGATCCGGTCCCAAGCCCAAGTGTTAGAGGCGGGACCCTACCTTGTTAGACCTAAATTTGGCCTCGATGGAACTAGACTCAAGCACCGGGGATTTGGACCCGGTGTCAATAGACCCGAGCATGGGTGTTAGGATCCTAAACTCGACAATGGGGATTAGGTCCCTAGCCTCAGGGTTCGGCTATCAGCCTAGATGGACGTGGTTGCAAGTATCGACACTAGAGACTTGGGCCCTGACCTCAATGGAATTAGGTCTGGCCTCCATAGATGTGACGTCCCGGATTTTCGATCCGTGACGGATTTTTCTATCCAAATATAGATATCGGACTTTTTGAACGTCGGGTTTAATTTTTGGACTTTGGCCTCATTATTTCCCAAATTCTCGGGTTCTCAGAAACGTCGGACGTAGGATCGCCGAGCCGAATTTTGGACCCAAGACCCCGCCGTTTTTCCTCCTCTCTTTTCCCTCTCTCTCTCCCCACGTGCGACTACCCCCCTCTCTCCTTCTTCTCTCTCCTCTCTCTTTTCCCTTTTCTTCCCGTTGCCGCTGCACCTCTCTCTCTCATGTCCCCTCCCTCTGCCCCTGGAGCCTGCTCCCCCACGTCCCCTCTCTCTCTGCTCCTGTCCTTTCCCCTCTCTCCCCCTGAGTTTTGACTTTTCAATACTTCCTTTCCCTCTCTCTCTCTCTCTCTCTCTCTCTCTCTCTCTCGGCAGCCGCTGCGTCGAAGGGCCGCCCCCCCTCCTTCTCCTGCCTTCATCTTCTCCAGCGTCCCTGGCCGTAAACTGACCACCGCCACCGCTGCATTCTCGGTGCCGCCGCCTCGCCGGCCACCACCACAGCTCCGTCGCCCCCCTGCTCGTTGGCGAGTCGCTCACCGGCTTCGGGCCGACCGCCCTTTCTCCCCCTACCAGCTGCTGCTCCGCCCTCCTCCTCCGCAGTTCGCAGCTGCGCTCCCTCGGCCGGCCGTCACCCGTCACCGCCGTAGCCCCCTCGGGCTGCCTGCTCGCCGTCGGGCCGCCGTGAGCCGTGGCCAGGTCACCCCCGACGCCAGCTCCTCCTCTCCCCTTCGGTTTCCTCCTCTCCCCGGCTTCGAGTCAAGCTCCGTCGCCGCCGCTCGCCCGTCCTCCTCTCCGCCGTAGCAGGCACACCGGCTGACACCGGGGATCGCCGCTTGACTACCCCGACCGTCCGAACCAGTCGCCACCCTCCTCGCCGGACTGTCTCTCCCCCTCTCGGTGCTGTGCAAACCGGACCAGCCGCTGTCGCGGCCTCCTGGCCTTCGACCACCGGCCCGACCGCCGTCCGCCGCCCCCCGGCCGATCGGAAAGCCGTCCCCAGCCGGCCCTGAGCTGCTGGCCACCCGCTCCCTCGCCGGTTCTCTCCTTGGCCGCACGGACAGCGGGTCTCCGGCCAAGATCCGGCCACCGCGACGTCCGTCCCGACACCCCGGAGGTACCCGTGTGACCGCCTCGTCGTCCCCATCGCAACCGCACCTTCGCCGTCGTTAACCGGTAAGTTTCGGTTCTAAACCCTTGTTTAGCGTGTTAATCTCGTTTAGGGTTAGTTTAGTTAGGTTAATCGGGATTAGGTGGTTAGTTATGGTTATTTTGGCTAATCAAGGTTAGTAGGGGTTAATTAGGGATTAATGGTAATTTTAGTATTTATTTTATTATTTATATTTATTTATTCCGAAATTAATATAATATTGTTTTTTTATTATTTTGATAATAATAAATTATATTGTTGATAATTATTGTGTTTAATAATTATTAATTAGGATAATTCTCCGTATTTGAATTAATTACTTTTTGATAAGTAATTGCGGTAAATGGTGATTTACGGGAATTATCGATCGTTGCATTATTGCGAGATGATTATTGCATGAGGCGATAATCGACTAATTTGTTGATTGGTTATTTATACCTTATTGATCGAAGCACGTTTGTTCCAGGAATTACGTGGTATTCCCTTATAAAATTAGTTGATTATTAAATTATCACAATGTGGTGATTCATGGATAGTAAGTGGAATACTTACTGCTTTATATGTGGGCCTCATGAATGTCTTGTGCGGATTATGACATGTGTTTATGAGTTCACTGGAGCCCTGAGGTGTGTTTACACGGGGAGACGGAGATTGTGCCCTGAGGTGTGTTTACACGGGGAGGCAGAGGTGATTGTACTTTGATGCGTGTTTACGCAGGTAGGTGCATAATTGGACCACGCCTGACTTGGGTGCATGAAATGCATGTGTTGTGTCCTAATTATTTGGTAACTCGTACACGTGTGTGTGTATCGTGCATGGTACGTGAAACGATTTGATGGTCATTGTTCTCGTGAGGAACGTGTCTGTTAGGTACACGATACCCAATTATATTCGGTAGACCGCCAACCTTTGGGTTGTGTCATGGCCCAAGAGGTCGTAATAATTAGAACATATTCAATTGTTGTATGCATGGAATGCATCTATTGTGTTCTAATTATGCAATTATGTGTTTGATCCTGTGATTATGTGTTGCTCTATATCTGGCACGTGTGGTTATTATCGTGCAGGGTAGGTGTAGCCGCGAGGTAAGGTTGTGTGTGATTGGTTTACGATTGGATGATTAATTATTGAATGTCATTATAAGAACCATGCCTGTTAGGTACCCTTGAGGTGGATTGGTGCCCTAGCCAAGACTTAGCGCCCGAACTTATTGAGATTTTATCTCACTGGTTATTATATAACCATTTCAGGTCCGTCGGATGAAGAATCGGCATGTGTTGCGATTCGTGGCGTTGGTTGAAGGAAGTAGATTAACCCTGACCTTGTTGATGTCATTGGCTCAATAGGGAGATGCCCGTGGTACGGGCTTGTACTTGTAAACTTCCTAGGGCTAATCATTAGATAAATAAAGCTGCACCGTTGATGGTGTTTTTCGATTGACTTTCTTGGTTATCCCGATTATTATGTGGTACGGGGATTATTTATTGCTTCCGCATGTGTTTAATGAAAATATAAAAATAATGGTCGGCGACGCGTCCTGGGATGTCACATTCAAATGATCGAAAGAGAAAGATGGGGATCGCCGCGTGCTCAAGGGTCGGGGCGTGACAATAGACCTGAGCCGAGGCACTTAGGAGCTAGGCATGGACATCGAGTTCTTGGGAGCCAAAGATCTGTGCTTGAGACCCTAGTGCCTATGCTAAGTTCACCAGCTATTCATGCGCAAATCATTAGTGCATGAATGGTATATTTAATTAAGAAAATCAAACGAGATTTTTCTTAGCAAACGACGGAAAATGTTTTCTAGTTTATTTTCAAGTCTTAACCAAATACTAAAAAATATTGTTATTTTCTTAGAAAATAACTGCTTGAATTTTTTTTGTTGGGAAATGTTGCATTTTCTGCCAAAAAAAAAGGAGTCTAAAAAGTGAACTTTGACAAAGGAAATGATAGTACAATGAGCTTGGACAAAACTAAGTGCAAATTAAAAGAAATAGGTGAGGGAGAAAAGTGAAATTGAATAAAGAATTTGGCCTTTGACGGTTTTGGATTCCAAAAGTATCTCTGGAGATCCTTGCTCCTGCATGACATTCTGATTTAGTCAGAGTTGTAAGTGTGACGACGTTCCTGGAGGTGGATCACTTGGGGAAAAGCTCATGGATTGCTAAACGGGAATGAAGGTTTTCCTCACAAGGTCACCACTCACATTTCGCGTAGGCTCTCCCAAGCCCTATCAAATCCCAACTTGATATTCAATTCAACATGTGATTAATTGGAGCTACCACTAATCTGTTATGGGTCGATTAGATACCTAAGTAAAATGTAAGAGTTCATTTTACTTCTGTGAACCTGAGATTTATGAGCACGGAGATTTGATTACGCTAGATTAATCTAACACCATTTTGGTACCTTTTCTTTTTATTTTGAAAATGTTTTGCATGCAGTATTTGTTCATTTTTTTTTATGCCACTAACATGTGATGAGTGATCAAACGAGTGAGCACTCAAGAAAGTACCAACCAACAATCAATACAGTAGATAAATTGCAAAGGAATTTAAGAATCTAGATGCGCTAAGCAAGTGTATCCCCCCTATCCATTGCCACAAGTTTCTAAATTGGAAATCTTGCTTCCACTTTTAAATCGATGGACAGACGATGAACCGTGACGGTGACCCAATGATGCTTATTGTGCTATAGCTGTTCTTGACGAAACCTACAAAATAATGACAAATCATTCAAGTCAACATCAGATTAACCACGACAAGGAGCAGCGAGCAGCGGCATGGGTCACGGCTCGGCATGGATAACAATGCAGACGGCGCTCAGTCGGATATCGTGACCGACGGATGTGAAGGCATCGCGAGTGGCTGAGTTTTCACTGGAAATGATGGTAGCCCACTAGAAGGCCTGCAAGGAATCGGTGGGAACTGGATCGAGAACCTGGACCCACTTGGGAGAGTGAGGTTTGGTCTAGACGCGTTGGAGAAATCGTAGGTGATGAATCGTGGCTGGCAGGTTTACAAAGACAGCTACAAGTCGTGGAGGTGTTGCAAATGGTCGTCGGAGCAGTAATGTGGAATCATCACGAACACGAAAGCAAGAGTAGGAGGATCTTGTTTTTCTGAACTAGTTCGATGGGACTAAAGCTCGTTAGACCTCCAGAAATTGTTGAGCAGGACTGGATCTCCAGGAGTCATTGTTGGAGAATCACCAGAGCCGAGCTGCTTTGCTGGTGGAAGTTGGTGGTGGTGGCCTTCCCTAGCGATTGGCTTGTCGGACGTGGTAGCGATAAAAAGATGTGACTAAGGCAAAGCTAATGGGAACCTCCTGCTGCAATGTCTCTTACGTGAAGGTTTCCATCAAAATGTGGGGAATGTGATGGTGTGCCCCCAGGAAAAAGCCAGCTGGTGCCATGGGATGCCGAGGAACTCTTGAGGAATATTGTGCAGGGACGCCTTTATTGGAAGACCGCCAGAATTGGAGCACTTTTCTATTAGTACGATCGCGGATTGGCTTCCTTTCACTCTTTTGCCAATCTGGACAAGAAATAAAAAACAACAATTAAAAAAAAATGAATATCAGAATCACATGCGATCAAATGAAAAAAATGGATGCTTGACTTAGCTTCATGAACGTGGTCAATGTCCGATGAAAACGGAGGTCAAGAGGACTGGTCTCTTTAGTGATGAATTGGACCTTCAGTAAGAAGAAGGAATTCTTGGTCTCTCCAGTTGTCTTTGCGATGATCCTCCTACAATGTAGACTCATAGAGGAAAGCCATGATGATGATAAAGAAACCTCTCTTTTTTTTTTTTTTTAACCCTCTCCTTTGATGCCTCAAGGTGTTCAAGTTGGCCTCCTTTTATAGCAAAAATTTTCCCATGTATTGTTGGAAAGTCAAGGTTTGTGGAGCCAATTGATGATTATTGGAATATTAGCTTTGATTTGTCACTGAGAATTGATTGTGAATCACTCTAATTCACTTCCACATTCCCGTGAACGCCTCCAAATTCACTCATCTCCATTCACGATTCTATGATCGGCTTGATTCTTTCCCTTAATTTCCTCTCACAATTCTATGGCCAGCTCATTAGTTTCTTTTTGTAAATTCCAACAACCCACACTTTCCACAAATGCTTTGATTTTCTTTCCTCCATTTTGTCTGTCTTGTCTCTGAATTGCCGCATTTTCTTTCGTCATTTATCCCACGAATTCCAAAATTTACTGGAGAGAAGATTCTTGTGATTGATTAGTTTCCTCCTTGTGGAAACAGCAACCCTCATGTATCCAATTGATTTCCCTCCAAATTTTCTATCCATAAAACATCAACCGAAGGTATCCTCCTTGCAATGTAAAATTATGCAATGCCAATTTTGCTTAGGGGTCGGATCGACCCTCAAATTTTTTATGCAAATTAATGTTCATATGTGAGGCCAAAAATTTAGGTGTCAACAGTAAGCCTTTTTTAAGTTTGACAGCTTAAGAATTTTTTTGCTTTAAAATTTGGTTTGATTGCTAAGAATGGTAATTACTTTAACAAAACTCGGGCGCGCCAGGTAGCACAAACTGGAAGAATCAAATGTCCCTTCTTGCTCTAATATTTATTTATCTATTTATTTTGTTTCATTTTCGGATTTATTTATGTTTAACACTTTCGAGGGAAGGAGTTGAGGGATGCCTATGACTCCCCCATTTCGAGAGCCACCGTGATGTCCGAAATTCAAGCCCCTCGAGAGATGAATAAACGTGAATTTTGTCAATGTATTGTTGGTTGATCTTACTCGTAACTGATCATTCCTGAGATACTGACCTTGAAGGAAAAGACTAATGAGGACAGAACTCGTGCGACTAAAGAACTTGATCTAGGAAAACGACTTGACCGTGAGACTTGCATGAGGATGATCCTGTAGATATACAAGCTGATTTTAAAGACGACTAGAAGTCAATTCGTGGACAGAATATAATGAGATGACGGGTGATTCTGTTTACTATTATCGAGCACATGAACGACCCTATGTTGATCATTGGTAATCGCGTACTTTGAAATAAGAATCTATCCTTCTCAATTTCACGTAGTCAAGGGCGTCCATGTGTCGAGATGTCTTGAACGTGGTTTGGCATGAGTCGGTTACGCGTGAATCCTCAAAGCCGCTTGTCATTATGAGTTTTACCAAAATGGCATTCGGGCGAAATTGACATGGCATGAGAATCCAAGATTGGACTTCAAATTTTCGGGAACATCTAGGATGGACTTTTGGACAATACTTCTTCAACAGTCGACAGTGCCAATTAAGCCGAGTATTTGGAAAGGGGATTTACGGACTAAGGAAACAAGCCTACGAGGGCTCGGACTGGGTAAGACCAGTGTGGGCCTCACGCCCAAAGTGAGACAGCCACTGTGGTAGACCCGAGTCAAGCAAGTGAGCCCGTTGGACCAAATCGACCATTTACCCTTCCGAGCCTGTTGTCTAACCTTGAGCCGTTTCGAGCCCAACCAATTCCCGAGCCCATTCCTATTCATTTTCTAGCCCGTTTCTTAGGCCCGCCCTTCATTTTCAGCCTAAGGGCAAATTGGGAAATGTGCAAGGTGGAAATGACCATTTTGCCACTACATATTTTGAAGAAAAGATAAAAAAAGAGAGAGAAGATGAGATTACTTGCTTAGGAAGTTGGGGCAACATTTAATGGCCTTAATAAGGCTTGAATACCAGCTCTCACTTCACTCTCTCTCTCTCTCCCCTTCAGCTCTCAAAACAGCTCCATCATGTCCGTAAACGCTCCATCACGATCCGGCTTGCGGGCTGCCGCCGAACGTCATGTTGAAGAACACTTTCGGGTTTTCCCATTGATTTTTCGAGAAATCTGGCTAGTTCCGATTTTCTCCGGAAAATTTAGGGGAGCGTGAGACATTGGGTTTTGGGAAAATGGACAAAGATGACGATGATCATGTAGAGGGGTCGACGAGGTGGGAAAGTTGTAGGCGACCACTCGATTGAGATACGTGTGGCACTCTAAGCAGGTGCTATTAACTGGGATTGAGTTAGAATTGGACCATGGTTAGTTGTTGAGATTCGAGGCAAAGCAGCACGGCATACCCACCGGTTTTATTCGTAAACCGGACTAAACTGCTTGAAAAACAGGTCCGAGAACAGGTTTCAATGGGAATCGGTCCAGGAATAATTCCAAATTTTGGAGGCGGTTACAATTGATTTGGAACACTGGTTCCAAGTGAATATCCACCTAAAAATTGCATAGGACCATCCTGTTTTGGAACCGGTTTTGGATCTAGTTTTATAAACTAAAAGGTCAATACCCTAATTTCTTTTTCCCCTAGATTCTAACAAAGCACTCATTTGTCATTTGCCCTTCCTCAAAACTCTTCACCAATCTTTCCTCTTCCCCTAATTGTAGCAAACTACGTATTCATTTTTGGATTATTATTTTTGGCAGATGGGAATTTCCATTGTTTATTTTTTTTACTTTGAATGGTTTTGTTACTCACAGTCCCATAGGTTCTTGGATAGGGTAGGGTAGGGTAGGGTCCAGAATTGGTTCTAGGGAAACAGGGTGGTTTTATGGTCCAACAATTGGGAAGCTGTTATAACAAGCTCCAGCTTTGAAACCTAGTCATCCTGGATCCGATTACCTCTAATTCATCAAGCATGAATTGAAGTAAATCAAAGATGTTTGGAGATGTCATGGCTTCCTATGCACATTGTATCAAGCTATTAATAACATAGTTTGCTCTAGTGGTCATATTTCTCACATGAGAAAGGAAATGTAAGATTCGAATCCCCATCTTCTCAAGGGATTGGGATGTGAACATTTAGTTTCAGGTATTGATTTCGACTCTCACGCCTTGTAAAGAGACAAAATAAAAGTCTGAGAATGAATTAAGAGTTAGAGTATGGCTAACAGAAAAAAAAGGTCTTCAAATATATTAATTTAATTCATATTTAATAAAATGAGTCATATATGAATTAATTATTTAATATATAAAATTAAATGGATTTAAGGAAGCCAAGCCTAAATAATGAGTTTTAATGGATCAGAAAAAAAATCCATTTTCAAGTTTCAACCCATTTAATTGACTAGTAATGACTTGTCCGATGCCCACATCAACTCACGCCTCACCAGAGGCAGATCGTCCGCAGTCCTTAGAGCCGCGTGCAGCAGCAGCAGCACCACCGCGCCGATCAGAATCGCCACCAGGATGTTCACTGTCGCGTCCGCCTTCTTCACCGTTCGCTTCCTCCTGACTATACACGCTGTCTTATTCTTCTTCTCCATCCTCCTCCTTGTCTTTGTTGACGGCGGGGCGTCGTCTTCCTTCACAACCACTAACTTCCTCATCCTCTTCGAACTCGGTCTCTTCCTCCTCGTCGGAATAGATGGTCGCAATCACAACCTCACGCTTACCGAAACGAGATTTCGATGATTTCTCGGCTTGACTCAAAACAAATACGTATAGAAAATCTCGAGAAAAAAAAATTATGGGCGAGGAGCTTCGTTGATCATTCTCCAGGAGAGTCTCTCTGCAACGCCTATCTAAGGCATTGGCTCCACGTTGGTTCATATCGGCGACGTGGCAATGGATCGGACGGTGTGGGTTAGGGGATTTGTTTTTTCCTTGGGCACCGAGGGGCTCGCGATCTTCGTTTTCACTTTTTAGTAGACGTGTCTCTTGGTTGGTAGGGGTGAGCATAATTTTAGGGTAGAACTTGGAACCTGATAATCGCATCAGTGGAAACTTGTAGGTTTTAGATTTCAAGACATATAGGGTAGGTTATAAGTTCCAAAATTTAGGGAACCTATTTCGACGGATAGATTTTAGATTCTAAATTAGTAAAACCTGGAGTCTGAAACCTAGAATCTAGAACAAGTTTTTGTGTTTTTCTTAGTCTATATCTTCACACAATCTTGAGATATTCCATGCGTTTGACAATGAGTGTATAATCTGGAAGCACTAATCTGAATTTCCATTTTATGACTGAGAATTTTATTTTGTTAATGTTTCATATTTTTCATGTGTTTAAATATAAGTTATGATAAGTAAATTATAACAGTAAATGATGATCATTAAAAGTGATAATTTATTACAATCGTTCAATTAATAATATAAGTGGAACTTGGATAGATCCTCTTGTGACAAAATAGGTCCCAAGTTCAAGGTATATAGGGTAGGTTGTAGGTTCCAAAAAAATGAAAAACATATTTCAATGGGTAGGTTCCAAATTCCATGTGGCACCTGTTTGAAACTTGAAACCGCTCACTCTTAATGTCTTTTGGTAGAGTATGAGACTAATAGAAGCTGTAATTACTTCTTTGATGTAGTTATGTTTGTACAATTTTCAAAATAATGATTCTATATAATACAAGAACAATTGATGTATTAATGTATTGAAAACTAGAAAATTTCCTTAATACTATTCGAATATGCTTATGGACACTCGTTTTTAGGCAATCAATAATAAAATCCTTGTTGATTTTTATTATTGCGTTTATTTTTGTTTTACTTAACTAAAGATGAAAAAGAGAGAGAATATGTTAGAACTTGGAACCAACCTTGAAACCCGTAATAGGGTAGGTTCCAAGTTCCAGATTTTGACAAGTAGATTTCAAGTTCTAAAAAATGAGATTCCAGATTTCAGGTGGAAACCTATAAGGAACTTGAAATTGCTCACTCCCATTGGTTGGCCTCTATGTCATGTGCTTGTCACTTGTCGATTTAGGGGCCTCTCATCTTGTTGGGCATGTTTAGGGCACAAATGATAATATTTCTGGCCAGAAATTGATTTCTGGAAGAGAAATAGATTTTTTTATTTCTATTTCTAAATGAGTTTATGAGCAAAAAAACATATTTGATAATCAATAAAAGTTCACTTTCCTGAGGAGCGGCGGCAATGGGAGGGGCAGCGGTGGCGGCGGCGGCGACGGCGGCGTGGGGCGAGGGTGGTGGTGGTGGTAAGTGGCGGATGGCAAAAAATTCCTTCAAGTGAGAAGTAAGAAAAAGAAAAACAATTTTTGATTTCTATTCCAGAAATAGAAAAGTAAAAATTTGTTGTTTTTTATTTCTATTCCAAACCTATTTCTAGAATAGAAATCTGTTCCAGAAATAGAAAAATGAAATTATTTTACCAAACGGATTTCTATTCTAGAAATAGATTAGGAATAGAAATCTATTTCAAAAATAGAAACAGAATGTTTACTATGTACAGCCTTACAAACAAGATTTGAAGGAGAAAATAACTAAGAATTCAGGTTGGGTTGTGACGCTGGAGAGAGTGTAGAGAAATAGGAGGTAACATAAGTAAAAATAATAAATTCACTTGCCACGTGTAAGAATCTACCTAAGAGATAAGAGCAAAATAACAAATTATTCTTTTTCTCAAGCCAAAAGCTAAATAAGTTATAAATCAATACAAGTCTACCTTCTTATTCATTATAGCATGCTTATATAGATGACCTTGGAACATTCCTCCAACTAAGACTCTTTAGAAAAACAAAAGGACTCATAGGGAAGATAAACAAAAATTAAATATGGACTTTAGAAACTTTAAACGACATTTACTAGACCTTGAAAATATAAGAACTAAATGTCATTAGGTGCATGTATCCATGATTTGCTTACTCCAATGTTACTAAATAATGGCTTTCAAGGAGTGTGGCCACCCTCTAAACGTGAAGTGATCAAAGTAGACTTGGAACCGATAATCGCCTTATTTATCGACAACTAGGTTTTCGGTCCATGATAATGCGATCGACAATTTGCCCACTAAATCGATAACTCTTTTGTAGAATCTAGAACTTCTAGGAATGTTGCGGTATTCTAAACTCGTCCTTGAGTTTTTATTGTCTTAAATTTTCCTAGTAGGGAGAAAGATCTGTAACATTAAACGTTGCCAAAACAACATACTCACTAGGGAGTTTAAGCTTGTAAGTGTTTTCTCCAATTCTTTGTAGTACTTTGAAAGGTCCATCAACTTTAGGCTTCAATTTCCCATAACAACTCCGAGGAAACCTTTCCTTTCTAAAAGATAGCCAAACCAAATCTCCATCTTTAAATGCTACAACTTTCAATGCTTGTTGACTCTTTCTTGATACTTTGCATTGTGCTTTATAATTCTTTCCCGGATTTGCTCATGAAGCTTCTTTAAATAGTCGACGTGATCCTCGGCATCTTCATTAAAATGTTGAGAGATGGGAAGTCGAGCTAAGTCCATTGGACTAGTAGGATTTTTCCTGTACATAACCTCAAGAGGACTTTTTCCGATTGTTTGGCTTGAAGACCAGTTATAAACAAGTTTTGCTTGAGCCAAAGTAAGTCCCACATATGTTGGTTACTTCCAATTAAGCTTTTGTGGAAGTCATGACACTCAAGTAGTTGAAATAGTTAATGACATTCATTTGAGTTTTTTATAAAAGTTATAACGCTTGTAGTGTCTTTATTCCCATAAAAGGCAAGAAAATATTGACTACACAAGGGAGGCCAACTTAGCAAAAGGGGAGGGCCATTAAGATGCGACACGTGTCCAAAGTGGAGCCCAAATTTCAGAGTCTCTCTCTCTAGCATGCATCCCCGGCTTCCGCTCCTCCCTTTCATGATCTTCATGGGGTTTGGCAAGAGCCTAGACTTCTCCTCCTTCCACCATCTCCATGCATCGTAGCTCTCGTCGTTAAGGAAGTCAGGCACAGAGCTCGTCATGATAGGCCAGGTGGTACAATGACCACATCGAAGAAGGACTCCAAAGGGATACACATGGCAGTCGACGGGGGGTTGCCAGAGTGCACGTCTATGTGGCATGCGACATGCAAGGTGGCAGCATCGGCCTAACACATGAAGTTGTGACCATAGTTGCCATATCTCAACCTTATAGCCATGGCCACTTGAGTTTTGACATCTCATTGCCATGGTGTCACTTAGAGCTCAAGCTTGCGGAAGCCATAGCGTTGGAGCTTCAGGCATGGTGATGGATGTTTGATGGGAAAAAACAACGGAGAGGATGAGCTAATAGGAAGAGAGAGAAAGAGAGGAGAGGAGGAAAAAATGATGGAGAGAGAGATTAAGGAGAGAGGAAAATTAATGCAAGTCAGCCCGAGGTGACATGTGTCACCCAATGAATGGACTTCTTATTTACTGAGTTGACCTTCCTTGTGTGCCCAATATTTTCTCATATAGGCACACCAGGCAAATGATTTACAAGAGTAAAAGAATATTTTAGCTTAAATTTGGAATATAAGGAAATTGTGAAATTATATTGGACGCTCATGAAATCTTGTAACTTGTGATTGTTAAGCCTTCGATATTTGCATTACTATAAAGATGAATAATATTACATGCACATCGTTACTTCAAATTCTTAAAAAAAAAATTGCAGAATAATTTGAAATGATTTGACATGTTTTGCTAATGAAAGAATAAAATTCTGAAAATTACAATCAGAGTCATACAAATGTAAAAAAAAAATTAATCATATTTTATATTATTAGAGTAGATAGTGAGTAAAATCGCCTTGTTTTGAATAGATTCGAATCATTGAACAATGAAAAATACCGTGATTATTTTTTTCTTCATTTTCAATCAAGTTTTTAACGTTAAATGAGAAAACACGATGTCCTCCTTTTACCCACAATGATTAATCTTCTTGCATATGTTTATGTAGCTGTCACCTGTTCATTCTAGGCGCATATGTTGGAACACGAGCTTAGTACATGACACTCAAGTTATACTCAATCAACACGCAATTGAAATTTAAAATTTGGATGATAAAATGAAAAATATATTTGACATTCGCTCTACATAAGAAGGAATAATTTAGTTAGTTCACAATATTGCATATTAGATTATATCTTCTGTTAAAAACCCAATGGGAGGTTTTCGAGTCCGGCAAGGATACCTTTGCGCTGAGACATCCAGGTGCTTATATGTCCCAAGTTGTAAAATCATTTGTACCGTAAGAAATATTGTGGTTTTAAAGCAATTGATTGTGATGTTTTCAAGATTCTTTCATTACTTTAAGCTCGATTGGCAGACTTATTTTCCTATTTGTGTCAACAAAAAGAGCATACTTTCTGTACATCACTTGAAAAATTCTCATTTTCGAATATTGCGGAACTAAACATGAGGGTTAGATTTGAGTAAGTCCTAAAACAATTTCGTTTGAACTATAGGACGTAAAACATGGAGGGATTCCTATCTTATTGGGAAAGAAAAATATACAACTTGTAACGATGCAAGGTGTGTAGACACCGGCACAAAAAAATAAGGAACACAGTCTAGTTGGATGCCCTTATTGGATGGACCACTACTGATAGTCATCATAGGTGGAAACACCTTTGGAAAAGGATAGACCGATGAAGACGATCTCAACTTCGCTTAACTATGAGCCCATGACCTTTCAACATCGCTTAAAAAGTTCTCATTTTCGAATATTACAAAGCTAAACATGAGAGTAAAATGAGGAGATTGGATTGAAAATCTAGACAACTTATTCGAACAATTGAAGACTTTCATGTCTTAATTGAATTCACATTGAAGTTTTAGGACTTTGTTACTAGCCCAAAATTTTAATCATTTGCATCTTTTAATTGCTTCCACTCACTCCAATGGGAAAAATTACCAAAAAAAACCCTAAACCTATTGAAATTGTGCTAATTTGATCTAAACCTTTTCTGTTTTTGCCAATGCGGATGCTAGCTAGCACTGGTTGCCCAACCAATGTTAATGTGGATAATTTTTTAATCATTTTTTATTTTTTATTAATTTTCTTTTTCCTTTTTCCCCACAATGCCCAACGAGGCTCACCTAGCCTCCTCTAGGCAAGTTGGCTTTACCTAGATTTGGGTGAGGCCAGCCTCACCATGGTCTTCTCAGTCCTAGGTGAAGGTGGCCTTGCCCTGGGCCCCTAAGCCTTGCCCCAAACTTGGGCGAAGGTGACCATGGCCATGCTAGCCGTAGGTGAGGTTGCCTTCGCCCAAATTTGCGAAGTCGCCTCTTCCACAGTGTTCATGTCAGCACTCAGCCGGTCAAAATTGACCGGATGAATTGAATTGGCAAAAATAAAAAGTTTACAATTGAATTGACACAATTGCAATAGATTTAAGATTTTTTTTGTAATCATCCCCACTCCAATGTTCAAGAATGAAAAATTGGTAAAATGGCCTCCAAACTATCGATGTAGATAGATATTAGGAAGACCCCAGTTTAGAAGACTATTGATGATGGCACAAAAAACAATTATAAGAGTTTTGTACTGTTATAAGACACAAATCCAATCCAATGTAGTTCACACACTTTTGTGCAATTGAACCATCAAATACTACTTTATCGACTCTATGAAATAGGCTGTCATTATTATTCCACTGGTGATGATCTTACTCTTTTTTTTTGGGTGCACTTTAATGTGTTTATATCAGAGTATAAGAAGACTTATATTTGTCAGATTATTTGAACGTATCTAAAGATAGTACAGTGAGCATGGACAAAACTAAATGCAAAAACAGAAAGAGAGAAAAAGGTAAGAGAGAAGTGAAATTGTATAAAGATTCCCAAATTATATGTGAAGATCCTCGGTCGTGTGTCAACATTTCGCAATCACAAGTCACTTTTGAAGTTTGACAGCTTAAGAATTGTTTTTCGGTTTTATTTTTTGTTTGACTGCCAAGAATGGTTACATATTCGGCGAAACTCGTCAGTTCCAGTTAGCACAAAGAAGAGTGAATCAAACGACCTCCTTGCTCTAATATTTATTTATTGGATTTATATCCTGAAAAATCTCAAACTTGTACCCAAAACTAATTTTTTAATCACTAAAAACTCTAAACCAGCACACCTGTGATAAATTTACTCCAAATGATCACAAAAAATCCAAATGAGTACACTTGTGACAAATTTACCCTAAACTAATTTTTGTGATTGCCAAAAACTCCAAAAATGTTACATTTATGATAAATATATCTTTTGTTAAATTGGATTAATATAATAAAAAATTACAAAACCGATACAACTATGATAAACGAAAAGTAAGATCCTAAACTAGTATATCGGTCAACTGTCACTTGTCATCCAACTTAGCAAATTGACAATAAAATTTAATAGAAATAACCGAGGTTAATTTGTCACGAATGTACCAATTTTGGGTAAATTTATTAAAGATGTACTAATTTGGAGTTTTTGATGGTCAAAAAATTACTTTTAGATAAACTCGTCACATGTATACCAATTTAGAGTTTTTTTAAAGATATTTTCTCTCATTTTTTGATTTACCTATGTTTAATACTTTTAGTGGGAAGGGAGTTGGGGATGCCTATGACTCCTCCATTTCAGGAGCCAACCAAATACTTTTGTTAGAAGATTCTAATTATTTTAATGTTTTTTTCTTGTGATTTTTTTATTTAATTGATAAAAAGTAGTCACTTTTTTTATTTGGTGGTTAGGTTCCTCTTTCTCACCCCTTGTTCAATCCGGTTCCAAGCAAAAATAGGAAAACCAAAAAACTAAACCAAACCAAACTAGGTTTTCGGTTCGGGTTAGATTCAATTTAGATTGGAATTGCACTGTATCGGTTTGGATTAGTTCGGATCGGTTCGGATTTTCTGAAAACTCGAACCGAACCAAATCGTTGGCATGCCTCTTGGTCTAGGTTTAGCGTCAATATGTTATCATAGAAGGAATTATTGATTGAGTTCAATTATCAAGCTCTCCTTTCACCTATTTGTGAGTTCTCTTACTTATGCACGACAGCTTTCCACAACTCCTTCACCTACATGTATTGTTTTCTCGCTTAACAACTTGGTCATTTAATTGGTCTTTGAATGAGAGAAAATTTTAAGTTTTAGGTATGAGCGAAACATTTTTTTAAACATAACGTGAAGATTTCTAGAATATTTGATTACTCAGAGAAAACAAAAAGGAAAAAAAAACTCAAGTTATACTTATTGTGACACATTTACTCTAAACTTTTCTTATAACATTAAAAAAAACTTTGAATTGATACATGTATGACATATTTACCCTCTGCCAAGATTTAAATGATTTTTCAATTAAAACAACGTTCTTTTTATTTCAATTAGGTCATGTGGGCACTATGTCAATATTATTTGCTTTTTAGCGTCTATATAGGCAGATTTTTAACAACTCTAATTGGCAAATCTTCAATAGAGGTAAATATGTCACGTAAGTATAAATTTGGGATTTTTTGTGTTATTGAAAAAAGTATAAGATAAATATATTACAATGGGCATGATATAAAAAAATTGTTATGACTTTTTGGCAAAAAAAAGAAGAAGTTTCCTTAGTTAATTGGCTTATGATCTCACAGCTCCATGCCATTACTTTTTGTCCAATTACGAGGATTTTGATAGCAAAAGTTCAATTCATCATGATGCAGTCAAATGGAATGTCGTTGTCTACGACTCTTGTTGAATTTCGGCTTCTCGTGGGATGAGACCACCGTCAGAAAAGTTTCCCATCACTGGTGGTTCATGGGAAAATTTAAACATGTTACTTTATTGCTTAACTCCGCAACAAGTTCGAAAATCGAAAAAGAAACCCGGTTGCATTGACAACGGTACTACTAAAGTCCCCATAGGAACAATTACAAGATGAATTGATTACTGTCGATCACAAAATAATATATCTTAATCATTGACCGACCGAGAGTATTTTTGTTTATAGTCAGACATTTTGGGATTATAAAAAGAAATTATAAATTTATTATATTTTTGTCAATTCAATTCTAAATAGTTTAATTGTGCCAACCGAGTCATTAAGATTTTTACGTTTTACTTATTGAATCAATACAAATAAGCCAGCAAAGCCTTTACAGTCTTCACTAATGTCACGGATGAGACATTCCACAAGTGATGAGCAGTAGATGCTTCTGAGTACAGATCAGGTTCAGTTTCCCTCACATGCAGCTCAACTCTCACTAATGTCACGTATATGACATTCCACAAGTGATAAGCAGTCAGTAGACGCTTCTGACTACAGATCAGTTCCAGTTTTCCTCACAGGCAGCTCAACTCTCACGCCTAGGGCTTCAGCGACCTGCACCGAGGGAGCTCGCACACCTTTCACAAATCCGGCAACCATCAACCCACCCGAGCGTTGGACGATACCAGCGATGGATGCCTCTGAGACTCCGTCTGTCCAAGAACAGTCGACGTTGAGTTTAAGAAAACCTCTGGCCGGCGGAACCCACAGCTCAGGTGAGGTACCTTCTCTCTCTTTTTTCGAAGTTGGATTCCACCTTACCTGGCTGTTGATCAAAGCGAGGGTTCAACCAATCATTATATAGTAAAATGAAATGTCGTTCTTTATTTCCAATGTCGTTCTCCCTGACTTGTTGAATTACGGCTCTCACAAGATGAAACCCCCATCGGAAAGTTTCCCATCATGGGTGGTTCAGGGGGAAGTTTAAACAAGTTACTTTATTGCTTGACTTGGCCGAAGGGAGATGGGTGTTCTTCAAAAGTCATTTTTTCACTGTACTTTGTCACAAAATTGTTACTTTTTTGGTGTATGAAGTAGTATTTATTTGTTGAATCAGCTGATTCGTTTTTCTTATTTTCATGTTTCTGAGTTAGGAAGAGAAAAAGAACTCAACTTGAGATCAGGAGTGTTGATCTCAAATCATCTATCTTGTTATGCTAATCACTTTGTTGCCCTGTTCCTATAAGTGGGCAGTTCCCTGATTTTACTTCTGGATCAAAACTTAAAATCCACCTTTAATTATTGCCCTTCACTGCCTAATTAAATCTATCAACTTCACATGCATTGATTTCAGCATATGTCTGAAGTAAAAAAGCCGCCAAGCCAAATCTCATAAACATCTAAATCACCGAGGAACCTTGCCAGCTTCACGGCTCAAAACAATACGATAAGCCTTTGATCCATTGACCAAAACCCAAACCTTTTAGCAGGTAATAAATGACAAAACAAGAGTAGGACTTCGTTGTTGATGGCATGATGATCACTGGGTTTCGCCTGAGTTCAGGGTAAATTGATACCAGGACTGAAGGTGCAGATAATCCGGTACGATATTTCGTTATTGCATCGACACAGAGATCAGGAAGTGGGTGGTTCAGGACGCTTCCAAATAGCCATGCCAATGTGAGCTCCAATGGGGAAATTTTCTCCATAATGGAACGGAGGAAGAATGTTTCCTCAATTTGACAAAGTTTACAACTTGGATTGGTTTAGCAGCACTTCACAGAACGGGTGCTCTGCTGCAGTTGGCTTTGAGTGGATGCTTAATCAGGTAAATGTCAGGACATCATTTGCGAATTCTTACAATTGGACTCAAATTTTTCGATCCAAATGGATCGATGAAACTACTATAATTTGGGTCATTTGTCACTGAACATAGAATGTACAAAGAGGCGGAGAGGGAATATTGTGGTATTACAGGATCAAAGAGCACCCCATAGTCCTTTAGAGCATAGGACTCTATATGGTAAATCCTTTAGCAAAGAGACAAAAGAATTGGTGAAAAGAGTCTTTCATATATGAAATTCTGCTAAAATCTCTAGTGTGTTATGTATAGCAGATGCCTGAAAAAAAATCCTCACACCTTGAAATTTCAGAACTTCTCGAAACCCTGCATGCCAAAGGAGACTTTTTCTCCAGGAACGAGTAGGTGTAGGAACTGGGTTCCACTCGGCCAAAAATAAAAAGGAATAAGAAGGTTGTGCATGCATAAGATCATCATCGAGACTGAATCAAATTGTATGTTACAATTAAGCATATCAGAGCATACAAATTTTGCAAATGCAATTACCTAAGCTCTATGACAGTGTTGGGCAAGTGTATATTTTCTTATTTCGAGACTGTCGATGCAGCACAATGTCACTTCTTGTCATATTGTTGGTTGATAATTCAAGGAAATTGAGCATTTCTTGCTTACAATTCATGCAGGGAATGATGGATCGCCATGTAGAAATGGTCAGTACTTATACCCACCGACTTGTTTCTGTAATTTCCCTCTTCCGCACAAATCTTCTGCGCCGCATGGTTTCGGTGCTTGCAAATTTCTATCACCGCTATGCTAAATCGTTGAATGGAACCCACAAGTCCCACGTCCATTCTCCTCAAAAGGTCTCTCTCTCTCTCTCTCTACACAAAACATTCGCCCAAAGGGCACGCGACCTTATGCATATGCCCACACTCACTCTTCTTAGCACACTGATACATGAATGTATTTCCTGGATACTGACTGCAGGCTGCAAGACGCTCGCAGTACGAACCTACAATCAACTCCTCATCCTTGATCAATGATTTCAAGGAGATGGAGTTGACCGTTTTCAAGATTTTGACATACGACCATTCCAGGAGGCACATTGTGCCGTACTACCAGGATCTCATGAAGAAATGGACTAAAAGTGCCTCGTACCATGACATCTCATGAGCACCCTTAATTCAAACTGATCACTTACATAGCGTGGCATTATACTGCAAATCCTGCAAATACAACCCAAAATCTATAACTTTGTAGTTGAAGTCTAGTTTATGATGATGAACCTAAGTGTTATAGTAATCGGTTGCGATCAAGTCTCATTTGAAAGATACTGTTGCTATTTCACTTCTATAAAAATTGACTTTCTCCCATGTTACATTGATGTTCATTTCTCGGCTCTTGTGCAGAAGCTAAATAAAGTACAAGAGTTCCTCCACCTGCCGACAAGGATTTGATGAGCCGCCAGATTAAGATACATAGTGGGCCATTCTCGCACCATATCAAGAACTGGAATGATGTCTTGAAGATGCTCAAGGGCACTACTTATGAACGCTTCATCCACGCCAACTAGAACCTTGCTTCTTCAGCAAGATTTTGGAATCATGGACTTATCAAGTTCAAGTTAGTCATTCTTTTTTGGGTGCAGAAAGCTAACGACTAGAGCCACGAGAATTGTGCTCTTTCACGCTGCCTGCTTTTGGGGGCCCAAGTCTTGTTTCTTCCTCTGCATTCAACTCATAGTTGAATCTTACAGTATTTTTGTTCTTCTTTTAGCTCTAAATACATTCTTGATTATCACACACTAGGTCTGATGCACCTGCTAATTAAGGGCAGTCTTTTTCATTTTGCTATCCCAACAACCCGATGGAACAGGCCAATTGCCAGGCTACTTAATCAAAGAGTAATTGCTAGCTTTAATTAATGAGAAGTCTCTTAGATTGTCTTTTATAACAGGTTTGATTTCTCATTACTTTTCTTGCCTCTATCTTTAGGATATAATTTGTGTTTAAAGTTCTGTCTTCTGTCGATAGAACAGGTGCAGTACGTGCCAAACTCATTTCTCCCTTATCATTTTCGCATGTTGATCGCTCGACTGGAAGGTTTATCACCATGGTTTATGGAATATGGAGTTGTGAGTGAAACAACTGGAAAATAAGACAGAAGACTGAGAACATATGACAGAATTTTCGAAGAATATGGGGTGATTTACGTGTCTTGATCTTTTACAATGGTGAGTCTTATGTGAACTCCACGAAATCCGATTGTTGTTGATTGTGTCGGTAGGACCAATGATTTTCGTTGCGAATGTCGTCCATTCATGTCGTCCCTGAAGCTGTTTCTAGTCGCAATAGACTCTTACTTGTCCAGCAGTCATGGCCGACCTAATTGATGTCTGACATGTAAGGCGAACTTTGCTGTTTGCCCCCATGAGATTTTAACACTAAATACAAAATTGCCTCTTTACTTTTTAATTTTTGTCTCATGCCCTCTGAAGTCTTCATATTGTTTGCAATGTGCTACTCTAGCATCGACTTTGGCATGTGCTTATCACGTGACTAATCTACTTATACAATGAAGGGCAAATTCATCCAAGGATTATGGGCCAATTACATTTTACTTGGGGTAACTTGCCCTTTGACTTTTTTTTTCTTAGCAGTGAATACCTGAAAGTATTGAAATCGATTGTAATGCTTATGAGCTCCGTATTTTGAATGTTTTTCCAAGTGCAGCCGAAACCTTCTATAACCGTAGAATTTTGTTTTGATTGTGTCTATATATTTAGTCTGAACTTTTAACATTAGCGCATAATTAACCAAACCTCTTATTTCATTTCAAAAATGACCTCTTGAAGTTTACAATATAGGATAAATAACGGAGCAAAATAAGAAAGCATCATAAAACTCTCCATATTGATGTTGCATCATCATTTTTCGACTTTTCGAACTGTAAACTAACCTAAGCGAAAGCATTGGCAGTTTGCATGAACACGTGACATTCGTATTGAGTTTTTTATATATTAATGAAAGCAACAAAGCATCATAACTCTCCTTTACAAGAAAAAGAAGGGATTTATGGAGGAAACACGTTCATTCACCCCCAGTATATAAATTACTCTTATAATAGCACATCTTGTCATGTTAGGATTTTCTCTGTATTTCTTATATTACCAAGTGTCTTGTCCACTATTATTTTAAGGCATCTATCTGAGCCTACCTTTGACATAAATCTTCATTTAGATACATGTTATTGCATAAAGATTTCATTAATTAGTGCCCCGGGCACTTATCAATTAACAAAGTAAGGAAACTTCACAACAATTAATGCACTGACTGTTCCCAGTTATATGTAAGGGGAGAATTGCCAAAAAGTCCCTAAACCTATTGAGGTTGTGCCAATTCGATCCTAAACCTTTTTTTGGATCGATTCTGGAGTCCTAAACCTTTTACGATTGTGCCAATTGAGTCCATCCGGCCAAAATTGGCCGGCCGGAGCTGACGTGGGCCGGCCGGCGCCGACGACAATTTTTTAATAATTTTTTATTATTTTTTGATTTTTTAAATTATTCTTTTGATTTTTTTATTATTTTCCGAATTTTTTATTGTTTTTTTAATTTTTCTGTTTCTTTTCTTTTCTTTTCTTTTTCTCCCCTCCCCTCCCCTCCCCCTCGGGCGGCGGCAGTGGCGGCCGGCGTCAGCCGACGAGGCTGCCGCCACCTGCGCGAGGGCCGCGGGCCGCCTGGGCGACCTCGCCTGACACAGGGGCCGCCGGGCGAGGGTCGCGGCCCCGGCTCGCCCGGATCCGGGCGAGGCCGGCCGCGGCGAGGCCGCTCGCCCGGATCCGGGCGAGGCCGGCCTCGGCGAGGCGAGGCGGTTTTGCCCAGACTGGCGGCGCGCGCGCCATGGCTCGGTCGCGGGCGGCGGCTTCGCCGCGGGCGGCGAGGCCATGGGCGGCTCGGGCGAAGGTCGCCATGGCCTCGCCGGCCGCGGCGAGGCCGCCTTCACCCGCGGCCGAGCCATGGCGAGGCCGCCTCGCCGCGGCCCCCTGTGCCTCGCCCTAGTCCGGGCGAGGCCGCCTCGCCGCCCCCAGGGCCTCGCCCTAGTCCGGGCGAGGCCGCCGGCGAGGGTGGCTCGGCTCGACGGGGCCGCGACCCTCGCCGGCCGCCGGCGAGGCTTCGCGGCCCTCGTGCGGTGGCGCGGCCTCGTCGGAGCTGGCGGCCACCGCCGCCGGTGGTGGGGGAGAGGGGAGGGGGGAGAAAAAAAGAAAGAAAAAACAGAAAAATTAAAAAAACAATAAAAAATTCGGAAAAAAATAAAAAATTCGGAAAATAATAAAAAATTATTAAAAAATTGTCGCCGCGCCGATACGGCCGGGCCGCCCACGTCCGGCCTCCGCCGGCCAAATTTGGCCGGATGGGACTCAATTGGCACAATCACAAAAGGTTTAGGACTCGAATCGGTAAAAGGTTTAGTCTGAATTAAGACAACCCCACAAAGCAGTGACTTTTTGAATTCTCCCTATATGTAAGCGATATTTTGACAACTGCATTATTTCAAAGTAAATATGTCGCCCTTAAAACATTTGTTAATAGGGATGGATTCAACCTTTAAATCTTGAGGGACCCAGAAGTGATTTATCAATTCTAAGTATGTCGGTACACCTTGTTTTTAAGCCTAAACAAGATATTAGGTACTGTAATATTCGAAAACGATATAATCAATTAGAAAGTGCAAAGGGTCGCAGTAAAAATTATAAGCGGTGAGAGAGGGAGAGAGACCAAACGCATGATTGAATGGCTTGGAGTTTCTGAGGGGCCAAGTTGGGGAGATGGTTTAGACCATCCGCATGGGCTTTCCTTAAATTTCTTCATGCTCTTTAATCATTCACAAGACTCGTTATCAAAGCAATGAAAAGACAACAAAGGACATAATTAATATATCTCTAATGGATTTTGCTAATATAATAGTGTTTGAACTATGTAAAAGCAATGTATTGTGAGCCATAAATTTTTTAATAATCATTTTTTTTACTTTTTATGATTTAAAATAAGCTATTATTCTCGCAATAAATTGAGGACAATCTCGTAAACATTTCTCACCTTTAATAACTCCCGTCTCATCCGCTCCCTTTCATAGCTACTCATTTTCTTTCCCCACCAACGCGTGCTCGAACGCTAGTTACCGACCATTAGGGAGAGATAGCCTTTTGGTGTCTCTTCCTCTCAAATCATTATTTATGATTAATTTGAGTTTTCATAAGAAGCTTTCCACAGGCACATCAACTGGTAATCATCCCCCACCACACAAATGAACGGAGGGGGTGGTTTTGTCCTCATGTGGTGGGCACATCCATAAAAGTCAAAGAGAAAAAGACAGACAAGAGGCACAACAGCCGAGAGAGCAAGAGAGGAGAGATATTCGAAAGGAGAAAAGCACCCTCACGTCCGCGTGGGCCTGCCGCCTCTGATTACGACATTAGTTCTCAGCCACGCGATAAAGCCTTCCAACACTGGTTGGCTTTTCCTCCATTTCCGTCGGTCGTACATGCCACTCGCCGAAATCCCTAGCAGCAATCCAACAACCATGCGTCCTCCTGCAGCGTTTTCGACAACTCCCGGCGAGTGCAACCGTGAGCCACATCAAGTTTCCGGCAGGGGTTAGGCTTTCACAGCTCGAAAGCTGTCCTCGCCACGCCTTGCTTAAGTCTTGCTAAAGCTCATTAATCAATTAGAATCTTCACGAAACGAACTCCCATTTATCCCAACAATATACGGGAAGAAAAAACATAAATGGAGGAAACTCCCTCCAACCGATTTTCTAATTGGTGAATTGTTAATATACGGACATCTTCCAAATTTATTTTTATTTATAATTAGGTTGGATGTGGGTGATGTATATGCTTATACTCATCAATTAGAAGATCAGTTTGAAGGGAGTTTTGATGTGTGACGGGAACAAAGAGAGGAGAAATCTGTGTTTTTGGACTAGTGTCTTAAGGAAAGAATGCATGGATAAACGTTTGTTTGGATGTAGAAGATGAAATGTACTGTTGTTTTCTATTAAGGTGGGAACTTGTTGGAATTATGCAATGGGGTCTCAATGGAGTATATTATGAATGAAAATAAAGCTGGGATAGATGTAGCTCATCATTAAAACCTAAAGAAACAACCCATCAACCAAGGACAAAGAACTTAAGGCTCACCACCATAAAAATGGATAAAGAACTTAAATTTGAAGGAAATAACTCACTTCAAGAAGAAATGTCATATATTGCAAATCGGTCTACCTTACATATGAAATTACATTACTATTTATAGTCATACTAAGACATTGTACTAAGACTCTAATAATAATAGCACATTCTACTTTCTCACACTTCAGCCTAATAGTGAAAGACTAGCTCCCACTCTTTCAAACTTGCAATAAAGATTGTTTGATAATCCAACGTTGTATTAAAGACTCTAATGTAAGAAGACAATTTCAATTTCCTTTTTATTTCAGGTATTTTGGCATCCAGGGGCTTTCAAGGCTTTCGACTTAACTTGTTAGGTCACGATGGTCCCTGTCTAGCACAAAAAGTCATCCTCAGGGTAGGAAGAAGAGTGCATTTGCTTGAGTTTGAACTATCAAAGAGACAAAGTTTGATATTGAGTATCACCTAGATTCTCTTACCCATAAGTCTTTTCATAAACGTAAATATGTTCCATTTAAATTTGATACGCCATTAGATTGGATAAAGAATTTCCACTAGGGAAAATATGAGAATGGGTCACACATTGAAGTGAATTTGATTAGGTTTATTTTGAGGGTTGACGAGAGAGAGAGAGAGTGGAACGTCTTGATCTATTTTTATTCCTCATCCTAACGGAAAGTGCAAAAGCAATCCAACACTCGGGAAAAAAAACGAGGCATTTCTTAACTTTGGGACTAGTGGTTATGGTCATGATTAGGGAGTTAGAACACCCGCACCGCACCCAAACGTTTCAATCTGTCTCGAATGTACAAATTTCGGAGACACACCGGTAGAGCCTCTTCCAAGATTTTCATTCTCATCAAACAAATGTGTTCGGCACTTTGGGAAAATGTCATCAAAAACTTTATGTCCTTTGTGACAATTTTACCCTAAACTTTTTTTGTTACCAAAAACCCCAAATTATGCCATTTGTGACAATTTTACCTTGAACTTTTTTGTGCCATCAAAAACTCCAAATTATGCCATTTGTGACAAATTTACCCCAAACTTTTTGATTGAGGGCATTTTCGTCCTTTTCTTTTTTCCTTTTTTTCTCTCGACGAGAGGGGTCGGCGAGGCCGCCCTCGCCGGTGTCGGAGTTGGGCAAAGGCTCCGACATCGGAGTCGAGCGAGGGCTGGATCTCGACCTAGGCGGCCCTCGCCGACCCGACACCTAACAAGGGCAACCGCCGGCTTCCTCCTATCAAAAGAAAAAAAAAATAATAGAAATTGACAAAAATGCCCTTCAACCCAAAAAAATTTGGGGAAATTTGTCATAAGTAGCATAGTTTAGGGTTTTTGGTGGCACAAAAAAAGTTCGGAGTAAAATTGTCACAAGTAATATAATTCGGGGTAAAATTGTCACAAATGACATAGTTTGGGATTTTTTGTGACACAAAAAAAGTTCGGGGTAAAATTGTCACAAAGGACATAGTTCAAAGTTTTTTGGTGATATTTTCCCAAAACTTTAATAATGTGATCTTTCATACTTCAATTTTCTTATTAACAAGCACCCAGAAGAAATATTTCACAATAACAATATTGTTCTAATACCATAAAATATATTTCATGCAATCAAGAGGAAATACGAGAAAACCTTTCGTTAGTGGGTCTAGATTGACTATGGATTTTCCTAAACGGGAACATCTCCAATGCAATTCGAATTCAATCCAATGACCAAGATTAGCAAATATTAACAAGACTAATGAGTCGTTTATATGTATAGTTTCTAGTGGGATAATTGAGACTTTGACATTCTCCTAACACGAAGCATAAAGACCTTTCAGGTGTTTGGTAATCATTCGCCATTCCAAATAATAATTTATACTCAGATATGATTTTTTTTTTTAATTACATTTCCTATAAAAAATTTTGAGCATTTAAAAACATTTTGTAACTTCTCAAAATTTCTATTCCCTAAATATAAATATGTTTAGTGTAACCCTTAAAATTGATTTGTAACTTAGAATTCCTTCTAATCTTTTTTTTATAATTTTATTATTTTTCTTTTCTTTCTTCTCTTCTTCTTCCTCTAGCCTCGTCTGGCCGGACCAGAGCCGTAAGGTGGTAGCCTCAAAGGAGCCTCGCCAGCCCTTCAACGTGGTCAGGGACTCACTTTGGCTAGCAGGCCGGGACTCACGGCACTGGGCGAGGCTCTCGCCTCTCACCCTCTCACCCAAATCAGGCGGGCCCGGCAAGTTGATAAAGAGAGAAACGGCCGGTTGAGAATAGACATGCACACCGCATATGGCAAAGCAAGTTCAACGAGACACCAAGAGGAAAATGATGACACTTTCGAAAGGCTGGACACTTTCAAAAGCAGCTTCATTAGAATAAGACCTCGTTCACCCCCCTCATTTCCATCTTCATCCATCTCTCTCTTCATCATCGTAGTCATAACATAAGTCGATCACTCGTGCATTCTACTCTTTCTAAGCTTTTGATTACACGTATCCTTGGACGGACGTGACGGCGATAGGTTCAATGGCCACGTGAATTCTCGGCTCCAAAGATTAGTCTCTTGTCGATCATCATATGTTCCTCTCCATCTCTGCGATGGCTTCTCTTCCATCTAAGTCGTTGGCTTTGAAAGTGGGGTTCCACAAATCGACGCGTCCCACAAGCGGAGGCGATCATGAGGAATGCCGTAAATGAGGCAGTTTCTCTCGCAACCCGGCATTGGAGCCGGTCTCATTAGGTTGTTGTTCCATGATTGTTTTGTCGGGTAACGCCATAGATAAATCCTAAATGTCAAACCAATGACGGACTCACATGTCTCGCACTAGACCTCGCAACAAGAGAACATTTATGTACCGCTTTTAAGAACCACTAGCAAAACACTCGAGGATCATACGCGCATCAGCCTCAATGAGAAGCCATTCCCCGTGTAAACCTGGTAGGACGAGAAGGAAAACAAGTAAGAACAAGTCATCGTCGAACAGGGCGGAAGAAGCCGAGCACGAAGAGAACACAAACGATCATTTATTCGCGTGTTCCGTGCATTCCTCTCCATCTGCGAATATCTATCGTAAGAGAAGAAAGCCCAACAAATGAAAAGAAAAGAAAAGAAACCCCATTAACAACAACGAACGAACATGCGATCGATCGGATGGAGACGAAAGACTAGTTTAGTAACAAGTCGGATGCGAGACGCCCATTCTATCGAGGAAAACGGAGTCCATTTGAAGCTTGACTAAGCTCGACGTCGTAAACGATAGTTCTTTGAAAGAAAAGGAGAAAAAGAAAACGGGTGGTTCCAAGCAAAGAAACGAGGAAACACGACGGGAGGAGTACGAATGATTGAATCGGCAATGGCCGGCGGAATGCGAGATGGCCAGGAAAAGAGAGAAGGGGACGAACCTGTCTTGGGGGAGGGGGGCGTCCGCGAGGCATCTCGTCTCTGCAATGGAGTCCTTTCTCTGTGAAATTTTCCAGGAAACACGAGAGGAGAAAAACGCAGGGTGGTGCTCCAAGTGGAAAAAAGAGTGGGAGAGAGAGAGTTTGCAACCTGTTATGAAATACATGTATGAATATTCATTATATTCATGTACTTATTATGGTACATTTGTATCATACATTCTGAGTACATCTCTCTATCCAATATATGTATGAATATCCATATACCTATTACATTTGTATCCTATGTTCTAAGTACATCTCCATATCCGATGAATGTGCATATCCATATCCAATATATGTATTATTAGATACATTGATAAGTGCATCCTTATTTCTTTATAAATAGGAGTACAAATAGTGAGAAATAAAGTTTTCACTTCTGGCCTTTCTCTACTATCTTTGGTGTCATCTACTTACTCTACTTAATCTCCATCTATTTTTTCTATTATATACTTGCAACGCGATATTTTACAACACGTTATCAACACGAAGATCTACCAGGCGAGTAAGTGATTTTGCAAAGTAAGTGTTTCCTTTGTTTTCAACTCATACTTTATCTTCTCCTATCAATTCTTCATTTTCTCTCATAGTCTTAAACCAATTTCAAATCTGAAAGTATCCTTCTGCTCCTGAAGTGGCGGTGGATATTTGGAAATCCTTCTAATTAATTTAAGGATTTTTGTTTTGCAAGAACTATGGCAAATATTGAAAAGCCCAAATTCCACATCCACGGAAGTGAGTGGAAATAATTATCTATCTTGGTGCTCGGACATGGAAATGCACCTCCAAGGGTAAGGTCTCGCTAATGCAATTGCAGAGGATGAAACCTCAAATGCAAAGGATAAAGCAAATGCATTGATTTTTATTTGTCGTCATTTGCATGAGAGCCTCGAGACTCAATATTTATCTGTTCGAGACCCTGGACCCTATGGAAGAAGTTGAAGGATAGGTATGATCATACCAAGACTGTTATCATCCCTCAAGCATAATATAATTGGCAAAATCTCAGACCGCAAGATTTTAAATCGTTGTCTCGACTATAACTTAGCTTTATTTGATGTCGTTTCTCGACTTTGACTATAACTTAGCTTTATTTGATGTCGTTTCTCGACTTGAGTTATGCGGTATCAAGCTCAGCGATGCGGAGCTATTAGAGAAAACTTTCTCCACCTTCCATACTTCGAATATTGTATTGCAACAACAATACCAGCAACGTCAATTTGCCACATATTCTGAATTAATTTCTGTGCTCCTCACCGTTGAGCAAACTAATGAATTATTGCTCAAAAATCATGATCTTAGACCTGCTGATTCAAAAGCATTGCCTGAAGCACATGCTAATTTTAAGAAAAATACTGTCCATATTAAGGGCAATAAGCGCAGGCAAGAGCATAATTTTCGAAAGGATGGCAGGAAATTTAACCGCCCTAAGAAATCTAACTTTGGCCCGAATTATGATAAAGAAAAGAAGCACAAAAAGGTGGCTAATGAAAGTATTTGCCATCGTTATGGTATGAGTGGGCCCTGGTCACGTACTTGTCGTACGCCAAAGCACTTTGTTGATCTATACCAAGCATCTTTGAAAAATACGGGCAAACGTGGTGAATCTCATGCCATTGAAATTAATCCTACTACCATAACTACTGTTAAAGCCAACAATATCTCGGTTGGTGGGACTCCTCTTGCTCCGAAGTAGCAAATGCATCCCCGGATATCTCTCGATTTCTTTGAGGACTTTTGATTACTTTGATGAGGCATTGGACTGGTGGATGACAACTTAGACTTCGAATTTTATGATGCTAATAATTTCTTTTATAGTTGTTTTTCTTTAAATGTATTACCTTTTGTTATTCTATAATATGGTTATGTAATGCAATACTTATGAACATTCTGTCTATTATCTTGAGATTTTACTTAACCCTATAACGAATATGCAAATTTTATGATATTTGACACCTGAAGTTGTCAACATAAATGCAAATGGAAAATACTAAGAAAAAGGGAGAAGTTTGTTTGCTTGATAGTGCATCAACGCATACTATATTTCGTAACAAACACTTTTCTCGAGTATGACGTTGCTATGCAAATTTTATGATATTTGACACCTGAAGTTGTCAACATAAATACAAATGGAAAATACTAAGAAAAAGGAGAAGTTTGTTTGCTTGATAGTGCATCAACGCATACTATATTTCGTAGCAAACACTTTTTCTCGAGTATGACGTTGCGTAAGACACATGTCCATACAATATCAGGTCTTGTTCCAATTATTGATGGTTTCGGGAATGCCACAATTATTTTGCCAAATGGCACCATCCTACATATTGAGGATCCGTTTCTAAGCAGTAGATCAAAAAGGAATCTACTCAGTTTCAAAGATGTACGCCGTAATGGGTATCATGTTGAAACTATTTATAAGCAAAATAAGGAATATATTGGCATTACCTCTTATAAGATAGGCTGAAAACCATCCATGAAAAGCTAGAAGCTTCTTCTATGGGTTTATATTGTGTCATGATTAAGGCTATTGAAACCTATGCCACTATATCCTGGAAATTGGTAAATCCCGATAAGTTTGGACTGTGGCATGATCACCTTAGTCATCCTCGCGCTTCAATGATGCGTAAAATAATTCATAATACAAAAGGGCACCCTTTAAAGGATACAAAAGTATTGTTGTCCAAATATTATAATTGTGAAGCTTGTTCACAAGAAAAACTAATTACTAAACATTCTATAACAAAGGTTAATCTTGAATCCCCTTTATTCCTACAAAGAATTCAGGGTAATATTTGTGGACCAATACAACCACCAAGTGGACCGTTTCAATATTCTATGGTACTAGTGGATGGATCCTGTAGATGGTCACATGTTCGCCTATTATCTACGTGCAATGTCACATTTGCACGTTTACTTGCACATATTATAAAGCTTCAGGCACAATTCCCTAATTATCCAATTAAAAGCATAATGATGGATAATGCTGGAGAATTACATCAAAGAGCTTATTGCCCCTGAAGAGGCACAAACCCATGAAAAGATCACAAACCCTTGGAATACTGAGAATTCCTTTACTTATTGTAATGAAATTTGGGATCGGAATGAAATCATCATTGATGATGCTTTTGCATTCTTAGTTGCTCATAAAATTATGGATGATGATTGTGAGCCGCAATCTATTATTAAATGCCGTCAAAGGCAAGATTGGCCTAAATGGGAGGAAGCGATTAAGATTGAATTAGCTTCCCTAGCCAAACGAGAGGTTTTTGGACCCATAACTTGAATCCCCCGATAATATAAAGCCCGTTGGATATGAATGGATATTTGTCCAAAAACGAAATGAGAAAACGAGATTGTCGTATAAAGCCCGACTCGTTGCCCAAGGATCTCCCAAAGACTTGGGATTGATTATGATGAGACATATTCACCTATGATGGATATGATTACATTTCGCTTTCTCATTAGCCTAGCACTCTTTGAAATATTGGAAATGCGTCTTATGGACGTTGTGGCGGCATATCTATATGATTCATTAGATTCCGATATCTATATGAAAATTCCCGAGGGATTTAAAATGCCGATGCATGCACTCCCGTAACTTATTCTCAATAAAATTGCAAAGATCTTTGTACGGGTTAAAGCAATCCGGTCGCATGTGGTATCAATGCTTGAGTGAGTATCTAATAAAGAAAGGTACAAGAATAATCCTATATGCCCATATATGTTTATTAAGAAATCGGAAACCGGATTTGTTATTGTAGCAGTTTATGTCAACAATATAAATTTAATTAAAACTCGAAGAGTTAGCCAAAACTGCCGAGTATTTGAAAATGGAGTTTGAAGTTAAAGATTTGGGTAAAACCAAACTTTGTCTTGGTCTTGAGCTTGAGCACAAAGCAAATGGAATAATCGTCCATCAATCAGCATACATTGAAAGATTACTTAAACGTTTCAACATGGACAATGCTCACCCATTGAGCACCCCTATGGTTGTAAAGTCTTTAGATCCCCAAAAGGACCCATTTCATCCTAGAGAATCTGATGAAGAGATACTTGGTCCTGAATGCAATTGGGGTTTTGATGTACTTGGCACAATGTACGAGACCAGATATCGCTTTTGCAGTAAATTTATTGGCACGTTTTAGTTCTAAGCCAACTCGGAGACATTGGAATGGAGTTAAACATATTTTTCGTTATCTCCGAGGAACCATAGATTTGGGATTATATTATTCCAATAATACAACTACCTCGGTTTAGTTGGATATGCCGATGCTGAATATAGATCCGATCCACATAAGGCTCGCTCTCAAATCGGTTATTTATTTTGTTATAACGGCACTTTGCCATTTCTTGGCGTTCTACGAAGCAATCGCTAGTAGCTACATCTTCTAACCACTCGAGATTATTGCTTTATATGAAACTGGAAAAGAGTGTGTTTGGTTAAGATCCGTTATAACGCATATTCACAATTCTTGTTATTTAAAACCGGTTACAAATTCTCCTATTATAATTTATGAGGATAATGCTGCTTCTGTTGCACAAGTTAGGAGAGGATATATCAAAGGTGATAGGACCAAGCATATCTCGCCAAAATTTTTCTATACTCACGAACTTCAAGAAAGTCGACAAATTGATGTTAAACAAATTCAATCCATAAATAATCTTGCAGATCTTTTTACCAAATCATTGCCAACATCAACTTTTGGGAAATTAGTATATGGCATTGGTATGCGGCAAGTACACAAGATGCAAGATTGATTAGCCCCAGCAGTGGCTATATGACTTAATTGAGGAGGAAATATTATCAACTATGCATTACACTCTCTCTTTTTTTGTCCAGTTTTTTTCCCATAGTGTTTTCCGGCTTAAAGTTTTTAACGAGGCAACTAATGCATCCATAAAAGGGAGAAATTATAAAATTTGTACTCTGTACTTTTTTTCCCTTTTGTCCGGTTTTTGTCCCACCGGGTTTTTCCGGCTTAAGGTTTTTAATGAGGCAAAGATTATCATTCAATGCACATTCATAATATAATACAATGAATATTCAAGGGGGAGTGTTATGAAATACATGTATGAATATTCATTATATTCATGTACTTATTATGGTACATTTGTATAATACATTCTGAGTACATCTCCCTATCCAATGAATATCCATCTCTCTATCCAATATATGTATGAATATCCATGTACCTATTATGGTACATTTGTATCCTATGTTTTAAGTACATCTCCCTATCCGATGAATGTTCATCTCCCTATCCAATACATGTATTATTAGATACATTGATAAGTGCATCCTTATTTCCTTATAAATAAGAGCACAAATAGTGCGAAATAAAGTTTTTTTCGCTTTTGGCTTTCTCTACTATCTTTGGTGTCATCTACTTTATCTACTTAATCTCTTTCTATTCTCTCTAGTATATACTTGCAACGCAATATTTTACAACACAACCCGCTTTTCTCCATCTTTTTTTTTCCGATTATTTTCAACATTTGAAGCGCGTTTGGATGATCGCTTTTGATTTTATTTCTTATCTTATTTAAATTTTAGGGCGAATATATTTTCGATAATTTTTTTACTAGTGGAAAAATCTAAAATTTCGATCACTTGCAGATGATATTAATACATCCATTCACATATTTATGATTGGAATATGTTTAATGTTGTTAAGGGAAGAGAAAATTCTATTTTCCACTAAATAGACCCGAATTGAAAGAGAAAACTTAATTGTTTCAAAGGAAAAATAAAGACATACATATATATTTATTGGATATTACAACATCGCTATATTTTTCGTTGAGGGTTTTACTTCAACAGGCTAAAATTCCTATATCTTACGAACATTAATTTCTCATTATTTTAGCTTTTGGACTTGTACACTTTCACTTACTTGCAATGAACTCCCACATATCCACCACTGCCGAATGTAAAGTTAATAAGCTGAAAATTTTGTAAAGTCTAAATAGAGAAAATCACTATGGAGAAAATAGATCGAGGACCTATTTGTTTACATGTAAAAACGAGTAGAAAGTATTTTATTTCTTTACTGTCAAAATTTGACATATCGTTCAAATTTTTAAAACTTATAAAGAAATTATTTGTAATCAATCAATATTTGTGCCTCGGAAAAGTTTTACAAATTTCAAGTTTGAAAACAAAAGATCTGAAATGTACGAGCTAAATTAATAGGACAAAAGGGATACCATATGAAGATGTAACTTGAAATCCAATATTTAAAATAAGGATGGTATTTATAAATTTCTAAATGTGAAGAGGATCTCGATACATATAGTAAAATCGAGAATTATACTTGCAAATTTCCCAATGAAAGACGTAATATTCCTAAATTGCTTAATCTTCTTGATTATATCCAACTTTGACTATTGGAGAATTGTGACGTGCGAAGAAGAAGAAGAAGAGGAACCAGTTTTGTGCTGCCTTCCACATGGAAAATTTCTTATCTTCCCTCTGTACAAACCATGTGAAAGCAGATTCCATTTAAGGAGATTTTCCCCATCCATTTCATATCAGACTGAGCAATTCGTAAGAGGAAAACCTCTGCAAAAACCAGCTCAGATGACAGCAAATTTTGCATTAATAAGTCGAGTCAACCTGCCCTTTGCGGACTCAAACATTTATTTATTCCCATTCCATAATCACCGCAGCCAATTTCAGCATCAGTAAAGGCCAAATTACAGGTTCACATCTAATGGAGAGGTGCGGAAGGTGAGTTGCACTGGTAGCATTTAGCAAAGAGCCCAAAGGTGTCTACTTGCTTGACGAAGTTGACCACGCTCGCCCATCCTCCGAACCCGAACCCAACCACCAAGACCCAACCCACCACGAACGCGTTCACCACGTACATGGCCGTCCAGCTCGGCAGGAAAGCTGGGGGCTTCTCGGCGGCGTTCTGCACGTGAGAATTCGATATGTGTCAGTATCATGAAGTTGTGCTGCCTTAAAGCAAGGACAATTCATGTCGTATCACTGACCTCCCGGGCAGAGGCCGACCGGAAAGTGACCATGTGGGCAGCAGCCGGGATGATGTAGACAGTGAAGCTGACCAGGAGGGCACCCACAGCGGAGTTGATCGGCCCGAAGAAGGGGAAAATGATGGCCATGAACCAGATGGGGATCACCACCACCAACCGGGCGACCGCCTTCAATAATATGCTCTTCGTGTGGTGCACCCTTATCACCTTCTCCCACACAAAGTAGAGCGGCGTGCACAGGAACCCAAATGTTATGAACTGCGATGCCAAATGAAATCACTCATCAACATCTTTGTTAACGGATTCGATGGAAAATCATCTGTAATATCGAATGATACCCGTGTATGTACGCGAAATATATATATAGTGGAGGGAAATTTGAGGAGAGGAGACCTGGTGGATGAGCATCAAAATGACAGCAGCGTCGCGCCACCCAGATGGAGGGAGAATAGAGAAGGCATTGGCGTGGTTCAAGAGCTTGTCGCCGAAGGCCCAGTACACCGCTGTTGCCGATGGAATCGTGAGAGTGAACACGTACAGGGTGGCCAGCAGATATACGGACTTAAACTTTCTCGGCTTCCACATTGCGTCCATTATTTCGCTGTCACAGTTTAACACAACTTATTTAGCTTCATGAAGAGAAGGAAAGTTTGTCGACAATTATCAAGGCCTTCCGGTCTTTTAAGACAATTCGACCCAAGTGATCTAAGTATTCTGCTACACTCACTGTTGATAATCAATCGAGCACTGCTCCTTTCGAGTTTAATCACTTAAACTTTGAGTCAAAGTGTGATCGTGTAGTCAAGTAGAAGAAATCAAGCACAAATACATGAAATGAGCACAGGACGGAGGAACTCACACAGTGATGGCGTGTCCGCCAAAAGTGTAGAGGATATTGGTGGCGCCGGTGAAATACAGGACCAGCTTGGTAGGTCCGGAGTGGATCACACCCTCAACCTGCATCATTTTATCAACATCAGAAATCAAAGAAATGAAATTAATCTGAACGGGCCTGAAAGCGGATTCAATCCAGAAGCTTGGAGAAGAGAGAGAGAGAGAGACGAGACGCCATAATCACCTGGCCGTGAGCAATGGCAGCACCAGTCATGTACCAAGCGGTGTAGGTGGTCATGCCGAGGCCGAGGAAGGACCATATCCGGTAGTTGTGGAAGGAGGGGATGAACACGGTGGTCGCGCAGCATGCTCCGAATATGTAAGTCCATGTCCTCTTGTCCAACCGGTCATTGATGTAGTATATGATGCTGTAATGCAATGGCCCCCGGAAATCACACACACGAACAAAAATGATAGCGAAACATACAGATTGACTAAGTTGTCATGTCGATTAAGCGAAAAGAAATCACCGATTGATGATGAAATGAGCAACCTTGCAGAGGCTACGAGCTGGATGACTGATCCGAAGAGGAGGAAAATGCCGTTGAAAGCCAGCCCAGCGGCTTTCCAGTAGGTCCCAAGCAAGCCATCCAGCACCTCGAACCACTGAACCAAAAACGAAAAGCATACCGATTTCGAGATGAACCCACTTCAGCGATTTTTAATTAGATGGTATGTGTAGAAGTGCTCTTTGGTTTGGTGTGTGGCAATTCTTGAAGAGAGATGCACCTGAATGGCATGGTTCTTGAAGCTGTGATTCTCCTTCTCTTTCCGGGTCCGGTACTCGATGTACAGCACACTGACGAGATAAGCCGTCCAGCTCCCCAGGATTCCATAGAAAACCTGCAGAACTATCCCGGAAAGCATCCCGAGCTGAGAGAAGGAATAGGGCAGCGTCAACAGCACCTGTGCCACCTGCGAAGTGTCCCGAGCAAGGAAGACAAAATTGGATGAGAGTCAGATCAAAATCGATGAACTTTTGACTTGTGAACTAAAGGCCGGATCTTTAATTTGAGGCAAAATCACTGCAGAAGTCATTACATGTCCTAGAAAACGATCGTTGGGCACAAGAATTTAAGGCATACCTGATTGGAGGCACAGCTGAACCAAGCATCATACGCAGACCCGCCATGCCAGAGGAGGCTTTTGAGGACAGAGCCAGAGCCGGAGCCATCTGTTTGCGCCTTTTCTTCTTCTACTATTCCGTCTCTCTCTCCAGCGTTGGTGAAGCTAGAGACCATCGCTTCCTCGGATTGCTTCTGAGACAGCATTTTCTCCTCTGTCACACAGCCAAATCAAGCCTCCGAAGACGCAAAAAACAAACCAGTGAGTGAATGACACAGACCAACCAGAAGAGAAAATACAGGCTTGTAATGGAAAGAGCCAGTGCCTGTGAGAGAGAAACAGAGAGCCGCCCCAAGACTCAAAAGCTCCCGTTGCTCTGTTCTTCGCACAATTGTTTATATGGGCAGCACAGATGTATCCTCCTCCAAACATTTTTCAGTGTCCTTAGATCACTTGCCATTCTTGCTCTAGAATACAGAGGAAATGAATCCTCCAAATTTTCCAATTCAGGGAGGAAAAGGTACCAGGAGGAAATTTTCCAATTCAGGGAGGATAAGGTACTAGGAGGAAAAAATTCATTTCTTATCCAGAAGACGAAGGGTTTGGTGTTCGAGTTAAAACCCAAACATACAACAACCGAAGGAAGGGTTCTGAAGACGGAGGCCCAGGATCTGACAAGAAGGGCGCCTTAAACAGAGAAAAACAGGGGATGGATTCATTTCCATGCAAAAGAGGACCAGAGAAAAGACTGAACAAGAAAGAAATCTCTCTTTTCTCTCTCTCTCTCTATCTCTCTCTCTCTCTCTCTCTTCAGTGTTCTTTCATTTTATTGGGGAGGGTTGCATGGACCTTCACAACTTCTGCAGTATGCTCTGTTCTTTTAAAATGTTTTCTTGATGATTATTTTCGAGCCCCCTTTCTCAGCATGTTACTCTCCAGTCTCTTGGCTTATTTATTGGATTTAATCATTAGACGAATCCCCCAAGCCCAGATCTAGATCAGAGTAAAATATTCCACAAATTGATTTTCTTTCTCCTTTTCACTTATTGCTGGACTGTGGCATTTGGCTATGGTGTTTCATACAATTTATAGAAGCTTTCAAAGCACAAAGTAAAAAATCTTTATTTCTATGGTAGAAACGGAATTTAGTTCAAAGGGTATGTGCAATATTTAAGAAAATTTTAGTTGTATCCTGAGTTTGAGTATTATCTTTATAGTAACATGTTATGATGATTCATCTTATAAGTAGTACGGTCACTTTAGAGTCAAAAGAGGCTAGAGAAGACTACCTTCTATAGCTGATTAATTTGGTGATTGTGAAGGTGAGTGTATGGAGTTTGAAAATTTTAAGGATTGGAACTTGGTGAGCTACCAAAATCAATTAAAAAGTTTAAGGATAATGATACAAATCAATCCCTAAACTTTGATTCAATATACAATATAATCTCTGAACTTCTCATTTGTTTAATATGGTCCCTAAACTAGTTTGTTCAATATGATCCTTAGACATTTAATATGTTTAATTTAGTCCTCCAATATTTTGGAGACTAAATTGAGCATATACTAAAAATTCATGTATCATATTAAACAAACTAAAAATTCATGAATTATATTATATATTGGGCTAAAATTCATAAACCACATTAAATAAATTAAAAGTTGAGAGACCAGATTACATATCAAGTTGAATCATAGCTTTCGCATCAGTAAGGAGTCACCTCTCTCACCAAACCTGTCCCTTGTTTTCTTATATGAGAAACCCATTCTTTAATTACAAAAATCCCAGAATTTATGTGTTTTTTGGAACCTTTCCTCTCATTTTCCCCAAAATTTATAGTACCATCGTCTTGCTCTTTTAAGGATGATCTCCTAAATGGAATTATAATATGAATGAGCGAGACTATCCAATATGATTGCATCAATGATTTCCCCTCTAATTGACAAGATCTGCACCTCAAGACAAATCGAAAAGATTACGAAAGTGATTAAAACTATTGACTTTTCTAGAAGCGAGATGGATTTGCATTTCTAGACTTAGACAAAATCTTCTCTTTCGTGCATTGGCTAAAAATGACAGGTTTTGGCCAAACTGCTGATCGACTCAGCTTTCCCAACGCAAGATCCTCCACATAAGAAATGCAGACAGTGAAATGGCTAGCGAATTTGCTTGTTTCAATTTCCTTCTCTTTCATAGTGTTTGGCATTTGGGGGCTTTCAAAGCTTTCAACTTAACTTGTTTAGTCACGATAGTCCCTGTCCTAGCACCAAAAAAGCCATCCTCGGGGTAGGATGAATGGCGCATTTACTTGAATTCGAACTCTCTTCATAGAGAGAGAGGGGTGTAATTTGATGTTAAGTATCACCTAAGAGTCTCTTACCTATAAGCATTTTCATAATGTAAGTATGTTTCATTTAAGTTTGACACTGCCATTCCGATTGAATCGAACTTTCACTAGGGGGAAATATGAGAATGGATCACACGTTGAAGTGATTCGGTTTATTTTGAGGGTTAGAGCAAAGAGAGAGAGAGCGGAACCTCTTGACGTCATGTTGATAATTCCTCATCCTATCGGAAATGCAAAAGCAATCCAACATTAATTAGGGAAAAAAAGGGGCATTTCTTAACTTTGGGATTAGCGGTACTAGTAATAATTAGAGGAGGGTTACAGCACCCTGGACCGCACATAAATGTTTCAATCCTGTTTCGAGTGTACTATTCCGGAGCCCCATGGGCAGAGCCTCTTCGAAGATTTTTATACTTACCAAACAAATGTGCTTGGGTCACTTAAAACTTTAATAATGTGATATTTTATTATTCGATTTTCTTGTTAACGGGTACCCAAAAAGAGTAGTTCGCAATAATAATCATATTCCAATAACATGAGATATCTTTCATGCAATCAAGAGGAAATATGAGAATTCTTCATTACTGGATCTAGCAAATAATGACGGGATTAATAAGACGTTTATATGTTAGTTTCTACCATGATGATTGAGACTTCGACATTCTCCAAACGCAAAGCGTGGAGACCTACTCAGACCCCCAGGCGGAAACTCCAGCATGACAAATCGCACGCCCGCGGATGCTTGCTCTTTTCGGTTAAAAAGAAGATGAGAATTCTAAAATTGTTTTTTGATGGGACTCATTAATAGAGGGATATTTTCGTGAAACGGCAGTGGTTATAATAAGAAGAAGAGTCCCATTAAAACTTTTTAACGAGGATGGCGTTGAAATCATGGGAAGCTTCTTTTGGCTTTCTTGCGAAAACAAAATATGTTAAGGTTCAAGCTTTTCACTAATTGTTTCCCTAAAATCTTTCGCTTTTTGCCAACGTCTCTCCCTTGGCATCCCTTCTCTCGCCGGACTCCTGTGAAAACGTCAAGAGTTTCTCAAAGTGAACAAGACAGACACCAACGAGATGAAGAGAAAACTGCCTGCGGCAACACAAGCTAGCCGCATTGGCCATTGATGATTCTCAATAACAGGTGCTGTTCACTTTGTAATAGAATTTCACTCCTATATGCAATGGAAATAAACTGGAACTAACTTCCTAGAATCACTGGTCGACACGATATTCTTCCTATCAATCAATGCTTACGGTAACCAATCTATAGAAAAAAAAAATCAATGTAGATGGCTGAAAGGGAGAGCATATGTATATATACACATCATTGACTTACATTCATATACCGACATTCAAGCAATGAAGAAGATAAAAATCATCAGGAAAAACATCAAGATGGCAAATATCTTTATCATGAGCCACCTGTCGGATGATATTTGATTGAGATGCCTCAACAATGCGCTGCGAGCTCCTTCAACATTCACCAAGGACTCTTCCATATTGTCATCGATTCTGCTTGCAGCATTGAAGGCGACCAACTGGTCATCGATGTAGTATATGTTGCTGTAATGCAATGGCCCCCAAAATCACACACACGAGCGAAAAGATAGGGAAACATACAGATTGATTACGTTGTCATCTCAATTAAGCAAAAAGAAATCGCCGAACAATAATGAAATGGAGAACCTTGCACAGGCTATGAGCTGGATGACTGATCCGAAGAGGAGGAAAATGCAGTTAAAAGCCAGCCCAACGGCTTTCCAGTAGGGACCAAGCAAGCCATCCAGTACCTCATACCACTGCACCAAACAGAAGCATGCCAAATCTCGATATTCAACCAGTTTAGCGATTTCAATTAGATGAATGAGTGAAGATGCTCTTTAGTTTCGTGTGTGGCAATTCTTGAATAGAGATGCACCTGAATGACATGGTTCTTGAAGCTGTGATTCTCCTTCTCTTTCCTGGTTCAGTACTCGACGTAGAGCACGCTGATGAGATAAGCCGTCCAGCTGCCCAGGAATCCATAGAAAATCTGCAGAATTATCCCAGAAAGCATCCCAAGCTGAGAGAACGAATAGGGCAGTGTCAACAGCACCTGTGCCACCTGCGTAATGTCCCAAGCGAGGAAGACAAAATTGGAGGAGGATCAGATCAACATTGATCAAGCTTTCGATCTCGTGAACCAAAAGCCAGATCTTTAATTCGAGGCAATATCACTGCAGAAGTCATTACACGTCCAGGAAAATGATTGTTGGGCACAAGAATTGAAGGCATACCTGATTGGAGGCGCAGCTGAACCAAGCATCATACACAGACCCGCCATGCCAGAGGAGGCTTTTGAGGCCACCCCGGAGCCGTCTGTTTGTACCTTTTCTTCTTCTACTATTCCGTCTCTCTCTCCAGCATTGGCGAAGCCAGAGACCGTGGCTTCTTCGGCTTGCTTCTGAGACAGCATTTTCTCCTCTTTGTCTCACAGCCAAATCAGGCCTCTGAAACCGCTAAAAAACAAACCAGTGAGTGCATGACATGGACCAAAGGGAAGAAAAATACAGGCTTGTAATTCAAAGGGCCGCTGCATGTGAGAGAGAAACAGAGAGTAGACCTAAAACTCAAAAGCGTCCGTCTCTCTGTTCTTCGCACATACTTTTAAATGGGTAGCATAATAACCTCTCTCTCTGACAGATGTGTCCAGCTCCAAACGTTTTCAATGCCCTCGAGTCACTTGCCATTCTTACTCAAGAGTACAGAGGAAGCAAATCTCCAAAATTTCCAATTCAGGGAGGGTAAGATTATAAACTAGGTGGCACAAAAAAAAAATTTCTTGTCCAGAAAATGGAAGGTTTTGGTGTTCGAGATAAAACCCAAACATGTGCAAAAACCTAGAGAAGGGTTCTGAAGACTGAGGCCCAGAATCTGACAAGAAGAGCACCTTAAACAGAGGGAAAACGAGGGATTGATTCCTTTACATGCAAAAGAGCATGAGCACTGCTGCATATATAGGAAAGCGTTAGTCGTTGTTGGACCAGAGAAAAATAAGACTGAAGCAAGAAAGAAATCTCTCTCTCTCTCTCTTCAGTTTTCTTTCATTTTATTGGAGGAGGAGGAGGAGGGAGGGGGGAACAGTTACATGGACCTTCATAACTCTGCTCTTTTAAAATGTTTTCTTGATGATTATTTCTTGCCCCATTTCTCAGCATGTTACTCTCCATTCTCTTGGCTTATTTATTGGATTTAACCATTAGATGAATCTCCCAAGCCCAGATGCCAGAGTAAAATATTCCACATTTTCTTTCTCCTTTTCACTTGTTGCTGGACTGTCGCGTCCGGCTATAGGGTTTCATACAATTTATAGAAGTTTTGGAAAGCACAATAAATCTTTATCTTTATGGTAGAAATGGATTTTAGTTAAAAGGGTGTGCGATATTTAAGAAAATTTTAGCTGTTTCATGATTTTGAGCATTGTTTTTATAGTAACATGTTATTACGATGCATCTTACATGTAGCAACGTCACTTTAGAGAATTTTCAAGAAAAAAGGAAAGAAAATTGACAATTAAAATTTTTTTGTTATTGGCTTCTAAGTACGTAGAGCTAGATGTGGAATAAGGGCAAGAGAAGACTGCCTTATCTAATTGATTAATATCGTGATTGTGAAGGTAAGTTTATGGAGTTTGAAGATTTTGAGGATTGGAATTTGGCAAGCTACCATAATCAATCAAAAAGCTTAAGGATAATGCCATAAATTGGTTTCTAAATTTTGACCTAATGTGTAATGTGGTCCTTAAATTCTCATTTGTTTAATATTGTTCATAAACTTTTAGTTTATTCAATCGATCATCGATTTTTGTACATGTTTAATTCATTTTGGGGACTAAATTGATCGATACTAAAAGTTCATAGATTATATTAAACTAACTGAATGTTCAAGGATTACATTGCATATTGGGCAAAAATTCATGAACCATATTAAACAAATTAAAAATTTAACGACCACATTGCATATTTAGCTAAGATTTAGAAACCATCTGTCTCATTTTCCCAAAGGCTTACAATACCATCATCTCACTCTTCTTAACATGATCTCTTCATCTCCATGGACATCCATAATAATCCATTTCATATCCATGAAATTTGAGATATTAATGCAATTAAGTTGCATTTGGCAATCTGAATAAAATTTATAATAGTATCAAATTTATCCTATTATACGTTTGATGCTTATTCAAGACGGGATAAAGTCGAATATAATGAGATATACGCTAAATAAATGTAGATAAATTTTCTAATTTCATAATAAAAAAGTTATTTTTCTTAAAAACAAACTTCTTAAATTAACAAATCTAAATTTATATTTCAATATAAATAATATTTTAATTCTAATATAATAAAATCAAAATAATAAAAAATAACAATTTAGTCTTTTAATAAAATCTTATTTTTATCTATACATTCGAAGTTAATTCTATCTTATAATATAAATTCAATATAAAAATGTATATTTATTACATATTTTTAGGTGTTTTGATATTTAAAGTTATTAGTACAGTTTTCTATTTAATAAAATTTTATTATAGAATGATAGAAGGGGAAAAAAGAAATTAATTAAAAATATTGTAAAATAAAATAAACAATAAAAATAAAGTAGACAATAGTGTCGTAAAAAATTTTACCATCTCCATTTATATTAGTATGCCGTTTATACCAAAAATATATATGATAGGATATAAATATATTCGGGTTTATTACTACAATCTCCAAACAGTGGATAGATTATAGTAAAATCTCCTAAATTTCATATTATATCTTATCCAGTTCTATCTTAATTAGAAATTCGGACGACCAAATGTAACCGTAATGGATGGAAGGGCCTCCTTTTCATGAAGGTTCTTCAAGATATCATCTTTTTTGGCATCTCTCTCACACGTCATTTTCTTCTAGTATGTTGTTTATACCAAAAATATATATGATAGGATATAAATATATTCGGGTTTATTACTACAATCACCAAACAGTGGATAGGTTATAGTAAAATCTCCTAAATTTCATATTATATCTTATTCAGTTCTATTTTGATTAGAACACCCTGCACCGCACCCCAACGTTTCAATCCTGTCTCGAATGTACAAATTCCGTAGACACACCGGTAGAGCCTCTTCCAAGATTTTCATTCTTGTCAAACAAATGTGTTCAAGGGCACTTTGGGAAAATGTCATCAAAAACCCTAAACTATGCTATCTGTGACAATTTTACCCTGAGCTTTTTTTTGTGTTACCAAAAACCCTAAACTATGCCACTTGTAACAATTTTACCACTCGAACTTTTTTTTTTGTGCCATCAAAAACCCCAAACTATTCCACTTGTGACAAATTTACCCCAAACTTTTTAATTGAGGGGCATTTTCGTCCTTTTCTCTTTTTTCTTTTTTTTTTTCTCTCGATAGAGGGCAGTCGGCGAGGCCGCCTTCACCGGCATCGGAGTTGGGCAAGGCTCTGACGTCAGAGTCAGGTGAGGGCCGGATCTGGCTTGGGCGGCCTCGCCCAACTCCCGACGCCGCCAGAAGAGCGATCGACGGCTTCCTCCTATCAAAAGAAAAAAAAATAGAAATTGATGAAAAATGCCCTTCAGCCCAAAAAAATTTGGAGTAAATTTGTCATAAGTAACATAGTTTAGGGTTTTTAGTGACACAAAAAAAAGTTCGGAGTAAAATTGTCACAAGTGATATAATTCAAGGTAAAATTGTCACAAATGACATAGTTTGGGATTTTTTGTGACACAAAAAAAAGTTCTGGGTAAAATTGTCATAGAGGACATAGTTCGGGGTTTTGATGATATTTTCCCAAAAATTTAATAATGTGATCTTTCATACTTCAATTTTCTTATTAACAAGCACCCGTAAGAAATATTTCGCAATAACAATATTGTTCTAATACCATAAAATATCTTTCATGCAATCAAGAGGAAATATGAGAAAACCTTTCATTAGTGGGTCTAGATTGACTATGGATTTTCCTAAACGGGAACATCTCCAATGCAATTCGAATTCAATCCAATGACCAAGATTAGCAAATATAAACAAGACTAATGAGTCGTTTATATGTATAGTTTCTAGCGAGATAATTGAGACTTTGACATTCTCCTAACACGAAGCATGAAGACCTAAGCTGTGTTTAGTAATCATTCTGTTCCAAATAATAATTTATACTCAGATATGATTTTTTTTTTTTAATTATGTTCCCCATAAAAAATTTTGAGCATTTAAAAACATTTCGTAACTTCTCAAAATTTCTATTCCCTAAATAGAAATATGTTTAGTGTAACCCTTAAAATTGATTTGTAACATAGAATTCCTTCTAATCTTTTTTATAATTTTATTATTTTTTCTTTTTCTTTCTTCTCTTCTTCTTCCTCTAGCCTGTCTCCGGCCAGACTAGAGCCGGTAAGGTTGGTAGCCTCAAAGGAGCCTCGCCAGCCTTTAACGTGGTTGGGACTCACTTTGGCCTAGCAAGGCCGAGCCTCACGGCGGCTGGACGAGGCTCTCACCCAAATCTGGTGGGCCCGGCAAGTTGATAAAGAGAGAAACGGCCGGTTGAGAATAGACATGCACACTGCATATGGCAAAGCAAGTTCAACGAGACACCAAGAGGAAAATGATGACACTTTCGGAGGCTGGACACTTTCAAAAGCAGCTTCATTAGAATAAGACCTGTTCAACCCCCCTCATTTCCATCTTCATCCATCTCTCTTCTTCATCAGGTAGTCATAACATAAGTCGATCACTCGTGCATTCTACTCTTTCTAAGCTCTTTCGATTACACGTATCCTTGGACGGACGTAACGGCGATAGGTTCAATGGCCACAGGAATTCTCTGGCTCCAGCATTAGTCTCTTGTCGATCATCATATGTTCCTCTCCATCTCTGCGATGGCTTCTCTTCCATCTAAGTCGTTGGCTTTGAAAGTGGGGTTCCACAAATCGACGTGTCCACAAGCGGAGGCGATCATGAGGAATGCCGTAAATGAGGCTGTCTCTCGCAACCCTGGCATTGGAGCCGGTCTCATTAGGTTGCTGTTCCATGATTGTTTTGTCAGGGTAACGCCATAGATAAATCCTAAACGTCAAACCAATGACGGACTCACATGTCTCTGCACTAGACCTCGGCAACAGCAGAACATTTATGTACCTGCTTTTTAAGAACCACTAGCAAAACACTGAGGATCATACGCGCATCAGCCTCAATGAGAAGCCATTCCCCTGTGTAAACCTGGTAGGACGAGAAGGAAAACAAGTAAGAACAAGTCATCGTCGGAACAGGCAGAAGAAGCCAGAGCACAGAAGAGAACGCAAACGATCATTTATTCGCGTGTTCCGTGCACTCCTCTCCGTCTGCGAATATCCATCGTAAGAGAAGAAAGCCCAACAAATGAAAAGAAAAGAAAAGAAACCCCATTAACAACAACGAACGAACATGCGAACGATCGGATGGAGATGAAAGACTAGTTTAGTAACAAGTCGGATGCGAGACGCCCGTCCTATCGAGGAAAAACGGAGTCCATTTGAAGCTTGACGAAGCTCGACGTCGTAAAACGATCGTTCTTTGAAAGAAAAGGAGAAAAAGAAAACGGGTGGTTCCGAGCAAAGAAACGAGGAAACGCGACGGGAGGAGTACGAATGATCGAATCGGCGATGGCCGGCGGAATGCGAGATGGCCGGGAAAAGAGAGAAAGAGAGAAGGGGACGAACCTGTCTTGGGGGAGGGGGGCGTCCGCGAGGCATCTCGTCTCTGCAATGGAGTCCTTTCTCTGTGAAATTTTCCCGGAAAACGCAGAGGAGAAAAACGCAGGGTGGTGCTCCAAGTGGAAAAAAGAGTGGGGAGAGAGAGAGTTTGCAACCCGCTTTTCTCCATCTTTTTTTTTTTTCCGATTATTTTCAACATTTGAAGCGCGTCTGGATGATCGCTTTCGATTTTATTTCTTATCTTATTTAAATTTTAGGGCGAATATATTTTCGATATTTTTTTTATTAGTGGAAAAAATCTAAAATTACGGTCACTTGCAGATGACATTAATACATCCATTCACATATTTATGATTGGAATATGTTTAATGTTGTTAAGGGAAGAGAAAATTCTATTTTCCACTAAACAGATCCGAATTGAAAGAGAAAACTTAATTGTTTCAAAGGAAAAATAAAGACATACATATATATTTATTGGATATTACAACATTGCTATATTTTTCGTTGAGGGTTTTACTTCAACAGGCTGAAATTCCTATATCTTGCGAACATTAATATTTGCTAATTTCTCCTTATTTTAGCTTTTGGACTTGTACCACTTTCACTTACTTGCAATGAACTCCCACATATCCACCACTGCCGAATGTAAAGTTAATAAGCTGAAAATTTTGTAAAGTCTAAATAGAGAAAATTACTATGGAGAAAATAGATCGAGGACCTATTTGTTTACACGTAAAAACGAGTAGAAAGTATTTTGTTTCTTTATTGTCAAAATTTGACATATCGTTCAAATTTTTAAAACTTATAAAGAAATTATTTGTAATCAATCAATATTTGTGCCTCGGAAAAGTTTTACAAATTTCAAGTTTGAAAACAAAAGATCTGAAATGTACGAGCTAAATTAATAGGACAAAAAGGATACCATATGAAGATGTAACTTGAAATCCAATATTTAAAATAATGATGGTATTTATAAATTTCTAAATGTGAAGAGGATCTCGATACATATAGTAAAATCGAGAATTATACTTGCAAATTTCCCAATGAAAGACGTAATATTCCTAAATTGCTTAATCTTCTTGATTATATCCAACTTTGACTATTGGAGGATTGTGACGTGCGAAGAAGAAGAAGAAGAAATAAAAGTTCATGTGCTGCCTTCCACATGGAAAATTTCTTATCTTCCCTCTGTACAAACCATGTGAAAGCAGATTCCATTTAAGGAGATTTTCCCCATCCATTTCAAATCAGACTGAGCAATTCGTAAGAGGAAAACCTCTGCAAAAACCAGCTCAGATGACAGCAAATTTTGCATTAATAAGTCGAGTCAACCTGCCCTTTTGCGGACTCAAACATTTATTATTCCCATTCCATAATCACCGCAGCCAATTTCAGCATCAGTAAAGGCCAAATTACAAGTTCACATCTAATGGAGAGGTGCGGAAGGTGAGTTGCACTGGTAGCATTTAGCAAAGAGCCCAAAGGTGTCCACTTGCTTGACGAAGTTGACCACGCTCGCCCATCCTCCGAACCCGAACCCAACCACCAAGACCCAACCCACCACGAACGCGTTCACCACGTACATGGCCGTCCAGCTCGGCAGGAAAGCTGGGGGCTTCTCGGCGGCGTTCTGCACGTGAGAATTCGATATGTGTCAGTATTATGTAGTTGTGCTGCCTTAAAGCAAGGACAATTCATGTCGTATCACTGACCTCCCGGGCAGAGGCCGACCGGAAAGTGACCATGTGGGCAGCAGCCGGGATGATGTAGACAGTGAAGCTGACCAGGAGGGCACCCACGGCGGAGTTGATCGGCCCGAAGAAGGGGAAAATGATGGCCATGAACCAGATGGGGATCACCACCGCCAACCGGGCGACCGCCTTCAATAATATGCTCTTCGTGTGGTGCACCCTTATCACCTTCTCCCACACAAAGTAGAGCGGCGTGCACAGGAACCCAAATGTTATGAACTGCGATGCCAATGAAATCACTCATCAACATCTTTGTTAACGGATTCGATGGAAAATCATCTGTAATATCGAATGATACCCGTGTATGTACGCGAAATATATATAGTGGAGGGAAATTTGAGGAGAGGAGACCTGGTGGATGAGCATCAAAATGACAGCAGCGTCGCGCCACCCAGATGGAGGGAGAATAGAGAAGGCATTGGCGTGGTTCAAGAGCTTGTCGCCGAAGGCCCAGTACACCGCTGTTGCCGATGGAATCGTGAGAGTGAACACGTACAGGGTGGCCAGCAGATATACGGACTTAAACTTTCTCGGCTTCCACATTGCGTCCATTATTTCGCTGTCACAGTTTAACACAACTTATTTAGCTTCATGAAGAGAAGGAAAGTTTGTCGACAATTATCAAGGCCTTCCGGTCTTTTAAGACAATTCGACCCAAGTGATCTAAGTATTCTGCTACACTCACTGTTGATAATCAATCGAGCACTGCTCCTTTCGAGTTTAATCACTTAAACTTTGAGTCAAAGTGTGATCGTGTAGTCAAGTAGAAGAAATCAAGCACAAATACATGAAATGAGCACAGGACGGAGGAACTCACACAGTGATGGCGTGTCCGCCAAAAGTGTAGAGGATATTGGTGGCGCCGGTGAAATACAGGACCAGCTTGGTAGGTCCGGAGTGGATCACACCCTCAACCTGCATCATTTTATCAACATCAGAAATCAAAGAAATGAAATTAATCTGAACGGGCCTGAAAGCGGATTCAATCCAGAAGCTTGGAGAAGAGAGAGAGAGAGAGACGAGACGCCATAATCACCTGGCCGTGAGCAATGGCAGCACCAGTCATGTACCAAGCGGTGTAGGTGGTCATGCCGAGGCCGAGGAAGGACCATATCCGGTAGTTGTGGAAGGAGGGGATGAACACGGTGGTCGCGCAGCATGCTCCGAATATGTAAGTCCATGTCCTCTTGTCCAACCGGTCATTGATGTAGTATATGATGCTGTAATGCAATGGCCCCCGGAAATCACACACACGAACAAAAATGATAGCGAAACATACAGATTGACTTAGTTGTCATGTCGATTAAGCGAAAAGAAATCACCGACTGATGATGAAATGAGCAACCTTGCAGAGGCTACGAGCTGGATGACTGATCCGAAGAGGAGGAAAATGCCGTTGAAAGCCAGCCCAGCGGCTTTCCAGTAGGTCCCAAGCAAGCCATCCAGCACCTCGAACCACTGAACCAAAAACGAAAAGCATACCGATTTCGAGATGAACCCACTTCAGCGATTTTTAATTAGATGGTATGTGTAGAAGTGCTCTTTGGTTTGGTGTGTGGCAATTCTTGAAGAGAGATGCACCTGAATGGCATGGTTCTTGAAGCTGTGATTCTCCTTCTCTTTCCGGGTCCGGTACTCGATGTACAGCACACTGACGAGATAAGCCGTCCAGCTCCCCAGGATTCCATAGAAAACCTGCAGAACTATCCCGGAAAGCATCCCGAGCTGAGAGAAGGAATAGGGCAGCGTCAACAGCACCTGTGCCACCTGCGAAGTGTCCCGAGCAAGGAAGACAAAATTGGATGAGAGTCAGATCAAAATCGATGGAACTTTTGACTTGTGAACTAAAGGCCGGATCTTTAATTTGAGGCAAAATCACTGCAGAAGTCATTACATGTCCTAGAAAACGATCGTTGGGCACAAGAATTTAAGGCATACCTGATTGGAGGCACAGCTGAACCAAGCATCATACGCAGACCCGCCATGCCAGAGGAGGCTTTTGAGGACAGAGCCAGAGCCGGAGCCATCTGTTTGCGCCTTTTCTTCTTCTACTATTCCGTCTCTCTCTCCAGCGTTGGTGAAGCTAGAGACCATCGCTTCCTCGGATTGCTTCTGAGACAGCATTTTCTCCTCTGTCACGCAGCCAATTCAAGCCTCCGAAGACGCAAAAAACAAACCAGTGAGTGAATGACACAGACCAACCAGAAGAGAAAATACAGGCTTGTAATGGAAAGAGCCAGTGCCTGTGAGAGAGAGACAGAGAGCAGCCCCAAGACTCAAAAGCACCCGTTGCTCTGTTCTTCGCACAATTGTTTATATGGGCAGCACAGATGTATCCTCCTCCAAACATTTTTCAGTGTCCTTAGATCACTTGCCATTCTTGCTCTAGAATACAGAGGAAATGAATCCTCCAAGAGGAAATTTTCCAATTCAGGGAGGATAAGGAAATTTTCCAATTCAGGGAGGATAAGGTACTAGGAGGAAAAAAATTCATTTCTTATCCAGAAGACGAAGGGTTTGGTGTTCGAGTTAAAACCCAAACATACCAAAACCGAAGGAAGGGTTCTGAAGACGGAGGCCCAGGATCTGACAAGAAGAGCGCCTTAAACAGAGAAAAAACAGGGGATGGATTCATTTCCATGCAAAAGAGGACCAGAGAAAAAAGACTGAACAAGAAAGAAATCTCTCTCTCTCTCTCTCTCCCTTCAGTGTTCTTTCATTTTATTGGGGAGGGTTGCATGGATCTTCACAACTTCTGCAGTATGCTCTGTTCTTTTAAAATGTTTTCGTGATGATTATTTTCGAGCCCCCTTTCTCAGCATGTTACTCTCCAGTCTCTTGGCTTATTTATTGGATTTAATCATTAGATGAATCTCCCAAGCCCAGATTTAGATCAGAGTAAAATATTCCACGAATTGATTTTCTTTCTCCTTTTCACTTATTGCTTGGCCGTCGCATTCGGCTATGGTGTTTCATACAATTTATAGAAGTTTTCAAAGCACAAAGTAAAAAATCTTTATTTCTATGGTAGAAACGGAATTTAGTTCAAAGGGTGTGTGCGATATTTAAGAAAATTTTAGTTGTATCTTGAGTTTGAGTATTATCTTTATAGTAACGTGTTATCACGATCCGTCTTATAAGTAGCATGGTCACTTTAGAGTCAAAAGAGGCTAGAGAAGAATACCTTCTATAGCTGATTAATGCGGTGATTGAGAAGGTAAGTTTATGGAGTTTGAAAATTTTAAGGATTGGAACTTGGCGAGCTACCAAAATCAATTAAAAAGTTTAGGGATAATGAAACAAATTGATCCCTAAACTTTAACCCAATATGTAATATGATCTCTAAATTTCTCATTTATTTAATATAGTCCCTAAACTTTTGATTTGTTCAATATAATCCTTAAACATTTAATATGTTTAATTTAGTCCTCCAATATTTTGGAGACTAAGTTGAGCATATACCAAAAATTCATATATCATATTAAACAAACTAAAAATTCATGAGTCATATTACATATTAGGCTACAATTCATAAACCACATTAAATAAGTTAAAGGTTGAGGGACCAGATTACTTACCAAGCAGAATCATAGCTTTCGCATCGGCAAAGAGTCGCCTATCTCACCAAACTAGTCCTGTGTTTTTCCAGTATGGGAAACCCATTCTTTAATTACGAAAATCCCAAAGTTTATGCGTTTTTGGAACCATTCCTCTCATTTTCCCCAAAGTTTATAGTACCATCATCTTGCTCTTCTAAGGATGATCTCCAAAATGGAATTACAATATGAATGAGTGAGACTATCCAATATGATTGCGTCAACGATTCCCCCTCTAGTTGACAGTGTAACATATGGGTCAAGAGTCAGCCCATCCCTTTTTCCTTTTAAAAACCAGCCCAGCCCAGCCCATCTTCTTTCCCCTTATTTTTGCTGCGTGGAGTGCTGAAGACAAGCAAAACAGAACAGAAAAACAGAGCAGAAGCAGAAACGGGAGAGAAGAGAAAGAGAAGGAAAAGGGGCAAAATGGAAGAATTTTTGGCGCACCCATGATCCGGATGACTCACCAAGCTTACTCAACACTATCCTACGGCGCCGGTAAGTGATTAAGGCTTCTAATCATCCTTGGAAAGGATTAATAACAACTAGGGTTTGAAATTCGGAGTTTATGGAGATTTGTCCGGCGAGGTCCGATTTTTGAGTCATTGAGCTGAAAATTTTTATGGGAATGATACTTTAGGATGTTGTGAAGCTATATCATTTTGCGGAATTGAATTTGAACTTGCGGTTTGTCCGGAACGGATTTTTGAAGTTCGGCGCACGTTCTGTCACTGTAGCGTACAGTAGCTTCGGGACTGATTTTCTGCTGTTTTCGGCGAGGTTTTGAGGTGGCTGTTATGGGGTTGTTGTAGTGCATCGAAAGAGCTTTCTAATGACTATAAGTGGGCTTGAAACCAAGTTTTGTGGAGGAAGTTATGGGGCGACAAAGTTGAGTGCGTGTCCGTGTCTCGCGGATAACAATAAGTTTCCGTTTAAAACGAGCTTTCCGTTAGCACGTAAGTGTCGTTTTATTGACAAATAGGCGTAGTATAGCCAAGTCATTCTTTAGAATGTCCATTTACTCGATCTTTGATATTATTTTGAATTAATTGTTAGGAATTCGAGTACGTCGGCTCAAATAAGGGCTTAGTTGGTTTTTGGCTCTTCTCAGGTGAGTGACATGTTTCTTCCCTTGTATTTTAAACTCATATTTGAAATATATTATGGGTAATATATGCTATTAGTTGAAAATAGCATTCTTTGTTGCATAAAAACAGGATCGGGCTTTTACCGCCATTTGTTGTCCGAGTGAGGAAACTGTCCTTTGATTTTAGTTGGGATATTTGCTTGAAAGTGGTTTGCGAAACATTTATCAAAGGATCTTGAAAAGCTATTGGTTTATGTGAAGCATTTCAATATTTATTAAATGCTTGAATTGTGAAAGGATTCCGATTCGTTGTGGATTATTGGAGAATTGTGGTTATTGGTTGATGCTCAATGTCTCCGTGAACCCCGAGGGGTGTGTAGGTATGCGCATACTAGTCTAGGATATCCTGTGGGCCAAGCCACCGGCTTATAGTAGGTGGAGACCTAACCAAGGGGGAATCTTGGTCGTCTCGTCACGGGCGTTAAGCGTGACCATGGTTGAACATTTGAGCGGGAGCTTAGTCAATGGAGTAGACCATTGACATTTTGATTTGAGTTTGGTCGGTGGAATGGACCATTGACCCGTGTTTTGACGAGTTTAGCCAATGGGATAGACCCTTGGCATGTGCTTGATGAGATTGACCAGTGGATTCGACCATTGGTACCCACTTTGTTGTTTTCTTGAGATATTTGTAGTATGTATATATATTATGTTCAAAGTGGATTATATTGGTATTGTAAAGGTGCATAGTGATTTCCCGATCCGTTTGGAAGAAATGTGTTACTTATCGAGCCGTGGTAGCTCACTCCTCTAATCTTCATGTTTTTCGGGTCTCTCGTTAGCAACCGATAGAGTGAGCGCGGGAACTCTTGGGAGCTGAAATTTTTGGGGTGGTCTAAGGCTGCGTTCTTCGGGCAAGAAGGACGGCCGTGTCACCCCCTTGTCCTTATAGGATTTGGGATGTGACATTTTTGGTATCAGAGCCTAGGTTGTGATCGTTTGGGTATAAATTTTATGGGACGTTGTGAGTTGTGCGAGAAATTTTAGTGCGTTAGTCTTTTGTTAGGTACTAAGATGTATGTTTTGTTTTGGGTCCAACTGGTCATCAATTTTGATTTAGAGAAGCATGATTTGTTTTTGAGGGACAAAAAGGTAAGCGAGTTCTTACTTTTGATATGAGGATCGTATTTTAAGAATTTCGAGGAGCGGTTTTGACAATGAGATAAAGAGGGTCATTAGGATGTACATTCTGACTCGCAGGAAGTAGAGCAAGGTGGACAAGGAATTATATTGCCAAAGATGAGACGTGTACTTTGATGCTTAAGAGTGTGGAAGACCTTGCATGTGTTATAAAGGTCATTAGGCTCGGAGGGTCGTGATTCAATTGAACAAAGTATTGGTGCTCCCAAGGTGGTGACAAAAGGTGGTGTTACCGTGGCAAGAAGTATTGAGTTCAAGGACAATTAAAAATATTGGTGCTATTTAAGGCAAGTTGTAAATGCAACCCATGATGTTGATGGAGATGGCACCACATGCACTACATTCCTCACGTGAGAAATTTTCTTTGAGGGATTTAAGTCTGTTGCAACTGGGACAAACATAATAGTTTGAGACGTGGCTTCATCATGGTAGTTGACGCAAAGGAAAATTGGTGAATTGGTAACAAATGCCATGGAAGAAGTTGGCATGGAGAGCGTTATTAGAATCTCGATGGAAAGACATTATACAATGAAGGAATGTCACATTATTGGGGGTTCTTTTCTTAAACGCATAGAATGATCCGGTAGAAGAAATTGCAACCACAATTCGGGACTAGGTTGGCACTCTCATTCTTTAATGGAGATAAAGCAGAATGCAAGCAAGTTGTTACAATCCATGTCGTCTTAATTAATGCAATTACAAGCTGTGTTGTTTAGGGTTCTTTGTGAAATTTGATATTGTTGTCCTTGAAGTGAATTTCAACAATGAAGATGGCGACACTTGGACTCAAGGAGAATTTGACAGATTTATAGTGTAAGAACGTGAAGGAAAAAAAAAAAAAAGGGTCATTTCTAATGGGGAACAGTGAGTGACACTGAAGGATGGTATAGACACGCTATGGAAGGTAACTTTTACTAAGAACTCAAGTTGGATAAGGAGTAGGAGGTTCAAACTCGATTTGAAAGTCTCATTGGACTTTTGTGAAGGCATATGCATGCATGACGCGAAACAAAGGCTTTCACTATTAAGGATCATTGGGGAGAACTGTACAAGAAATATTATCCACCTTCACTGTACAATGAAGTTTGGAAATTAGAGAAAATTAGAAAAGATGGCACCTTCCATAAAAGGCTAAATGAGGCCGGGACATTTATAATTGAAGAACAAAATGTGGGATGTTTTTGTAGACCATGTGAAGACATGTATCTTTAGTGGGAAGCCTTTACGAGTTATATCTAGATGATGCCATGAATATATGAGTTATTTTCAATAATGGTTATCAATTCGATGGCTTAATCACATATTGACAATATATCTTTACGGATTCTCTTTTAGACAATCAGAAAGTTAATGCGGACACCTTGGTAAATAAGACATGACAATTGGATGCATGTTATTGAGTATGATGGCAAATCTTTTGATAAATTTGTTGAAGCTCATGCTTTAAGTGGTCAATAATGTGCACATAGTAGGCTTGTTGTGTGCAATGGTTTCTGGCAATTACAAAAAGGGAGAGCATTAGAAGTTTTCTTTTTGAACTTGTGGAAGAGGCTAAGGAAGAAAAGTATGATAGCTCTATGGACAAGGATATAAATGAGCTTGATGGAGAATGCTTACATCCTTAGATGCATACAAGAGTTCTGAACTTGAGAGTTTCTTGTGGATGCCGCAATTGTTATACCCAAAGAGAAGCGTGAAGAAGAGCGACAGAAAAAGAAGAATGGTGCATTTACTTGAATTCGAACTCTCTCTATAGAGAGAGGTGTAATTTGATGTTGAGTATAACCTAATAGTCTCTTACCTATAAGCATTTTCATAATGTAAGTATGTTCCATTTAAATTTGACATTGCCATTCCGATTGGATCGAACTTCCACCAAGGGAAAATATGAGAATGGATCACACATTGAAGTGATTCGGTTTATTTTGGGGGTTAGAGCAGAGAAAGAGAGAGAGGAACTTCTTGACGTCATGTTGATAATTCCTCATCCTATCGGAAATGCAAAAGCAATCCAACATTAATTAGAGAAAAAAAGGGGCATTTCTTAACTTTGTGATTAGCGGTACTAGTAATAATTAGAGGAGGGTTACAGCACTGGACCGCACACAAATGTTTCAATCCTGTTTCGAGTGTACTATTCCGGAGCCCCACGGGCAGAGCCTCTTCGAAGATTTTTATACTTACCTAACAAATGTGCTTGGGGCACTTAAAACTTTAATAATGTGATATTTTATTATTCGATTTTCTTGTTAACGGGTACCCAAAAAGAGTAGTTCGCAATAATAATCATATTCCAATAACATGAGATATCTTTCATGCAATCAAGAGGAAATATGAGAATTCTTCATTACTGGATCTAGATTAACCATGGATTTTCTAAATGGGAACATTCCCGATGCAACTCGAATTCAACCCGATGGCTAAGACTAGCAAATAATGACGGGATTAATAAGACATTTATATGTTAGTTTCTACCATGATGATTGAGACTTCGACATTCTCCAAACGCAAAGCATGGAGACCTACTCAGACCCCCAGGCGGAAACTCCAGCATGACGAATCGCACGCCCGCGGATGCTTGCTCTTTTCGGTTAAAAAGAAGATGAGAATTCTAAAATTGTCTTTTGATGGGACTGATCAATAGAGGGATATTTTCGTGAAACGGCAGTGGTTATAAGAAGAAGAAGAGTCCCATTAAAACTTTTTTAACGAGGATGGCGTTGAAATCATGGGAAGCTTCTTTTGGCTTTCTTGCGAAAACAAAATATGTTAAGGTGCAAGCTTTTCACTAATTGTTTCCCTAAAATCTTTCGCTTTTTGCCAACGTCTCTCCCTTGGCATCCCTTCTCTCGCCGGACTCCTGTGAAAACGTCAAAAGTTTCTCAAAGTGAACAAGACAGGCACCAACGAGATGAAGAGAAAACTGCCGCGGCAACACAAGCTAGCCACATTGGCCATTGATCATTCTCAATAACAGGTGCTGTTCACTTTGTAATAGAATTTCACTCCTATATGCAATGGAAATAAACTGGAACCAACTTCCTAGAATCACTGGTCGGCACGATATTCTTCCAATCAATCAATGCTTACGGTAACCAATCTATAGGAAAAAAAATCAATGTAGATGGCTGAAAGGGAGAGCATATGTATATACACATCATTGACTTACATTCCTATACTGACATTCAAGCAATGAAGAAGAGAAAAATCATCAGGAAAAATATCAAAATGGCAAATATCTTTATCATGAGCCACCTGTTGGATGATATTTGATTGAGATGCCTCAACAAAGCGCTGCGAGCTCCTTCTACATTCACCAAGGACTCTTCCATATTGTCATCGATTCTGCTTGCAGCATCGAAGGCAACCATCACGAAAGAGTTCACATTGTAAGTTCAACATAAGGACTTGCAAGAAGACAAGCTCCAAAATGCACTATTAATCATCCCCTATGGCTTCTACTCATTTCCTCTTTTGTATTGATTTAGGGCAGCATAAAGAAGATGACTGTTATAGAAGGGGGCAAACCTAATAGCCACTTCGCCTTGCTGGGCAACCATCGAAGCCAAATGTGTAAATATGCCGCCTAGTTCAGATATTGTGGATTCAACATTGTGAAGGGCAGTTGCACGACTCTGAGAATAGTTTTCCTGCCGAGGAACCACCTGCTGCAACATGGACATCTCCATGGAGTCGGATGGACTATTGTCCACTGCTCTCCGTCTGAGCAGCCAAAAGTCATTTATTGACACGCAAAATTAGAGAACAGTATCACTCGGCAAAACTGATAATTGCATGACTATCTAGTAATTGTCACATAACTGCTGGTGTGCACGATGCGTATGCAAAATTATGGAACTTATGTTGCGCTTAGTAGAGATGCAAAATCTAATTCACTGTGCAAAACCATCTTCTGCAGTCTTTTTGACAATGAGTATTGCATGAGATATATATATTACTAAGCAGATTGAGAAGTTGGGAGGGCAGCAATCCAACAATCCAATGCCAACACGTTCAAAGATGAAGTTCTTCCAATAGCAACTAGTGCGGCTAAACATCAAGTCCAGCCCTCTTTAAATCAATACTAGCTACATGGCATCAAGAGAGCAATGCACTCGCAATATTTCACCACAAGGCAGAGTAGGCTGGGGTAGCCATTTATGTTTAGATGTTGGCCTACAGTTTTTTCATGCAGTCTTCTACATTCCATCAAACAGTAGATCTTTTCCTCTCATTGAATATGCTCCGGAATATGTTTGCATCTAACCACACAACCTGCTGGGCATTGGGTAAGACTCTGAAAAAGTACTAACGTCAGCGGAAGTGTTTTCAGAGTTTCACAGTTTTACATTGTAGCCGTGGGATCACATAATGCCAAGAACTATTCAATGAACCAATATATAAAATATTGCAGAGTGTTTTCACTGAAACATGCTAAAAGTATCACTTTCTCTTCTTTGGAGAAAGTATTGAGGAAGCCGCAGCCTAGCTTGTAAGATGATGTAAGACATACCTCAATTGGTTGCCAACTTGAGATCCATTTGAAGGCAATCTGAGCAGTCGCAAAGAGGCAGAGGTGGGGCCAAACAGATGGAGAGATAAAATTTAATACCAAAATTAGATGCTGAAGCAATTTTTACAGATGTAAAGAATATGGGAAAGATGCACAGTATTGACAACTCATTTTTAGTAACAGTACCAAGGAAAAATAATTTATTGATACTGAAAAGAATCTAAATATAGGAAAAATTTAAAATGCTATTGCATATTAGGAGCTAGTGTTCCATTCTTCGCATATCTAATACACAGACCCAGTCCAACCTCCATGCCACCAAGTTTTTCAACAAGTATAAGTGTTGTATGGTGCATTATTTACAAGATATTAAAGCATCATACAATCTAGGAATATTGAAAAATATGTTCTTAAGAAACATAACTTATGGGCAAGACATAAAAAATGGATAAATCCCTTTGCAAGGGTTAAGTTTAATCTCCTTGATTTTCCACTGTCTATGCACATTGCGCGCTCTTACTTAATCTCCTTGCTAGAGCTAATTGTTACTGCGCAATCTCATTTACATGTGGTCAAGCCAACCAGGGTTCCAAAGAATCCAAACAAAATACTTACGCTGCTTCGGGTGGACTTCCAGATTCATTGGACGCACTTGACCAAGGAGGTGGCTCAGTCACAGCCTTCGTATGCTGCTTAAAATGGTTTTCTCTCGATGCATTGGCAGAGAACATCTGTTTCCGGTTTTCATGAGCCTTGATATTCTGACACAGAAAACCGTGTATGAGAACATGGAAGGAGAGTTGAACCACATCAAGTTAAACATGAAGACCTGCTCAAATTAATAGTTAACCTGAGTTCTGGTTTTCAAAACATCCTGGAGGTGTTTTGTAGTTCCCATAAGCTTGCTTTTCAGGTCATCACAAACAGTGGTCGAATGGACAACTCTATCTTCTGAATAGTTCCCGCCACTCATTTCTATATTTTGAAGGGTCTGCAAATCTTGAAGGGCGACATTTAGTGCTGTGATGTCATCCTTAATCAATGAAGTCAGTTGTTGTATTTCAACTGTGGGGTCATCGAACATGGATGACCTTTTTGCCACTGCATTTGACAAAATCGGGAAACAAAACCACCACTTAGCATAAACACCATAACTCTAAATTTCATCCAGATTCACTATAATGACAACTTCAGAGTTTGCAAGAAGTAATTTCAGCAACCAAAAGGGGAAAAACCCAACCAGAATTGCAGAAGACTTCCGCTTAGAATTGACCACCAAGAAGAAGAAAAATCAGGAACTCGTGATAGGAACTCGTGATAATGATATTAATCTATCACAAGAATATTACAGCATAAGTCTGGTCTTAAATGACTTGATTGTGTTGCAAACTCCGGATGAGAGTGTATGTATATGCTTACAGTTTCAAGATCATCTGAGTTAGCATCATCAAATGTGGACGTGATACTAAAACATTACCAGAAGAAGAAAATTGAAAGAGGTCCAACACACTTGCTTCAAAGTATAGTAAGGACATCCTAGTCGATTGTTCGACATCAGGAATCCTGAATATCAGGCAATCTATTAACTGGATCTTGTGACCAGCTCAGGAATCATTAGAGGGTAATACCGGATTGCTTGGGATGTCAATAGATTTATCTTAGTGATGTGCCATCATCCATACAGGCGAAAAAAGGCAACAGCTATGACAGATGTAGTGTGGCAATTGCCGTTTGGCAATAAATCTATTTCAAGTCACACAAATCATATCGTATATCAATCAACATCCAGTAAAAAATATTCAACATCCTAACTTCCTAAGTAATCATGTTGCTTTTGAACTGAGAAATCTAACAACAACAAAAAACCAACTCCACAGCTTTTTACTTGTGCAGTGGAGCGGATCAGAACGTACCGATTCATTCTCCCAACTAAACTCTGTTGGTCTCAACCCAGCTTTAAACACCACTTGTACAGCAAAATCAATCAGAACCTCAACACCTAAACACTACCAGCACATAAACAATGCCATAACTAACACCTAAACGCACGATTTGGCATAGACAGAACCTCTCAGGAACAAAGCCGTCCAAAAATCACACGGATAACATCTAAAAGTTTCGACAAGGCCGATCGAAATAACATCCCCCAAACGCGGTCGAAGCAACGAAAGCAAGAAACGGCGCGCGAACGATGCTAAAGCGAGCGAGACAGCCACATACATTTGGCGAGCCTGGCAATCTTCTGCGAGGTCTCGCTGATGCCCAGCCCGATCCGAGCGGCTCTCTTGTTGAACTCGGATCTGGCGGAGGCCGGGGACGCATCCTTCGCCGCGCCGGCGCGACCTTCCGACGGATCGACGGCGGGGGCTCCGCCGATCTTCTGGAGCGTCTCGGTGAGAGAGCGGAACTCCGACGTCCGGTCTCTGTAGGAGGAGGAGGAGGACGCCATGGGAATCGGATCGTACCTTCGCCGGAATCTGGACCGATCTCTACACGCTTCGGGGCGTTTGCCAAGGGGAAAAATCCCCGGGTCAGCTGAGATGCGCTGTGCCCCTCAGGGAGGGAGCGCGCGTCTGGGGGAGAGAAAACGGTTTGCGGATTGGACCGGTTCGGTTCGGTTGATCAGCGGGTCCGCATTTTGTGGCTCGGACCGGTTCTTTTCGACCACGGTTCTTATTTTTGGGTCGGGCCTGGAGTCAGAGTTCTCATTCACATGTCAATCCCAAATCAGGACGACCGGCCCAAATAACTAATCGTTTTAGAGCCATCGGATGGAAAAACGGCGGGAAAATATGAGCCGTCCGATCTAGGTTAAGAATGAGCAACCCCTTCTTCTTCCTTCATCTCCCATATATAAACCCTCGCAGACATCATAAGCTCCTCTTCACGGCACAGCTCTAGGGTTTGCTTCCAAGCTCCACCGCAAAACCCTCGCTCAGCCTCCGTAGCCTCCGAGGTTAAAGGACGGCATATCGTCGCTGTCCGCCTTGACCGAGCCTCCAGCTTCGTCTTGGCCCTCAGTTTTGTTTCTGTTTTCTTTTTGTTTGTATCAACGTAGGAAAGCAGTTCGTAGGAAATAATGGGGAAACTATCGAAGGCCGAGAAGAAGATCGCGTACGACTCGAAGCTGTGCCAGCTCCTGGACGAGTACAGCCAGATCCTGATCGTGGCGGCGGACAACGTCGGGTCGAACCAGCTCCAGAACATCAGGAGGGGTCTGAGGGGCGACTCGATTGTGCTCATGGGGAAGAACACCATGATGAAGAGGACCATCAGGATTCATGCCGAGAACACCGGTAATAAGGCCTACCTCAACCTCATCCAACTTCTCCAGGTACATGTTGCTTCTTGTTGGAATGATCTCTTCTGATTCATTTGGCATAAAATAATAATAAAAATAATAATAATAATAATAAAAAAGGATTGTATGAGGGAGTTCCTATGAGGAAGAGATACGAGAGTGAAAAAGTTGAGAAACATGGGTTTTGTATTAGACTCTGTAAAAAGGATTGATTTTTTATGGTTCATTGTGTTCAGGGAAATGTAGGCTTGATTTTCACCAAGGGTGACTTGAAGGAAGTCAGTGAAGAGGTTGCCAAGTACAAGGTGCGGCTCTCTGATGCTCTCGATCTCGTTAATTTGCTTAAATTAGTAGGTTACATCATGTTTATGTGCCATTATTTTGGGAACTGGATAATCTATTGTAGTACGCAATTTCCTGCTGTTTTAGCTTCTATGTGGTTGCTGTTTCATGGTGTTGGAGTGTATCTATTGGAATCAATGGATTCATTAAGATTTTCCGTAGCAAGTGTGATTGCAAAATGCTCCACTTTGTTTGGCGACTCCCCGTCTTGTGTTTAATAGAAGCCAAATCGATCAGCCATGATTGCATTATGGGTACAGCAGATTTATGGTCGTGTGACCGGAAATGACACTATAATTGAGGTTTCTCTTTCCTATGATAGACTTGAGCTGATGGCTGGAAACAAAATGACAATAGACTTAATCTCACTATTTTGGATTGTTAGGGTGACGTCTGACTGGGAATGGATAAATTCAAGTTTTCCTATCAAATGTCTTAACAATCTGTTCGAATTTACCATCTTTCACATACTGGGTTCCTGTCAATTCGTGTGCTAAGCTTGAGTTTTTCTCGTGTCTTATCATCAACTCTGCTTTGACAGGTTGGAGCTCCTGCTCGTGTGGGTTTGGTTGCTCCAATTGATGTCATTGTCCCACCTGGCAACACTGGGCTCGACCCTTCTCAGACTTCTTTCTTCCAGGTAATATGAGCCTTTCTTTCATGGCAATAACATTTTTCTTCATCTTCTGGCACCAGCTTATTTGTCCTTACTGTAACTTCAGGTGCTCAACATTCCGACCAAGATTAACAAGGGTACTGTGGAAATTATCACCCCTGTTGAGCTTATCAAGAAGGGTGACAAGGTCGGCTCTTCTGAGGCCGCCCTTCTTGCTAAGCTTGGGATAAGGCCCTTCTCATACGGTCTCATCGTGCAAAGTGTTTACGACAATGGGTCGGTCTTCAGCCCTGAGGTTCTCGACCTTACCGAGGATGACCTTATGGAGAAGTTTGCTCTTGGTGTCTCTATGGTCACATCTCTCTCACTTGCCATCTCATACCCAACCCTGGCTGCCGCACCTCATATGTTCATCAATGCCTACAAGAATGTTTTGGCTTTTGCTGTTGAGACTGAGTATTCGTACCCCCATGCTGACGAAGTGAAGGAGTTCCTCAAGGTTTGTAATGCTAGTTCTTTTCATAAACAGTTTTTGGTCCACAAACTCCCTTTTTGAAGTTTTTTCAATTAACTTCTCTAACAAAGGGATTTTTTTTATTTTATTGCAGGACCCTAGCAAGTTTGCTGTTGCTGCAGCTCCGGTTGCTGCTGCCGACTCAGGTGCTGCCCCTGCTGCTGCTGCTAAGGAGGAAGAGAAGAAGGAAGAGCCTGCGGAGGAGTCTGATGATGACATGGGTTTCAGCTTGTTCGATTAATTTGTTTGCTTAGTATGATACACCTTTAGCTACATTTTAGGTGGTACAATGTTTTGATTTTGTCTTGTCAGAAGGATTACTTTGCGCGTTTGAATACCTCGTTTTTATTCCCTTAAATTTGTGTTTTAGGGTGTAAACGTCAAAATATCATTTCCTTTTGTTTGCCAATTGTCTCCTTTCTATTTTTTGACAAACATATTACCTATAGCAATTTCTGGCGCGAATGATGAAAACTACTAGGAAAAATTCCGAATGCGATGAGTCTTTTGTCAAAACTTCTTGGGTATGCAGACGATTGCCTGTTTTGTTAATGAAAATGTGGGTTGGGAAGTTGGTGATGGACACGTCTCACAGACAAATCATGCATTCATTTGGGCTCAACTTTTAACCTGAGTCGTCCACTGGATTGTCTATGCACATAACAGCATCAAGCGACAAGGTCTAGAAATCCATGTATTGTGCAGTGATCCAGGAATTATTCCAGATGGAGGTGTTTAGTTTAGAAAGAGCGAACATATTCCAAGTGATTACTCGTTGGAGAAGAGGCTTACGATCCTTTAGCAATACGAACGGTAATAGATTCTCGTCCCATTGGCGACAGTAGTTAATACATGTAGCATCGTACCCATTTAAGTGAAATGGTTCGCTAGAGAGGTAAATGTAGAGCCTCGGATGAGCCAGTTTTTCAGTGTCGTATCTCGCATGTGTATGCTCTAGCGCCGGTTACAGGCAGCTTACATGACATCGAGAGGCTTTTAGGTGCGCACGCACTCTGCCCCTAAATCTGATGGGCCCAAATTGGAGCCCGTCTATGTTTTCAAGCCGAAGCCCAAAACTGAAGCATGTCTCACTTTTAGCTTTTCACAATGGGCTCTTGTTAACGCTTGTTTAACTTTCAAGTGAAGAAATTTTATTACTTTCAAAATTCCATCTATCGTATGTTACGCACAATCAATGTGTTGAACATGCAGATATTCTTCTCCTATGTACGGTAAAATAGCGTCTCCTTTTAAAACTACCGTCGCCTTAAATTGATGAAATAACAAAGAAAGAGATAGTTAACATAACTTCAGTCAAGTCAATATGATCAGAAGTATTTAAATCCATATTAAGGTCTTACGTTGGAGACGAACCTTGTAACACTTCATCTATTGAAGGGCACTTTGAGAAAATAATTCGAGATTGCTAACTTAATTATTCCATCGACCGCCGGCATGCTATTCGATTAATGGTACATGTGGAAGAAATAGGGGGCGGAACCTTATAGAGGTGCTATGGGGCTAAAGAGAGGGACGTGACAAGCTCGATCTAATTCGCTTTAACAAAACCTAACTCAAATTCTTCTGTTCCCAAATGTGCCGGCATATTAAAAGAAAAAACATAATGCGAGCAAACCGATTTCTTTAAGCGGCCCGCAACGTTGAAATATTAATGAAAGTCGGTCGCGTGCTTTTTATTCGGCAATATCAATTTAGGTAAGTCCTTTCAATCATGGATGAAACCGATCGTGATATTCCACGAGGGCAAGCAACATAGGTCAACATGGTATCTTCAATTCAATATTCGCATCCAATCCATGCTTTGTCCCGGTCTCGGGTTGCAGCCCTTGATCCTATCTTTTCGCTTTTGAGTTAAATTAACGGAGCAAATCAATAGAATTTGTGTCATCCTACATCATTCAACTCTTTTTCGAAACAATAATACCTTATCGCGGCGAACTTAAAAAAGATCTAATCTTTGCCGACATCGTCGATCTCCAAGTAGGTTTCAAGACTTGAATGAAGATAAATTATATATAAAATAAAAGAGAGAGAAAAGCAAAACCCTCTTAGGTTTCTTGAAAGACATTCTCTTTTCCCTCTATCCATGTTCCTTAAAGAATCCGCCTCTTCCTTATCCATTGCACTCGCGCATGATTCTAAGAAACACAAAAATAAAGGGAAAAGGCACACTCATGTCCCTTGTATCGTGCCTCAAAACATGCTTTCCTCGCCAGCCCACAACATCTCCCTTCAAAGTCAAATAAACACCAACCCAACCAAAAAAACAATGAGAAAACCACTCAACACCAGAAAACATGGACGGACAGGCACACGTATCGAATTATAATTTATAATCATTCGGCGACCCCGTACCACCCGAGGCGACGGTCCGATCTCCGCCGTCCGATCGACCGACGCGTGGTCGTCATGCCTTGACGTGGACTCCAAAAGTAGATCCAACTCGCTCGCCACGCGGCACCGCCCCGCCAGAGCTCTCTCGATGCTGCTGCGTCGTCTTAAATTCGATGAGAGACACGTGTCCGCGTGCTGCCGACCTGGAAACTCTCTACGTTTTCTCCACCACGCGATGCGACACCGGACGCGATCGGAATCCGGGGTCCGCGAGCTAAAGCGGCGAGGCGGAACGCGAGGGATTGGAGCTTTCCCGGTGCCGACAACCTCGAGGTAGGGAGAAAGAATCGGATGCGAGAAAACGACAAGGACGGAGGCTTCTTATCCAAAACGCATGTTGCGGTCCGTTTTGAGATTCCTTTCTTTGCGTTCTTGGAAGTACTCGAAGAAGAAGGGGATGAGAAACACAAGGATTAAGGCACTTTTCGACATGTCGGGGAGGTGAAGATAAAGTGGGTCATTGGGTCATTTGCCAATCTTAGAATGCAAATCGCTTGGGCACATTCCTCGCATCTTACCATTCGCAAAATGCTGAAGAGCCGCCGTGGGGATAAGTCCAAGCCGGGGATCCGTTCTCGTCGGATTAGACGGTCCGCTTCGTGGACGATGGAGGCTAGGCAAAAGCATATGCGTGACACGAGGCGACGCGAATTGGATAAGGAGCCATCCGTACATTGGACGCAGAAACTCAAACGAGGATGAAACAATAAAGAATGTAAAGTAAAAGGAAAGACTTTCGTTGGATGCGAAACGCAACTGGAATAGGGCGTCTGAGTAATCTAGATCAATCTCCGCCACGATTGGTGGGATGAGTTGCCATTGCTGATAAAACAGAGTCCGAGTCATCCAACCTAGAAATTCCAGGTCATCCCCGCAACCCACATCATCCCATTATCCTCCTCCGCTTGCAAGCCTTCTATACTTCCAAATGAATAAGGCAAAAACGTTGCGCTACGGTCCATCAGCATCTCTCTTGATCCGTCCTAGAAAATTAGGATTTTTTTTTTTTTTTTTTTTTAGGAAGAGTCGTTTTTTCTATTGGCTCAATCCCGAAAAGAAGTAGATTGTCCAGATACAGCTGACAATTTTCGAATTCAAATACTACAATATCATGGGTTTGATGAAACGAAACTTAAGTAAAAAAAAGACAGCTTTTTCCCTCTTATGGGTCATTTTCCCATATGGATTGGTTTGGAACCGAAAACCAACTATGTGACTCCCAATTCCAAATTTTTGAAACAAGAAATCCAATTGATCGATTTTGAACCGTCGATTTCTTGATAGAATTAAAAACCGGCCCACATTTGTTTTTATAAGAAATAGAATGTTATATAGGCCAAGTAGTTATGTTGTTTGTTCATATTGAAATTCAAATTTTATTTTTCTCTAAAAGCAACTTAAAATCAAATTCAACTCGAGAACCGAACTAATTGATATGTTTTGGATCCAGTTTAGATTGATTCCTAGGTGAAATAAAGTTTCCCTAACTTAGTCCCAAATTTGCATAACCAGGAACCGAACCGAACCGACCTCTTCAAGAATTAGCCTTGAATCGATCCCGCCCGCCCAAACCGGTTCAATCCAGTTCCCAAGCATAATCGAATCCCATGTTCGCCGCCAGCGTGAATTATGGAGGCAGAGGCCATACAAAAGGACCCAAAAAGGTCAAACCAACTTCAAAGATTCCAAACCCCAAAACTAAATTCCAAGGAAAGGGCGGGCTGAGGGGGCACCTTCCTAGTTCCTCCTCACCAAGGAAGGAAGGTGCAGCCGTCCCGGACTCTTCCCTACGTTATGTCCGGATTCGGATAAGCTTCACCTTTCATGTGCCTCCTCATCCACTAAATATTCAATTCAATTCAATTTCAAAACCCATCGATCCCCTCCTCGTTTCATCCCCATTATTCAAATCACGACGCGACTTTGCGAAATCAATTCCCCCCCCCCCCCTCGTTTCTCATGCCCCCGCCAGCCAAAGCCCAGCCACGCCCCGGCCCCACCGCCATCAGTCAAATGTCCCTGTCTCCACTTCACACGCATTTCCCCTCCTCCCTGCCTTCATCACCATCCTCGTCATCGTCTAACTCTCTCTCTCTCTCTCTCTCTTCCTCTTTATATACCACCGCTCCTCCCCAACCCCTCTGAATCAAAAGTTCGAATTCAACCCCAAACATACTACACAGCCCCCAGCTGTCTCGACCCTTTCCCCTTCGTTTCTGCCGCACCCATTGACGCGTTCCTTACCTTTGATCGACTGGGCAAGCGCGGAAATGGTGGATTTCAACTGCAAGACCAAGGCGGTCTCCCCCGACGGGTCCCTCGGCTCCCCCAACATGCCCGCAGGCAACAAGCAGCTCCCCTTCTTGCTCCCCGCGACGCCCTTCCGGTGCCCCGCGGGCTCGGCTGCCGCCTCGGCTCCGGCCGTCGCCGCTTACGAGCAGTACCTGCGGCTGCCGGAGCTGAGGAAGCTCTGGGGCGCCCGGGAATTCCCGGGGTGGAAGGCCGAGTCCCTACTTCGGCCCGCCCTGCAGGCTCTCGAGATCACCTTCCGGTTCGTCTCCACGGCGCTCTCCGACCCGAGGCCGTACGCCAACCGCCGCGAGTGGAGGCGGCGGCTCGAGTCCCTCGCCGCCGGCCAGATCCAGCTCATCGCGGCCATCGTCGAGGACGAGGAGGAAGCGGAGGGCGGCGGCGGCGGGGCCCCACTCGTCGGGTTGAGCTCGGCCGGCGGCGAGCTGGCGCGGCGCGGCAGCTCGGCTGAGGTGTGGAGGATCCCGGGGGGAGCCGCGGCGGCGGTGAGCCAAGCGAGCGAGGCGAGCCTCCTGCCCCGGCTCTCCACGTGGCACACCTCGGAGGACGTGGCGCAGCGGATCCTGTACACCATCGAGTGCGAGATGAGGAGGTGCCCGTACACTCTCGGGCTCGGCGAGCCGAACCTGACGGCCAAGCCGGCCTTGCGATACGACGACGTGTGCAAGCCGAGCGAGCTCCATTCCCTGAAGCGAAACGGCTCGAGCGATCAGGTCGAGAGCAACCACGAGAACCAGTCGCTCCACGCGGCGCACCAGATTCTGGAATCGTGGATCTGCGCCTCGAACGAGCTCCTGAAACGGATCTCGGAGCGGATCGAGGAGAAGCGGTTCGAGAGAGCCGCGAGCGGCTGCTACCTGCTGGAGAGGTTCTGGAAGCTTCTGGCGGAGATTGAAGACCTCCACCTCCTGATGGACCCGGAGGACTTCCTAAGGCTGAAGAAGGACCTGGCGATCAGGGCCGAGGCGGCGTCCTTCTGCTTCCGGTCGAAGGGCCTCGTCGAGGTCACCGGCAAGTGCAAGGACCTGAAGCACTACGTGCCGCACATCCTCGGCGTGGAGGCGGACCCCAACGGCGGGCCGCGGCTGCAGGAGGCGGCGATGCGGCTGTACCGGGAGAAGGGGGAGGCCGAGAGGATCCACCTGCTGCAGGCGCTGCAGGCGGTGGAGGCGGCGTTGAAGCGGTTCTTCTTCGCGTACAAGCAGGTGGTGGCGGCGGTGATGGGCAGCTTGGAGGCGAGGGGGCAAACGGCGGCGGCGGCGGGGGTCCGGAGGCGAGCGACTCGCTGAGCCAGGTGTTCCTGGAGAGCACCTACTTCCCGAGCCTGGACGCGGCGAAGACGTTCCTGGGGCGGATGCTGAGCGGCGGCGGCGGCGAGGACGCGAAACGCGGCCGGAGTTCGAACCGGCGCGACTCCGGGAGGACTCCAAGTAGTTAGGTGAAAAGGAGCCATAGCAATTTGGGAACGTGACAATTTAATTCTTCGGACTTAATTTTGGTGATTAATCCTTTTTTTTTTTTATTCTTTTTTTCTTTTTTATATTTTGTAAATTTTCACGACAGGATTCGTACAGAGATAATGAAGGGTCCAATTCTTGTTTTGTCAATACTTATGAATCAAGTGAACAATATTTCCAAAGGATTACGAAATAGTGAGAGGCTGAGAGCAAAGACAAAGTTAGTAATCGCTTAGCCGATGTGTGAGGGACAATGACGCCACGGGGAACATCGATGAAGTCAATGCCCGCAAAAGTTGAGGAAAGAATATAAAGTTGAGCCATTTTTCTTGAAATGATCTACCTAAATTTGAAATAAAGGCCCGAACTTATCGGTAGATATTTTTTATCAGCGATTTAAAATTAGAGCAATTCCAACAAAGACTTTTTGATTTTATCTAGATTGAAATTAGGGTTTGTGCTAATCAATTGAAAAAATGACCAAAATCTTAACAATAGAAAAAAAAACTCAAATTTACCATTGATTTATATTTTCTCTCTTTTCAGCAATTTTAATAACACGCTATTTTCATATGATATACCCATCAAGTTCGTGTCTTTAATTTAGAGGTTTTTTTTTAAAATTTTTAGTGTTTAAGTCATTTTTAAATTGGTCAGCACCACCAACCCTAACTTCAATTTGGGTAAAAAAATCAGAAATTTTTTTAATAGCATCGCGAGGCAAGACCCCGTGGTTCATTTTCTTTTTTTTTTTTTTTTGGGTCGGAAGACCCCGTGGCTTATGCCGTGGCAAATACAACTGTGGATTTGGATTTTCAAGCGCGGTTCACGAACCTGAACTGGAAACAGCTTAGAAAGAGTGCCCATCAGCGGGCATTCACATTCGGAAATTATCCACGGACCGCGCCCACGTGACTATTGACTACGCGTTATTATCCATACCGTCTTGGGCTTGACAACAATTTCTTCATTTGGTAAGAAAAACTTTTAAAATAAACATACATCGTTTCGGTGCAAGTGACATGCGCATAAAATAACTAGAGAATAGAGCACAGGCATCAAGATCCCGAGGTCTAAGTCTCGATGGAGCCCGACCCAAGCCTAGTCTCAATTGAACCGGGCACCCCATGCCCATCTCAATTTGACTTGAGCACCGCGGACTAAAGCACTAAAACACAGGCTCTAGGGTCTCAATCCCAACCTCAATGGGCCCAGGCACGGGTTCGAAGACCGAGGCTCTGGAATCGAAGTCTCAAGTGCCACCTTGATAGACTTGAGCATGGACTCTAGGGTCTTGAGCCTTGCCTTGATTAACCCGGGTGGGCTCCAATGTCCCCAACCCAACCTTAATGGACATTGGTCCAAGCATTAAAAACCCTCGCATTGGCAGTGAAGTCACTATCTCAACCTTGACAAACTTGGTCCCGTGTGCAAGGTCTCGAGCCAAGGTGTTGTCAACTTGATCTTGACTTTGATGGACTCATCGCTTGGGTGTTAAAGATCTGGGCATGAGTACTAAAGTCTGGACTTGGGCTGGGGTGTGATGAGTCGAGTAAGGTACCAAAGTCACAAGCCGATCATGGGTGTTGAGGAATCTCACAACGGTACCGAAGTCATATGCCCAAGCACGGGCAATGTCTCGAGCTCAATCTTTGAGGACTTGAGCTAGCCTCTTTAAACTCAAGCTTGGCCTTAATGGACCTCGGCCTGAGAATTGTTGTCAAGGGCTTAGGAACAAGAGTTAGTCTTCCTGTGCTCAAATATAAAGTTTCTTATCCAAGCGTCGATATCTAGTCATATTCTAAAAAATAAATCAAAAACCATTTCTTCAAATTTTAGCATAGATTTTTCATTGATCCATTTTTCTAAACAATCAAAACACTAGAAAATCAAAATATTTTTCGCAAAATAAATAGAGCTTTAATCTCAAGCGTGACCCGCCGGCCAAATCTTTTAAGGCCGGTGAGCACATGAACCTCACAATTTTATTCCGACGCAACGAGCAGGGGCATTTTCGTCCAGAGACAGTTTCCTCTTTCTTTCTTTCTTTCATTCGCTTTCTCTTTCTTCATTTCCCTGTCCATCTTCTTTTGCGTCCTCCTCTGTACCGGTCCGCGCTCAACCCCGGCGCTCGAGCTCCTCCTCATTGTCAGATTCGTCCTTGGCGCTCAAAAATCTCAGAGCCTCAAGGGGGGCCGAAGAGCGACGCACATTCAAACCGCGCTTCTCGTCTCCCTCTTATCCATACCGGAAACTCTGGTACGAGCAGAGCGAAAAGCAACGAGACCAAACTCAATGCTCAACCACCACAGACAGCCGCAGTGGCTTGTTCTTCCTCGTCACCTTCCGTGGCCACTCTTCTGTTGCCCGATAACATTCAGATAGAATGGACAGATATGGAGCAAAAGGGACGTCATCTCGCCACCGCAAAACCTCTGTTGCCACGGCTTCAAGGAGATATCCATGGGTCCAAAGAGAAAGAAGAGACGGATTCATTTGTCGGTGCTTCAGAGCTGTCCAAAAGGCACGAGTGAGGTTTGTGCTACTGAACGAAAGAAAATTCGGCCCGCTCGACGAGCACTCGACACGACATGGGATGAAATGATCTGAGTGCCCCGGGCGCCGCGGACGAATCGGACGAGAACGCCGAGCTCGAGAGCTTGGAGGACAATCGCGGGATGGAGAGGGAGCGGCCATCGCCGCGAGCGAGATCAGGCACCGGTACAGAGGCGGGAGGAAGAAGAAGATGAACGTCGAAAAGAAGAAGAGAAACAAAGAGAAGAGAAATGCCTCCGGACGAAAATGTCCTTAGCCATGCCGTCAGGATAATCGTGTGAGAAGCATGCGCTCATCAGTCCGTGAAAATTTGACCTCTTACTTGAACTCTTTAGTATTAAAATTTATCGTAAAAATATAATTTAATCATAAAACTTCCAAAAATATAATTAAATATTAAAATTTATCAAAAAGTATAATTAAATTTTAAATTTTTAAAGAAGTATAATAAAATTTTAAAAATTATTATGAAAGTATAATTAAATTTTAAAAATTTTTAAAAGTACTATTAACGAAGGGATTACTCTAGAATTTGATTATATTATACTTTTTAAAAAATTTAAGATAAAACTTTATTATCAAGATTTAAGATTTTATTTTGTTCCTTTTTTTCAAGAAAACAATGTCACCGTGACCTAAAACTTTTCTGAATTCCACGTAAGGTGCATCAGATCCAAAAGTCGCCCATCCTTTCGGGCCACGTGACTTTACCCCCCCCCCGCCCGCGCCCGCGCCGCGCCCCTTAAAAGCCTTTTCTCTGAATCGTGGCCAGTTCGAGGGACAAGTGTGGGGCGCGCAGCAGCGATGGGGTTTGGCTCGTTGCGCTGTGGACTGCCCCTCCCCGACCTGAAGAACCGCCACGTGTCTGCAGCGGTCCCTGTCCGAAAGACCTTTTCCGCTCGCTCATGCACGGTGACAACAACAACAGCAGCAACCAAGATATTTTCCTGGACGTAGTTAATAGCTTCCCGAGGCTTTTTCGATCCACCGAAAACGCGTCAAGTTTGATTTAATGGCGATGATTTTAGCCGAGTGGCGAATGCTGTGATTCTTATTCATCCGCAGTGAATTCGAAACGAACCGTCGGTAAATTTACGTGGAGCAGAAGCAGAAGCGATATTCTTGTTTGAACATAGGAGTAGGAGCGATTTGACCTTTTCTACAGGGGGAAAAATTATGGAAAAGGGCCACTTTTGCCGGGTGATGAGAGGAGAAAAAGAAGGGTCTAGTCACGGCAAAACGGGTTCTTGTCCTCTTCAAAAAGATCACATTATTCCCTTCGGCTGAACCGACTTTCGGTGAGCGTTCTTCATTCCATATCTTCGTTTTCCTTTCCTTTTCATGGATTATCGCCGAGACCCATTTTCGAGGAACTTGGTAAAGCTTTGAACTTTGCTCCTCATGGAAATTTCCTGTTCTTTGATATTCTCTTCTTCCCTTTCAAAATGGATGATAGGATATAGGAATGAGAAATGAAGAGATGGTGACTTTTGACTCGATTGATGATTTCTTTCTTTCTTCTCTCTGCCTTATCTATTACAGGTTGGTTGCAGTTGAAAGCAAAGGCGACTTCTAGACCCTCTCTTTCTTTTCTTGATGTCCCGCGGAATATGCATAAAAAAGTAGGCTTTATTTCTAAAAAGAATTGCAAACTCATGCTATCCCGCTCAACAGTTTACACGGGATTCCTGGGACTTTGACTAGTTCTGGGTTTGGTCTGTCATCCATCCTCCCCCTGCCTTTGATCATCCTTGAAGGCTTCTCTCGTCTGCATAAATTCCAACTTCTTTTTGGCAATTTGGGGGCTTCATGGAGTTGAAGGTGGCTTCAAATGGCTTGAAATCATCACACCCTGTAACCCCCTACTCATTATTTCATTCACAGAAAAGAGTCCCAGTTTCTTCCTTGTCAGGGCTTAGCAGTGGAAGAAATCCAAATGTGCCCTTCAGATTAGTGCACAGAACAGCTCCTTTTGGTTTCCGTAAATCAAGAAATGGCTGGCTCAAACGGGTTTGCTGCGGAAGTTCCGAGATGTTTTCCAGCAGAGAAGTGTCTAATCAGACTTCGGATATAGCCATTGGAACCAATGTGTCCATGTGGGGAGATGGGGATTGCAGTGATACAATGGACATGGCTTGTACAGTGGCAGATGTTTCTGGGCATTTTCCGAACAAGGAGACGGAAGGTAATGGAAATAGGGGTTTTTTGGAGCAATCGGCGTGCTTGAAGATGGATTTCCTGGAGCCGTCGCTGCTCGGTATCTGGCCAAAGCCACCGGAGTGGCCTGAGAGGAACAAAATCGTTAGCATTGGGATAGAGATGAAAGCGAAAAGCATCGAAATCCCCTTGTCTCTCAGGATGATAAAGCGAAAGAAGCAACAGGATTTGAGGACCATCGAAGCAAGGGAATATGAATGCTCTTCAGTCGAGAAGGCCTTCGCTTCGATGGTGCTTATTATTAGAGAGATTCAGAGCCATGCCATGCACATGAGGGAGAGTCTCTGTAGGGAAGACCTGGGGAAGATAGTCAATAAGGTGCACAGAGAGATAAATTCATCTTTTGTGTGGATTTTCCAACAGGTTTTTTCGCAAGCCCCAACTCTTATGGTGTACGTGATGATACTGTCTGCTAAGTTCGGCGCTTATTCTGTGCTTCACAACATGTCGAATATATCCTCTGAAGTATCTCCAGAGACTTTGCTGCTGATGGAGTATAAAGGTCAAGAAAACTCAAACTTTAGTTCGACAAATGGGAGTATACGAGGAAATGGTCATCCAGATAAATCCCCCGCTGCAGAAGAAAAGCCTGGCGTTGTTCCTGGCGAGAAACTGCGAGTTTCTCCATCAGGGAACAAAACTTTGAATGTCGAGGAGGCAAATCTGTGGAGCTCTATAGCGGATGAAGCAGCAAAGATGGAGGCATTATTTAGGGGTGGCGAAATTCTTGATCTTGGAGGGATGAGGAAGTTCCTTTCGCCAGTGTATGTGGAAATTGAAACCGATGATTACGAGGAATATTGGAGAACGGATCTCCTTTACCAACTTTACTTGTCTCAGGATCCTTACAATCCCCTGCTGCTTTCTAACTATGCGCATTTTCTCTGCCTCATATGCCAGGACTACCCCAGGTGAGCTTTATATGCAATCGGGTTTTGACCTGTCAATTTGTCACAGAATGTGTTCGATGCTTGCTGTACTATCTTTTTGTTATGGCTTGAGAATCTGCCTAATAGAATTAGTATTTTATCGTCTGAATTGCATTATTTGGTCATCTTGATAGTTGAATGGTTTTCCCGTGTCCACAGAAATGGATAATGTATGATTTTGTCTTGTTCCTGGATAACCAGGAAAGCCTTGTCGGATGAATTCTGAATTCTTGTCTCTTTATTGGGTATACTAGGAATAAGATCATATAGAGAACATGTGAACTATGTGCACAGCTGTGCTTTGGTAGCGCGGGTTAACGTTTGCATTTCAAGATGCTTAAGATTAAGATGGTTTTTGAAGTAGGGAAGCGAATTTCTGTTCCATTAAGGCGGCTTTCCCCTTTGAATCATTGTCCTGGGTTGGAGAAATTGTATAGTTGATGAGAGAAGAGTTGGACTTTCATTTCCCACTGACTTGGGGATTAGGATCATGTCACGTTGGCTTGTCGAGGATCACATCACTTAGATTCTTTGTGGGGGTCTGCGGTTGGTTTTGCAGGGCAGAGGAGTGCTTTAAGCGTGCTGTGCAGGTTGAGCCCCCAGATGCGGAATCATTGAGTCGGTATGCGGATTTCTTGTGGATGGTGAAGAAAGATGCATGGGAAGCAGAGGAGAGATATCAACAAGCAATTGCGGCCGAACCAGAGAATCCCTATCACGCATCCAGGTATGCGAGCTTTCTCTGGAGTTCCGGAGGCGAAGAGACGTGTTACCCCCTTAACTACTCCTCAGGCGACAAGACTAGATTATCGGAAGCAGATGATGCAATATAAGGTAGTCAATCTCCAGTTTTGGCTGTGAAATTGTAGGCCTCGGCTCGTGTTTCTTGTCGACGGTTGTTTTGTGTTCAAGAATTTGAGCAGGATGGATGTACCGTTCAGGTTATGGTTAGGACGTACAAATTAAGTGGAGAGTGGAATCGGCAGCCTTAAGGAACAGGCCGTTTCATCTTCATGTAATCTTAAAGTCAATAATGAAAGATCTTTTAAATGCTTGTGTTCTTTCCTTTGGTTATTCTGCTTGCTTCTACTGGTATCCACTCCAATCAAGAAGAGCTCATGCTCTCGTAAAGAAATTTTCAGTTTTAACATATTTTATTTGATATGTGGTTAAAAAAAAAAAAAGCTTCATAGATTATTGAAAAATGTCTGGACAAATCATAATAATGAAACTTCTTATCTATAACATCGGCATGTGATTAAGCTCGACTAGTTCTGATAGATGCATACAAATCTGCCCATTCATGTGCAATATGACGCTTAGTGGGGCAAATTCTTTTATAGATCTAATGCATCTAAGGAAGATTTCTTAACTAAAAACCTTCCGGAAAAGCAAAGCAGAACTCCCATTACGGGAATCAGCACCAATTACAGCAAGACGTCCAGCAGTCAAAGCTTGCGAGAGCCAAAGTGGGGGCATCTCTTTGTTTACTGTTGAAATCACTACAAGAGAAGTTAGATTTGAAGAAAATGCTGCCCTTAATAACCACCTTTCTCTAACATACGGGGATATCTTTCTAAGTCCTTTTTTTGGCAGTTCCGGCTTGCAATTGTAGCGATCCGTCACCTCCCTAATTTCCAAATCAGAAATACATGATGTCCGATGGTAAATGCACATAAGAAGCAGCAAGTATCTAGACACAGATTAACAAAATTGTTATGTTGAGCTACATGGCAAGTTCCGATAAGCATTTAAACCGTCAAATTGCTCCGCAAACTTATTTAATGATAACTAGCATTATTTTATTTATAGCGTCTAAAAGAGAGGCTCCAGTAGCCATATAACATGCAAAGACACCCCAAGAATTTCCCAAGATGACTCTTTCACTTTCGTCCTTTGGCAATCAAATGCTGGGATATCTTTTTAGGAATTTTAGTCCATACCTTTCCAAGGTGCATCCAAGATGGCTCTGTTCCTTGAAAGATCATTCATTGTGCCAATCCATATAGCTCACGAGGATTCCAGTTAATGATTGTTTTAACCAACAGTTACTAGTCACAATTAGCAGATAACAGAAGCACATAAGCAAGTGGGAGACTAATATATACATGTGTTTGGTGCAGTAAGATACGCACATGAAGGCAGATGCTTCTCAAAGGAAAAAAAAAAAAATTTCTTCCAATGATGGAGAACCGACCAATTTTCTCTTAAGCAAAAACATGTACACAAATCAACAAATCACCGATCAGAGAGATGGAATGAAACAGCAATTCCATTACTAATGCTGGAGCGTCATTACATCAAAGAAAAGCCATTCCAGGCTTCATTCTTTCCTAACATGATCCCATACAACAACCCATATCTGAAGAGCGTGATAGCTTCTATGACAAAAAAAAATCTAGGTAAGTTACATCCAATTTCAAATATTATACACCTAGTGAACAAATGGTTGAATCAGAATGATGAGACTAAATCAGCAAAAACGTGGAAATACTGATCGGTGGTGTATGAGAAAATATAGCATCACCAAAACCAGATATTCCTGCTGTCAACAGCCTTCACAGTAGTCGATACTAAGGGCATTCGCCTGAATTCTGCCACAAACCTGTTGACACACTGACTTCTCTTCTCACTGTGGCCTCCCAAACTACTAATTCCTGTGGAACCAATCTCAAATATCTTTCCTGCAGGAAGCAATGGCAAAACAAGCAAAGGAAATCTCAGCAGAAAGACAGGACATGTGGCACACCAGCTATGTTATGTCCTGAGAAAACTGCCAAAGAGAATTCTAACATAACGATACTAAAGCATCCCACCAGTACATACTGACACTAGATACCAGCAAATTCCAAAGTTGCAAAAGTGAGCATACGTATGGCATAAAAGGAAACACCACGTACTGGATCCAGCTTATTTTCTCAGAATGCTTATGAACAATACCGCAGAGCTTGATTTACTGAGCAAAGTTTAGTCAATAGTAGGACTAGTAACCCTTCTCCCACCAAGTACGGTAGGTTACACGGATCTCTTTGAGCCACTTAAACATAAAAAAATGTCATCTATGTCATCCATAATTCCCAAATTCACCTGTGACTCATATAAGCTTTTCCCAAATTCCCATCTTTATTAAAAAAGAAGAAGAAGAAGAAGAGCCATAAGCATTTCCTTGCCTATCTCCATCCTTAAACCACGACGTTTTTATTCAAAAATCCCCAAGTAAATTGAGATATAGGGGTCCCAATTTAGGCAAAAAATCATCGGCTCCTTATTCAATACATCCCAAATTTGCAACAAATCACAAAGCATTAAAATAATTCATTTTGCCATCTATGTCCATGTCATGATCTAATATTACATAAAATGGACATTGCATAAAGATGCCATATGTAACCTAATTACCTTTAACCCATATAGGAGGAGCACCGGTAACATTTGCTACAAGGAATGACATTGCAATGTCTTCACAGTTCCTGGATCCCATTAAGAGGTAGAGTTAAAAAGAAGGGTAGAAGAGAACAGAATGTCTACCAAATCAGAGAAAAGCTGCATACTCATGATGCATAATTACCTGTTTCTTGTAACATATTCTCTGATTGATGCTGGCATCTGGTTTGTATATATATCCAGATATTTCTTGTGAAAAAATGCTGCCTTTGAGAGCACCATACTGTATGTACCTGTCCACCATACGGACCACCATCCACCATAGGCATAGCGATTGGCACTACCTTTCTGCAAGAACATTTATAACAGAGAAAACATGAAATAGGTGTAAATAATCTCCATGTGAGTCAACTCTGACTCAAAAGGCAAGCTCATAGCAACAACTAGCAATTGTAGATGGAAATCCAAAACCAAACTTCATTAGACAAGTTACACCTAATTAGGATCCCCAAGCTCTGGGTAGCAGAGAACAGAAAAAGGAAGCATCCACAGTCATTCATCTAATAGCTAAAGAAAGAAAATTCTTTGCAGCCTTAAGCACCACGGTACCTAGGTCACATATGAAATATCCTTCAACAACCAAGAAGCTTCGAAAACCCTAATAACAAATGAATTAGCTTTAAAGTTCCCCATTTTCTGAAAAATAATTAGCGTAACACCAAAGTCCTGGACCCAGCAAAATAGGTAAGTTCCAATAATTAATTAGTTCATTTGCACAACAGCTACAAAGAAAATGCTATTACCTGATCAATCCAATGAATTCGAGGCACGAATCCAACCATTGTATCAGGTGCACTTCTCCAAACATCAAAAGCAAACTCTACTGATGAACAGGGAAATATAATGTCATCGTCGATTGAGAAAACAGCATCTGTTTTCAGATCATCAATGGGCTTAAATCTGTTGTTCAAACTATCTTCCTTATTGATATCGAACTTTAGTTCGACTCTCTGATCACTTTTAGAGTTCAACTGGATGACATGATTCAAAAATTTCTTAAGAGACTCTGATGGAGGATCTGGTTCACTCCAGACAATATGAATAGAATCCAGCGATGAACATCTGGCATAGTGGGAAATGGACTGTTTCAAAAGATCGTTTCTCTTCCACGTGTTAATCAGGAGGGCATATCCTTTCCTGTAAAAGTAGAGAACACGATAAAATAAATGTCATCCTCGACAAGAAATTGCTACAAACTTGGCAGAATAAAAAGATATATACCGTTGCTCCAATGGAACAATCACGACAGCACACCCTCAAATTACGAAAAGCAGGAGCACAGGTGATATCCCCTAAATTCTTATCTGAGCTTATTTGAACAGAATGGAAAGAAGAGAATCATCATGTTGACGATTTCTATCTATATATTTCTTGACTACTCATTTGCTAATAACTTTTAAATCCATGGAATGAATCAGCAGATCAGTCTGTTAGTTCTCACATATATGAACATACACCTGCGGTAACAATCCCATCTCATTGCAATACTTCTAGAATTTTCCATTTTCTGCAAATGGATAAGACATGATGTTTCGCCTGCAAGAACTCCGACCAGCCATTGTCCCTTGTGTTTAATTTCCCCCCTAAAAGAGGAAATATAAGAATCTCACCGCTAATTCGGGTAAACTTGTTTCCGCAGCCAGTAAAAGGCATTTTGAGACAGTGATGTCATTCATTATCACCCACTCACACACTACAAAATCTATGTCCAGATCACATAGTTAATTCCATGTTTGTGAGAATGCACTGTTGCAAGCATTGCAAATTCACTAAAAGAAGAGCCAGCGAGAGGAAAAATCCCTTCGAGTTGGTTGAATCCACAAACGCAAATCATCACATGGCTTTCACGAGAATGACAAGCAAGTGACACCATTCTTTTGCGAAGAGAAAGAGAATATGGATACTCAAGTGTCCCAAGCACCAAAGCAACAAAATCAGTAGATAATCTATAACTTTACTGCGAAAAATGACAGGCAAGGGACACAATTGTCACGAAGAGAGACCGAGAAATCAGGAAATATACCGCATAAGCAAGATAAACAACTTCCTAGCGGAATAATTGGTCGGATAAATGAAATAGGCAGCCCAGAAGAGTAATCAACTGAAGTTAATGATCTGAAACCATCAACACTAGTCGAGTAATTCGGAATTTTAGATACATAAAAATGGAACGCACTGTACGGACCGAGAATCGGAGAACTGATTAGGGGAAGCGCCGATAGCGTCCTCCACGTTGAACACTGGAGCACGGCCGGCAAGCAGGACCAGGACGAAAGCGATGCAGCACAGGAGGAGAAGCTTGATCTTCACCGATCCGACGGACACGATGGCGAGCTGCTTGAATCTCTGCGCCGTCCTGCGGTTCAGGTTGAACAAGCTCCCTCTCATCGCAACCCCGGCCCACAGTAGAAGCGAAAAAGGAACGAGCTCAGCGCTCTCGCATCAAGAAAGCACCCGCCGACGCCAGCGAGCGATCCGCCGCCACCGAGTCGAATCAACCTGACCGGATCATCGGCCTCCGGGGAGCCAATCCCGACGGCGAACTCGCCGAAATCCCTCGCCGGCGACTGTTCCCTCTGAAGAGGAAGGGAGAGGATCGAATCGGAGACGGCAGAAAGGGGCTACCGGCGAGAGGATGGCGGACGGACGGCTGGGGTGATGATTACGCCACGAACATCATCATCCTCATCAACATCATTGATGATTTTAAATCGTCTAAAGTCTCGCATTCATCGAAGCAACAATGTCGGAACACGCATCTTCGACAGTAACACACACCCAACAGGATTAGAGGGAGAGAGAGAGAGAGAGAGAGGAGGAGGAGGAGGAGAGAGAAGTGAGGGAGGAGGAATTTCTGCCTATTGATTTTTTTTAGATGAGGATCCCTCAGGTGTGCGTCGCTCACACGAACCAACGCCCGCCCGGGCCGGTTTAGTAATTTCGACCCTGAGTTAAAACCGGTCAAAAAATGGGGACGGGCGCGGGATCCACCACCTCAGCTAAGGATGGTCGTGCTCGGTGGTGGCACCATCGGCCCTCGGCAGTGCAGGTGGGGGCGAAAGTAGCGGCGCCCTTGTCTTTCTTCAGTCACATCTCTAAATTAACACGTTGAAATATTATTATCTGTTTTGACCCATTTCATATTGAGACGTATAAATAAGTGATTTCCTAAAATGTGACTCATTATGATAATATTGCCATCTAAGCAGTTTAACTCCAGAGTTCTAAAATCAAGTATTGTCATCATATCAAAAGGTAATTTTCACATATATGTTGCGGAATCCCTTTCTCTTTATTTAATGCACAGTTCATCTTGTACCTATCTTTCGTTATTCTAAAAGTCCACCATGAGCTATTCCTTATTCAGACCTTAAAAGATCAATTCGGACATTGACTAAGAGATCCAGAAGCCGTTATGCCCCGTACGTGGTAGGTTACCCAGTCCGGGCAGCTATCAGCAGCCGTTTTTGTTGAAGAGTAAACGAAGGGCGGACGGGGTTATCTTCCAACCACGGCGGGGGGCCGCCAAAGTGGACATATATTTTCTCTTCTCCATAGTGATTTTGAGGTTCCTGATTATGGGAAGACAGAGTATATCCTAGGTTATTTGTTTAGTCCCCTCGGCATGTGGATTTTCTGATGGCATGACAAACAGGGCGGTCAATTCAGAGGACAGAAGTGGGTTCCTTTTTCCCTGGGAGTGAGCAGTTAAAAAAGAAAAGGAGCATTAAGAAATTAGGAAAACTACGTAAGCGGTGACGTATGGTTTCCCGTTGTGGAACCCCCACGTCGCGAGATCAACGGGGGTAAAAGGGCTTCTGTCCTGTCCGCAAAAGAACTGGTTTTTAAGATGGTTAGGTAGAGGAGGAATGTTAGATTAATTCTGTATGCGCTCCCCTTGGCTTTTCGGTTCACGGGATAATAAAGACACCGTGTTGAAAGGTGAGATGATGGTTTTAATTTGGAGAGAGAGAGAGAGAGTGAGAGAGTTGGGCTAGGTTCTCTCCCACCCGATGAAATGCAAATCCAAAGATTGGAGCCCATATGATAATCCGTATGGAAAAATTATGGGAAGTTATACTTGGCCAAATAAATAGGGTTTTTCTCTATTTTTATGTGGTGACCGTAAAGAATAATTAACATGAGATGATGGCAAGAGAGAAAGAGATAGCAAAGAATCTGAAAAGAGGGTGTTGTTTGATTTTCATCAAACTAAAGATTGGACGTCGATTTATGCTCCCTACACTAGGTTTTAAGCCCGTGTTCATTCCCGATCTCTTTTGAAGTTCATTTTGACATTACCGGTACTATTGTATCTCTAGTGTTAGCTAGAGAATAACTTTTGTCACCTGATTTTATTTATAATGAAGATTTTGAATGGGTTTTGATCCTATGGTTTTTTATCTTTTCACATTGGCCCAATGTCGTTGGGGAGGTTTTCCACGTCAAATTGCATTATGTTTGCGTGCTTAGTATTTGTATTGCTTTATTATATTGTTTCTTATTAAGTTTGCACAAGATGAGAGATTATTTTATTTTACTAAGCTAATCCAATATTATTAAGGTTGCCATTGTTTTCCAAACAAAAAGTTCCCAAAATATAGCAGGATTGTTAGATTTAATGGAAAAATTGTGCTTTGTGTTAATGGATTTTGAAGCTCTTTTCTAATAAAGTCTACGCAAATTTTCTAATAAGGATTCTTGTACACGAAATTCAACCAAATCCAGGGACAAGGCTCTCGATTGACATTATTGTGCCATGTTAATAAAGTTTTGGCAATGTAGACATGCACGAGGACATTGCGTTGGTTATATTTTAATCATGTCATTCTCTGAAAATGTCTACATTAGTTAAATTTTTCCACACAAGTCCCATGGTTATTCACATATCCTATCCGCACCATACCTTGGTCTCATCCAACGGTCACATTAGATGAATTTGGTCAGATCTTGAGGAAACTAATTAAAAAATATGTGAAACCAAAATAATTTAGTCAGACAAATTAAAAGCAAAGGCGCTTGATTATAAAAAAACCTAAAAACAAAGCACGACTTTATAACTTTTCCCTTTTCAACTAAACAAATCTCCTTGACGACAATCACTAGAGTTTGTCTCAGTGACTACCTTTCTCACATTATAAGAGGGAGATAGGGTGTTGAAATCCACATTTTCTCAAGGGTTTAAGTAGGTACAATTTAACTTTAGGTATTGGTTTCGACCTATTAGGGTAAGGGTGATTTTCCCTTTTCAATTAAGCAAATTACCTCAACAACAACCATTAGAATTTGTCCCAATAATCACCATTTTCACGTGGAAAGGGAGAGGTGGAATGTTCGAATCCCACTGTCTTGGGGATTAGAGTTTGTACGATTTAGTTTCAGATATTAGTTTCGGCCTGCAAGAGTGAAGGTGATTTTCCCTTTTCAACTAAGCAAATCACCTTGATAACAATAGTTGGAGTTTTGCTTCACTGATCATTTTTCCCACTGATCATTCTTCCCACTTTCTCGGGGGCATTCGACCCCACTTTCTCGGGGTTTCAGGTTTTGATCGATGAGGATGAGGGCGAGGGCAAGAGTGACAAAAAAGAAAAATCACCTCCACAACATTTTCGCTTGAGTGTGGCATCTTGGGCTTTGTAGAGTCCATCTCCTGTGGGCTTGGACTGGACCATGATAGAAAAAGGTTTTGTTTCGAGCCAACGCATTAATGGTCGAATAATTTGCAAAGACAAGGACCTTGACTAAAACTCTGTTCGTTTCACGGAAAATAACTTTCAGGAAAATGTTTTCCGAATTTTCCGACGTTCGTTTCACGGAAAATAAATTCATTGAGGAAAACATTTTCCATGAAGGAAAAAAAGTCTAATAAAATGAGGGAAAATGTTTCCACTTTTCAAGTTGGGGAAAACATTTTCCACACTCACTTTCTCCTATCTCACACCCCCTATTAGTCCTGACTTCTTTCTTTTTTATTTTTTAAATCAATTTTTTTTTATTTTTTTCATAAATTCAAATTTTATGTTATTTTTTAATAAAATCGATTTTTTATTTATTTTTATTTTTATTATTTTTGTCTTTCTTTTTTGCTATTTTTTTCTTTTTTCGGCTGGTCACCGGCCACAACAACGGCTAGCGATCGGCGATAGGCAAGCCGAGCTCGCCAATCTAGCCTCACCAGACGACGGTGAAGCTTGGGCCTCGCCAGTGAGCTGATCGAGCGAGCTCAAGGCGTGGCTGGCCGCCAACCGCCGACCAGGCCAAGGAAGGAGAGAACAAAAAAAAAAAAAAAAAAAAAATTAATAATCAATTTTAAAAAATAATAAATAATGATTTTAAAAATAAAATAATAAAAAAACTATTGAAAAGAGTTTATAAAGTAAAATATTTTTCCAAGCGAACGGCGGAAAATATTTTCCACTTCAAAATCAAGTTTCACCCAAACACCGAAAAATAATTACGTTTTCCTAGAAAATAGCTTCCTAAAAAATATTTTCCAGAAAAGTAACATTTTCCGTGAAAACGAACAGAGCCTAAATTCCAAAACTTGCCATTTGGGATTAGCTATTCAATGATCGATGCTTAATCATAGAGGTTCAGTTCAAACACCAAGTAACCAAACGTGGGAGGCAATTGCCAACACCCTATTCTCTCAAAAAGGCCCCCATTCATCCATACAGCAAAATTTGACATAAAGAGCGAAAAACTCACCATGAATCAAGTTATAATTAAGCCAAATGAGAGTGAAGGTTAGAGTAAAAATAGAGTAGGACCAATTAAAAAAAAAAAAATCACCTCCACAACATTTTCGCTCAAGTATGGCATCTTGGGCTTTGTAGAGTCCATTTCCAGTGAGCCTGGACTGGACCACGATAGAAAATGTCTTGTTTTGGGCCAACCCATCAACGGTCGAATGATTAGCAAAGACACAGGCAAGACGGCGTGGCCAGGTCTGTAGTCTTGACTAAATTCCAAAATTTGCTGTCCGGGATTAGCTGTTCAACGATCGATGCTTAATCATAGAGATTCAGTTCGGACACCTGGAAACAAAAAGGAGGCAATTGCCGACACCCTATTCTCTCAAAAAGGGCCCTATTCGTCCATACAACAAAATTTGACATAAAAGAGCGAAAAACTCGCCATGAATTGAGGTATAATCGGGCTAAATGATAGAACAACGAGCTCCGCATGAACCACCTATTATTCGATGATTCACGTATCATTCCATCCAAGAGTTTGGCAATTCCGTTCCAAGCCGCACCATATTAATGACCTTTGAAAAAAAAAAAAAGGACTCCATCTAAACCAATCTAATGGGGGAAATAAATTAATCAGAATAAATCAATTTTGATCAATTTCCTTGCGATACATATTTATTGATTTATATCGAGAACTAATTTATATTGTTAAAACACTTTTATATTATACTCAAATTGAGATGAGAGTGTAAAGTGAGTGATAAATAATGAAAAAATAGTGATAGAAGTCGAAATAAGTTATAAATCTATTTATGACCAATTTAGTACTTATATTATATTTAAATCTTTACTTAATATAATTAATTTATTTAATACTTACACATATTAAGAAATGAGTCAAAAATCTATTTTGACGGATATAAAATCTGTTTAATCACTGAATCAATAACCTCTTTGAGACCTCGAGAATAGATCTCGAATTTGGAGACTTAGATCATGTCCCTCTTCGTCACGTCAATTCACTCGTGCCCTGGCAAGACCCCACGAAATTTCCCAAAGACAAATCACATGGGAAAAAAGAAATATACGCATTCGGAAAAAGGCGACCGCCCCAGTCCAAAGTGGGGAAGCCGGTCGCATCCACTGCACAGACCACGAAATCCCATCATGACCCCGTCCGCACCATTAAATGCAACTGGGCGGTGGGCTTCGACGCAGACCCTTCTCCCTTCACGACCCACGTGTGTGGCCAAGGTTCCGCCACGTAAGACCCGCCCAAAAGTCGGCCAATCAAAAACAATATCGCTCGTTCGGCCTCAGTCCGCGAAGCAGAAAACGAACGAAATTCAAAGAAAATGATTGGTCGGCTGCAATTATGCGACTGAAAATGCTCCTCCGACGTCACTCCTCCGTCCCCACTCCTCGGCCTCGCTGGTTCCCTTCCGCTCTATAAAATCCATGGCGAGAATTATGCAGTATCATCGCCATACTCGTTTTGAGCACTTGGGTCTGTGAAAAGAAGTAGCGAGTCTCGGCTTGTTTGATTTAGAGAAGAAGAAGAAGAAGAAGAAGAAGAAGATGGAGGGTAGAGAAGAGGATGTGAGGGTGGGAGCCAACAAGTTCTCGGAGAGGCAGCCCATCGGGACGGCGGCGCAGACCCAGGAGGGGAAGGACTACCGGGAGCCGCCGCCCGCGCCGCTGTTCGAGCCCAGCGAGCTCACTTCCTGGTCGTTCTACAGGGCCGGGATCGCCGAGTTCGTGGCCACATTCCTGTTCCTGTACATCACGGTGCTGACGGTGATGGGGGTGGTCCGGTCGCCGACCAAGTGCGCGTCGGTCGGGATTCAGGGGATCGCGTGGGCGTTCGGCGGCATGATCTTCGCCCTCGTCTACTGCACCGCCGGCATCTCGGGTAAACGGCCGCCTAGGACCTAACAAAACATGCTTTACTTTACGTGCTGCGCTTCGTATATTCTCTTGAAATGGAGTTTCACGTCATCAAGAAAATGCTTCGATCTTACATTTTCAGTGAGATACAATTTAAATGGAGTTTCGGATCTTCGCTTGGTGCAGGAGGCCACATAAACCCGGCGGTGACCTTCGGGCTGTTCCTGGCGAGGAAGCTGTCGTTGACGAGAGCCGTCTTCTACATGACGATGCAGTGCCTTGGTGCTATCTGTGGTGCCGGGGTGGTCAAAGCGTTCGGAAAGAGCCAGTACGAGATACATGGCGGCGGCGCCAATATGGTCAATGCCGGCTACTCCAAGGGCGACGGCCTCGGCGCCGAGATCGTCGGTACCTTCGTCCTTGTCTACACCGTCTTCTCCGCTACCGATGCCAAGCGCAGTGCCCGAGACTCCCACGTTCCTGTAAGTTTTACGCAGACACACACGCTTATCCTTGTTCATCATGATTGATGTCTATTTGCGCCCGCTTAGCGGTCGGAATGCTTACTGTATAAAACCGCCAGTGATCGATCGAACCATCGGTTTATGTACATAAATCAGCAATCAGCTCAACCCCAGTGATATCATACCATAATGAACGAAGAACGAACGATCTAGTTCTACTAACACCGACTTGAGTGAACTCGATTACACTTTGGTTGGATCTAACATCGATCGTTCTCCAGATTTTGGCACCCCTGCCTATCGGGTTTGCAGTGTTCTTGGTGCACCTGGCCACCATCCCCATCACGGGAACCGGCATCAACCCTGCCCGGAGCCTTGGTGCTGCCATCATCTACAACAAAGACCCTGCCTGGGAATGACCAGGTAAAATGCACCTATCTAGTCATGCAGATTTACACGTGATCAAGCGATTCGATTCTTATTAACTATCTACTTTGCTTGGGGTTGGATGCAGTGGATCTTCTGGGTCGGACCATTCATTGGAGCGGCCCTCGCGGCTCTGTACCACCAGGTGGTGATAAGGGCCATCCCCTTCAAATCCAGCTGAACAAAGAGAAACAGACGTGATTCCCAACCGTGAAAAGCAAGAACACATCATGGGAAAAAGTCCGATGGTCCCGGGTTCTTTGGAGATGATCAAAGCATGGTCCAAGTTTTTATGTTTTCACTTCAGCGTTTTTTAGCCCTAGAGTTCGAATCTCTCTCTCTCTATCTCTCTCTCTGGTTTTTAGTCCGAGAGAAATGGTGTGGTGCGGAGGGCCCATGAATATGAAGATGATGGGCTCTCGTACGTATGGTCCTGTCGTGTTTGTCTATGCAAAAGTCGAAAATGATCCTATCGATATGGATGTAATCTTTGCTTTTTCACGCATGCTTGTTCTCAATTATTAGACCCCCCAAACCCCCGAGCAATGAGCATTTCGCGCCCCCCCAAGAACCGTCGCACGAGCAATCACCATATGAAATTCTCTTTCGACCAAGGGAATTCTGATCTATTAGAATTTAAGCAAAAATCCAGACCTCTGGGTCCACCCATGATTCCATATGATTGAATGATCTATGGGTCTCTAGCAAGCTTCAGTCCTATCCAAATGCACGCGTTGGTGGGTTGTATTACAAATGACTTATATAGACGAATTTATGAGATTTGGAACAATTAATATATTATAGTTAGCCCATAATTTTTGCCAAAAAACTTATATCTTAATATGTGTTTTGATATGCCATTCAAGAGGAATTCTAGTTCAATTAGAATTTTTGCATTTCTTTCCTAACCCACTTGGTCCAATAAACCAATCAACATCTTCTAACCCGATCGGGTTTCGTGCACTTAATAAATTCAAACGTGGGCAAGTTTCGGTTTGCTGTCTGGCTTGCCATTCTCAACTGTTGTCGGTAGCTCTTGTTATTTCATGAGGAGCAGCCCATAAATCCAAAATGAATAATCTTTTTTTTTTTTAATGCACTTTCTCTAACAAGGCCTGGGAGCGTCTGAGTTTAGCCGGAACATCAAAGAGCATGTGGAGATTTCAACCTCTGAGTTTGCTCGGACCATATCCCAAGTTTTCACAGGCAAGTGCTTTACGAAACTGATCCCTTATGAAAATAAACAAATATTTTCTGTGTTAGCAGGTTTATGAGAGAACTAGCAAGTGTTAAAAAGCTATTGATGAGAAAAAAGTTACATGTCACTAATTTTCAAAATCACTTGTGGATGATTCACGGACACTTATGGAAAGGTACTTACTCTTTTTTTTCTTTTGGGTTTACAAATTATTAAATTTTCTTATCTACTAATTTGTAATCATCTTTCTAATCAACACCTTAGACTTACTTTATTGTATAAAAATCTAACAATTTTCATTTGAGTGACTTAAATGACTCTATTTGCTTAAATGGCCAATTACTCATGTGCCACAAACTCTCGCTCGAGTTACTTACCAAGTGCTTTTGGTGTTCGAGTCTAGGGAAGGGGGGGGACCGTAAGGTGCTGTTGTTTTGAACGAGCTAGGGATGTTTGACGGAACTGGTTGCGCGAGGAGATGATTTCCTGGGACATCTTGGGATTTGTTTGCGACTCAGGTGGCCTCGTTGGGGCGATTTCTGAGGATGTTATTTGGGCTTGCAGTAGGAACTAATTCACCATAATTTTTCCAAGAACAAAACAAGGGTTTGCATCAAATTGCGCATGCTCTTTCTTTCACGGTTTCATGGGTCCAGAACGACGAGTCTCCTTCCCATCACCGCCACACCAATCCCATGGCTTGCTCATGGAGCTACAGGATCAGCTCGATCATGACAACGTACGATTCCACGTTTTGCTCTAATGAAAGTAGACACTCATTTGAGAACTTTAAATGGAAAGCTGACCCTAAATCGAAATATCCAGATAATTTGAGGTTCAAAATTGATGAGAAATTACTCGCCGCTCCCCATAATATCGAAAATTGCTCCAACACCCCCTCGATTGTGCGAAGAGTATGGTCGGGTTCTATCCCTTGTCGGTCCTTTTTTATGGGAGTTGATTACTCTAACACTCACCATCTCTGTTCACCAAAAAGGAGCGCAAAAGAAAAAAATGAAAAGAAGAAGAAGATATAAGTCTGATTTTTAATTGACATTGATAGAAGGAGGTCTATAGAGGGGAGTGCCCACATCAATTTATATATTGGGACTCCAATTTCTTATTAATCAACTTTTTGACCCTTGAACTCCTTCCTTAACCCACTTTTTCCCCGACTTCTTAGAACCACTTTTTGATTTTGTTTTCTCAGTTCTAAGCTTCGTGCTTCGTCCTCCTTCGCTCTTTTTGCACTTTCTTTCTTGTCGCCTAGGGCTCGACTGCTGTTGGCCTGCCAGCACCAGACATGAAATATAGCTTCGGATTCACATGTTCAATTGCGAGCGCTCCAAGTTCCAGTAAAGTGGATCGAATGGGACAGGTAATTAACAAGGGATTTGATGCAAAGCACGGGTCATGGAAAATAATAATTTATGGAACCTTTTGTTGCAAAGATCTAGTTGTGTAATTTTATTTCTTTCACTTTGGGTCCACATCTCGAACTTGAACTCCCATGCTTTTTCATTGCATCAAGAAGGGTCCGATCCACTCGTTCATAGATTAATCCTTCAAGCCTGGCTTGCTTATCTGCCTGATCTTTCGTTTTTCAATCACGCTTGCAAGAGAAAAACAAAACCAAAGTCGTGTATGCGCATAGCCCGTGCAAGAGAACTAGTATATACCACGAGAAAGGGAAATTAAAAAAGATTTCTATTATTTCAACTGGTTATTTTCAAAACCCTTAAATGGACTCAGACACATCACTCTCTAATGCCATTTTTCTAAGGATCTTTCGTATGTTTTTGAATAAAAGTTCAAGTTGCATTAATTAACTCGGTCTAGCATCAAAGATCATACATTTATCTATAAAATTCGAGTAAACTCCACAACCTCAATCAAAGAACCAATTACTTAGTTTGTCATTGGAAATTACTTGTGACTTGTATAACTTTTTTTATTTTTGTAAATTTTCACATGATTTGTGAATCATAGAAGATCAGATGCGATATCGATTACTACTTAACAGAGGGGCCAAAAAGAGTTAGGCGCCAGGAAAAAAAAATCCTCATCTATTAAAAAATGATTTCACTAACGGGCTTCATTTCAGCTGTCCATTATGGATCATGGAGTGTGGGAAAACTCCTCTTTTTCTGGTGGCTGAGGGGTCGATTGTAAGACAGCCTTGTCATATGATTGGGGGCGTAAAGATGTTTTCTTATGTCCCTGATAATTAAGGTTTGGTCTGTCACTTTGCTCATTATTATTATTTGTCCAAGTGCTTCCCCCACTCCACTTCCACTTCCCCTTTTGTGGTTGTCAAAAAATATGCTGCTCGAAACCTTTTTTGCATTTAAGGGACACCGACAAACGTGGTCCGGACAAGAAGGAAAAAGTCGAGTTCTAGGGGAAGACCTAGTTGCTCACGCGTGCCCTATTTTTCCGACGGCATTTCATCTTTTTTAACATTTAAACCGCCGTGGCTATACTTGATTTCTAGGATATCTCCAACGGTTTTATTCACTCTACCGAGACTTAAAAATACCATGGGATTCATATATTATCAAGATTTACAAGAAAACAAAGAGATGAAATCTATGTATTTTTCCCAACGTGATTAGTCCATATTAAGAATATCATATAAAAAGTATGTTTGCGCATAACCCATTATTGGGAGTAGTTTGAATATCAACCCTAATATAATCTATTGCGTTCTTCAAATAAACAAAACCTAATCGGTACATTGTTTGTGAGGGTTTTCTTTTCGTGCTATATGTTATCAAGATTTACATGAAAAAGAAGAAGATGAATCTTATGCATTTTTCACAATGTGATTAGTCCATATCAAAAATATCATAAAAAAAGTATGTTGTGTGCACAACCCATTATTGAGTCTAGTTTGAATATCAACTTTAATATAATTTGATGCGTTCTCCAGACAAATTCTGATCAATAAGTAATTCATTAGGGTTTTGTTTTAGCGTCATATGTAATCAAGTTTTATAGGAAAAAAAGATGAAATTTATGCATTTTTCCTGATGTGATTGGTCCATATCAAGAATATCATACAAGAAGTACAATATGTGCACAATTCATTATTGGGACTAGTATGAATATCAACCCTAATATAATCTATCACACTCTCCAAATAAACTAACCCCAATCGATGCATGGTTCATTAGGGTTTTGTTTTAGCGTTAATCAGCTGCATACTACGTTCATGCTGAGGCGGCGAGACCCGGTTAACTTGGCTACATGTTCTAGGAGTTGAGCTGGCGATCGTTTGAACGCTACAGACAAAAATTCACTTGCAACAAGGAAATATTGATACATTATTAATATGAAACATTCTTGGGAATTGTTGTCCCAATTGGCCTATGTGTTTTTTCCTTTTCTTTTTGCTGAAATTTGAACTAGTTGGCCTCGAGATCAATTCATCTTGACTGGAGATAGAAGAATAAGAATTAAAACTCGGACGAACTGCTCATAGGATAATGCAGACACTGAATAGGACGAGCCTGAAATCAAATACCTAGGTTAAATTTTACCTGTGCATATATTATATACATAAATACTCAATTCCGGTCAAATTCACAGCCATTTCTTTCTTTCTTGCATCGTTGTTTGGCCCTTTCGGACTCCCCAGATCTTCACCATCTAATTTGTAGTTTTCCCATTATTGTTTTCTGGGCACAGTCTCTTATCCCGTTTTGGTATGAGTAAAGTCTCCCAGAGCTGAACCGTTGATTCCCAATATGCCCAGAAGTTTTCACCGAAAATTCCATGCTGTCCCAATAACTCCTGATTGATTTCATGTTAAATCATGTTTAGGGAAAAAAACAAAGAACTGAATCGTATGAGAGGGAAATGTTATTCTATGCACATCCTTCTAAATTAAAATCGCATTCTTGGAATGAACTTTGAGTGAAGAAACATCATATTGAAATATAAGGAGTAAAAATATTCACGATATTAATCGTTTCACAAAACCTAGTGAATACAAAGATCAACTAATGGCAAACGAAAAGCTTCTATTTGAATCAATATTCATTAGGAGTCCATCATATCGATCCGTAACATAGGACAATCAACACACGTTTCTGTCCTCATTTGTCGTCTTAACATGCAAATAATGGCGATGTGGAGGTACCTAAAAGTCAAAATGACAAGCAACCCTCGTTCCGATCATTCAAAATCGAACGTGTACCAGAAAGATGCAGAGATTCAGCTGAAAGACCTAGAAAGTTGAGGAGGGCGTGCAGCTGGGGCTGATCATGAAGAAAAACCAAGGAAAAGGCCAAGTTGCTGCTGCTTCTCTTTTGGTTGGTCACGAGGCTCGTGAGTCGTCTCTTGAAATCGCGATAATAATTTTTGATGGCTTTGCTGTCCTCTTGTCTGTGTATCCACGCCCTTAAAAGATGGGTTTAGCTCAACATCATTTGACTGGAACTGTACTGATGGTCAACCTAACTGGGAGTATCTCTGTCAGATGTCGAGATCACAACCGTCCACGCAAGATCAGACAATGTGAACTTTGACTTTCATAGCCCATCGATCTCTCGTCCTAGATTATTAAGGCAATAGTTTTTCGAGTGAAACCATGCCTTTTGGCCTTTAGCAGACAGCAACAGGTTTAAAAAACTAGGTCTTGGCTTTCCCTTATGTCACTACGGGTTTGGACTGACTCGATAAGTCCAATAAAAGGCATGAAACACACCACAAAACTAGGCAATTAGCGCATATACAATAGCGGCATTTCAACTTTACTGAAAATCACAAACCCTATCTCTAGGTAGGCAGATCAGTTCCTAGACGTAAGTTTAATAGAATAATTGTAGAGAGAGAGAGAGTTTGGTTTACTAAATCAACTTTACAAAGTTTTGAGACGATTCTTCTTCTTCTTTTTCCTTTTTTTTTGAATGCTTAAACACGACCCGTTTCTCTAAATACCCCTAGTTATATAATGTGTCGCTTCTTTTAAAGATAAGGTTTTTGCGAACCAATCTTAGCATCACTCAGGTTTTCCAATTTAATAATGTGCAGATTCACATAAGGAATGAGAATAATTTATTCAAGGTTTGGAGAACTTCCATCTTGTCTGCTCGCAGACCAAAATGTTGAATGGTGGCAGCTTTTGCGCATCTCTCTCTCTCTCTCTAACCAGAGCACAAAGAATCAGGGAGAAAAAAAAGAAGAAGGTGAGCCCATCAAAATCCTCATATAGTTCAAGCTCTCACGTTCCCTAAATTCAAAGCACACTGGCTTAAAATAAGGGCTTGATTCTGGTGTACTTCAATCCCCAATTCGATAAGGACAAAAGCTTAGTTACAAAGGACCAAATGCACAAATAATTTAATGTTCCTGTTTGCCGCTTTATATAGTGCACACGTTGCACAAGTCTCCTTTTGAGTTCAGAGACTCAAGAGTCTGAGAAACTTCATCGCTGGAGAGCATTTCGCTTGAGGCTGAAAACGATGGAAGAAGGAATGTCAGGGTTTTACATCAAGGCCGCCGCCGGGGTCCGAGGTGGCCACGGCGGTGGCAACGGCGGCAGCGGGGGTACGAAGTGCGGGCGGTGGAACCCGACCACCGAGCAGGTTAAAGTTCTGACCGACCTGTTCAGGTCCGGGCTTCGGACTCCGAGCACTGACCAGATTCAGAAGATCTCCACTCAGCTGAGCTTTTATGGCAAGATCGAGAGCAAGAACGTGTTTTATTGGTTTCAGAACCACAAAGCCAGGGAAAGGCAAAAGCGTCGAAAGGTGTCGGTCGACGATCAAACGAAGGAGGCCATCCGTAGCGAGGAGAAGATTTCTTCTGCTAAACGTACTCACTTTTACCCCACCTTCTAAGCCTCATCCAAACGTACTCACGAGCATCATCGACCTCTTGTGTTTCGATTTAGCATCATGGTAGTGATTTTATCAAGATCTTCCTAAGAAATTTTCTTGTAACATCATTTACTTAACCGACAAAGTAACACACCACGAAAATACCACTCATCGCTCTATATTCATCATCATCATCATCATCACAATCATCATGTTTAGTCATTGTTGCTGTTATTATATTATCATTACGCGAAGATACTGTAAATTTGAAGCTCTCGTACATGGAAATTGAGATCTTCTCTTGCAACCTTTACTCATCTCTTCTTCTTTTTTGTTTTGTTTTTTTTCTTTCGGTATTTCAGATTTCATTCCACATCATGTGGTGGAGTCCGAGAGGGTGATGGAAACTCTTCAGCTTTTCCCTCTCAAGTCGTTCGACGAGCTGGGGGAACCGGAGAAGCTTAGGCTGCATGCGACCGAGTGCCGAGACTTCGCACATGGTTTCGGGACGACGATGGATCATCCAACACTAGATCTCAGATTAAGCTTCCTCTAGATACCACGAACTAGAACCCCCAAAAAAAGAAGACAAAGATTGTAATCTTTAGCGAAGGTCCAGCTAGGGCTTATCATGAACTAAAGAGTAGGAAACAAGAGTGGATCCAGGAAACGCAATGGTACCTAGTGCTCTAGTCAAGAAGACCAATTATGTGACGATGATATGATATTTCTGGGGTTTAAATATAAACGATGGTTTTTCGACATTCTCCTCTGCATGCTCGCATCTAACGTTGTTCTTATCTCTCTGCGCTTACTCTGTTGGATTACTGTAATCTTTTATTGTTCTTATTTTCTGGCCCTTCGGAGGCTTTGGAAATTGGGATTCACCTCCTCTCGTCGAGAAATTGTGTCTTCTCGAAGGGCACGACGAAGATACAACTTTACCATTATAAAAAGACCGGTCTTCCGAGTTTTGAATTTCATGCATTGACACGTCCTTGAGCCCAGAACAGAAGACGACGCGGCTTTGAACGTGGTCAGCCTTCTTTGGCAGCGTGTTCCGACCTCGATATACAATTTTTTCTCCCTCGTTTTAGACCTCGGAATCGAACTTCGATTGACAGAACCGGGAGAGAGAAGTTAGAGGCTATGAAATACGATGAAGCGGAACCGATTAGACTGACGACGGCGGACGGCGAGGAGACACCACGCCGGGGTTTTATGTAGTATTCGTCATGTGTCCGGTGATCAAGCACGCGACCGGAAACGAGGAAGGTTTCCCGACCATGCTTAGATCTCGTTCCCAAGTTCGATGCCTTGCAGGGTTGTGAAAGCAGGACGGATTAGGTCAATGTCGTGGAAAAGGTAGGTGTGCAAGGAATCCGAATTGTCGGAAGAAAAGTTGCTGCACGCACTGTCCAATCGAACTTTATGTGGAAAAATAGGTGCAGTACGTCATAAAATAATATCTATAGTCTAACTTTTCCTCGATAGATTTGTCGTACAGATAGCTTGAGAATATGCACTCGATTTTGAACTGCTGTTTAGTTCTTGTTTGTCTCCGCCATGATTGCATCCCATAACCGCGCCAAGCCCTCGCGAAGGCCGGTGTTCAATCTACTAAAGAATAATCTTGCACATAAAAAAACAAATTAAGTAAAAAAAAAGAGTAACTTAGAAGTTTTTAGATGGTGCTTATGAGTAAATATGTCGAACCGGTCAGTTTGGTTAAAAATAATCCGACCTAAATTGATTTATTTAATCTATTTTGATTGATTTCCACTCGATACACATTTAGTGACTTATACTAATTTGACCCACATTGCTAAAATATTTATATAATTTTGCATAATCTAAGTTTTAAATCCCGTTAACATTCATATTAAACTCATTTATAACTCATTTATGATTCATTTATTGAATACAATTAACCCATATAACTCATTAAATATGAGTTGAGAAATAGATTTATGATATATTTTCAATAATTTTAATTGTGGCCTTGTGGATGAGAGTTCTTGATAAATAGTTAGATTTCACACCTCCATAAAGGTGTCACGTTTCAAGTTCGACTCTTACATGATTTAATCATATAACAACCATGTATTTCTATACGGTACACACGTTAGAAAAAAAGAAAAGAATAGACGAGAAAATTGGCTAAAAATTATAATGCAATTTTTTTCCTGAAAATTCACACAATGTAATTTAGATCATTTTTAAAGAAAAAATTGCTCAAAGCAGTGGGTTGCATTTTGAATGTGGTCCATACTAATCAAAATAATTCAATGGAATAATTCTAAATAAATTCAAATTTTGTCAATTGCGGGATATATTGGAATATTTGACTACCGAAATATGCCTTTATTCAACAGTTTAAGTTTTTAAAATATTTCACAAAATTTCATGTGATATCAACGAAAGAAGTCTAGTGTTCAAATATTTACCTTAATTTACAACCTATCTAATTATTTGGGTGGGGAAGGGGGAATATCATCATACTTACGTTTAAATATAAAACCACGTTTACGTTGAATAGTTTGAACTTTTAAAATAGTTACTTTGTGAAATTTTTGGAACTCTGTTTGTTTCACGAGAAATAAATAATTTCAAAAATATTTATTGAAAATAATTATTTATATCACTTACGAAAATGAATGAATAAAAAAATATTTTCATTTCTCATGAAAATGTTTAGACATAATTTATTATCAATAGAAAACATATTTCATGATTAATTATCAAGCGATTCAAGCAATCATTTTTAGATAAAATATTTTTTGAATCATTCATTTTTTGTAAAAAAATGTCTATTGGATACTTGTATTAATAAAATAGTCGCTCAATATCAAATAGTAATGAACCCGCATCTTGGTAATACATGAAATATTTTACTTCTCTTATCAAAACATAACCTTCTTTTTTTCTTTTTGGGATAAGCATAATTAAAGTCCAAAAACTTATCATGAAGGTGTAATTAAGTCTTAAAATTTTCAAAAAGTGTAGTCAAGCATTTAAACTCGTCATAAAAGCGTAATCAAGTTCTAAAACTTTCAAAAAGTGTAATCAAGTCCTAAAACTTGTTAGGAAAGTATAATCGGGTCATAAAACTTTCAAAAAATGCATTTAACAAAAGGACTTAATTAGGTTAAATTTTAGGACTTGATTGCACTTTCGTGACAAATTTTATGATTAAATTTTATTTTTTGAAAGTTTTAAAATTTGATTGCATTTTTTGAAAGTTTTAAGACCCTTATATACTTTTATCTTTCTTTTCTATATGCTCCAAGAAAACACCCTGATAAAAAAGAAAAATCAAAGTCTAATCTGGCCCAAGTTGAAAGCCCAAATCGGTGAGATCAATTTCCGGCAATATAAATGGGGCTAGGCCCATAATAAGCCCAAGACCAACTCCAATTTCCCAAACCGCAGAGCTCAAGCGAGCCCAGCCTTTTTGAAACTTCGCCTTCGTCGCTCCTCCTCCTCCTCCTCCCCCTCTTCCCTTTTCCTCTTCGCAAGTAACAGCTCCTCAGAAACCTGCACAAGAAGCAAAGCGCCGGGAACAATCTCTAAGGAACTCGGTCGCCGGCGATATCGTGCTTCTTCGGAGCGAGGCGATGGACGTGATTAAGACGCAGCAGATATCGGCCAGGCCGATCGAGAAGGTGATAGTCCATCCCCTGGTCCTCCTCAGCATCGTCGACAACTACAACAGAGTCGCCAAGGACACCCGCAGGCGGGTCGTCGGGGTCTTGCTCGGCACCACCTTCAAGGGCACCGTCGACGTCACCAACAGCTACGCAGGTTAGGTCCCGCGCGTCGGCTCTCTCTCTCGTTGATGTTCGGCGTCGCCCGATTCGGTTGGGGATTTTTGCTTTCTCCAGTCTGGTTTAGATCTGGATGCATTGGGCATTGGGCATTGGGCAGTGGCCATTGGGAATGCTAGCGAGAAATACGTTTGGCTTGCGATGTGATTGATATGGCGTAATCTGGCTTTTGGAACTGGGGAGAGTGTGATGGGTTCTGTTGAAGAATGGGGTTTAGGATTTTGATCGAGCAGATTTCGATGGGTTGCTGCTCTTGTCGTGACTCGGCATTTGGCGACTTTGCTTTAGTTTGATCTAAACGCTTAGGACCGTAGTTGCTTTGTGGAAACAGGCTTCGAACTTGTTTACCTCGGCTTTTGGAGGATAAATTAGTTTGGCCGATTTTGAGTAGAGCATTCAAGTAACCCATTTGGTATCTTTAACTATTCGGTGGTGCTTTCTCAAGTGATGATAAAACTAAAACAAAGATGCGAGGGGTTGAGTGATGGGAATTCTTTGAAGTGAAGGCCATTGGCACCTAGAGAGGCATTTCACTTAGTATTTCTCTTCCTGAAATTCCTGCCGTTTGATGAGGGGAGCCATCGCAGAAATGGTTTAGTCTGGTGCTTCTGTAAATTTGATTCTGCTGTTGCCCTATTTAATCTATTAGCTAGCATTTCTCCGGTATAATGAGTATTGCGCTTAGTTTGGTGGCGGTGTAGATATTTTATTGTTATCGACTGTCTGCTCGGCATGTGATTCATATGAAGATCACTACTTATTGATTTTATCTTTTTTTCTGATCTTCAGTACCTTTCGAGGAAGACGATAAGGATCCGAGCATCTGGTTTCTTGATCACAACTACCATGAATCAATGTTTTCCATGTTTAAGAGAATAAATGGTACTTATATGGAGTCACTTTTTTCTTTCAGTAACTATCTGAAGTGGTAATTGTTTAGTAACTTGCTCTGTGTATTATTTTTCAGCAAAGGAGCATGTTGTTGGATGGTATAGCACGGGTCCCAAGTTGCGAGAAAATGACCTTAATATCCACGCATTGTTTGATGAGTAAGACTTTCTGCTGGCTTTGTGCATGAGATTGAATTATTGCAGTTTTGTAATCCCCCTCTCTATAAGGCCTTCAGTGTCTAATTGTGTTTCTATTTACGAGTTAGGCAGACAGTTCGCCATAAGGAAGATAGTGACACACGTTCCTATTGCCTTTGTTTTCTTTTAGCATCCTTATTAGGCACCTCGATGTTGAATTCTGTACTGTTCTATGGGTTTCAGTTGGTTTCTGTTGTGGGAGAGGCCTTGTTAATCTTAATTTAAAAACTTCACTGGTGAAGATCACTTACCTTTTGGGTAGAACTTGGGCAAAAGTTTGCATTTAATAGAATAATGGAATGAGTGTAACTGGCACTCTAAGGATAAAAGTTTATCAAAAACTCCTTTTCCTTGCTACTTCTAGTATCTTTATATTGAGTCAAACTAACCTAATTGTACTTCTATTTCACGGGCTGCTCGCTCAAACTGATATGCTACTAATCAAGTTTTACCTCTTGTGTTCAGCTATGTCCCAAATCCTGTGCTGGTTATAATTGATGTTCAACCCGAGGAACTTGGAATACCAACGAAGGCATACTATGCTGTTGAAGAAGTCAAAGAGGTAAGAGTAGGTAGTTTCCCACTGGAGCTGCCTGTTGTCAAAAGTTAAGCTCAGTTTGCTTTCCAAATAACCTAACAAAACATACATGAGGTTCATTTAAATTTTCCAGGGTTAAGCTATTTTTTTCTTCTTCTTTTTAGAATGCAACTCAGAAGAGTCAGAAAGTGTTTGTGCATGTTCCTTCAGAAATTGCTGCCCATGAGGTTGAGGAAATAGGTATGTTTTTGAGATGGGAAGATTACTGTCTTGAATTGGTAATATCATTGTTAATCCTAGTCGTAGATGTCATTGTAGTCACACTGTACCATGAACTGCATCAATGATTAACTGATTGACAGGTGTGGAGCACTTGCTACGTGATGTAAAGGATACAACCATTAGCACCCTTGCCACAGAGGTAACATGTCCTGGCACTTTTTTTTTTTTTTCCTGATACAGTGTCCTGACTCTTTTCTAGGCTAATATCTATATGAGTTTCAGTTGTAGAATGAAGGTCCAGGGATTAAATCTGGTTGCTGGTCCTGCTTAACTCAAGAGTTCTGTATTATGTACAGGTCACTGGAAAGCTCACTGCCTTAAAGGGATTGGATGCTCGACTTAAGGAGATAAGAAGTTATCTTGATCTTGTTGTTGATGGAAAGCTCCCATTAAATCACGAGATCCTGTATCATCTGCAGGTTTATTATTGTCATCTCATCTATGAAGAATATGTGGATATTTCTCATCTGCGAGATGCATGTTTACATATATGTAAATAGATAATTAAAGAAATAATATGGGTGATACCTTAACAGTAACTCTGCATTTGTTGGGAATGAAGTTTAGTCCATTGGACGCAAGATAGAACCTGGCCTTCTGCTGTATCGGCAGTTAATATTGCTCTTCTATATCAAGAGCTTCAAGCTTTCTAACCATGTGTTTTTGTTCATTTAAAGCTTATAGTTTCGGATGGAAATAAAGGGGAGCAGTCTTGTAGTTTTAAGCAATTGGGTTGATGGGCTAATGGCCTGTCCCGGAAAATTCTCAGTACCGTGCTTATTCATTATCAAGAGTTGATTTCTTATTTAATCAGGAATTATTTAACTAGTTGACTGGTCACAGTTCTTTTGTTATTCAATCTGTGTTGCTTTTGTTGGCCTGTCCTCTCCTTGCTTCATAATAGTTTTATTAGAAATTATAGATTTCAAACTGATTATAGAATATCAATTGTTATTAATTTTGGTCCTCACACTTTTTTTCTTCTGTGGATCCTCTAGGATGTCTTTAATCTCCTTCCAAATCTGAATGTGAACGAGTTGATAAAGGCTTTTGCAGGTGAGGGAAGGATATCTTGGGATTTTAATTTTGCCTACTATGCTTTAATATTTTCCCCTTTATCCTTACTGGATAATTTTCTCTTTGCAGTTAAAACGAATGATATGATGCTAGTTATATATCTCTCTTCCCTCATCCGGAGTGTGATTGCGCTTCATAATTTGATCAACAATAAGGTTTGTCAGCTGCCTTCATTCTGACAATTCTAGTTTTAAACTAGCGTTTTTCCTTGGGTGATTTGTACTTATTCTCCTTCTGCTTGTTGCATGACCATACAGTCTTCCAGTACCAATTCTATGAGACTAACTCCTATGGAAAAATTAGTTTTAGGCTTTTAGCTGAAGAGCCCATGTTTGTGCTTCCATTTAATATAAGATGAGTTCCCAATCGGTTTCTTATTATTAAGTACTGAGAGCTTGCTTTGATTGTCCTACTTTTCTTGGCCAGTTTTTCTGTCCTACTAACCATCAGTTAATCTAATTGTGCTTGCGCCTTATTTGTGAACCTGACTAAGCTCCTCTAGAAGTTGCATTTGGGTGTACTTGTTTCATGGGATAATCATTCTTATTTATACTCTATAATTCTAGGACACTTCAATGATATTACTGATTTCTGTTTTTAGATTCTTAACAAAGAACATGAAAAGGCAGAAGACTCAAAACCTGTCGCCGTACCTGCTGCAGCTGGAAGCTAGATGAAGGGGGTAAATTAACCTCAGACTCGCCGCGAGTTTTGTTTGGATGATGAATTGCGTGTCATGGGTACTTTGTTCTCCTAGCTTTGAGAGTGATTAGAATGGGGGATGAAAGGGGAGACAAAAGGAATTAGATACTGTTCGGGAAACTTGTCATTTGAGCATTAGTTTGTTATACCCTGTGACTTTTAGTAGACTAACGATGACAACTCTGCAAGCGCCATGATTCAAACAACTCAGGTTACCCTTTAGCGTTATTGATCATTTTCTTCTTTTGCTCTAGTTTTTTTTTTTTGGAGACGATGTAACGAGAGGCTTTGACTGAGTTGCAATGCAAAGGTCGGTACTGCCCGAGGCATCTCAGTGTTCAATCAGATCGATCACGACCCAGTTACGCTCCGCCTCAAAAACTTTTGCTCTCACTGCCGGTCTTTTCAATTGTGCGAAGATTTTGAAGCTAGAGGTTTTTGCTCGCGTTGACGTTCTTTCCAATCATGCGAAGAATGCGTGCCCCCAATGACTTCAAGAATCCGTGAATACTCCCGAGATATATGTGACCAACTGAATGAGGCGGATCTGATGTGGGATTTCTTTGTTCTAACAGTGCATGTGAGTTGAATTTAACCGCATCAAGAGCGTGCGAGTCCTACTTATCCGTCGCGACGATACTGGTCTTACCAAGTCATTGCCTTTGATTTGCGAATACGCTTCTGTTCCATGTAAATCTCGGTACCTGGCCGAGCAAGGATCGAAATTCCGTATTTAGGACGACAGCAAAGTTTGACCCAACTCTAATTAATCCAATCCCTGTCAGCCTTCAAATGATTCCTCTCTTTTAGGGGAGAGAAGGATATATTCCCAACCGAAAGGTGTCCTCATGCGCCGGGGTGGGGGGCAGATTCGCCATTTCCTGCGATTCCATCCGTTTCCTTGTACGGAACAATCACCGAAACCCAAAAAGGACGGGGGGATCGTAGGGCGTGGCCTTTTCTGATACCTGTCGCTATCACGCCAACAACATGTGCCCATTACTCGGCAGCCGGTCCATCCCAAACTCGCGGATTGCCCCCCTCTCCCTTTCTCTCTTCTGACGGAAAAAGACTCCATTTTCCCGAGAAAACCCAGTCGGGAAGGAGGCCCCGATCATTTTCCCGTGAAAATAAAGAGGAAGCCATGTCGGACGCTCTGATCAACGGCCTTGCGGGGGCCGGCGGGGGCATCATCGCTCAGCTCATAACCTACCCTCTCCAGACTGTAAAAACGCCCGCGATCCCTGTCGATTCGTTTCGAATTTTTTCTTTATCTTTTTTTTCTTTTGAGTCTCGCGCGCTCCGAGTTTCTCGTTACCGCGCGAGTGATCCCTGCGCTAAAGACGTTCGGATCGTCTCCAGGTGAACACTCGTCAGCAGACGGAGCGCGATCTGAAGAAGGAGAGGAGGAAACTCGGGACCGTTGAGCAAATGTATCAGGTTTGCGCGCGCTTTGCTTTTGCTTCGTCTCACTTTGAACGGGCGGGGCGTGGAATTGTGTTTTGAGCTGATCTGCGGGGGTTGATATGGGTCAACGCGCGCTCGGTAGTCGGAAGTCAACTGAGTTTTTAGCCGTTTGGTCGGAACGATTTGTGAGCGGAGGTTTTGGTCTCGGTTGCGTGTCCATCTGCTATTTGCGCTTGATTTTTGTTGCTCGCTCGCTGTTTTAGGTTGTCAAGCAAGAGGGATGGGAACGGTTGTACGGAGGCTTAGCGCCATCGCTCGTTGGCACGGCTGCATCTCAGGTGAGCTACTGCGCTATTGTTGCTTAGTATCGAATACGAGCTGCACACGCTTTTGTTCGACTTTCCCTTCTTGGATTTTTGTAAATTGTTTTGACAGGAGTATTAGAATGAGCGGTTATGATTTCAATGGGTTTTCTGTTGTTTCGTGTGCGTGGAAGAAAAGGGGAGGCTGTGGGACCTTAGAATTAACTTGTGTGGGATAAGTGCAGTGAGATGAAGCGTGCTTTGGATGTCTCATGATGAAAATGCTGAGTATTTGGCATTATGCCTAGATGTTTGTAGCATCACTTCCATTGCTGCTATCTTCGCATAAATTTGGCTGGGCATGTATCTAAAGTGTGCTGGGCCTGCTGATACAGAGCAGCGGCTATATGAGATTGTGATTTTCGATGCTTTTGCTATGTGGTCCCATGAAAGTGAAGTTTGTCCCATTGCTTCACTCATTTTCTGTAGCCTTTTCACTGATTTCATTGGTTAGTGTCATTATTCTTAATAATCAATGGCAGTCTTACATGTTTAAGCAATAAGCCTTTGCGTTTGTCCCAAGGTCTAGTTCATTAGATCAGTACTTCGGAAATTGGGTAGGCCTGCAATTCCTCAAGCTTTCCGGTTCCTCTGTATGAGATAGGATCAACCCTGTTTAAGTGGGAAATTGATAGAGCAAAAATTAAAGAAAAAGAAAATCTACAAGGTATATTTTGTTTTACTGTGAAATAGGATAGATGTGGATGTCTCTAATATCTGCTGCTCATCTTGCTGGTTTGGATTAGCAAGATGCCTCAAGCTGGGTTAACTGGGTTCTTTTTTATTTAAAAAAAAAAAAAAAAGAAGAAGAAGAAGAAGAAGAAGAAGAAGAAGAAGGAAGGAATATGGTAGCATATATGATGCACCTGGGCTTCTAGACTTCATCTCTTTTTTGAATATAAGGCAATTCCTTCAAAGAATGTGATTGACGAAATACTAGCTGTGTTGCTAAGTATTTGCATGCAGCAACTTCATTTGCAAAATTATAGATTCTCCCTCTTTGCTGCCATCATTTTTTGGAAGTTTATGGCAGTTAAATACAGTAATATAGACGTGTCCTCATAGCTTGTAGGACAGTAAATCCATCAATACTTATGACTATCAATTTTTCAAATCATTGATGAGCTTAACTGTTAGATGTGCTACTGTTTTATTAGACAAAAGCTTAACTGGATAATTTCTCCAACAACCTCCTACCCTCTGTTAAAAAAAAAAATAGAAAGAAGAAGTGCAGCTCCAAAATTGTACTCAGAGACTATTTAATATGGGCAAAATCTCAGACAGGCCTTTTGAAAATCTATAGCATGTGAAACACCTTTTTTTGTAAAGTATTTTGATCTCTTATGTACCTGCAACTTTCATGCTACAGGGTGTTTACTATTATTTCTATCAAATATTCAGGAAGAAAGCAGAAGATGCTGCACTTGAACGAAGCAAGAAAGGGATGGGTGATGGAACAGTTGGGATGTTGTCATCACTCATGGTGGCAGCTTTATCTGGGTAATTTTTTTTTCCTCTACAAAGCACATTCAGGGTGAATGCCATATATTTACCGCGTCATCATTTAACATACCCTGTTTTTTTCCCCTGAAAATCATGATCCAGTTTTGAGAATACATGTATGGTAGTGGGTGCTTGTTTGATATTTTGGCTGCTTTATTGCTCAGACAGGTTTTTTTGGCTCCTATTTTCGTTCTCATTGCAGTATAATGTGCTAAGGAATTGGAGGTGTTATTTTCCCTGTTCTTTTGCCCGTGACAGTGGGGACTTTAAATGGAAATTTGAACATTTGTCAGCTTCTGTTGTTGGGGTCCCTAGCTGGACCTAATTGGGTTTAGACCTGGCACTTCTTTCACTGATATTAGTCTGCTTCACGCTGATAATAGTCTGCTTCTTGTTAGCTCTCTTTGATTTATGCATTGAATTTGCTATATATTCTATATTATAATAAACCGGTTGGCTCCTCTTTGCAGGTGCATAAATGTCCTGCTAACAAACCCAATATGGGTAGTCGTAACCCGAATGCAGGTGAGTGGTTTGTCCAGATTAGCCTAAGGCTCCTTCATGCTCAAAAGCAAAATGGTTGGGTCATGTTTTCTTATTTATAATGCCTATCTAAGTTACTATCTTTTTCATCTTAATTCCTGTGAAATCATGTCTTATATGCCTTTTGATTGGAAGATCCTCTTTCCATTTGATGGGAACCATTTGGACAAGAGAGTTCTTTTTTCTTTTTTTTCTTTGTGTGTGTGTGTGTGTGTGTTGTGTTGTTGTTTTATCTTCTAATGTCATGTGGTTCAAAACTTTGAACTAATAGAAGTAAATGTAGCTTTTATTGTGCATGTGAGTACAGACATGTGCTACTTTGCAGTCCTTTTCTCAAAAAAATTTGTGTGGACCTGCAGACTCATACGAAAATGTCAAAGAAGTCTGAATTGGATACAGTTGCTCCAGATGATGCAATTCTGGCTGCTGTAGAGCCTCCTCCTTATGGAACTGGCCATGTGGTAGGTTCTTCTCTTTTTTGGCCTAAGAATAATCTGTCACTTAAAATTAGTACCCTTTTTTGTCTCCCCTTTTAACTTTTCTCAGTAAGAACTATAGCACCTCATATGCTTTCTCTATCTTTAGATATGTATTAAATGCCAAAATCATCACTTGGGTAAAAGTTTTTTAGTTTCCTTGTGGGAAAACGGCAAATTTTGCTGTCATTAAACCTAGAATACGGCTATTGGTGTTAGTTGGAACAGGTTATTGTGGGAGAAAATTTTGGCTGGCAGGAGCACAATGATCTCGTCTATCAAGCCAATCAACTTGCACCAAGGGTTATGAATTTCCTTATTTCAATGCTTGGCATGCAGTTATTCAGTTGGATGAAATGGAATGTCTACTCCAGAAGCAGCTAAATTCTTTTCCAGTGAGAATGTGGTCTTTGTAGTGTGTAGGTGTGTGCAACGGGAACTACCTGGACAGGGCCGGACCGGCCGGTTTTGGGTGGTTTCCATGGGCGGCGGTCCAATTTCTGGTTCCTATTTTTGGTACCGGTGGTTGGTCAGTCCGGTTCCCGATTCTAGGGTGGGAACCGACTAACTGACCACCGGTTCCAAAAATAGGAACGGGAAACTGGACCAAACCGACAATATATATATATTTTTTAATATCTTAATAAACCCTAACTTTCCCAATTTCTCTCTATTTGTCTTCCTCAAGTAGAAGCTACGAGATCATGGCATGTCTTCATCTATCCACACATTTTGTTATAGAAAGACAACTTTTTTTCTTCTATCGGAAAGGTTGATTGGGTGAAATATGAGCAAATTGACCGGTCAGTCAGTCCGGTTCCTGGTTCTAAGACCGGCCAGTTCAGTCCCTGGTCCTAGAAATTGGGAACCGGTTCTTCTGGTCTGGTTCCTGGTTCCACCTTGGAATTGGATTAGATCGGGAACTGATCACCCCTAGTAGTGTGTTCTTGTGCCCTTGCATGCGTGTAAAATGTTTATATATTTGGTAATTTGACTGTGTATGGAGCAACCTACTGCACAGCGGCATTCTCATATGCTTGAATCTCTCCGTTGGGTTGTATCTTACCAAAAGATGATCTGATGTAAAATTTAGAAGATCTAGTTGAACTTAACCTTTAATGCCGATTATGGCAGACTGAGTGATGAAGAGATCACGAGCTTCTTGTTTATTCTAGTTTATTTATCCATTGGTCTGGTTGAAAATCAGAGTAACCTTCCTTGCCCCTCTAATCCATGGACTTGATTTATAGGTGGTATTCCGTAGGAGCATTCTGTGCCGTTGATGTAATTAACCCCAATATTGTTCTATGCTGAGTGAGCTGCAGAGAGAAGCATCTGAACTTTTAGAGATTGTATGTTTACTATAAGGCAAATGGGAAAATGGTTAATATAGTTTTGGTACCTAAAGAGAGCAAAATTAAGTTTTCATTGGTAATCTTTCGGAGAGATATATATTTCATACGAGACCTAATAAGCAAGAGAATTACTGTTGAATTTGTGAATTTATTTATCTAGAAACAGAATTTTCGGCATTTTACTGTCTGTATGTGAATCTGACTTCCTTATCTGATGATGGGAGGTTTATGCTATAGTTTCTCTTTGGCTTACTCGTCTTCTTCTGCTTATTAACATTGAACAGATTCAAGAAGTGTACGGTGAAGCTGGATTTTGGGGTTTCTGGAAAGGTGTATTCCCCACGTTGATAATGGTATGTAAGAGATGGCTTTTGTATTTGCATAGGTGGTAATATTGATTTTTTCCCTGTGATATATACAGGTAAGTAATCCTTCCATTCAGTTCATGCTGTATGAAACTATGTTAAAGAAGTTAAACAAGAGACGTGCGTTGAAGGGCAAAAGTGCTCCAACTGCTCTGGAGGTGACTTGATCTCAACTTTCTAGCAACACAATGACTCATGAAAAAGTTGTGTTTCTTTGTATTGCCTTATTTCTTCAAGCACTCAGCCTAATTAATAAAAATTTCCTATTGCCAGATCTTCCTCATGGGAGCCCTGGCTAAACTTGGTGCCACTGTTGTGACATATCCTCTTCTAGTTGTCAAGGTTAGTTACCTTGGCTTGTATAAAGACTGAATAAATATGCATCTGAAGTTTCAAGCAGTTTATTGTTAGCTCATGAAACATTTTATGTTTCCAGACATGATTTGAGTTTGCTACTTTTTCATTGGCTAAGCAATTTAAGTAGTTATGTGTCTACTTTTCTTTTTAACCACAGTTAAGTATTGATGTTTCTATGCTGTCTTTAAGAGTTGTGGAGTCGGTCAAGGCTGAAAATAGCCATATTGAAAATGACCAGCTGGCTTTTATACAATGGAGGAAGATTTTGATTTTGGGTACAGGAAAATGTGACTGACAAACAGAAATTTAATAATTATGAAAGGAAGGCTGCTTGAAGATCAAAGGAGAAGTGAAACTAAGGAAAGCTAGTCTTCGTTTTCTGTTTTCTTTTTAGCGATAAGCATGCTGATGAAGTTTATATACTGGAAAATCAATTCCAACTACCCTGTGTTAATTCCTTCAAAATACGATGGGATAAAAGCTTGAAATCCATGACTGTTTCATTTCCTCATAGATTTCCCTTGTCTTCACAGGCAAGGCTTCAAGCTAAACAGGCCACTACTGGAGACAAAAGGCATCATTATAGAGGTCATTATTGTGTTTTTTTGATATTTCTCATACTATCCCGTTCTGTAATGCGAGTCAATGCATCTGTGTGATCCAGATATTGTAATGCATTTTATGACTTATCTCAAGGATTATAATCATTCAATCTTATAATGCCCGTCACTCTTGTTTTCTCCCCTTCCGTGACATGCCATGTGTACTGATGCCGCTCTTGTTCATTTCTTCAATACAGGCACATCAGATGCCATCTTGAAGATGATACACTATGAAGGCCTCTATGGGTTTTACAAAGGAATGAGTACTAAAATTGTTCAGAGCGTGCTTGCTGCAGCTGTGTTGTTCATGGTCAAGGAAGAACTTGTGAGGGGTGCTCGGTTCCTGCTAACTGGAAATGGTGTTGATGCCTTGAGGTCGAAACCTCCATGACAGGACTCTCCCTCTCCCTCTCCCTCTCTCTCTCTCTCTCTCTCTCTCTCTCTCTCTCTCTCTCTCTCTCTCTCTCTGTGTTGCAGCATTGCTCATTCCGCCACTCATTTAGGAAAGTTATTGGTTAAACACGAGTAGGAGGGGGAATGTGAAAATAATCCCTGTCAAAGGAAGTCTTATTATTTGTATTTTGCAAGATGCTAACAATTGACTCCCCCTGCGGACGATACGATTGTGGAATTTAGGTGCTATCCCCTATGTTTTTTCAGTATGGCTAGGCAGACTTTCCATTCTCTTCCTTCGGTTTTCTTTCCCATACGAACATATATTATTGATGTTCTGGGGGTGGTTGACGTTGTCATATTCTTATGGGGTTTTATTGCGTCTTTCTTGTGATGTTGCCCGTGGCGCACTGCGTGTTTTATTAGACTCAAAGGGCGCTTCACCCCTCCTGGTTGGTTATTGGGAAAATGCCAATTAGAAATTTGAGGTGAATGCGATAAAAGCTCCAAAAAGGAAGACTAGTGAAGGGAACAAGATGAAAATGTTAGGGTGCGTTTGGTAATGATTTCGTTCTTGAAAATAATCTTTGCTCAAATGATTTTTTTATTCTATTCTTTAGATGAGTTTCTAAGCATTTAAAATTGTTTGGTTATTGCTCAAAAATTTCTATTCTTGAAATGGAAATGTGATAGATAGGAACCTTAAAATTTCTAATCCAAATTATTCTCTTTTGATTTTTTAATAATTTTAATACAATTTTTTCTTTTTATCCTTTTTTTCTCCTTTCCCTAGTAGCTGGCCATGGCCAACAACCTCATTGGAGTGTCGCTGGCTCGAGCCTTGCCGTGGTTTGACCTTGTCGGGGGTGGCGATGCTCCGACTAGGTTGCCCACCAAGAGGAAGAAGAAAAGGAAAAGGAAGAGAAAAGACAATAAAAAAAGAATTGGGCTTGATTTTGGAAGTGTTTTTGGGAACAAAGAAGCAATTTTTGTTTAACTTTTTGATTCTCTTTTAAATCTATTCTCAAGAATAAAAAAGTTACTAAATGAATTTTTTTTTTTTTTTTATTTTCGGGGAACAAAAGAATAGAATCAGACATTACTTGGTTGATTATCAAGAAAGCCCTTACCTTTTTGCTAATTTTACTCTAAGAACTACAATAAAAAAGGATTTACCTCACAAATAATCTTAGGTGATTGGTTGTCCTTAAGTTTTTCTAATTTAGGTTTAAGGGAAAGTCACATTCTAAGGGAGCGAATGGGATTGGATACCTCGAATGCTAGGTGTCATGCATATCGACCCGTGTAGTGTTGTAGCTAATGTGTTAAGTAGCTTGATAAGAGATATGTGACTAATGCGTTTGATAAAATGTCTTAAAACTACACCAATTCAAAATTGGATGAAATTGTTAGTAATTGTCACAAATTAATGTAGATTCGAGTGGTGGCTATAATTTTGAGAAGTTTGTTAAATAGCACACTTTTTTGTACTTGTGTATCACATGAGCAAAATCACATTAGATGACAATCAATATGGTGGAGGCCTTAAATGAGTTAAATAGTATTTGATTGTTGAACTAGACAAAAGTTTAGGTACTTAAGCTATTGATACTTCGTAGCGAACGAAACTCAAAGAGTTCATGGGGTCCACACAAACGATGGTGCATATGATTCAATTTGATGCAAACCGAAAAGTCTTAACAAGGCTTGACATGTCAAGAATCCTCTAGAAAGGGAAGTGTACTTTCAGGGATGTAGACATAAGTAGTGCGTGACTGTCGTCGGCTCGTGTAATTTGGCTTGATCCTTGTGTTTAGTCGTTGCAATTGAATTTGAAATCCTGAACAAATTATAAGGTGACTTGTTCATTTTCTTCTAGGTAAATTATTTTCTACCTCTTCACAAATCATCGGTGAAAAAATTATCAAACAAATCATAAATCTATTATGCAAATGGTTTCACAATTCAGTCAATTGTCTTGATCATGAGATATCATTGAGAAATAATCGAGTCTTTGATGATTGAATTAATAAAAATATAATAAATTTTAAATTTTTTTGATGACTTTCCAAATCACATGCAACTCGAGGTCCAAATATAATTCCAACTAATTCATTTTTCATGGATAATAATTTCTTAAAAAGCCCAGTCCATAAAAAAAAAGAAAAAGAAAAATAGCTCAAAAGAGTAAACGAAAAGGGTTCGTCAGTTCAGGGCGCATTTCGCTTGCGTTATATCGTCTTCATCGGGCTGCAGAGACCCCCCCGCTGACTAGAGAAGAAGCGGTAGCCAGTACCGAGCGAACCGAAACCCCTCACAGAGCAGACGACGCCTAGCCTCGAAGATGCCGGAAACCAAATCCGAGACCGCGAGCAAGAACGCGAAGAAGGCGAATCTCCTGGATCAGCACTCCATCAAGCACATCCTCGACGAGTCCGTCGCCGAGGTAACGATCGAGGCGTTAGCCAATCGATTGGCTCTTCTCCGTCGTCGTCCATTTTCCCAGATCCGTACGTTTTCAGCTGTTCAATTTCCGGGAGCGATCGGTGATTCTGGTTGTTGTTGTTGTTGTTTGGTTTTAAGATTGTCAAGAGCCGCGGGTACGCGGAGGACGTGCGGATGAGCAACGTGAGGTTGCTGATGGGGGCGGTCATCATCGCCATCGCCCTCTTCGCTCAGTTCTACAAGAAGAAGTTCCCCGAGAACAGGGACTTCTTGATCGGCTGCATTGGATTATATCCTTTCTTTTTCTTCTCGCCATTGTTCTTTCTCGCTCGTTTGATGTCCTCTATCTGTTTGATTTCCGAGAAAGTCGACTAAAAATCGCGGATTTGAGGGAACTGCCGCTGTCTTTTACGCGGAGGTGGAGTGAATTGAGTGTTTTGGTGGGGGTATTTTTTTTTTTTGTACTGCACTGAAGATCAGATTTTGAATGCGTGATCTTGTCAGTTGCTTGTTCAGTGGATAATTGCGAAGGGGGGCGAGGCCATCATGCTGATTTTCCTCATTCTCTGCCTTTGTTTTTGTGGGAAAAGTTGAATTGGACAAGGACCTAAAGACTGAAAGGCCCGAGTGGGGTATGAAGGATGCGAAAGGATACTTTTCAAAGTCAGGGATGAAAGAAGCTTTTTTGGCATTGAAATTGTCGAATTTTATTTCATTTAGAGATCGTGATCCTTAATTCTGGCACGTATATAGTTTTCAATGGGATACTGCAGCTGCTCATATACACCAAGGAGAAGAATGCCATTATGTTCACCTATGCACCTGTGGTGAGTTTATCTGTTTCATAAAATGGATGACTTCTTATACATTGATGTTGTGGATAATTCACCTTATTCTACTTTATTTTTTTTATTCACCCTACTATGCTGCGATGTTATTACTTGACCATGTTTTAAGTTATGAGTTTTATATCATGGTTCTTGCATATGCTTGTCTATTTTCGTATATGTTAGCTATTGGCAAATGTGAAGCCTTGTGTGCGTATTTTGGGTTGTGTCTTGAATGTCCAATGCGTTATCTGACCTTAAGATTTTAAAAAATCATATCCCAAAGAAATATGAAGATTTTTACTCTCAGTAGCCAGTTTAGTACTCCTTTTTTCTTGTGAGTGTGGATACAAAATTAAGGTTATCTTGTTACTGTTAACTCTCTGGATCCTTGAAGAAGTTTGTTGGTAATGATGGATGAGAATTGGTACCTTTTTGGGTGAGGATTTGAAAGGTGGGTTATGAAGCTTTTCAAGTTAAAATTCTTTGTTTTTTGTTTTTTAATGTTTGGAGTACTTTGGCCATAACATATCTTTTTTTCTCTTTTACAGAAAGATCTTTTCTATTTTCCAATGAAGAATATTAAGGTCCATGTTTTTTTATTTGGTAACATTGACACCCATGCTATGCATGAGGGAGAAACTTAATTGACCAACATAACAAACCTAAAATTCTGTGTGAGGATTGTCCTTGATCAATGTTACTACTCAAAAAGTTTTTATGAAACCTCATTCATATTTGAACCCCTTCATGCTTCTTAATATTTAGACTATAGTTTTACTCAACTTTTGAAAAAAATAAATGTATGATGCTTGTTCTTGTCATATAATTTTTTAAATTATTGAGTGATATTCTGTATTCCTATTGCAATACTTCCTGATCATAAAGAAATTCAAGTTTGAATATAGATAGTGGCGAGTTTCCTATATTTGCTTTTACATTTGTCTAAATTTTTGAAATTGTTGTTCTTCGGAAATTTGTTTTGGAATTGTGTAAACTTCTGTTCCCTCCTTACCGTGTCTGATTCTAGAGTATGTATAATGTGATTTACAACATTTCTGGACTTTCTGCAAACTTCTTATTGGTTTAAACTTTGATTGTTTTGGCTAATTTGTCTTTCCTCTTCTTTACTTTATGAAAAATGTGGGGATTACAGACTTAGAATGTGATAAATGTCATTTGAAAGGAATGCTGTGAGGGCATATTGCTTTGATATATGGGCTTTATTGATGGATATATGGATCTTCATCATTTTACTAAGTTGGGAAAACTCACCTTCATTTCTTGGTCAATGGGAGTCTGGTTTGACCGATTGATTTTTTTTTTAAGATTCTTGCTTTCGCTATGGCTGGCCATTTTTCTGCACATATCCGATGACATACTAAATTCGACTTCCATTCCTTAATTCCATCTTGAGATTTTTTGCATTGTGCTATCCATTCTCAGTATTAATATATTGTGGATGTTGATCTTGATGATTCCTACTGGCATCTTCCTCTTTGGTGAGTTGTAGAGATGAAACATGTCTGCTATGCCTCTTGTGTTCCATGGTTGTTAGAGAGTAGTATTTTCTTTTGCATCTCAATTTGCTAATCCAATTTAACCAGATGGTCTGTCAGCACATCATTCATTTGTTTTGAAATTATTTGAGTAATGTATGAAATGGGTATTGCCTTTAGATGGCACTAGTCTTTGAATGGATGTAATAGAATTTGCTGCGAACTATGTCATGTATTCCAATCCACGGAGCCTTGGCTTGTCTGGCTCATTTGAACTTCTTGTTTGTTGCAGACATCATTATTAGAATTTTGGTGTCTCTGACTTATTTAAACTTAAGGTTCTCTTTTATTTGATGTGTCAGCTGAAATAGTCTTCGTTCTCCTTTTTCGCTAGCCATTGTGAGTTGTGAACTCAGACAGAAGAAACCAAAAACTGTATATCCCAAGATTATCCATTCACTACTTGGCAGTCCAGGGGATCTGAGGCAAAGTATTTTTCTTTTTTATTCCATGCAGGGCTCCTTTAACAGCACTGGACTGGTGGTGTCTTCAAAATTACCAAGATTCTCCGACTTGTACACACTTACCATAGTGAGTGCAGACCCAAAATCAATCTCTGCAAACAAGCCAGTGGAATTAACTAAGAGCGTCACTAAGTGGTCTCTCTCTCTCTCTCTGACATACATGCTTACGCACTCCTGTATTCACAAAGCCCCTCTCATGCACTTTCTCAGTTATTGGAGCCTGGAGACAGTGCTTGGTTATGAGCGTACACTAACAATCCCTTGCATATCACACTTGATATTGCTTTTGCTTTCATGGTGTTCCTGCATCAGATATGTTCCCTTGCTGATTTTCTTGTTTTCTCAATGCTTCAGGTTCACCAAGGACGGGATTCTGGTGGAGGGTCTCTTCTGGAAAGATGTCGAAGCACTTATAAACGAGTACAACAAAGAGCCAAAGAAGAGCAAATGATTTGTAGGCTTGTTAGCTTTATCACCTTATTTCTACAGGAGATTAATTAGACAGGAATTTGATTACTCGATTACCCTGAATTGAGCACAAATGTTCACTTACAGAATGATTTTGACTCTTGACTTATTTGGAGCAAATTGAAGGAGATTTCGACTTCTCTGTGACCTTGTTTGCATGTCAGGCAATCCCCAGTTTGTGAAAGCCTGTGCATCATGTGGGGGCCGGCCCTGCATCTTAGCCTGATGCATTCATTTCCGGCGACTGCATTGATAGATGCCATCGCATACATATATGATGATCATTACGATGCCACTGAGATTGCGTCTCGCAATCCATTGAAATGGGTTTTTGGCATTGGTTTGGGTTTCCTCATTGTGGTACCGATTGAGAGGCCGTGTCAGCAGTCATTTTGATCTGGCGATGGGTTCACTGATATTCTTGTTCCGTATATTGCCCTTTCTATGAGGCTTGCCATGACCGGAAAACTTTGCACTCCACAATTGCGGAGTCTTGATAGATTAGCTAAACAGCCCTTTCGCTGCTTTCGGGCTTTTCCCATCATGGCGGAAGCCGATGGTCATCAAGTCCACGATCCTTTAAGTACATGATCCTTTCAGCGCTTACGCTCTTACGATTGGCTACCATAGAGATTGGATTGGTCCTCGTCATTTCGATCTTGTTCTCTTCTCTGGAGCAGCTTGAACAGAGATTCCCGAATTCTAAACTTTCGTTACTAACAACCGGGCCTAAGCGAGCTAAAGGGGGCCCGAGAAGGGAGTCGGCCCGGTTCAGCCCACCCGAATCGTGCGTCTAGCCCTTGTTCGGATCATCCTCAAAAGGCCGCCGCCGGTTCACGAAATTTCCTCAAAAGCGAATTCCCCGCGAAACGGTCCGGTCGGCCAGGGGCCCTGACGTCAGCTACCCATTAGGGCAACATCCATCATCATCATCGGGTGGGACCCGCTCGGGCAGATATTTTTTCTTTCCCCTCCCTAACCTGGGACCCGCTCCTGTCAATTCCGGGACAGCGACGTCGGGCCCCACATGGGCCCCCACCCACCGCCGGGACCCACACCGATTTCACCATCATCATCGTAATTTAGTAGTCGCCTAAGTTTCCTTCGATCGGACCCGCCCAGAAAGAGAAACCATAATAAATGAATTTTTTTATTTTTTTACCCAATTTGCTGTACTTTTTCTTTGTCCTGTTCTTGCCGCCCCATCCACCTCCACCACAAGCAGAGCAAACCCAACCCCCCCTTCTCTATTTTTTTTCCCTTCTTAAATAGACGTCGCCTTTTCTTCGTCACACGTGACAAGACAGAGAAATTGGAAAAAAATACGTTCCATAAAATGCCCCCTTTAACTCGAATCTCAAATTTAGGTTGAAACACATAAACTTTTCTGGACTATATTTGCCTCGTAAAAAATAGAAAAGCATTAATTTTCAATCAGTACTCAAATGTAGTCCCCATCCAATGGGGGTGTGCACATCTATTTTCCAATTTAATGAGGACCAAACTTGGAAAAAAACTCGAATTAAAGTTAATGTATTTTAAAGAGACACAGCTGAGTTTAGCCTAATACTATCATTATTAAATTTTACGAAATAAACGGAGCTCAGTACGTTATATTTTTCATATGAAGTGCGTAATAAAAATTTCGAAAACGAGTCAACGTTCGGGAACCGAACTGACCCGTGAAAACTAGTTAACAACAGCATCGCATAATCAATCAATCACCCCCCAACTAGATCGTCCGCTGAAGATCTAATCAGCGAAACGCGCGCCGTTTTCACCACAGCGCTCGGACGACAGGTTCCACGTGGGACCCCCCCAGCGAGAAGCCAGACGAGACGTGGGCCCCACCCCCCGGGGAGCTGACGTGGCGTGTTTGCAATCATGCCCTGGACCTGAAGCCAACTCAAAACTAAATCAATCCCCCCATTTCATAAACCGCCTCTCGAGTCCGTCCGATCTTTATTTTATTCATTTATTTTCCCCTGATTTTTTTTTTTTATATATAAATTCGTGCCTCTGTTTTTTGCGTGTATATATATACATATATGTTCAGTTACCTCTGTTTCCCTCACGACCTTTCATTTTTGTTAGGGCTATCGCCATAGGTAAACGAAGCCCCCCGAATATTCCTTCCTACCTTTCCACATTATTCCTCTTCCCTCGCCCTCGCCGTTGATTTTCGCCGTCTCCGAGCTTGGAATTCGCCTTCTGCCGACTCGCAATCGCGAGGATCTTCGAGCGGTCCGCCTGAATTCGGCGGAGCATACCGAGATTCATCGCCCATGGCCAGCTCCGGGAACAGAGAGAGCGACGGGGACCGCCGGATTCGTTCGGACCGCGACGACGGGCTTGACGGCTCGTCGCCGGTCGATGCGCCCTCGGTGGAGCCCGGGCCGAGCGCCAGGGTCTCGCGCGGGGCCGGCGAGGAGATTGGCTTGGCGGAGAGGCTGGCGGACGCTTTCGCCGGGGAAGGCGACGGAGATCTGCTGATGCAGCGGAGCTATCGGGAGGATAGGGTTTTGCTGTGGCTGCAGGCGCTCGATTTGCAAGTGATCGGCGCCTGTCGCGCGGATGAGAGACTGAAGCCGTTGTTGAAGTCGAGCGGGTCGAGCAGCGCGGCCGAGGATCGGTTGTTGGCTCACCTCAGTCAGGTACTTGCTGTTTCGATCGGGATTAAGTGTCTATTTGGCTTGTAGTTTTAGGGCTTGTGCTTATTTCGATTCTGTGGATTAATTTCGACATAATCACGGCGTATCTAGAATGTATGGCTACATTTTGGTGGCCTGTGAGGGGTAAACGCTTTCTCGTGCTACTGGTAATAGGATTCGCTTTTCAATTTTGAATTTCGTACAGATGGTTTAGAGTACCTTATGAGATGGTGAATGAGTGGATCGCAATTGAGATGGTGTGGTTAATTTGTTCGTGTTATTGCTTGATTTTGGCTCATCGGATTTGTTTTTTCCCCCTAATCATCAGCACTTTGAGCCTGCGGAAGTTGGAATACTGGCCAGATGCTTTTGCATGCCACTTGTTTCGATTCGGGTTGGCAAGATAGAAAAGCAAGGGACTCTTCTTTGCCCCACCTCGACAAGGTAAATGAAGTCCTGATCTGTATTTGTTTTCGGATTCTTGTATGTGAATTGTCCTGCTGGCTTGTGGGCAGCTTATTTTGGTTTCTGCTGATGAGTTGCCAATGTTTTCCAGTAGAATAGATAGTTCAGCTGCAGACTGATTTTTCCAGCGGTGCTCATTGGTTTGCTATTGGAATTTTGTATGCTGTCAAGTGGTTTTTCCTTTGCGTTTCTCACTTACTTTATGGATGCTCATAACCTCTGGAAGTCTAACAAGCTTAGAATTGGTTTTTAGGCATTGATAATTATGTTCTGATACTATCACATATAGTGCTGCATTTTCCATCTTGTATCTTGTTCCCTTTATCTGGAATGCAGTTCTTGTAGGCTTTTATTTTGAGCCATGAGTGCTTATTGTGTGCTTTGATTGAGCATCTGTTAGTTTTGTGTTAGTGATAATGGTCCATCGTATGATTTTTCTAGAATTGTTTAAGGAGTATGTTTGCTGTTTTTCTGTTCCTATTGTTCCTTATCCTCATTATTTCAAGTTTGCTAGTTTTTTCTGCTAGTTTGTATGGTGGAGTTCTGTCTTTTGGTTCTTATTGTCAGGAGATCATGTTGTCAGTCTTCTTTGCAGGCAGCTGGTTTAAAATATTCTAGTTGAAAGTTTATGACACATGTTGATATACCAGTAAGTCCGTGTAAAGTAAACCTCAGATGTTGGCAATAACGGTTTTTTTGGTTTTTGATGTAGTTCTCTTGTTACCATTTTTTTTCCTTTTTATACATATGGATATAGGTATTGGTGGCAGTAATATTGGCTGATGGACGGTAGTTTATGTGTATACCACTATGCTTTCTTCATAATGGGAAATTTATGCTCTTGACAATAATGCCATAGCATCAGAGTCATCTAATTGAGCAGTTCTTGAATGTCGTTTATTAGATTATTTTCCAAGAAATGGTGGAGAATACTTGAATAATATCAACATTGCATACAGTGCATGATATCGCTGGAAATAATATTAAGTTGAGGATTTAATGTTGTAGCTTCTTGTTGGTAACCATGTTCATCCTCCCCAATAAATATGTCTTTTGACTTGTAGGTGAAGTGGGCGTATCTTATTATGATCTCTGAATTAAGGGGGAGTCAAGGTAGTTTCATGCTCCTATATTATCGTGTCGACTGTTGCTTTTTGAATGTATATAGGATCTGAATTCCACAAGTAGAAAATGATAGTGACTATGTCTGTTCTTATGCTTGTCATTTAGGTAGGTCTCATGATATTGTAAATCTGATCTCACCAAGTTTTCTTCGGTTAATTTGTTGTTGTTGTGTGCGTTTGACAATTAATAGTTATTTGGATTGATGTATTATCCTCCTAATTTGTCATGTTTACCTCTCCATTTCCTTGAACATTGATGATATGTGCTGTTAATATCTGTGTCACCAAGTGCTGCTCATTCTTGGAACTGCTTGGTCTTTCCAGATATCATTAGAATTTCTGGAGTTATTTTGGATGCTTAGAAGTTATGCAAAGGATATACCTTTTGTAAGATGCCCTGGAATCAAATCATAGGTGCAGCCATAATAAGAATGTACAGACAAGTTTGCAGTTATAAGTATACATGATGGATTGTCTAATGTTACCTGTGAATCTAGCGAAAGTCAAGTCTTGAGATACGCAGCAAAAGAAAAAAAATTAAAGATCTTGAGCTAACTCCATTATGTATGTGATGGGCAAATAATGTTAATAATAGTCCCATTTAGTGTTTTTAAAGGAGATTTGCTTATTAGTCATTGATACCACACTCGCACATTGCTATAGTAATATTTCCTTCACCAGCTAGTTAATTTCTCACCTGTCTCAGAGAAACTGACAGTTATTAATTGTTTCTTGGCTATATGCCCGTTAAATTACTAGAGAATAGGTTTTTGGTTTTTTTCACCTGGGAAAAAAATGAATAGTCTGCCAAGTGCAGCCAAGTTTATCAGCTCATGTGAATGCATGCTGCATTTCGTAGTCAAATCAAATTGAATAGTTATAATGTTTTGTCATAATATGAGTTCTGTTTACTTAAATGTACTTTCGTGAATGGGGTGGATTCCTTTTTTATGGAAATATACCAATTTTTCTGCATCCATGCGTTTTTGCATTGATATTATCCCTGGTGGATTTATCTAGCTGGACTGTTTCTGAGGATCTATTTCTTCTGTTTCATTCTTTCATTGACACAGGGGGAACTTAAATCTGAGTCTTCTGCCAACATCCGATTTGCGCATGTCATTTGTTGGGGACAACGGTCAGACAGAGAGGCTAGTTACTTTGAGCAGCTCTACCGAATCTTCTTCCATTGTTATCGAGGAAATATCTGAAGATACTTCGGGTAGATCATTTGTTCTCAAAGCTCTGGATGGAAATGCATTTTACTTTTGGTGCTCCGAGAAATCAAAGCTCTTGGGAATTGAATTGCTTAGAAAGGTAAGGTTTGCATTTAATTGTCATGGTTTCCTTCAATTTATGTGTTGACAGCAAGCAGGAAAGTGCAAGTGAAAGATGTTCACTTATTCATGGTGAAATTAAGAGTGATTAGCTGTGGGTTGTAAATGCATGCTTTGTTGAGGAAAAACTGTTATCTTCTAGTGTTTTTGAGACTATAATAAGTTGAAAAACCTATCCTGTTGTATTGCGGATGTGTGGTGCTTAAATGAAAAGATTGAATTATGTCAAGTTTCTATGGGATGTCAATTTTCAATGGTCATTGTTTCTTTGAAAACTTGGATGCTAATCATATGTGTTTCTTTGTTTTGCTGTCACAGATGAGGGATTTCCTCGATCAGAGACCTACTATTGCCGAGTTGACTGGAATTGATGGGTCACGTCTTGAGTGCTTTGCGATTCACCTTCGAGCATATCTAATGGGATCGGTTGTAAGTAAAAGCCAAGCTAGTTCTTCGGGCATGCCAATCCTATCAGATGGTATTGGGAATGATGTTCCTATTGCAAGCGAAAATATGCAATCGTTTACTTCATCTAAATCCCTTCGTCCCCACTATGCTAGCAGTCAAGTAGCAAAAGCTAATTCATGCCATCAAGGCCTCAGTCCCCGAGCAAGTTCGTTTAAAGAAGGTCTCGCCAAAAGCTTGACCACGAGGAGCACAAGGGAGAAGTTAAGGAAGCTTGGAGAGAATCACTTTGCAGCAGTTGACAACTTGTCAGCTGCTTTACCAATCGTTGCAGATACTTTCAATTCAAGTTCTTGCAACATCTTTCAAGCTCAAGATTCACTGGAGAGCAATTCACTTACTCCTGCCAATGTCCTGGAATCACTAGGGAAATTGACGTTCCCACCCTGTCTAAGCACATCGTCTCAAGTCCCCTCTCTATGTCAACCCATTTTCTCCCCATACTACTGTCTGTGCCCTCCTGGGGCATCGACCCTGGAACTCCCAGATCCACCTCCCAAACTTGCTTCTGCTTCAGATGGATATACGGTTCCATCTTTATCTTCTTTACTACCTCCTGTACCTTCCAGTCTATTAATGGCGACTACACCTTTAAACTTGGAAGACCTTCCTCCACTAGATTTTCCAACTATTCTTCCAGACCCGTTGGCCTGTCTACCAAAGCCCAGTTCTCAACAAATCCCGACCTTTACGCCTTTGATGTGCGATCCTATTGTTCATATTCCAGTCATTGACTTCTGTTCCGCAGGACAAGGTTACCTGGTGAGCGCAGGGCCCACCGTCACAACTGCTATTGGGCCGTTGAACCCGAAACTTGTGAGTCCATTGATTCCCGAGACGAGTTCGGTGGTTGAAGAGGGTGCGAGAGAAACTCTGCGCCTTCTGATTAGTGGTTCAAGCCCCACTCTTACGCAGTCGATTGGCATGTTTCCTGTCGTTCTGAGCAGTGCTGATGAGATGCAAAGTGCAGTTGTTGCTGGAAGCAGGGGCCTCTACAGCGGGATTATGAATGTTGATGCTTTTTCAAGCAGAAGTCTTGCTACCATGGGATTGTTCTCCCTGTCCGGTAGAGCTGCAGTGGAGACTCTGGTGAAGAGTTGTGATGTCGTTGGCGGTTTAGATGATCAGCTGAAAGGATCTAGCAGCTCTGGTGAATCAAACGCAGATGTCAGTGATTCCCTTTCCGAGAATGCTGGGAAAACGGATTGATGATGCTTTGATGTTTCAGTCGTCGATTTGTTTCTGTTCGTAGAAAAGTGTAGATATATGCAGCAGGTTTTTCCGTGTTTTAATCGAAATAAGTTCCCCAAATTGGGGTTTTTGGTCCCTTCGACGCTCTGTTTCCGCCTCTGTAGTTGGTATCTTGAAATGTGGACGTTGAAGGCGACTTTTGTTATCTTGATAGATGTAAATGTGAATTGAGTTTGTTTTTCTTTAGAGCCCTATTATTTTCCCTTCTTTCTGGTGGGCGTCTTGTTTCTCCGCACGGATACATGCGAACGGTATCCCTGCGCAGCTCCACAATAATCTTTCTCTAAACTCGGACTGAGGACCAATGTTCTATCGATGAGAGGAAACTTTCTCGAAGTCCCAAAGACCATCTCACGGTTGCTAGAATTAATGCGCGGTTACCGGTGAGAATTCAAGTACTTCTATCAAGGTTAATAGCGTGGCAGAAACACCACATCCAGCGAGCTCTGTTGCGCTTCACTTGACAATAGTTTACATCACCGGAGGGTCCTTCGAGACGACTTACTTCAGGGCCCTACCTGACTCTAGAATGACCCAAGAACAGCCGAGACTACTCTACGGCAGGAGTGGTGATCTCGACGGCCAGGACAAAACCCTCGTCTCCAATTTCTTTCCTTGCCTTAAAAGGAAAGGCAAGGCCAGGAATATGTCAACGAGATTCGAAGGACAAAGGCATCATTGTCCTTCCGGAGTTTGCTCCCTCTTCTTGGCCGTAATGGGGCATCGACGTATTTAATGATAAATCTAAAAGGAACAGCCTAGCGCCCCCTACCATCCGTCCCTAAAGCTGGATCTAAGAGCACCACAAATCTCGATGCCGCTCTAATCTCCTCTCCTCTCGCCAGATCCTACTCAATTCGTATTTGATTTCCGCAGATGGGCCCATACCCATCTCAAAAAGAAATTTTGAAATTAAAATAGATAAGAAAGACAAAGAAAAAAAAAAAAACTTATATGCCTATTATTTAATATGTAGCCCTGTAGCTCATCCCACTTATCCCACTTTGGCAAAGACCGCATCGAGTAGCTTAAGAGAAAACTCAAAATCGAAGGTTGAAAAAACGGCGCAAAGAAAACAGCCTTTGTTTTGTGCGCATTATTGCCAGCCATCGGGGCAACAGCTAGTGGAGGTGGTGTGAGTGACCGGGCCTCATTTTGTCAAAAGAGGGGATGAGGACGTAGCACCAGCACACACAAATCGTACACCGTAGAGATTCATCCTTGAAAATTCCCCCAACCCCCACCCCCACGCCCACCCCCACAACTTGGCGTAGGATATTGCCATCTGCTGCTCTGGCTTGAGTCACCCCGATGCTCTCTCCGCTTTTGGACCCCCAACAGCGACCGATCAGGCTCCCCATGGATGATGGATGTATGGAATGATGGAGAGGGGGGGATGATCTTATCTTGACCCCGTGAGATGGAGCTAGAATTTGCAATTACCGGATTGACACGTTTGCCTGATTCAGGATTGATAAGAGCTTGTGGGTGGGCCTGCAGCCATGAGTGAGCGTTTTCATATTCCAAACGAAACCTATATGAAATCTAGAATCGCTCACTCTTAGTCACGGGCTCCACCCACAAGCTCGAATTGATTCAGAATCTAAAACCTACCCGCAATTCCAAATTTTGTACACATCTCATTTGGAACTCATAACTTACCTATTGAAATGGTTCTAGATTCCGTAGAGATTTTACTTGGAATCCGAAATCTACCAATTAAAACAGTTCCTCATTTTTTGGAACTTGAAGTTTACTTTGCATTCCTCGGAATATGGAACCTACCTTGTCATAGATTCCAAGGTCTGTCCAGGTTTTACCTATATTATTAAATTAAGCAATTGCAATGAATTATCATATTTGATAGTCATCGCTTACTGATCGTAACTTATATTTAGACAAACACAGAATATGAAACATTAATAAAATAAAATATTCAGTCATAAAACAGAAGCTCAGATTAATGATTTGAGATTATACATTATTCATCAGATATCATGGAATATTATAGGATTGCGCAAAAACATAAATAAATAAAAAATTTGTTTCAAGTTCTACTTAGAACTTCGAACCTACTTATCAAAACCGGTTTTCCAATTTTTTAAACCCAGAGCCTATATTGCATACTTTGAAATTGAGAATCGAATAGATCCAATTGGAATCATGCTCACCTCTAAGCATAGCTTGACTGTCGAGGAGCGAGTTGAGGTTAATTATGCATTTGGGCATTCTCCTCTCTTTTTTTCCCCTCCTTTTTAACTTGGTTGGGATCGGATTTTCGCCTCCATATTGTAGCCATATTTTAAGTGATAAGGCGTAGTACACGAGTCGTGAAAATTGAAATTAAAATTTTCCTATCAAAGAAGGAACGACTAGGAGGAGATAGCGATCTTGGCATGGGATGTGTATGAAGTCAGGATCAGATGTACATACAAATTATATAATATCTGCGAGCGACGTTTGTGGTTGGTTGACCTTGCAAGCTCACCTGCCCTGGAAAAAATAACCATTAAATAAGAACGATTTCTATATTAACCGATTCCTTTCCATTTGAGGAACCCAGATGATATTCCACTTCCACATCGCTAGAAATTTACGAGATTTGATTCTTCTTGTCCATCTCGATTCGCTCCCCAGCCTCGATTCCCTCTTAAAAAACTTAGGTGCTTTCGAAATATTATATCATATCTCCATTCAATTAATCACGGAATATCAAGTATTATTCACTTTATTGCCCCTTCCTCAAAGAAAAAAAAATGCCTTTAGCAAAAACTTCATTTCGAATTTCTTTTTTCAAAAAAAACGAGCTCGAGTTCCATTTTCCGGGCTACATGCGGTGATGAATAAACCTTAAAAGGCGCCATTTTTTCGACTTTTTATTTTTCAACCGGACGATATTCCCTTCATGACTCCTGGCGTTCGTGTCGTCATTTGACTCGCCGGGCAACGCGTGGTTTTTCAAGAATTCAACGTGCGGCTGCGTGGGATTCGCAGCACGAAAAATGGATAAAACGTGTAAAGGGCATGACCAAAAAGCAAAGCTTTGGTCTCGAATGGTTTTTTTTTCTGGTGATTAGTCCCATCTTAATTCCTGTGGGTGGTGGTGAACTGACGGATCTGTAAAATCAATAGGGGAGAGGGAGGGGGGAGTTTTGCTGCTCTCTCTGCTCCTAGCAAATAGCAAAACAGCAATACAGCAATACAGCAAAACAGCAAAACAGCAATAGCAAAGGATGAAAGGAAAGGAGGGGAGAGCTTTGACTTTTAAAGGACAGCGATTGGATTTCCAGCTGTCGGGCATTCATTTCTTTTTCTCCTTCTCCTCCTTTTTTTTTTTTTTTTTAATTTAAATTTTTCTGAGTCGCTTTGATCCGCGGAAAAAAGCATGCCGTCCACATCTGTCCGTCCAATCTTCACCATGTAACTGTCCATGACGCATTGCAGAAATTGGCCCTCGCCGGAATCTCATTCTCTTCAGGAGAGTATTCCCCCCTGCCCCTGCCCCTTAAAAAATAAAGATCTCTGTCCTTTTCTCTCTTTTTCTTGGCCCTTTGTGGAGGGAGTTGGGTTGGAAAAAGATTGGCCGTACGTTCGAAGGCTATCCACAGTAGATATGGTCAATTTTAAAGTAGGTAGATTTTAAAATTGGAATCCTATTATAAATAATTCCTAATTTTTAAACTCCAAAACTAACCTCAGTTGTCTTGAATTGGTTTCGAAACTTACCTTGTTTTTTGATCTGATTTCAGGGTACATTTTTTACGGTAAAATCATATAAGATTTTCAGCAATAAAATGATTTAAAATAAAATACGAATAGCATAAATCCCTCTTCAACGAATACAACAATTCATGAGATGAATAATTATAAATAATAAAAAAGTTCAAACACGTAATATAAAACATAACTTATAAAACTCCATTCTCTATTTATCCATAAAAATTTAGGAAAAGAGGAAAGAGTGGCAATAAGTTTCTAAGAAAGAGTGTTGATGTTAGAATTTAGGAAAAAAAGAAATTAGCATTTTGGTTTCTTAGCTTACAAAACCTATTGCAAAATAGGTTGGTCCTTGGATCGGTTTCAATCGATTCCAAAAATTTGGAACCTGTTCTAGAACCGATTTCAACAGTGACTAGTTCCCAAGCCCATATTTTAGGTGGTACGGTTTGGTTGCCCACTCTTAACTTGCGAGTTATGTCCAAGTCCTCGATGTCGGTAAATCCCACGTGGGGGCCCGCGCGAATCCCACGTCCGAGCCCCTGTGCACGCGCACCACCATAGTGTCCACGATCCATTTTTTCCCCAAAGGAAAGCTCGCAAGCGAGACAGCTAAAGCGGGCACGACCCCGTGACCTTGCCTCTGGAAAAAAGAAAAAAAAGAGAAGAAAAAATTAACCGAATCATCCCGACCGGACAACCATCATGGTCCCTGATTCATTCACCATGTTGAATCCATGTTGAATATGTAGCGCCGTCCAATTCCCAGTCAAAGCTTCTTTCGGATTTTGGGCTGTCGCGGGCGTCCTCCAAAAATTTATAAAAAGAAAAGAAAAAGACAGCGTTCGAATTAGCATCAAATGTGAACCATCCATCGTCCACCCACCTTCTTCAAAACGCCAAAAAAAGAAACAAAAAAAGATTATTCTTACGGTCCGAGAAAGCTCGCGACCCGAAAAACATGAAAAGAACAAAAACGATCAGAAGCGGGAGCGGGCACTTTAGGACCGTTAAAAGGCCCCCCCTTCTCGGACACGCACAGAGAAAAATTCGTAGGTTGGACTAGAAAAACGAACGAGGAGAAATCCACTCATGAGGCGACACCAACTACCATCCCATCCCCCAACACACAGCGACAACGTTCGTAATAATAGCCACTTCCTTGTTTATCTTAAATTTAATTCAATACTAAAATTAATCAATCAATTAAATTAAATTAAATTAAATTAAAGCAATTGGGTATTTTTTTTTATAAATAATAAATAATTGCAAAGGGAGCTTTCTCTCGCTCCCTCCTCCTCCTCCTCCTCCCTCTATTCTCATCCCGAATCCAACTAAATGTGACGTTGATTGGGGTTGCCCCTTAAATCCGGTTCCCCTTTTGTCGTTTTCTCTTTGCCTTTCTTACATCCCCCACCACCCAAAAAACAAATCACAAAAAGAAAAAAGAATAATAATAATTATCAATTACCAACAATAATTAAAAAAAAATCATAAATTTCGAAATTTTCTTTTGCTCCTCTCAATAATTGTTTTCAACTCTCCCCCCCCCTCTCTCTCTCTCTCAGTTTGGTCCTTTTGTTTTTTTGGGTGATTGAGAGCCGCATTCTCTCTCTCTCTCTCTCTCTCTCCTCGCAATAAAACTGTCCCAACCGTCGCCGTCTGATGCAATTTATTCCCTCGATCCTAACCGTCCGTTCCATTCCTCCACCCCTGCCCCAACCCCAACCCCAACCCCAACCCCAACCCTCAACCCCGGCTCTCTCTCCTTCTCTCTCTTTCAGCTCGCCTCCCGGACACACAAGAGGATGTTGATGCTCCTTCCGTCGTCATTGGTCCAGCCCCTCCTCTCATCGGTTTCCGATTGGTCTCCTCCATCTTCATCTCCATCTCCTCCTCTCCTCCTCCTCCTCCTCCTCCTCCTCCTCTGATACCAGTCCGTACGCTCTCCCTCCATCTTCATCGCTCCTCAAGATTCCGCCTTTCTCTCTCTCTCTTGATTCGAGGGTATTAAAGGGGCTTCCTTTTACCTCTGCGCTTCTGTCCGGGTGCCTGCTTGCGGCTTCCGATTCTTCCACTCTTCTTCTCCTTCCAGACGGGCCGATCTTTTCGGTCCCTTAAAGGTCGGGTCTTTCCTCCTTGGGCCCCGCCTCCCCACCCCTCTATGGATCCGATCGCCGGTGGCTCCTGCTCCCGGCTCTCCGGCTCCGGGCTGATCCGATTAGGGTTCTTGGCCGGCTCCGACGAGTGAGTCGGCGCTTGAGGATTCGGCGACGGTTTTAGGGTTTTTCTTCTTTTTGGTTTCTTGAGAGAGACATCGAGAGTTTGATGGAGGATCGGAACGTGAAGGGGACGAGCGGCCCCGGCCTGTCCGACGTCGTGTTGACCTGCGTCATGCCCTACATCGACGACCCGAAGGATCGGGACGCGATTTCCCTGGTGTGCCGTCGCTGGTACGAGATTGACGCCCTCACGAGGAAGCACGTCACCATCGCCCTCTGCTACACCACCAGCCCCGGTCGGTTATGGAATAGGTTCCGGCAGCTCGAGTCGCTCAAGCTCAAAGGGAAGCCGAGGGCCGCCATGTTCAATTTGATACCCGAGAATTGGGGCGGGTACGTGACTCCTTGGGTGACCGCGATTGCAGAGTCTTTCGAGTGCTTGAAGTCGCTTCACTTTCGGCGCATGATCGTGGAAGATTCGGACTTGGAAATGCTCGCGTTGCAGCGGGGACGGGTTCTGCAAGTGCTCAAACTCGACAAGTGCTCTGGGTTTTCGACGGACGGGCTTTTACACGTGGGGCGTTTGTGCAGGTGATTTAACTGTCTATGCCCCCCTTGTATGTTACCGAAAGATTTGCAATTTGGTACCCTGTTGATTTGCTTATTGAATTTGGCGTCTTTCGGTTATTGATGAATGTATGTATGGTGTATCTATGAAGTTCTTGAAGTTCGTAGCTTTCTTTTACTCCATAATGGTCGTTTCTACAGGAATTACTCAAGAGGCGGTAGCGTGCATTTCGCATGGTCCTCATGTATTGATTCAATTAGTCTCCAGTGTACCTGAGATATGTCAAAGTGCAGATTCTTCATCTGTTCATGTTCTGTCTTAAGATTCTGGTCAACTTTTAAAATGGAATTGATTGCTCCATGCTAGAGATGCAGGGGTAATTTGTAAAATGGAATCTTAATTTCAACAGTTAGTTTGTAGAAAAATCATAAAGATTGATCATAAACTTGAGGCTGAGCAAAATAAAAAGATGGATGGCGAAGCTTAACTGGCAGAGAGAGGGAGAGAGAAGGACAGTGAGACAGTAACGATAGAAAAGCTATGAATTGCCAGGAGACGCAATTCAAGCGAGCTGTGAAGATTCTGCCCGATGTGTCATTTCTAAGCTTTTAGTGGGATAAAGAGTTTCATCTTTGCATATTCAGTCAATTCCGTTTGCCCTTTACTTTTTCTTCTCTTCACAAATTTCCCTTTTCATTTCTTGCATGATTACTGATTTCCATTCATATATTTTAAGGTGGCTTCTACTTTTATGAGCAATCAGAGATGTGGACATGATAAGTGTGTGAATGAAGAACATGTTTATGTATAGAGAACAGGTGTACATGTAGGACAATAACAATTTCTTTCGGAGGAGGTGAGTATTGTGTAGAGGAAGAAAAGATGATAACGGTCTTATTCTCGGAAGTTAATTCCCTGGTCACTAGTACAACAGGAGATTGACTAGTCGAAGGAGCTTCTTTCAACCAAAAGAAACCTTGATGTGTGATGTAAAATCACCTAAAAGAGCTGTTTTGAGCGCATTCATTACAGGTGCAATGAGAAATAGCAGTCTAAATTGTTAGTTTAAGGATGCTTCAAGGCCGTGCTAAGGCATAGCATCCCTCCTTGGAAGCTATGAAGTTGAAGTCTGTTGAAAAATGCGATTCTTCATCACTTAACATCATATAACCTCCAGTGGAGGTGTTTAACGAGAGAGAAAAGATATATATTTGTTTGACACTTTTCTATTATGTTGAGTCCCATGGTTTCTGGGTTCACTCAATTTTATTGTTTGTTTCCTTTTTTGAAGTATGAAGTGACATTATGGCTCTTATATGTGATGCATTTTTCGAGTCCTTATTGCCTGGAGCATGTTACTCAAAGAACATTTATGCTTCAGAGTTTGCACTTCAGATATAGCAATTAAAAAAAAGGGCTTTTAGCATAGTGATATGTTGTTCTTTTACTTTTTCCGTGTCAAAATAGATGTGGTACACATGTAAAAGGAAAGATGTATTTACATTTTCTCACAAGCTATGCCATCTTTATTCCAGGAATTTAAGAACCTTCTTTTTGGAAGAAAGCACAATCATTGAGAAAGATGGTGCGTGGCTTCATGAGCTTGCTCAGAATAACACTGTCCTTGAGACTTTAAACTTTTATATGACAGAGCTCTCCAGATTTAGTGTCCAGGACCTTCAAACTATTGCCAGAAATTGTCGATCATTAACATCTGTGAAAATTAGCGATTGCGAAATTCTGGATCTGGTGGGTTTCTTTCAAGATGCAGCTGCTTTAGAAGAATTTGGTGGTGGTCTTTTTAATAATGAGGAACCAGAAAGGTATGCAGCTTTATCGTTCCCAGCAAGATTATGCCGTTTGGGTCTAACCTACATTTCAGAGAATGAGATGCCTATTGTATTCCCTTTCGCATCTCGGCTAAGGATGTTAGATCTTCTCTATGCACTTCTTAGCACGGATGACCTCTGTTTGCTGATTCAGCAATGCCCCATCTTGGAAGTTCTTGAGGTAAGAATGCAAACTTCTCTCTTTATCTTTTACTTTTGTAACAATAAATCTTTGCATGGCCTCCCTCTCTAGTAATATGCACCTTTGCCTTTGGGAGTCTTGGAGTTTGTGACATAAATTAGAGGAGATTCAAAAGATCCTCCTCAAATTCCTCCTCATCGACACTTTGCACCCTCTAGTTTCAAACTCCTACAATTTGCACACCTATGTTCTAAAATACGTACACTTTACATCCCAGAATCTTTATATAGT